>JAGIQG010000008.1:81692919-82892919 GCA_024679065.1 Sphyrna mokarran
GCTGGTTAGTTGCATTAGCGTTGCTAAATCCTCCCTCAGTGTACTCTAACAGGTACCAGAGAGTGGCGACTAGAGGATTTTCACAGTAACTTCATTGTAAGCCTACTTATGACACTAATAAAATAAAAAAAAACTGAACATCTTTGGGCTGTGGAGGAAACTGGAGCAGCCGGAGGGAACCTGTGCAGACACAGAGAGAATGTGAAAACTCCACACAGACAGATACCCAAAGCTAGAATTGAACCCCGGTCCCTCGCTCTGTGAGGCATAGTGCTAATCATTGTGCAACCATGCTACCTCAAAGCTGCTGGTTGACCCAAGCTGCTACAGCACCTGAATAACTCCAACACAAATTTAGTGACGTCTGATGAATTAACCACATAAGATAGTCTAATCCAGCTTGGAACAAGAAGGATGTGAATAAGTCGCTCAGCTGAGGGCTGAAAGCTGCAGTTGGCATTTTAACAGTGAAAGGGGCAAATGGAGGAATGAACAAAAAGGCACTTCAATTATCTCGATAAATTGATTATAAAATCAAACAGCTCCTTAGACAGGCCACAGGCAGCTCTGCAGATCTCAGTCAGAGCTGCCTGTGGCCTGTCTAAGGAGCTGTTTGATTGCCAGGCTGCAATTTTTGGGTTGGCAGTTTGTTCTATCTGCTGCTGATTGACAGAGAACACATGCTCACTGCTGTCTGCAATGCCGACGTGTGTTTAAATTGAGCTTAAACATTCCCATTGGAGTTGTGATTTCTTGGCTGGTCTGGGGAATATTGGGGTCGGTTTCCTAGCAACTGGTTGTGAACTTGCTGCAGGAACATTCCTTGCATTTTTGCGGGTGCAGTGTCACTCTCGACAGAACTGTCAAATATTCCTTCATCGTTAATGGACTGATCTTCCAGGGATCCAACTTCATCATCGTTTGCTTTTGCAAGTTTTACAAATTTAACCTCTTGCCCCCTCTGACTGTGGCTGAGGCCTCCCAAAGTGTATTCCTGAGATTATATATGAAGTATTTCAATCCTACAATGAACTTCTCGGATTATAATGCAATCCCATATAGCGATGTTCTCAGTGCATTGCTTGTAGTATCAATCTAGGAACTAGTTTATATGTTCATTTGCCTGGTCAGCAATGGAATCGATTGCTCAGTTAGACTGCGTGTAAATGATGGGCAGTGTGTACTGTTCTGGTGGGGTCTTGTTGAAGTCACATTTTCTTCACAGGGTTCAGAAATGGGTGGCACAGTGGTTAGCTCTGCTACTTCACAGTGCCAGAGACCCGGGTTCGATCCTGGCCTTGGGTAACTGTGTGGAGTTTGTATGTTGTCTATGTGGGTTTCCTGTGGGTGCACTGGTTTCCTCCTACAGTTCAAAGATATGTGGGTTAGATTGATTGGCCATGCTCAATTGCCCCTTAGTGTCAGTGAGAAAAGAAGTGTAAATGCATGGGGTTACAGGGATAGGTCCTGAGTGGGATTGTTGTCGGTGCAATCTCGATGGGCAGAATGTTCTCCTTCTGTACTGTTGGGATTCTATGACTCTGTTTCTCTCACCATGATGCTCTTCTGAGCAGAGAAGTGGCAGATGGACGTCAACCCAGATAAGTGCGTGTGATTCATTTTGGCAGGAAAAAATAGAATGACAGATTATAATATTCAGGGTAAGACTCTTGGCAGTGCGGAAGATCACAAGGATCTTGGGATCTGGGTTCATAGGACACTCAAATCAGCTTCTCAGGTAGAGATTGTGGTTAAGAAGGCATATGGTGTACTGGCATTCATCAATTGAGGAATTGAGTTTAGGAGTTGGGAGATAATGCTGCAGCTGTATAAGACCCTGGTCAGACCCCACTTGGAGTACTGTGCTCAGTCCTGGTCACCTCATTACAGGAAGGATGTGGAAGCTGTGGAAAATGTGCAGAGGAGATTTACAAGGATGTTGCCTGAATTGGATGGCATGCCTTATGAGAAAAGGTTGAAAGAGCTCAGTCTTTTCTCTTGGAGAGACGAAGGATGAGAGGTGATCTGATAGAGGTGTATAAGATGATGAGAGGTATTGATTGAGTGGATTCTCAGAGGCTTTTTCCCAGGATTGAAATGGTTGCCACAAGAGGATACAGATTAGGGTACTGGGGAGTAGGTACAGAGGAAATGTCAGAGGTAAGTTTTTCACTCAGAGGGTGGAAGGTGAGTGGAAATGGCTGCCAGCAGTGGAGGTGGAGGAAGATTTGATAGGGTCTTGTAAGAGACTTTTGGACATGTACATGGAACTTAGTAAAATAGAGGGTGATAGGTAACCCTAGTAGGTAGGGACATGTTCGGCGTAACTTGTGGGCCAAAGGGCCTACTGGTGCTGTAATTTTTTTTCTATGTTTCTCTGTTTCTAATATCAGTCCCTAATTGTTGGGTCTGATAGTTCTCATGTTGCATCTCTTTATTTTGAAGGTGATAAATTTTATGGTTTGGAAAAACAGCTATGTCAAAAAAAAATCAGCTTATGTTGCACTATTTTGCTTTAGTGCGTTAAGTTGTTCTAGTACAGAATATAACAAAACCATACAGGGCAATATAAACGGCACCCTGGTGTTAGTATCGCAGTGATTTATTGTGAAACCACACAGAGGCAGTCTCAAAGTCTGCAGAACTTTTTGTGACTGTCTATCATTGATTGCCACAACAAACCACTTCGGATCTCCACATGTTGTTTTGATCGCACTGGATACCTTCAGAAAAGTGACAGTATAGACTGAGAATTGCTGCCTCACAAAGCTCATCTCAGTTACAAGAACCTCTTGTTCAACAAGAAAATGGATATTAGATCCTGACCAGTAACCATGCTACCTTGCAAAGGTCAAGAGCCTATTTTATTTTAAAGTTAGCTTTCATCTCCACAGCAAATCTAATATTGTCACTTGGGTGGCATAGCGAGCTTTGCCTGCTTATGGTTGTATAAATTATTTTACTGAGAAACACAGCATGGTGGCATAGTGGTTAGCATGGCTGCCTCACAGTGCCAAGGCCCTGGGTTTGATTCCCAGCTTGGGTGACTGTCTGTGTGGAGTTTGCATGTTCTCCCTGTGTCTATATGGGTTTTCTCTGGGTGTTCCTGTTTCTTCTCACAGTCTGAAAGACATGCTGACTAGGTACATTGGCCATGCTAAATTCTCCCTCAGTGTACTTCAACTGGCACCGGAGTGTGGTGACTAGGGCATTTTCACTGTAACATCATAGAATCTTACTGTGTAGAAAGAGGCCCTTTGACCCACTGAATCTACACTGACCACAATCCCACCCAGGCCCTATCCCCACATCCCTATATATTTTACCTGCTAATCCCTCTCCCAAGCATCTCAGGACACTAATGGGCAATTTTAGTATGGCCAATCAGCCTAACTCGCACATCTTTGGACGGTGGGAGGAAACTGGAGCATCCAGAGGAAACCCACGCAGACACAAGGAGAATGCGCAAACTCCACACAGACAGTGACCCGAGCTAGGAATCAAACCCAGATCCATGGAACTGCGAAGCAGCAGTACTAACCACTTTGCTACCATGTTCATTGCAATGTTAATGTAAGCCTACTTGTGACACTAATAAATAAACTTATTTTTAAACTTTAAGTGTCAACTCAATTAATTAATTAAAACACACTAATGATGGCAGGACATGTGATGTATAAAGGCTGCAGCATGAGGGAGCTCCTGGCTGTCAGTGCAATCCAGGGCAAACCCTTCTGCAGTTAATTGTTTATGGCTCAAGGAATTTAGGCTCAGAGTCATTAAGCTGGAGCCTGAGCTGCAGACATACTTCACATCAGGAAGGGGAAAGTTACATGGATATTTTGTACCAGGAGGCAGTCACAATACATAGCCTAAGTTCTTCTGATTTGGTCAGTGGTCAACGACAGGCATGTGTGACTGCAAGTGAAGCAAGTAAGGGTACCCTGAGTGCCAGAGGGTGGGATTATCAGCCTTTGCAATTATCCAATAGGTTTGTTTGGATGAGAGATGGGGCTGCAAAGTGGATGAGCACCATGGTACAGGAAGCCATTCAAATGGGGAGAGCAAAATTGAACATAGTCGTAATAAGGGACAATACAGTGAGGGCAATTGACACTGCTCTCAGCCACAAAAGTCCTGGCGGCTGTATAGCCAGACCAGTGCCAGAGTTTGGACATTTGCTCAGAGTTGGAAGGAACATACAGTGGAAGGGAGAGGATTCAGTTGTCAAGGTGCACATAGTGCAAGATGAAATAGGGAAGAGGTTCTATATAGAGAGAATGAGGAACTATGCGCTAAAAGCAGAACCTCAAAGATAATTGTGGTGATTGTCCCTTTAAGGGCAACACAGCAGAAGAGCATTGCCTGACTTAAGGGATCAGTTGGGACTGAGAATGGATAATCACCTCAGGGTGCGAAGTTCTACCTTAGGCAGAAGACAGTCTGAAGACATATAGAGGCTGGGGCAGCTTGTGGGCTACTAAGTATCCTTTGTGTTCCTAACAAGGTCTGTAGTGTGCATCACTACAGTAATAGTCACTGAAAATTGGCATAAAGTTAGAGAGATTAGAGTGTGGTTCAAAGATTGGTGTGGGAGAAATGGGTTCAGGCTTGTAAGACACTGGTACCAGTCCTGGGGAAAGTGATAATGTACTTTTGGGATGCTGGGACCAGTTTTCTAGTGAGCTGCATAACTAGGGAAATAAAGAGGGGTTTAAACTAAGTATTGGGGGGGAAGGGATCAAATTTAGGAAGATATGGTAAATCAAATAGAAGAGACAAGGGAAAGAAAATATATAAATGTGGGAAATGATAAACAGACAGTGACAGTAAGGTACAGGGAATACAAATCTAAAAGGAGATCAGCAGATAAGGCTAAAGGTTACAAAAATAATAAGGACAAAACTAAAGGCTCTGTATCTAAGCACACAGCATATGAAGTAAAACTGATGAACTTATAACATAAATAGAAACAAATAAGTATGATTTAATAGCCATTATAGAGACTCAGCTGCAGGAGGACATGGATTGGAACCTGTATATTGAAGGGTACGTGACATTTAAGAAGGACATGGAGAGAGAAAAGGTGAAAGGATAGTTCTGTTAGTAATGGCATTACCACATTAGCAGGAAATGACCTAAGTTCAGGAAATCAGGACATAGAAATGGTTTGAACAGAATTGAGAAATGACAAAGTAAATTGCGAGAGTGGTGCACAGGCTCCCTAACAGTAATTATAGGGCAGAATGTATAGGAAGAAATAATAGGAGCTTGCCAGAAAAGTACGGTGATAAACATGAAGATTTTAATTTCTATACAGACTTGAAAAATCCAGTGGACAAAGATAATCTTGATGAGGAATTCATAGGATATTTTAGAAGTAGTTTCTAGAACGACAAATTCTAATGCCAACCAGAGACAGGTTATATTGGACCTTGTGTTGTGCTATGAGATAGGATTAATTAATGACTTTGGAATGAAGGCACCCCTTGGTAGCAGTGATAATAATATGGTTTAATTATGGATCCAACACAAGCATTTTAAACTTAAGTGAAGGAAATTATGAGGGCATAAAATTAGAGCTAACTAGAATCATAGAATCCCTGCAGTGCAAAAGGAAGTCATTTGGCCCATCAAGCCTGCACCATCAACCACCCAGTCCCTATCCCTGTATAACCCAATATATTTACCCAGCCAATCCCCCTGACACTAAGAGGCAACTTACCATGGAGCACCTAGAGGAAACCCACTCAGAAATAGGGAAAATTTGCAAACTCTACACAGCAGTCACCCGAGGCTGAAATCGAAGCCAGGTCCTTGGTGTTGTGAACAGCAGTGCTAGCCACCATGTCACCCAGATGAACTGGTAATTTAGATTAAGCGTTAGATCAATAGAAATGCAGTGGCAGACATTTGATGGATGTCTCAGAATGCCCAGGTACATTCCAATGAGAAAGAAGAATTCCAAATTCTTTTAGCAAATCACCATTCGTAATTCGCTTAAAAAATATAGAGTATCAAACTTAAGGAGAAATCAGGTAATTATGCAAAGATGGGTGACAAATCAAAAGACTGGACAGA
Organism: Sphyrna mokarran; assembly: GCA_024679065.1. NCBI lineage: Eukaryota > Metazoa > Chordata > Chondrichthyes > Carcharhiniformes > Carcharhinidae > Sphyrna > Sphyrna mokarran. The sequence goes on from JAGIQG010000008.1 coordinate 81,699,001, forward strand.
ATACAAAAAAAAGAATCACCAAAAGGCTGACAAGAAAGGAAAACTCAAAGCATGAGAAAAAGCTGGGTAGAAATATAAAGAAACATAAAAGCTTCTAGGAGATATTTTAAAAAAAGAATTAATAAAGTGAAATTTGGTCTGAAAGAAGGTGAGCCTGGGGAATTAATAATAAGAAATAAGGAAATGGCATAAATTGATATTTTACATCAGTCGTCACTATAGAGGATACAAGTAACTTGCTAAAATTATCTGTGTATCAGGGAACGGAAGGAATGGAGGAATTTGGGAAATTTGAAATCACCAGAGAAGTGGTACTGAGAAAATTATTGGAGCTGCAGGTCCTGATGGACTTTATCCAAGGGTCTTAAAAGAAGTAGTTAATGAGATAATTGACACATTGATTCTAATTTTCCAAAATTCCCAAGTTTCGGAGAATTTCTGTAAGATTGGAAATGTAATTCCTTCATTCAGAAAGAGAGAGAAAGAGAGAGAGAGAGAGAAAGAAAGCAGGAAACTGCAGGCCAATTAGCTTAACATCTGTCATATGGAAAATGTTAGAAGCTATTATTAAAGAAGTTATAGCAGGCACTTTGAAAAATGTGACAGGTAAATTTACCATGGTTTATTAGAGGGAAATCATGTTTAAGCAATTTATTGGAGTTCTTTGATGAAGTAATTTATGCTATGAATGAAGGAGAACCAGTAGATACACAGTATGCAGATTTCCAAGAAGCATTTGATATGGTGCGAGATCAAAGGGTATTGTGAAAATAAAAGCTCATGTTGTAGAGGGTAACATATTAGCATGGAGAAAAGATTGGCCAGCTGATAAGAAACAGAGTAGGCATAAATAGACTCTTTTCCAGTTGGCAAGATGTAATGAGCAATGTGCCATAAAAATTGGTGATGGGACCTCAACTTTTTAAATTTATATAAATGACTTGGATAAAAGGACTGAAGTTTTGATTGCTAAATTTGTTGATAATACCAAGATAAATAGGATAGTAAGGTGTGAAAAAAACACAAGGAGACTACAAAGGGATAATGGACAAAGACCTGGCAAATAGAGTATAATGTGGGTGAATGAGAAAATATTCATTTTGTCATTAAAAGTAAAAAAGCATATTATTAAATGGTGAGAGGTTGCAGAGGGATCTGGGAGTAGGAGGATGATCTTATCAAAAAAATTCTACAGTGCCGAACAAATGAGAAAACAGGAAGGAGTCGCGGACAATTTTTGGGCTAGTTCCCAGATGCTATATTATGGCACTTAGAAAAATAAATGAGAGAAAGTGTGATTCTTGCCAGTAAGGAGAGTGGAAAGAGTGTATTCATGCTGGGAAGTTGGCTGCAGATTTCTAGAAAGCATTATTGCACATGTACCCTGATCTCCCTGTGTACTGTGTACAAGAATACATGGTGCCCTGGGAATCTGTCACTTCGCTACCCGCACCTCCAGATCTTTCCCTGCCTGGACATCATTTCCCAGCCCGATCAACCCCCCTCAATCATGTCCCCTCCTCCCCAAGGGGCACTGCCTATCTCTACCCCCAACCACCTGATCCCAATGGTGAGGCCATTAAGACAAGTGAATCCGGCCAATTGCAACCTTACCGACTCGCCACTCAACTGGCCTGACAGGCCAGCAAGATCACTACCACCCCCACTTAGAGAAGTTATGCTTCAGTTATACATGGCATTAGTGAGATCACTCCTGGCTCCCTGTTAAATCTAGCCTCATGTGGCATTTCCAACGTGAAATTTAACTCGTTGTGGTCCAATGCCTGTAGTTTTCTATTGATGGTGTTAGTAGCTGTTCTAAATTTCTGTGTTTCTTTTACAGACCCAATCCCAGCTATCGGGTAGATGCTGACAAAGGCTTTAACTTCTCTGTACCTGACGATGCTTTTGTCTGTCAAAAGAAGAACCACTTCCAGGTCACTGTTTATGTTGGCATGATGGGTGATCCCAAATACGTGAAAACCCCTGAGGGACTCAAACCAATTGATTGTTTCTTCCTGAAGCTCCATGGTGTGAAGGTGTGTGCTACTTGTTAATGGCCAAGAGTATGTTTTTCTAATGAGTATAACTGGAGGGGGGGTTCTTGGATGCATTCTCTTCCATTTACCAATCTTACCAAAAACGATGGTGTGAAAACATTGTCGTTTTCTGTGAATGACCGGCTGTACAGCTGTTGTCTACAGGTTTTGCAGCTTTAGTCAGAGACAAGAGTATTTTTCATTTGGAAACTAGATCAAATGTTGCACTTCCCCATCTCCCACGATGAGCAAACTGCTTGTTCATGGTAATTCAGCATTGATACCTCACCAAATAAATCCAGGTAAAATCTGATCATGAAAATGATTCTGATCCCTGGTTAGAGCCCTTTGAGCAAACGGAGGATTGCCTTATCCATCATCCACTGGGTTCCTTTCATTCTGAGAACACCTTGCTCGGTCAGAGTGATATCTAATTGTTTCCCACAACAGTCATCCTCTCAATTTTATTTGTTCACAGAATTTGGGCTTCATTACTACTCAGCCCTAGTTAACCATACCATCACTACAGTGCAGAAGAAGGCCATTCAGCCCATCAAATCTGCACTAACTTTCTGAAAGAGCATCTTATTGCCTGCACCCCACCCTCAATCTCCATAACTCCGTGTATTTACCATGGCTAATCAACCTAACTTATACATCTTAGGATACTGTGGGGCAATTTAGAATGGCCAGTTTATCCAAACTGCACATCTTTGGATTGTGGGAGAAAACCAGAGCACCTGGAAGAAACCCACGCAGACACGGGGAGAGCGTGCAGACTCACACAGATAGTGACCGAAGGCTGGAGTGGAATCAAGATCCCTAGTGCTGTGAAGCAGCAGTGTAAATCATTGTGCCAACATGCCTCTGTGTAGGTGGTTGTGAGCTGCTTTCTTGACTGCATGCAGTCCACACAGTGACATTACTTCCACAATGTTGTTGAGGAGATGGGTCCAGGATTTTGACCCAGTGATAATGAAGAAATGGTGATATGTTTCCAAGTCAGGCTGTTGTATAACTTGGAGGGAGCTTAGATGTGATGATGTTCCATGTACTTGCACATCCTTTTGGATGGGCGAGGTGGCAAGTTTGATAGATGTTTTTGAAAAAGCCTTGATCAGTTGTCGCAACATCATCCAGCCGCTGAACAATAATGGTGGATAGAGTCAATGTTTAAGGAAATGGATGGGAGAATGAGTAAGATAGTAAATTCATTGGCAAGTTGGTGTAAAACCACATAGCAGCGATGGAAAGCTAACTCTCATTGGAATGGTTTTAACCTCATGTCCCTTGGTGATAAGGGCAGTGTACTGTTCTACTTAATACCCATTGTAAGCTACTTCAATTATTTCTCATGAAAATCAGAGGGGAGGCAATTAAAATAATAATGAAGCTGCAAATTCACTTTGAAGATACTCCTAAGATTGGAGTTGTTACCACTTGCAGTGACAAACAGACAACCACACTGGAATCCTTTCATTCCCATTTCTTACATTATCCTTTGAAATAGATTTGTTTGGTTGGAAATGAGGTATTCTGCAGATCAGTAAGTTTGAAAAAGAACAGGAATTTATATTGTTTGGCTGATTGTCTGAAACTGTTCTTTTGGTAGTTGGAGGCAATGAACCAGAGCATCAACATTGAGCAGTCACAATCAGACCGCAGCAAGCGACCTTTCAACCCAGTCACGTAAGTAGAAGCCACATTCATTACACATTTTAGGAATTGGAACAACTTTTCCTATCGATGGGAGAGTCATTTTTATTTGCCCATCAGGACACCAGCTTACCTCAGTCAGCAGCTGTTGGAATGCTATGGCTTCAAGCCCAGTTCAAGGACTTACATCCAAACACTTTGGGACAAATTTTCCCATTCCACTCACCACAGGAATCGGAACAGGCGAGGGACGGATCACGGAACAGGATATAGATAGATTGGAGACTTGGGCACAGAAATAGCAGATAAAGTTTAACTTGGACAAATGCAAGATGATGCATTTTGAAGGATCAAATTTAGGGGTGTGAATTATAGTGTAAATGGCAGAAACCTTAGGAACATTAACGTACAGAGGGATCTGGGTGTGCAGGTCCACAGTTGCCTAAAAAGTGGCAACACAGTTGGCCAAGGTGATTAAAAAGGCATATGGCATGCTTGCCTTCATCAGTCAAGGCACTGAGTACAAGAATTGGGAAATCCTACTACCGCTATATAAAACCTTGGTTAGGCCGCATTTGGAGTATTGCGTGCAGTTTTGATCACCGCACTATCAGAAGGTTGTGGAAGCTTTGCAAAGAGTGCAAAGAAGGTTCATCAGAATGTTGACTCTGAGGAGAGGTTGAACAAACTGGGATTGTTTTCCCTGAAAAGATAGAGGCTGAGGAGACGCCTGATAGCAGTCTACATAATTATGAGAGGCATAGATAGGATTGATAGTCAGAGGCTTTTTCCCAGGGTGGAAGTGTCAATTACAAGGGGGCACAGGTTCAAGGTGAGAGGGAGAAAGTTTAAGGGAGATATGTGGGAAAGTTTTTCACACAGATTGTGGGGGTACCTGGAACGCGTTGCAAGAGGAGGTGGTGGAAGCAGGCACGTTAGCAACATTTAAGAGGCATCTGGATGGATACATGAATTGTGAGGGAATAGAGGGATATGGACTGAGTAAGGGCAGAAGGTTTTTTTTTAGTTAGGGCATCATAATCGGTACAGTTTGGAGAGCTGATGGGCCTGTTCCTGTGCTATACTTTTCTTTGTTTTTTGTTCAGAGAGCTTGATATTCACCAAATCGGAATGACTCGGGGCCTTTTTCAAAACGGTGAGCAGTACCAATTTCCGTGATTTCCTGCTCCATTCTCGGCATTTCCAATTTTTTCAGGGTTGCCTTTTAAAGGTGTGGGGCTGGTTCGAGTCAGAAGCCCGTACCCTGCAGTCGTGATCTGGCAGACTGCATTGCATAGAGAAGCTTAATCCTCTGCAACTTTCATGGAATTGGTCCAGATTTTCAATGATTATGGTTCATAGCATCTCAGAGGTTTCATAGACCATATTCTGCACGAGGGGAGCTTTTAAATGATGAGTTCAAAAGGTCTTCTTCATGCCCCTATCAAGGTATACTCCATGGTGTGTTCCACCAAAAACTCCTACGGTTCCTCATGACTTTCATGATAAGATATGCCCACCTCACCCCCATTTCCCCCATCCCAACAACGCCAAGATCCCCTTACCCCACCATCCACCATGCCAAAGTATGTCCCTCTGCCCACCTCCATGGACCCTTATTCCCCCTATGGTCAAGCTGTGGCATTTCCATGCCCATTGACCCACTATACACTGTATAATAACTTTCCACCATGGTAAAAGAACACCTTTTACTATAGGCTAATAAAGGTTCAATCATCCAAACCATTCAATGTTTTGATAGCTGAAAATGCAAAACTGAAAATCTTTTAACCTGGGTCAATTGGCATGGAAGTACCACAACTTGGAATGGGGGAATAAGGGTCTTTGACAGTTTCTAGTGGGGCCCAGCCTGGCATAAGAGGTGTAAGGGACTTTAGGTGTTGTTTTGAGGGGCATAATTTGGCATTGGGGGCAAAAGGGGCCATAGGGGATGGATGGAGGCAAGAGATGGCATGAATGGGGCATGGACAGTATGTGAGGGGCCTGAGGGAATGTGAGGAATGAAGCCCTTTCTGTTTTTCTATTAACTGGGACAAAGCCCTACAAAACTGAGGCTGATCCCATACTTGGCAGCTCTGTGACTGCCCAAGCTGTCTGACCCAATTCCAGCCTGCACCTGCTCCCCCACAACGAAAATCCCATCCTTTGGGCACTTGCCCCCAATGTAGGCAGACTGAACCGGGAGTTTTTCCAACTCGCTCTACCTGCCTTGAAGATAAAAATCAGGTCTATAATGTGATATTAATGGCTTGCTCCATTTTGGCTGCAGTGTTGATGAAAGTGAAGGTTAAAGATCAATATCTCCACTCAAGTAAGAGTAGTGAGGTTAACTGGTCACTAATCTTGCTGCTGTTACAGATATTTTTGTGCACAAAATAATTGATATTTTTGCCCATATACAATCATCGTTGCTCTTCAAAGGAATCTAAGAGCTTTTGAGATATTTAAGAGATGCAAGTCTTTCTTTTCGGATGGCACTAAGCTACCAACAGTCTTGTCCTTAAAACTGGCTTTTGCCAACTTTTTGCTGTTTTTTAATGTTAAAGTTTATATGTTAGTGTCACAAACAGGCTTACATTAACACTGCAATGAAATTAGTATGACGGTCCCCGCCATACTCCAGCGCCTGTTTAGGTACATTGAGGGAGAATTTAGCATGGCGAATGCACCTAACTAGCACATCTTTCAGACTATGGGAGGAAACCAGAACCCAGAGAAAACCCATGCAGACACGGGGAGAATGTGCATACTCTGCACACAGTGACCTAAGCCGGAAATCGAGCCTGAGTTCCTGGCGCCATGAGGCAGCATTGCTAACCACTGTGTCACTGTGCCGCTTCATATTGCTGTGTACTGATTCACACTGGTTGTAGTCTCCCTCACTCTGCTCTTGCAGAGTAGACTTTAAACCCCTCAGAAGCTCAATGCAGATGCACTGCTATTGGAAAGACAAGTAACATCTTGGGTGTTCCAGTAGAAAGAGCACACACATTGTGGACAATCGATAACTTCACAAATTTCATTCAGTGTGATTCAATTCTTTTATATTACACATTGTGAACTGGTTTCTCACTTTCAAGTGAGAAGTTGGGCAATGTACAGAAAGATGGATATTAAAAGTGAACACCAAACTTCAATGGCTGTTGAAAAATATTCATGTTAACAGTAAACTCGAAGACGAGGCAGAAATGATAAGGGCATATGAATATGAGTGATGCTGAGGTATGCAAATGAATATTTGGGGATTTTGAGAACTATTGATGATGTGTAATAAATAGTGGGATAATGAGAGATGGTGTTAAATTTTGAGAAATTCTAAGGGATGTGAAGAGACATTGGTGGTACTGAGAGATACAGGATATTGATGGATGTTTTTGGTTTCTCAGGATTAACATCCCTTCTGATCAGGTCACAAAGGTCACAGTTGGAAGATTACATTTCAGTGAAACGACGGCGAACAACATGAGAAAGAAGGGCAAACCTAACCCAGACCAGAGGTGAATATTTTTATGCATATCATTGTGTCCTGTGAAGTTGATTGGATTCCCATTTCTACGGATGTGTCCTGGTTTATATGACTTTAAGACCAGGGAGAAGAACAACACACCTCTTGCTCCTTGGAGATAAAGCATCAGTTAGGTTCCTGTGCCAGTGATATCTCCCATGTGTAAATACTGAACCAGCACTCACTTTGTGGGCTTGCAGATGAAGAATGAAAGAACTTGCATTGATGTAGGACTTTCACATTCTCTTGAGATCCCAGAGCACTTAGAAGAGATGTCAGAAAGCAGCCAACAGCCATTTGCCCATTCCCAGCAAGAGACAATATCTTCAGGAGAGAAAAGTAACAGAACCATCTAATTGAAATGATTGAAGAAGAATTAAGATAAATATTCTTGATCTTCATGGAATAGAAGTGCAGAGTTAGTAAAAGTAGGACGCTAAGTAAATTTGTCTAAATTGTTTTTCCTCATGATTCTCAGTGAGAATCCACATTCCATGAAAACTAAGATTTAAACTGTTCAGTTTATGAAGTTCCATGGAATTGGAATGATAATTGCTTTGAAAATTGCTCCACAGGTTTTGGGGACTTTTCCCTGAACCGTCTGCACCCTCTGCCATTTGCAAGCTCACGTGGATGTCACATTGGCAAACAAAGTAGGACCTTCTGGCAAATTGACAGAACCCTGGTGTAATTTTCAACTGCTATTGGAGAACTGGGAGAAGATAATTCATGTTTTGGGTTCATGAATGCCACTGTACCTTTGGTGTTGCTTTTAATCACTTTGGGATCTCCCAGGGATATGAAAGCAATACTGAGAATTTCAAGTATTAGTGGATGGATTGTGTGCCACACATCCTCCAACGTTGCCACTATATATAGACTAATTGTGGCAGAAACTGCACAGTTAAGTTTACAACATCATCTTCAGGAGACTAAATCAAACATGAACTTCAATCCACAGCTGTTTCTTTGCATGTCCCCCAATCTGTAATCTCAGGCTCAGTGCTTCATCTTGACAATCTGATACAAATATGGCCATGTTATCATAAATATTGAGGCCTTTTGCTGAGAATATTGGACTGTTGACCTGATCACACTGCCTACCAACCACCAGATATCTGCTAAGAATGGAGACTGGTGTCCACAGTGTCTTTTATTATAGTAATTGTAGGCTTAATGTTTTTTCTGGATGAATATACTGAAACACCAGGGAAAGCCTTTTTCTGATGGTCCAATGCTGAGTAACAAGAAAGATTCAGATTTTATAATAGAGTTACAGTGTTGAGTAGGACAGGAATGTTTAACTGAGAAAGCATGATATGAAATGGGGGAACAGTACTGCTGTGTACATCCAGATCTATATCTATGAATGATATTTGTACAAGTATTGTTTATGAATGTTCTCTTGTACTGTTAATTCTTCTCACCGTTTTTCTCACACTTTCACCCTCCATCATCACACTTTTTCTATTGCCCTCTCTCTACCTCTCTTTCTTCGCTTCACTTCATTTATCTCTAATCCTCATTTCTACACTTATCTTTCTCTCTTCATTTCTTTCTCTTCTCTCTCTTATTTTATGAGCTCTTTTCTGAAGCTGTTCTATCTCTGACAGTCTCCTCATTCAGAAAGAATGTTCCCAATGGTGGGAATGTCCAGAACCTAGGGGTCACAGTTTGAAGATAAGGGGTAAACTTTTCAGAACTGAGGTGAGCAAAAAATTTCTTCACCCAGAGGGTGGTGAATGTGCGGAATTCATGCCCCCAAATGTGGCTGAGGCCAAAATGTTGTCTGATTTTAAGAAGAAATTAGATATGGCTCTTGGGGCTAAAGGGATTAAAGAATATGGGGGGAAAGGGAGGATCAGGATGTTGAATTTGATGATCAATCCTATGATCATAATGAATGGCAGAACAGGTTCAAAGGGCTGAATGGCTTACTCCTGCTTTTAGTTTCTATGTTTCTGTTTTTACTCTTTTCATTCATCTCTCCCTCTTTTTGTTTCCCTCTCCACCTTTCACAGGTATTTCATGTTGGTAGTAGCCCTTCAAGTTCAGGCCCAGAATCAGAATCATCTCGTGGCTGCTCAAATCTCAGAAAGAATCATTGTTCGGGTAAGACTATTTCTTACTTACAGATGTACAGTCTATGTGATTTCAGTGACAGCACTCTGTTTCTGCTTATTATTTTAGTGATGTTTGGAATACTGCATGATCCTAGGTTATAGCTGTTACTGGCCCTTCAAATGCTTTATTTACAATGTTTTTGTTTTCTCAAGTATTTCTCCCTATGACATTGGGAACCAAACGTATCAGTCATAATGCTTATCCATTATCACTCTGTGCGTTGTTACTCAGAAAACTGTGTGGACTAACACATATATCATCTGAGCGTGCATAGGGAATTGTGAGATATTCCCAGTGGAATCTTGCTCCTGTCTTCAGGGAATTTTGGGATAGCAGGGTTATTGGCAATAGGATGTTAATTTGTGACAGTATGTGTAAGCTATTGAGGTATGGCTTCCTGTGATCATGTTGGCAGCAGATTGTGCCTTCTTCCTAATCTTCTGTATCAATAGCTCTCTGATACTTCACCACAGGGTCAGGTTTTGCATGAGTGTGGGCAGAGATTACTGACAGATTCTTTTACTGTAAGAAACATTTTATCCAAGGCTGTTCTGTCCATGCTTGATTTTCACATAGAGGTATTTTCCAGAAGAACTCATCAGATATCCATTGAGAAAGGATGCAGGTGATCTTTTCCCCTCCCTAATCTGGATGCATTGAGGTTTAACCACCATCACTGCTGCCCTGGTTGTCAGCACAATGTGTAACATTCCTGCTCAGTACTAAAGCAAGAGGTGGTTAATAGACTGAGCCACCAATGGAGATTATATCTACAATTTCAGTTGTCCCACTCCCCTCTTTTGTTTATATGTGTAAAAGTTGACAGGGGCGGGGGGAATAAATCCCTTTTCATAGACAATACTTCTACAATGCATGTTGGACATTTTCTCCCATGTTTAATTGCTGCATTTGCCTGAGCTCTAGACAAAACATTTCTGGTTCCTTCATTCAGAAAATGCCATGTGCTGTTCTCCAACATAACCACCTAAGCACATACACCTTCTCCAGCCTACAGAGTATTTGGCAGGAGTGGACTTCAAGATGCAGTCAAGGAGTGCTGTATCAGATGGGAATGAATAGCTTTCTTTTAGCTGATGTGCGCTGTATAGAGAAAATAACACCAAAGCGCACCCTGTAAATAAGACAGGAGTGAATGAATTTGTTGCATTTTTGCTCAGAACCTAACACATTCAGGAGCTAACAGTAAGTCATTCACAAGTTATACATCAACAGACAAGAATGAATGATCAGCTACCAGGACTACTTCTATCATGCACAGGATATGGTGACTTGATTGTGTCTAGTTTAAATGGTAGATAAGGAGTCTTCATAACTCTCACACAGAATGGAATAAACTCAGCCCAACAGCATTTAATGAGTTTGTTGTGCTCCCCACGTCTAAGATTATGGTGTCCCATCAGGTTTCACTGGCTCAACCATACATTCACTTCTTTTAATGAGTCTGGAGAGCAGATGTATATAGAGTTTTGTGCTGGTGGCTCACCTAAATGGTCTCTTTGAGAGTCACTATTGTCCATTGGTTGCCATGGTGCTGAGAAAGGGCAGGATTGGAGGATGAGATTGGATGCTACGGTGAAGTTTATGTCATTGACACAGATCCTCCCTCTAGCGGGCTGATTGCTCTTAATAAAGTGCATTGAACATTGTCCAAATTAATTCAGAATTGGATGGATATTACATTCTTGTACACAAAGCATGTTGTTACCTAAAAGCAATGTGAGATATAATTTTGAATGGCTGAATTTTCAATTACTGGAACAAATATATTGTAAAAAAACATCAGCTGAAAAATAAAATGGACATGCAAAAGTAATTGGAAATTAAAGAAACAAAGATAATCCGTTGTACAAAGAATTATTGACAAGTGCGGATTATCACTAAAACTCGATTATTATTAGCAATGGATACTTAACAATTGCTTATTATTAAGTTCCTAGATAGTTACTAATATTGGATTGTTACTAAAAAATGGGTAATTACTACCAATAAATTGTTAACAACTGGAGCTATTTAAAAAATTTTAGTAACATTGTTGATTGGGTAACACAGAAGAATTACTAACAATTTATTCCTAGCAATGGATGGTTATTAATGCTGAGTTTTGTAGTAATAACATACTATGATTATTACAAATATTGGATCATTATCAGTAATGAAATTACGAATATCTCGTAAGTGCAATTATTACCAGCAATAGATGGGGTAGCAGATAATGGTTGGATTGTAATAAAGAATAATTGCTAGTTCTAGACTATTATTGACTGTGTGTAGAGTGTCATCTGCAGCTGTCTCTGATTCCTCTGTTCTTCATTCACAGAACACGGCACAGGTGAGACATTTTAATGCTAAAACACTCATACAGGAGACTATTTCAGAGCGTAGGTACAGTGGAGCCCTTTATTATCAGTAACTAAAGAGAGCTGTACAGGAAGGAGGTAAGTTTCAGAACTGAGGGGCCAGACATATTGCTTAACAGGTGAGCAAAGCAGGCAATTTCCATGTGCCTGTCAGAGAATGGGTGAAAAGATCAGACAATAGTGAGCATTACTCCAATATGGCTAACTGAACAGCTGAAAGCAAAAAATGTCTGATTCAATGATCCTGTGATAATATGACAGCAATGGTTTCATGTTCTGGAACAATTTATATGTGATGGAATATAGAGGTATGATAATAAACAGGCTCCACTGTATCGGTTAACACTGCACTGAAGGCATTTTGTTCAAAGTTATTGCACAGCCCCTGTGAGAATCTGACAATTCACTCCCTTCTGGTACCATATAACTTGTGTATTTTTTGATATAGTTGTTTAACAATACTCACTCAGTAAAACCCGATATCTCACTGGCATCTATAGTGTGTTGTAAATCTAGTAACATTCATGTATAGCATAGCAGATGCATCAAAACTTGAGAAGATAACAAGTGGCATTGGTGGTAGAGCTAGTCTTAATACAAGGAATATATCTCTCCTAAGATAAGGGTTTTTCTATGTAACATAACAACAGCAGAAATATAAAGCTTCAGTGGACTTTAGTAGTCTGACTGTCCTTCAATTTGCTTTTTCTTTGTTTTTCTGCCATTCCTGATCTCACTCTTCTCACTCCTTGCTCCACCCTCACTTTCCTAACTCACCTTCTCCAATCTCTATCTAGCTCAGTCTCTGACTAACTCTCTCGCTGTCCTTTCATTTTTTCCTTCACTGTGCTTTCTTCCTAACTCTTTCTCCCTTATCACTCTCTCTAGCTTTGTCCTCTTCTCTCCCCATTCCCTTATTCTATCCCTCACTGCTATTTTTCTTTTCTCTCACTTTTATTGCTTTCCCTCTGTCTCTCCCATGCTTTCTTTCTCATCTCTTTATCACTGACTTCTCTTTCGCTCCCAGTCTTCTGTATCTCAGTCTTTCCTGCCACATGCTCTGATATTTTTCTCTATCCTCAATTTCTTGTCTCTGTTTCACAGTCTCCTTTTCTCTATTATCCTTCCTCCATATTCTCACACTCTCATCTCTTTTGTATTCATGTACTGCCTTTTTTATGTTTTACTCTAATTTGGTTTCTCCTGTTTCTTCTCTTTCTCACTGTTCCTTTTCTTAATTCTGCCTTTCTGTTTATTCTTTCCCAGTTATTTCACTCTGTCCCTCTTTTTCTTTTTCTCTTCTGCCCTTCCATTTGTTTGGTTGTGTCTTTCTATATCTTTCCATATTGTTCTGTTCATTTCCATTTCACTCCAGTTTACTCCACATTTTCCTTTCCATGTATTTTTAGCTTTAGCTTGGCACAGTGGCATAGTGGTTAGCACTGCTGCCTCACAGCACCAGGGACCTGGGTTCAATTCCCAACTTGCATTGTTGTCTGTGTGGAATTGCACATTCTCCCTGTTCTGCATGGGTTTCCTCCTGGGTGCTCCGGTTTGCTCCCACAGTCCAAAGGATTAGGTAGATTAGCCATGCTAATTGCTCCTTAGTGTCAGGGGATGGATAGGATAAATGCATTGGATTATGGGAATAGAGCTTGGGTGAGATTGTGGTTGGTACTGATTTGATGGGCTGAATGGCCTCCTTCTGCACTGTAGGATTTTATGATTGTATGATTCTAGCTCTCAGAGCTTTCTCTCTCCATCTATCCATCTCCACATCTCTCTTTTTCTCCTTTATACAGCCATTTTTCTTTTCTGAATTTTATTTCTCTTGACTCTCTTTTTGTGTGCATTACTATAATTCATGCTCTCAATCCTAGGCCCATGGATTTTGGTAGTTTCAGAACACTGTTTTGAACAGTTGCACAAGTCCTTCAATCTCTTCAAAAACCATAAGAATTGCTATAAAAGGTCCTTTTCCAATTAATCTGTTCTAAGTTAGTCTGATTTCTTGGGTCATGTCACTAGTTGCATGTGTGAAATTGGGCTATTGTACAATGAGGGATCAAGAATTAAAGATTTGAGTCGGCCCTGATGGTGTGTTCTATTACCTAGCCCACTGGCTGTTGATGCTATAAGGCTTATCTGTTTCCAACTCTCTCATGTTTATGTGTGCAATCACAGACACAGCATTGAGCCCTTTTCACTGAGTGTGCTTTAGAAATGAAGGGTATGACGGAATCTATTGTCATGGATAATTGTATGACCTAAGATCCAGAAGCAAGATATTGTCTACCTTCTTGTGTGGCTGAACCATTAACATCACAAAATCTTTTTCTCTGTGGTGGGTTAGCTGACCTGACTTGAGGCTGCAACAGAGGGAAAGCACAAACTTCCATATTATGTATCTGTCAAATGTGCTGCAAAGTGCAAATGTAGGAACATCAAGTAAGGATAGGACTGGTATAGCTGCCATACTTCCCAAAGTTGATTCTCTGATGACTATAACTATCTAGACTCGAACAATAAGAATAACCACACCTGGGTGACATGGCAAAGTACAAATTCATCCATGGACCAGATCCAACTAGCAGTTTTTGAGAAAAATTTTTCAGTTCCAGCGTTGACATGTTAAACTGCTTGCACACAGCACATGGAGGAAAATCATGTGCCCAGATTGCACACGTGTGAAACTGCTGATTTTCCTATATGGTCATTTAAATGGATGTGGAATTGAGCGGATTCTATTATGGCTGATGAAGTGATTCTTCCCACTTTTTGGTATGGCTTCCAGGGATTCAGGTGTGAGAATAGGAAAAATTTGTCACCAGGAAAGAAAGTGGGAAATGAAGAAGGGAAAGTTCAGATAATGCTGAGAAGCTTAAATCCTAGAGACACATATATGATTCAAGTAGGGAGTTTCATAAATGGGAAAAGATTATATTGTACTGCTGCCAATAGAGCGACAGATTGTACTTAGAGTAGCTCAGTCTCTTGAATCAGCTCCAGCGCAAGAAGACTGATGGGATGGTAGCAGCCAAAAGAGAGTCCTTAAAAAACCCTAACTATATAAACATTGGTGTTCTTGGCTTTTTTTAAAGTCACTGACAAGTTATTGCTGTTAATAATTACCAGCTGTCTGAGGAGGAGGGATACCCTTTCAATCTGGAAATAGAGCAAGGTCGGTCCCCTGTCAGTAGAATTAGACCACAGCTACTATGCAGATTTCCTGTTCACACTTTCGAACTTGTGTAGGAAATCTCTCTGGATCTACATTTCCTGAATAGGAGACCATGTTTGGGAAAGGAAGTGAAGTTTAGATAAATGTTTGGAAAGAGTAAGACGGTAGCAGTGAAGCTTGGCAATAAAGATTTTTCTCTCTCTGCAATAACACAGATCTTTCTGACTCTAAAAGTAGGGCTTGGCTCGCTCCTGTTTCACAGGAGGTCTTTCTATCTCCTGTGATGCAAGATTCTGCTCCAGATTAACCATGAGTATTAAACATACGATGATGTACTTTGACAACATTCATAGATCTTGCTCTGTCACTTCCCTTATCTCCATAGTCAAACTCATCTCTGTCTGGCATTTCTTTGACCGTTGCATTGATATTAAACAATCAATGGGCTCCAATTTTCCTTTCTTGGTCATCTTAAACTTCAAATAAAATTTCTACCTGCTCTCTCATTGTTTGGAAATGAAGGCTCATCATACTGTCACCAATCCTAACTCGTCCTCTTAGAACCTTGGAATTGTGAAATACCTCATATCCGCCAATCTTCCAGAGGCTTTTAAAACTCAACCTTACTGTCACTTTCCTACATTCTGAATTCCCTCATTGTCTGTTCTACTCTTCACAGACCTGATAACTTCCTGCCTTGAAGTTATAGAAGGAGGCCCTTCAGCCCATTGTGTCTGTATTGACTCAGCATCTTATTCGCCCCCCACTCCACTGCACTCATCCTATACCTAATACAATGCCCATAGCATTTGCCATGGCTAATCCAGCTAACCTGTATATCCCAGGGCAATTTATTATGGTCAGTCCACCTAATCTGCACATCTTTAGACTGTAGGAGGAAACTGCAGCACCTGGAGATGACCCAAGCAGACACTGGGAGAATGTCTGTGTGAAAATTGCACAATCACCCAAGGCCGGAATTGAACCCGTGTCGCTGGCGCTGTGAGACAGCACTGCTAATCCCTGTGCCACCATGCTGCCACACTCTTGGCTTTTTCACTTGGATTCTTCAGTGATAATTTAAGAAAAAGAAATAAGGCAGGATTTTATGGCTTCACTTCTTCTGCAATCACAAGATCTTGCCCGAATTCAATGGACCTTCCCATGGTACCCCCCCCCCCCCCCCCCCACTCTGATTCCCATGGCTGGCACGGTAGTAAAATTCCAGCCATAGTATGGAAGTTTGTGCTTTATTTGCACCATTTTTTTTGTCTATAGAGATTAAATAGGTGATCAGGGTTCTAGGAACTTGGCATAATGAGGAAGAGCTCAACATCAATATTGATTCAGTTCAAAGTGGATTTCTGACCCACTTTGTGTTTTTAGTTGTGAACTTTTTTTGCTCAGTGCCACTACCTAGGTTAAGAATAAAAGGTTCCAATTTCTCAATGTGCAGCTGGTTATAACCAGCTTGTTCGTAACCCTATCATGCGAATGAACTCTTACTTCCATGAGAGATGCCACACGCTTTCATTTGAAGGTAACCATTTTGTCAGCATTCCTGCACCCATAATGGACAGCTTCAGGTTGGTTTTTGGGACATCAAGACTATTCTGTGCAGCCAGGGTTGATTACACCTGAGTATTTCTCAGGACATGCACTGAATACTGGAGCAATAATGGAACCTGTCAGATGCATAGATTGGTTTGGATATTCCCCTCAAAATAGTCACTTGGGGATTTCAAAACTGTGTTTATATGTTACACTTTACAGAGTTGTTTTACCAAGAGACAATGAAAATCACCCGAGGAAGCAGGGGGTTTAGTCTAATCTGCTGTGATCATTGTTTTTCCCTACTTGCTGAGTAAGTGTCTATGGGGTGGCTAATTTTGAACTTTTCATCTATTTTCAATACCTTGGACAGCTCTCCCTGTGTCTAATGTTTTTGTTGACCATGTCCTCCCTAACCTGCCTGAAGGAATGTGACGCTCAGGGTCTTTCTTCTGACTGCATGCATCTTTTTTTCTGCTTCCAGTAGAATCAATTCTGGTCATGCCAGCCTCAGTAACTTACTGCTGGTCCTTAAATCCAGTAGTTATAGATTATTTCACACACACACGCAAGTGCACTGACAATCAGACATTTTTCTGATGCTTGGAGATTGCCCAGAAGATGTTTGCTTAGAAATTTGGACAGTGTCAGTGACACTGGGTGGATTTGATTCACATTCTGTTCGGTGGACCATAGGGATTGTGCCTCATGTGAAAATCTATCATTCTTGTGCTGCACAGTGGTTAACACTATTGCCTCACAGTCCCAGGGACATGGGTTCACTTCCAGATTGGGTCTCCTCCGTAGTTTTCCTCCAGATGCTCTGGTTTTCTCCAACAGCCCAAAAGATGGGCACTAGCCATGCTAAATTTTCCCTCAGTGTACCCAAACAAGCATTGAAATGTGGCGACACAGGGATTTTCACAGTAACTTCATTGCTGTGTTAGTGTAAGCCTACTTGTGACCATAATAAATAAACTTTAAATTTAAACGGCAAAAGATGCACAAGCTTAGACTTTTTGCTACTGGTTGCTCCGTGTAAAAGAGCAAATTAAAAGTCTGGCTGTTATAGAACGTTATTTTCTGAGGTGGGGAGGCAGCGGCATGGTAAGTAATGACTCAAACGAGACTGAAATTTAATTTAAGTATTGGCTTGTCATGGAGGCATCCTGCAGAATGTTACTCAATATCCAGAATGTTGTTTCTGAGGGATTCCAGGTGGGCTAAGTGTCTACTGCCACTCCTGGCAGCTGAAGATCATGTTGATTATTTCATTCATCTTTTGATTTTTTTTTACATTTTTACTAATTTCATTCCCATTGATGGGAAAACCTGACCAACATTCCATTCCTGACCGACGCTATCTAATATTGGCATTGTCCCATTATGGTGTTCTGTGACCTTACTGTTTGAAAATGAGCCATCTCTTATACCTGCAGAACAAAAGCAACCACACAATGCAATTATTTCCGTGTAGGTTAGGACATTTCTGAAAGAGGTGATAAGGCTCAATGTACATGCAAATTATTCTTTATAGTTGATTTATTAGTACAACGATGTTAAACATTGTTTTCAGAGAAGCCCAGTGAAGGAGAAATCCCAATATTGTGTGTAAATGGTCAAAATCTAAAACAGTAGCATGGAAGGTAATTGAAATAAGAAAGTAGAGATTAGATGAAACTAGGTTTGGTTTGAAAAGCTTGTAGATTATACAAAGAAGAAAGCTTTCAGGGAGGTTGCACCGTTGTCAAATCCTGTGAAAGAATGAATTAGTCAGATACGAAACATCGAAGATGAAGAGGGAGTCAGCCTGTAATTATTTATCCAAATAAGGGGGGAATTCTCCCATTCTGCTTGTCACCGGAATCTTAGAGGATGGGAACAGATTACACAAATATCCACTGACCTTGGACAGGATTCTCTGATTTTGGGGTGAGCACGGCTGGAGAATCCCACCCAACATTAATTAATATATTCAATCCCATATTTCAGGTTTGTAGGAAGTCACTGGTCAGAAGCTAGTTGTGAAATTATAGTCTGAAAATGACTGAAACTGCTGAAGTAAATGCTAGCACTATTTGAGATTCCAGCATTAGTACATATAGGAATATAGAGCAGCTCAGACTGAACTATATTTATCATCTGCTGCAGTCGATAGGAAATGGCTTCTCACTACAAAGATGTTGAAGCCTCACCTTATCCTTGTTGAGCTCCCTAATGCCAGCCTAACTGATACTGCAACAGTTCTCACCTCATTTTCCAAGGCTGTCAGTTTCCACATGGATTGCATGCCTAACCTTATTTCAACTCAGCATTGCATTGAAAAACAGCCAACTATTTGGATGCACTGTCAACAAGTAAACCATTAAACCAAATTCATCAGGTAGCCGGGAAGCTTAACCTAGGCTTAGTCGATTGACCCTTTGGAGCTGCAGAATCACTTCAAGCCTCATATTGTCGAAAATACGAGAATGTTCTCCGACATGCATCTTAAACTTCTTAATGTAATTTTTATCAGGCTGTTCTCTGATTGGATGTCTCTGATAATGTTGACTCAAGTCAAATTATAATTTCCCTGACAGTACTCTAAAAGCAACAACCAAGGTCCATGTTAATGCTTTTGTTGATCTTCCCTCTTCTTTGTGGTTAAGACTTTCAAGTGGCTGAAATCAAATTGGTGTAACTAGTGGCCTACTGTGGGATAAATCCCTGAACTGACAACCCGTGATCCCCCTGCATTGTACAAAATTTTAGAAATGATCTCTATTTCAATCTCTCTCGCTGTTTGGCTGCAGTATCAGGGTAGGATTCCATAGCATGGTCGGCACGGTGGCACAGTGTTTAGCACTGCTGCCTCATGCAGCCAGGGACTCAAGTTCAATTCCGGTTTTTGGTCACCTTCATGAGTTTACATGTTCTCCCCATGTCTGTATGGATTTCTGTGGGTGCTCCAGTTTCCTCCCACACTCCAGAGATGTGTGGGTTAGGTGGATTGGCCATGCTAAATTGCCCCTTAGTGTCAGAGGGACTAACAAGGGTAAATACATGAGGCTACAGGAAAGGGCCTGAGTGGGATTGTGGCTGATGCAGACTTGATGGGCCGAATAGGCTTCTTCTGCACGGTAGGGATTCTGAGTTTACAGCCAGATAATTTGTGCCATCATTTTAGACACAATTTTCTCTTGATGCCCCAGCTTCTAATGAGGAATCAGTTCTGGGAAGATCAGCAGGGTAACTCCAAATTCCAAAACTAACAGTTGCAACTGCTGCCCACAGAATCGTTCTCATACTCCAGAGGGATTCTTGATTCTACAGTAGTGTGAGATGGCTAAAATATGCTTTTGCCTGCCATTGTTGATCAAACATTTTCACAGGTGAGAGGAAAAGTGGCTTCATGCTTCTTTTTCATCTCTCGAGAAAGACATTAACAAAGAGTGAGATAGATCTCTGTCCTACCTGCTCAACTATGGATAATGTGTGATGCTGGGGGAATGGGATGAAAATAATGAATAAAGTTACTCTATTATTAAACTGGAATATCAGGGCAGCCAGCTGATTACATAAGAGGTTTAGCTGCAATGTGGAGTGTGTGCATTAAGTCGCATTGAAACACAGAATGAAGACAGTCTATTCAGCCTTCTGTGACTATTTCTTCCCTAGCCTGTAGCCTGAATTTTGCAATTATGATGATAGTGAAATGGTTGGCACTCATACTTTGTGATATTGACAGTAACTTATAGATTCCACTCATTGAAAGTTAAGCATGGAAATCTAAGGGCAGTTTTCAGTGTTCCCTGCAGATGGAGGAGCCATAAAATTGCTTTAATGGCCTTTCTGCAACCATCCCATACTCTCCAGATCTCTCCTTAATTTTACAGCAGTGGTGTCAATTGGGGGAGGGCAGATGAAGCCTAAGCCTTGCCCCAATTGAGGCCCTAATGTGATCAATTAATGGCATCTGAGAGCTGCTTCTGCCCAGATCCAATTTTGAGACCAGCAGGAGATCAGAGGTGGGGGTGTGGGGAGGGTAGCAGATCACCCTGTTCACTCCCCTCTCACCATCCCTGTCTCAGCACGACCGAAGCCCTCACATCCAGCCCCCTGCCTGATTTCTTTCCCACTGGCCTCCCAATAAAGAACCATCCCCCCACCCCGTGCACCACTCACCCCCACCACACTTGCCTCCACCCTGGTTCCAGGGTACCTGAGAACTGCCTAAAGTCCTAGTAGAGACCACCTATGGTGCTGCTGAGATTACAGAGCTGCTGGGATACCATATTGGCCAGTAGCTCACTGTGGTAGGACTTTCTCCAGAGTGAAGATATGAATCTTGTATCTAGTGAAATTCTGTGGGAAATGCAATGGAAATCTGCAGACAAGTGTTCTCTACTGACCTAAACATGGGTGGAATGGAACCCTGGTACCTACAAATTTCTGACCTAGATGTTGCTCCTCAGCAACATTAATCTAACTGATTAAGGAAATCAATTAGAAAGTATTGATTTGTCATGAACCTCTTCCATCACTCTCATAAAACCCTGAGGTTTTAACAGTTTACTGAACCATAATTACTTCTAAACATCTATCTGGCTCTAACAAATTAATTTTATATCTGCAGAATGGCAAATTTCTCTACTTCATGATTTAAAAATTCATAGATTAAATTATTTTCAAAAATTCATTCATGATTGTTCTTAATTACATGTGTAAGTCCCAATCAGTTTCTGTAAAAATATAAAAATGATAAAACCCACTTGTTATTTCCTTGTTTGCTGTTTGTATGAATTCTTCAATGTGATTGGGTGTTTAACCTGATTGGTGACACTACTGTAGCTGGATGCCTGAAACTCTGTATAGCTGGGGCTGGAAATGGAGTTAATGCCTGGGAAGGGGAAAGCTATGCCGCAGAAATCACTGAAACTTTATGGTCAGCGTTCTTAAAGGCCCATAGTGAATGCCATCACTTTGCCACTGACTACAAAATCTGGGGCCTTGTTGAACTTTGGCCAACACACTTAACCTCCTAAGGATTTTCTCTGTCCCCAAAAACTTAGATCACACAAAACCTAGAACCCGATGATCTAAATGACTCCTCCGTGACCTATGCTTTCCTTATTGTTACCTTTCCATAGTTCCAGCAGTCCAGGAAACACCATGTTCTACACAACAGTTGACTCTTTCTTTCTTCCTATATTTTCTCTTAATATATGATCCTGATCCTAATCAGATATTTATTTGCATCAGGAATTTATCACACTTTCCATAATGTAGTGAAAAAAACAGAAGAGCTGTTTACTGGGTAGCATCGCAATTTGTACAAGCATAGACCGGTTTGTAGATAGGTATTCATCAGCATGCCAAAGGCCAAGCATAAACATCTCGATGAAAAAAAAGATTCTTCATCATTTCATACATTCCCTGACACGTTTCTAAGTCACATTCTGCTTCTGAAATGAAATAATCCAGATAGAAATAAACTCCTCTGCAGAGAGTGACATCATTGTAACCAGCATGTGCTCTAAATCTACAATCACAAAGCTTTCTGAAGGGCTTCATAAAGACGAGGATTTATAGATGTTTTACGAGTTGTGGATCTGGAAAGTTTCTTAGCACAGATATAGAGTTTTATAGCGCACGAGAAGGTTAATTATCAGTCGCTATGGGTGGCTTTGAGGGGGATGGTAAACTTTCAAGATGCTGGTTTCTTTTTTTGTTATAAAAGTTGAGTCAAACAAACAATTGTATTTGATGTACTTAACACCAAATTCTATGTCAGTTTTTTCTAACTTCCATCTGTCACCATCATTTATTCTGTGTGTGTGTGTGTGCCCCTTGCTGTGCTTGTATGTCTCTCTTTCTAACCAATTTACACCCAAAATTTCAACAGAATGCCTTCAGAATAGTGTTATCCTGCAGCTTTGAATGTGAGCCAGCCCTGTATTGCTGTTGCTACCAGCCCTGTAACTATGACATATTAGGCACCTTGTCCAGACTCCGTGATCACAATAAAACTCAGCAGGGGCTTCTAGAGATTTAATGGATTCACAAAAGAATCTTTGGCCAATTTGTTTTTGTTTGTTTATCACTGAAAACAACTGGCACAAGTAGCATTTAAGCACATTGCTGATGTATAATATCAATCTGGAACCTGATTGTCTAACTCTTCTTCCCCAAATTAAAAAATAATTGTGAAGCATTTTATCATAAAGTCAGTGCTTTAAAAACAGGAAGAAAGAAGGAGTGCTTGTTGCACCAAATATTCTCCCATGCCCCAACCTGAGCAATGTCCTGTGCTCTGATTGAATTTTGGAATGATTTGAGGAGCTTTGACTGGTTGATGTTATAGGTGTGTACAGTAATGTGACTGCTGTTTTCTACCTCCCAGTCTGCACCAGTAAGCGGTATTGGTCTGGCAGCTGCTGAGATGGTATATACCGTGCACTTAGTAACGTCTTTAGGGAAAAAAAATACTCCTCAATGTCATATTGTAGTTTTCTGATCAATTGAAATGGTTCATTATTTTTTAAAATGGACTGTATCTCTTGACTATATTTAAAGATTCAATTACCCCACCTGATTCCCTTTCTTCTTATTCTACATTTCAATTCAGTGAAATATTTCCAGTACTGTAGTTACGTGAATCTGTCTAAAAATATACAATTCACTCACCTGAGAAAGGAGCAGCACTCCGAAAATCTGTGGTCCCAAATAAACTTGTTGGACTTTAACCTGGTGTTGTGAGACTTCTTACTGTGCCCACCCCAGTCCAACACCAGCATCTCCACATCTTAAAAATAAATGCTGTCACCTTTTACCTGACTCTCTGCTGAGACCTGCCCTCACAGGCACAGTTCAAACTCTGTTAGTCCAATAAAGTATCTCATGTTGGAAATAAGGTAATAGAAGATGCTTTTGTTATTATTGAAATGGTGCATTCCATATATCAGTGGATGTGAGTCAGGCAAAAATGTCAGTTCTTCATTGGCAATGTGTCAGTGGATGAGGTAGCCCCTCCGGCTTCTTGTGGATGGAGACAGTCTATCTTAGAGTGTGCCCACTCACAATACTATTTGGTGAAGAGTTGATGTGTTCTAACACACCTCTTTTCCATTCTTATCTGATTATGTTTCCAAGGGCCTTGATTGCTCTTTGACCCCTCTCCTAATTTTATGTCTGAGCCAAGGCAGCTATTTGACTAGTGAAGGCCTCATAGCTATGTTTAATCCTGATATCTGTTGCGTCTGCCCTGTCCAACAAGAATCATTTGCTGAAGACTGGGATCAGGGGCTTTGGTTGCTTTGAATTGCCAAAGTTGGGAGGGACTGAGGTGAATTGGAGCAGTCCAAATGCTTCCTGAGGTAAAATCAGCAGACGGATCAAGCCCAATGCCCTCTGTTGATATGGTTAATTATACAATTCAGCTGAGCGATAGAAGCAATTGATTTTAACTGGGACCAGGGCCACTGAAATCTAAGGAGGCAATTAGACCTTTAGGAAAATGGGTTGCTTTCCAAAAGACTGACTGCTGTTTTGAAGTTAGCTTAGAAAAAGGTTAACTTTATCCACGTTCTCCACAGGCTTCAAACCCTGGACAATTTGAGAGTGACACAGATGTTCTGTGGCAGCGTGGTCAACTTCCAGACACTGTCTTCCACCATGGCCGAGTCGGCATTAACACAGACCGTCCCGACGAAGCGCTGGTCGTCCATGGCAACGTGAAGGTCATGGGCTCTTTAATGCATCCTTCAGATGCTCGGGCAAAGGAGAACATCCAGGAGGTGAGCGGTGGTTGTCAGTCACTGATGGATGTTTTGTGTGCGGGGAATGGATACATCAGGCAGTGTTGTAATTAAAGTCAAGGGGAATTTCTGTTTCGTAAATCAGAGTGATGGTGTGTTACAGTTTTCTCAGGGAGACTGAGCTGCGACAACATACACATTGACACGCGTGTTGTAGTCTGGAATCATAGATCCCTACAGTACAGAAGGAGGCCATTTTGTCTATCGAGTCTTCATTGACCATAATTCCATCCAGGCCCTATTCCCATAACCTTATGCACTTACCCTCCTAATCCCCTGACACTACAGACAATTTAGCATAGCCAATCAACCTAACCTGCACATGATTGGATTGTGGGATGAAACTGGAGCACCCGGAGGAAATCAATGCAGACACTGGGAGAATGTGCAAATTCTACACAGATGGTGACCTGAGACCAGAATTGAACCTGGGATCCTGACATTGTGAGGCAACAGTGCTAACCACTGTGCCACCATGCCACCCTTCATGAGAATGAGTCTCCAACTTTCTTACCATCGCATGGCTGACCAGGAATTTCTCCCATTCTTACTGCCTGCCATTGTTGTGCATTAGAAGGATTTACAAATTGACCTCTTGGTCACATTATGAATACATCCTTCAGGGCAATCAAGTCCTGTAGCAGGACTGGACTACAGAGCTTCTGGGTCAGAGGTAGGCACCTTAAGACCTTTACCTAAGAAAGATATGTTTAATCAAATTTCACAAGAGGCCCTGAAGTAAAGAAAAAGCATTGAAAGTACTGTTTGTTTTCAACTTGTTCTGGGGAGTGGCTGCATTCAGTTAGCTAAATCATAGTGCAGAATAATGCATGTTCAATCCCCATAGCAGCTATCATAATTCATGCTTGCCTGCTTTCATGTCTCCCCCATGTTTGATGCGGAGTATATGCCAAGCTATATAACCATTTGTCCCTCTCTAACAGAGGGAGATGCCTATGGTCCCTATGGCTGTACATTTCACTAAATCACTACAGTGTGGAAGGAGGCCATTCGGCCCATCTAGCCAGCACTGACTCTCCGATAGAACATCTTTACAAAGCCCTATCCCTGTAACTCCACATATTTACCCCACTAATTCTCCTAACCTACACATCTTGGGACAGCAAGGAGCAATTTAGCATGACCAATCCATCTAACCCGCACATCTTTGGACTGTGGGAGGAAACCCATGGAGTGAACATGCAAACTCCACACAGACAATAACCCCAGACTGGAATTGAACTTGGGACCCTGGCATTGTGAGGCAGCTGTGCTAACCACTGTGCCGCCATGCCACCCCAATTTGAGTTGCTATAGTGTACAGCCAGTCCACTCAATTTGACGTTTGTCATTTAACAAAAATAGCCACCTTGCCAGGCACACCGGCCAGAAATTGGGAATTGGAACGGGCGAGGGGTGGAGCTTGAAAAGTTCCATTGATCTCTGGTGGGATTTTATGATTTCAGGACAAGTGAGGCCATAAAATCCCGCCCACTTTGTCATTATTTTATAGGCCAGTGGTACATCAGCAGGAGAGTGCTAGTGCACCGGCCAATTTCACATTAGTTCAAGCAGTGTTCTCTGCACACAGGGAGAATACACAATGGAATAAAATATTGCACAGGATGGAAAATTCTGGAAATAAATGGTGTTGACACAAATAATGAGTGTTTTCACTTTGATGAAACTGTTGCATGTCACTTTGCCAGCTTTGTAAACAGACATTGTAACATTGTGTTAGCCAAAACAACTTAACTGGCACTGAAGCCAAATCTGTGGTCCCTTTGCATGGAATTTCCAATTTGTTAGCGATTTTCTGTCTGAGTGGTTAGGTGGAGGGACAAACTCCCTTTACCTTAATTCAGGAATATTTCTGCTACATTTGGCAATCATAGTCTTGGAATGCATATTGACTAGAATAATTAACATCAACAAATTTGCTGAATTTATGTTGATATGGTTTAGAATGCACTGCCTAGAAGTGCGATCGAAACTGATTCAGTGGTAACTTTCCAAAGCTCAATGAATATAGAGTTGAAAAAGAAACATTTATAGGGCCATGGGGGAAAAAATAAGGGAAAGGAACTAAGTGGGCAAGTTTTTAAATGGGTTATCATGAGTTTATATGAACCATACAATGGACTGAATGGCTTCATTCTACAAGATTCTGTGGCTGGATTTTCCATTGCCTGTGGGAACTGGAACAGAAATGAGCATGCTTTGAAAACAGTGCCCCCTGATGGTATGCCAGTGTGCCTTCACCTCCCAGGTACAAGGTGAAAGTGCAACATAGATTCACTAGACTAGATTCCTGGGACGCAGGGGGTTGTCTTAAGAAGAGAGATTAGTGGGCTATAGACTATATTCCCAAAAGATAAAAAGAGAAGTGATCTCATTGAAACATATAAAATCCTTGATATTTATTGGACTAAATGTTGGGAGGCTGAAGAATATAAAAGTACACTTCCCTCTAAGTGTTGTGTATCCCTGGAATTCTCTAACTTAGTGAGCTATACATTTTCAGTTGAGGAGTTTATTCAAGACAGAAATTAAAAGATTTTGGATACTAAGGAAATCAAATGATATGAGATTAAGGAAGGGAATGGAGGTGATGTTGCAGATCAGCCATGATCTTATTATAAGGCAGAGCAAGCTCAAAGGTTAATCTATTAATGCTCCTATTTCTCATCTTCTTATTGTTCTATATCATTACTTAGTCAAAATGCTGGAACATTCTAGGCAACAGTAGTGTGGGAGTATCATCACTAATTAGACTGTTATAGTTCAAGAAGAAGTCCACCATCTTCTCCAAGATGACTCTAGGTGCACGGTGAATTCTAAGCTTAGCAGCAACCCTCATAATTCAAGAATTAATTTTAAAAATGATGCATCAAAAGCTGTAAATGTAGAACAAGTTAATGCTTCAGTGTAACCACGGGTGTGAGCAGCACAGTGGTTAGCACTGCTACCTCATGGTGCCAAGGACGCAGGTTTGATTCCTGGCTTGGATCACTGTCTGTGTGGAGTTTGATGTGGAGAAGCTGGCATTGGGCTGGGGTAACCACAGTAAGAAGTGTCACAACACCAGGTTAAAGTCGAACAGGATTATTTGGCAGCAAAAGCCTGAAGCTTTTAGAGCGATGCTCCTTCTTCAAGTAAGATCTTCAAATCAAAAGCTAGTGGCTTTTGCTACCAAATAAACCTGTTGGATTTTAACCTGGTGTTGTGAGACTTCTTATTGTGTGGAGTTTGCACTTTCCTTCCATGTTTTGTGACTTTTCTCAGAGTGCTCTGGTTTCCTTCCACAGAGCAAAAATGTACAGGTTAAGTGAATTGGCCGTGCTAAATCTTAGTATCCAAAGATGTGTGTTAGGAGAATTAGTGGGGTAAATATCTAGGGTGAAAGAATAGGGTTTGGGAAAGATACTCTGTCAGAGGATAGGTGCCGACTCGTTAGGGTGAATGGCTTCCTTCTATACTGTGGGGATTCTATATATATCATATTTAAAATATTAATGGCCCTTTCTCTTTATGAATATTAATGGACAATGTGCTCTCAATTTCATCATGCATTTTTACTAGACGAGTAATCCAGAGACCCGGAGTAATGATCTGGGAACCCAGGTTCAAATCCCACCATGGCAGATGGTGAAATTTGAATTCAATAAAAATGTGGAATTAAAACATGACAGTGAAACAATTGTGAATTGTTGTAAAAAACTGGTTCACTAATGTCTTTCAGGGAAGGAAATTTACCATGCTCACCTGGTCTGGCCTACATGCAACTCCAGATCAGCAACAATGTGGTTAATTCTTAATTCTGAAATGGCCAAGCAGACCACTCAGTTCAAGGGTAGTTAGAAATGATCAATAAATGCTGATCCAGCCATGAAGCCCACATCCTATGAATTTTAAAAATGGCTGCTTATCGCTGTGTACCTACAGATCTTAAGGGAATATTTGTTTTATGTGTATTGTTGATTGTTCTACATAGTATATTCCAGATTGTTAAACAGCCACACACCCACACAACTAAGAGGGAACATTGCTGATGGACCTCAGATGCATTTGCAGCCGATTGTTATACTATCATCCCTTTTACCTGGACTGGGTTTGACCAGTTTCCTAGAAGTGAAAAGTCAGTGTCTATCCCATTGCACCATTCAATTTCTAATTAACGGGCTTTCCAATGTTATTGGAAGGAAACAGACACAATCTGAGTTTGAAGATTTCAACCATCTTGCTTCTGGCTCCAACTGTGCTTTTGTGTGAATGCAGGTGGACACCACAGAGCAGCTGAGAAGGATCACACAGATGCGGCTGGTCCAGTATCAATACAAACCCGAGTTTGCTGCCACAGCAGGCATAGAGAATACACCTGAGACAGGTAAGCACCAACAGATTGGGGGAAATAATGCACTCAGAGACTTATGATTTCTTGAAGAGTTAGGGTCCTGGGACTTGATGTGTTCCATGGATAGGCAAGTAACCCCAGGCCTTGTCTCGTAGTCATTATCAGCTGACTGACAATAAGGAGCATGTCACCCAGGCCAGGAAATGATAAACAGTGGATATTTAGTAGGTTCATACATGGCATGGTGGTTTGCACTGCTGCCTCAGAGCACCAAGGGCCTGGGTTCCATTCCAAGCTTGGATCACTGTCTGTGTGGAGTTTACACATTCTCCCTGTGTCTGCATGGGTTTCCTCTGGGTGCTCTGGTTTCCTTCCAAAGATGTGCAGGTTAGGTTGATTGGCCATACTAATTTGCTCCTTAGTGTTCTGGAATGCATAGATTAGAGGAATTAGCAAATGTGTGGGGTTGTGGGAATCAGGCCTGGGTGGGATTGTTGTTGATGCAGATTTGATGGCCTCCATGGCCTCCTTCTGCACTGCAGGAATTCTATGATTCTTGACAACTGGGCATATTTGAGAGTTTCACAAGTCGGCTTATATTAACACTGCAATGAAGTTACTGTGAAAATCCCCGAGAAACCACACTCCGCTGCTTGTTTGAGTACACTGAAGGAGAATTTAGCATGGCCAGTGCACCTAACCAGCACGTCTTTCAGACTCTGGAGCACCTGGAGGAAACCCACGCAAACATGGAGAGAACGTGCAGACTCTGCCCGTGATCCAAGCTGGAAATTGAACCCGGGTCCGTGGCGCACTGAGACAGCAGAGAGCAAAGAATAAAGAGCAGTACATCACAGGAACAGGCCCTTTGGCCCTTGTCGCTAACATATCTGCCTCAAGCACCTCACTTGGCAGTGCATTCCAGGCCTCCACCACCCTCTGTGTAAAAAAATCCTCTTTATGCGCATTTCTACTGAACCTTTCCCTCTTATGTAATTGTCATTTCTACCCTGGGAAAAAGCTTCCAATTGTTCACCTTATCCATACCCCTCACAATTTTATAAACTTCTATCAGGTTGCCTCTCAGCCTCCGTCTTTCCAGGCAGAACACTCCCAGTTTATTCAATCTCAACCAGTGCTAACCATTGTGCCACCTTCCATACAGAGTCAACTAATCTGAACCAGCCTCCCCTTTGCATCAGTGCCTGAGAGGGGGAATTAGCCAAGCTGACCATTTCTATAGGAATATTGCTTGAGTGTATATGTTATTAGGACCATAACCAAGCAATGATCAGCACCTGACTGGATAAACAGTGGACGAATATGGCACTAGGTGCACTGCTCACTCAGAGAGCCAGTGCAGGCACAATGGACCAAATGGCCCCTTCTATGCTGTAACAGTTCTGCGTTTCTAGACCTTTGAGGAGAAATTGTAGCAGAAACCAGCACAATTCCCAATGTTATTTCTCCATGTCTTGAAGAGAGGTAAGAATATTGACAGAATTCTAAAGGTGTGTTCTTTAACATACTAGTGTTTGTGATGTTAATACATGGTGCAATTTTCCACCAGGTGTTATCGCACAAGAGGTGAAGGAGATTCTGCCCGAGGCAGTGAAGGAGTCGGGGGATGTGGTGTGTGCTAATGGAGAAACCATTGAGAACTTCCTGGTGGTTAATAAGGTAGAGTGACCCCCTGAATATAACTGGGAATCCAAGGCAGCAGTCAGTATTTCCAAGGCAACTAATTAAAAATGGAGTGAAGCATTGAAAAAAAAACAAGTAGAGACTAGATTACAAAAGGGAAGAAGCATTTTGTCCAAGAACCACACAGGTTCAGTTATTTGTTCTAATATTTACAGAAGTATAAAAATGTAACCACAAGTATTGACGGCCCATCGAATATATGACAGCGTGTGCAAAGAGGCTGGATGGAGCTGAATCTTAAAGTTCATGCAGTTACTTCATTTTTGAGGAGGTTTTATGCAAAGGGAATGCTGATCAGGGCAGAATCTGTGAATAATATGCTGGATCGAGAGCGAGTTTGATCCTTACTTTTCATGAGAGGTTAACTGTACAATAGCATTATAATTGTTATAGTGGAATGCTTGGCGGGTTTAAGTTTCTATATTTTTATCCTCCCTATCCCATGCAGGAGCGGATTTTCATGGAGAATGTAGGCGCCGTCAAAGAACTTTGTAAGCTGACCGACAACCTTGAGACTCGGATAAACGAGCTGGAGACGTGGAGCCGGAAACTGGCCAAACTGAAGCGCCTGGACAGTATGAAATCCACAGTGAGTGGAGGGACTCTCAGGTACTGGAAAGCATCATGTATTGACAAACATCGCATATTATTCGGGTTGCTGCTTTTCTCGGTTATAATATCCTTACTAGTTAGTTGGACATCAGTGTGTGAGCAAGAAGTCTTGGGCTCAGTACGCAGTGCCCCTGTCTCTGAGCTCCAGTTTCAACACAAAAATCAGAAAATGCCAGTAATCATAGTGGAGGAGGAAAATGCCAAAATTGAAAAGAAAGTGGGATAGTTTAGAAAGGAATGATTGAGTAGTTTAAGCTCGAAAAAGGAGATGAAAGCTTCTACAGTCTAAGGGATAATAGAAGAGGAGGAGATGTCCAGGGATTGATTAGAAGAAGAGGCAAAAATATAAATAGAGTTCTTTCGCTGGATTAAAAGGAAATTTTCACAGTAACTTCATTGTAGTGTTAATGTATGCCTCCTTGTGACACAAATAAATAAGCTTAAATAAATAAATAAACTTAAATAAATAAATAAGAATTACTGAATCACATCACATGACTGGAACATTCTTTGGGGATTTTTAATGGCCTGGTTTTTCAGCTCCCATCATTGGTTTTTTTTTCTATGAGTCTGAAGCAGCTGGGCTCATGGAGAAGCTGTTCTGGCACTGACTGTAACGCCTGCTCTCGTTTCACACTCTCTGGGCCCAACGACACTCCGCAGAGCTGCTCATATATTACAGTTCTTAAAATCAGAATCTCTGACACATTTCTTGTGAATGCTGGGTAAATGGTGCCTATGAAGTCCAGGCAGCTTCCTCCTCCTTAAGCAGTTCCTCGGAGTCAAGGATGACTTGTCACCACAATAGCACTGTGGAGGAGTCTAATCTGTGATCTAAAATCTCCATTGCTGGTGGAGCAGATAGTGGTTGGAGGAGTGATTGGGGGTTGTCATGTGCTTCTTCCATTGTCTGTACTTGGCTTCAGCTTTTCTCAGCAAAGAAACTCAAGGTGTTCAGCTCCTTCCCAGATGCTTTTCCTGGTGGTCACAGGCCGGGAATTTTGAGATGTCATTGGGGAGTTGCACTTTTCAATGAGATTTTTGAAGTGTCTTTGCAGCATTTTCTCTGCCCTCCTGCAGGGCTATCTTGCCGTGTTGAATCTCTGATGAAAGTGCTTGTTTTGGGAGTCTTGTGTCAGGCATGTGGTTTCCCCCTCCCCACGGTGGAGCTGATCAAGCACGGTCAATGCTTTAGCCTGAGCGAGACACTAACATTAGTGCACCTATCCTGCCAATGGATTTGTAGCATCTTGCAGAAACAGTGCTGGTGGTACTTCTTCAGAGTTTTGAGGTGCCTGGTGTATGTAGTCCATGATGGAATTTTACGGCCTCACTCAGATGGAGATTTCCATTTTGGAGACCTCTCCACGTGAAGGTGATAGGGATTTGGCCCATGTTTCTGAGGCATAAAAGGAGTGTGGTTATCGTTACTGCTGAAGCATAGTGCTGGGTCTAAGATCCAACGCTTCAAACACTCCCTTCCTCAGGCAACCGATGGCTGTGCTGGCAACTGAAGGCAGCGTTGAACCTCATCACACCTCAACAATGCGTTGTTGATAGTGGGCTCCCAGGGTATAGAAAGTGATGGGAGTGGGGGAGTGCTGTGGGGGCAGGTTGATATAGGACCTTCATCTGACGGATGTTTAATGTAAGGCCCATGTTCTCATACACCTTAGTGAAGGAGTTGACAATGGCTTGGAACTTGGTCTGGGTGTGCGCAGACACAGCACTATCTGCATACTGTGGTTCAATGACAGAGGATGAGACAATCTTGGATTTGGCCCACAGATGATGGAGGTTAAACAGATTCCTATTGCTCTGTAGTTTAGCTCCATTCCAGCAAGGAGCTTAAGGATGAGGTGGACATTGCCGGAAGGAAAATTAAGAAGAACTTTGGTGTGATGACATAGCCTTGCTTGACCTCAGTCTGCACCTGAACTGTGTCTGTGATGGATCCATCAGTCCAGGTCACGGCTTCCATGTCATCGTGGAGCACATGGAGGATGGTGACATACTTTTGAAGGTAGCCAAAATGAAGGAGAATGCTCCATTATGCCTCGTGGCTGACAGCATTGAAGCCTTTGTGAGGTCAAAAAAGGCCATCCAGTGTTCTGGTGATGCTGGTCACTGAATTATATTGTGCTAGCTGTTCCTGGGGCTCCAGAATCTATTTTTAAACTGCATCCCTTTTCAGGCACAACACAATTGCTCCAGCAAAGCCTGCCCAGGGCTGGCAGATGTGCTACTGGCTCCAGGCTGGGAAGGCGATTAGAACTCTATTTCCATTGCAGGAGGAGGTCTACCCCCATTGCCACTTCTCCTCCTGTCAACCAGATGCCATGGGAGGATGGAATATTTATTTGAGAGTGCAGTGTTGTTATCTAGAATCTATCACTAGCTAGTGGAAAAACTAAAATGGCACTGCTTTCCTGTGACTAAAATGTGGTATATGAAGCTGACTAGGGGACAACATCATGTGTTCTACAACCTGTCTGAAGTGAGGAAGTTACACAAAGGATAAAAAAGTGTCAGCAATGTTATATAAATGTTTCATACATTTGCATCAAATTTCGTTTTCCATCATTTTAATGGGAGCATGTATGTGCTTCTGCTAAAATAATGATGAAAATAATTTGACATGAGCACTCTCAGTATTTGTACAGTAACCATTGACAGATGCTTGTACCTATCCAGCGTGGAGTATCCTTTCCATATTTATTGTTACTGGGACTGTTAATACAATCCCGGTTACACAAATAGGACAAGGTGCCATATGAGTGCATACGTTTGAACCACATGCTGTCACCTGAGCGGTCATGTCGCACAAGGATACTATCGATTGGATCTCAGGATATCAGCAACACATAAATGGCAACCGTTGCCAATAGATACGGGTAGAGTTGGCAAGGAATGGGGAGCACAATGCCAGAGCAATGTTTGAAGAGTAGGCCAGAAGGAGTTACGTGAAGTATCTGGTGAAAGCCTCGCAGAAAAATAAATTATGTTTGCACTTCAGTGCCAATGATGGGGACCAGCCACAATCTGAATAGGGTTTGAGATCTATACGAATCCAATTGACCAATTGGGTGCAGGCTCCCAGTGCTTTATGTTGAGTCTGTTCGTAAATATGCTAGGTACACTTGTACAGAGTAGGCCTCAGGTTTCCACACCCAGTTACACAGTAATCACTGAGTCCATCAGCACTGATGCGCTTCAGTGAAATGGGCAACAGTTGTTAGGCTATCGGCTTCACTCCGTCCATTATAAAGGAATGCAGCTCTGACAAAG
The DNA here is from genome assembly GCA_024679065.1 of Sphyrna mokarran. Taxonomy (NCBI): domain Eukaryota; kingdom Metazoa; phylum Chordata; class Chondrichthyes; order Carcharhiniformes; family Carcharhinidae; genus Sphyrna; species Sphyrna mokarran. Next base: position 81,733,213 of record JAGIQG010000008.1, read on the forward strand.
TGTCATCAAGACTCAAACCATTGGTTCTATTCTCTCCCCCAAAGACACTGTCAGATTTGCCGAGATTTTCCAGCATTTTCTGTTTTTGTGATGAAAGAATGCACCTCTGAACTGTTCACTTAAGAAATATTTCTGTTCATTTACAGCCAAACTGGCAGTCATTTTAGTCGGGCAGGAAGTGGGCCACATAAGAAAAGGCACCCAAAGGTTGGCAATAAGGTATGGATCCATAAGAATGGTAAGGAGTTAAATTCTTTCAACCTATTGGACCGCACTTCCCTGTCAATTCCTCTGTAGTTTGTTACATCTGCCTTTGGGTTACTTCAAATCCCATTATGACAGTCTGAGAATTTAAATTCAGTTAAATCTGGCAAGCTGATGTCGGTGAAAACTGTCAGATTGTTGTTAAAAATCCTATTGGTTCATCGACGTCCTTTAAGGGAGTAAAGCTGCTGGCTGCTCCCAGTCCAGCCCTGCACGTGACTCCAGTCCAGCCCTGCACGTGACTCCAGTCCAGCCCTGCACGTGACTCCAGTCCAGCCCTGCACGTGACTCCTGTCACAGCCCTGTACGTGACTCCAGTCCAGTCCAGTATGTGTCTCCAGTCCCCCTGTGTGTAATTCCAGTCCAGCCCAGTATGACTCCAGTCTGATCCTGTATGTGACTCCAGTGCAGCCCTGCGTGTGACTCCAGTGTAGCCCAGTATGTGATTCCAGTCACAGACCTGAAAGGTTGACAGTTCGTTGCCCTCTGACGTGAATTAAGAAGCCACCTAGTTGCAGCAAACAGAGATGGGCAATTATTGCCAGCTTTGTCGGTAATGCAAATGGAGAATGAGCTTTTGCAAAGTCTGCTCTTTCGGTTTGCAATTCTTTCTGCGTATCTGCCTTAACTTTTCCATACTACTATCTTTGCAGATAAAGTACATCTGGATTTGTTTTGTTTAGTTCTATCAGATTCACAAATTATTGCTCATTAAACATTTACTCTGAGGTTAAATGAATGGTATCATAAATAGAAAATAAATTGAAAATAACCAGAACAAGATGGTATGATAGATGATGAACAGAATTTAAGGTGTTTAACATGAATTGACCACACATTCCTTTAGCGTGGTTGATACCTTCTCCCGTTTAATGACCTCTCCTCCTGACTCTTTTCTCCCACTCCACCTCATCCCCATCTCACCGTGTGCACACCAGCCCCCCACCACTACCACCACCACCACCACCACGTTCAATGAGTGAATGCAGTACCCAGTGACACCATTCAGAGCAGAATGTGCCAGTGTTTTGCTTTCTGGTCACTGCTGCATTCGAGAACCATATTCATGTGATACAAATTGTCCTTGCCACCCTCGGTGAGAAGGAGACAAAGTAGAACCAGGATTTAACACCCTGCGATCCATTCCAGTTCAAGACTGCATGTCCTCATCAGATGAACACGTATTTGGCTCCACTGTGTTCAGTTTGATGCTCGATGTCCAGGCTTACTAATGAAACATGGAGATTTAGATAAAACACTGATGTGTGCCCAATGCCTGTGAAAAACTCTCCTCGAACAAAATTAACACCTTTGAGAAAAATGAGAAAGAAAATGAGAAGAAAGTTTCCTGGTGCTGGAACAAGCAGATATATTTGTCACCAGCTCTGTGGCTTTTCAGATTGCCTTCCATTCTAATTTAGATGCACCTTATATTTAGTTTATCTTCCAAAGATAATCCTTGTGTGTCTCTATCTCCAGGCTCACTCTAATCCAGCAGAACAGGGTTGCCTCAGCCAAAGGTTCCTCCAAGGCACCATCATAGCTCTCGTTATAATCATGGCATTCAGGTAAGGATTAAGGCTTTCCACTAGTAATCTGGTGCTTGCAATGTTCAGGTTGAAGTATAAAGCTAAAGCTGCCTTGGTCAAGTACTCTGCAGAACTCATGTTTCAATAAGAATCTTGTGAAACATTCTGAAGGTGTATATTTCCAATACTGGTTCACTGTAAGAGCATCAACGCTCGTAGTTATATAGAGCATGGTGAGATCTTCCACACTTAACTAATCAAAAACCATGCACCTTCCCCCAAGTGAGCATCCTGATATCCTGCAGTTCTCATATTCCAAACCTGATATCCTACACCCAACCCAAGCTCACATAGGATCCCTCATTATAGTCCGATATCATACAGGATCCCTCATTATAGTCCTGATATCACACAGGATCTGTCATTATAGTCCCGATATCACACAGGGTCCCTCATTATAGTCCCAATATCACACAGGATCCCTCATTATAGTCCCGATATCACACAGGATCTCTCATTATAGTCCCGATATCACACAGGATCTCTCATTATAGTCCCGATATCACACAGGATCCCTCATTATAGTCCGATATCACACAGGATCCCTCATTATAGTCCTGATATCACACAGGATCCCTCATTATAGTCCAAGATCACTCAGGATCCCTCATTATAGTCCCGATATCACTCAGGATCCCTCATTATAGTCCCGATATCACACAGGATCCACATCCATCCTGCTATCAGCCAGGATCCCATATCTTAATATACCACATACAATTCCACATTACAGTCTCATCAAGATATAGAATCTATCACCCTTGCCCCAATTAATACAGGACCCCACATTGCTGTCCCAATATCGCACAGAATCCCACATTGCTGTCCCAATATCACAAGGATCCTACACAGCAGATCTCATTTTTTTATATCTCCCATGGATGTGAATCTCACTGATGAGATCAGTAAGATATGGCCAAATATTGCAAATGCTGGATTCTGAAACAAAAACAGAAAATGCTGGAAAATCTCAGCAGATCTGACAGCATCGTGGGGAGAGAATAGAGCCAATGGTTCAAGTCTGGATGAGCCTTCATCTGAGTTGATAAGACCAGTGTATTTCTTTTTCGATCCCTAATTGCCTTTAATAACATTGCAGTGAGCTGTTTCTTGAAATTAGCAGTCCGTGTGGTGTAGGTACATCCACAGTGCTGTTAGAAAGGAAGTTCCAGATTTTGACCCAGCAACACTGAAGGAACAGTAACATATTCTCAAGTCAGGAGGATAATGTGTGGTTTGGGCATGGTGTTCTCATGTGCCTGCTACCCTTGTTCTTGTAGGTGGTAGAGGTCATCAACTTGGAATGTAATGTTGAAGCAGGTTTGGTGAGTTGTAGATGCTATTAATGTGTGCCACTGGGAGAGGGAGTGAGTGTCTCAGATGGTGGCTAAGTGGCCAATCAAGCTGCTTTGTCCTGGAGCTGCCTGTATGCTTTTGGAGCTGCATTTATAGAAATACATAAATTAGTGGCAGGGATAGGTCATTCTAAATGGTTTGCCCCATATCTGTAATTTGTGACCCCTGGTTCTCGACTCTCCCACCATATGGAACATTCTTCCTGCATCTACCTGTTAGAATTTATATTCCTATGTGATCCTGCCTCACTCTTCTAAACTCCAGCAAATATAGAACATAGAACATAGAACATTACAGCACAGAACAGGCCCTTCGGCCTTCGATGTTGCGCCGACCAATATAAAAAGCAATGCCCCTCCAAACTAAACCATTCCCTTCTCTTCCATATACTTATCAACTAACCTCTTAAACGCCACCAAACTTGGCGCATCTACAACTGCTGCAGGCAGGGCATTCCACTCCCGAACCACCCTTTGGGTAAAGAACCTACCTCTGATATCCGTCCTATAACTATCACCCCTTAATTTAAAGCTGTGTCCCCTCGTGCTAGCTTTCTCCATCCTAGGAAAAAGGCTATCACTGTCCACCCTATCTAAACCTCTAATCATCTTATATGTTTCGATAAGGTCCCCTCTTAGCCGCCTCCTTTCTAACGAAAACAACCTCAAATCCCTCAGCCTCTCTTCATAAGACCTGCCCTCCATACCAGGCAACATCCTGGTAAACCTCCTCTGTACCCTCTCCAAAGCCTCCACATCTTTCTTATAATGCGGGGACCAGAACTGCACACAATACTCCAAGTGCGGCCGCACTAGAGTTTTGTACAGTTGCAACATGACGTTGCGGCTCCGAAATTCAATCCCCCTACCAATAAAAGCTAAGACTCCATATGCCTTCTTAACAACCTTCTCGACTTGACTGCCTACTTTCAGGGATCTCTGCACATACACACCAAGATCCCTCTGTTCATCAACACTATTAAGAATCCTACCATTAGCCCTATACTCTACACATGTATTATTCCTGCCATAGTGCATTACCTCACACTTTTCCACATTAAACTCCATTTGCCACCTCTCGGCCCAGCTCTGCAACTTGTCCAAGTCCCTCTGCAAACTATAACACCCCTCTTCACTATCTACCACTCCACCGACTTTAGTGTCATCTGCAAATTTACTAATCCATCCTTCAATACCCTCATCCAGATCATTTATAAAAATTACAAACAGCAGGGGCCCCAAAACAGACCCCTGAGGTACACCACTTGTCACCGAACTCCAAGATGAATATCTCCCATCAACCACCACCCTCTGTCTTCTATCTGCTAGCCAATTCCTAACCCAATTAGCTAAATCACCCTCTATCCCATACATCTGCATTTTCTGCAGAAGTCTTCCATGGGCCACCTTATCAAACGCCTTACTAAAGTCCATAAATATACCACATCAACCGCCTTACCCCCATCCACCTCTTTGGTCACTTTTTCAAAAAACTCAATGATGTAGTAAGGCACGACCTACCCTTCACAAAACCATGCTGACTATCCCCAATCAATTCATTTCTCTCTAAATAACTATAAATCCTATCCCTAATAATTCTCTCCAATACTTTGCCCACAACAGAAGTAAGACTCACTGGCCTATAATTCCCTGGAAGGTCTCTCTTCCCCTTCTTGAACAATGGGACCACATTCGCTATCCTCCAGTCCTCCGGAACCACACCCGTAACCAACGACGACCTGAAGATCAGAGCCAGAGGCTCTGCAATCTCCTCTCTTGCCTCCCAGAGAATCCTAGGGTAAATCCCGTCCGGCCCAGGGGACTTATCCAACTTCAAACCCTCGAGAATATCTAGCACATCCTCCCTATCTACTTCAATACTTTCCAGTTTGCTACCCTGTACCTCAGTGTTCTCCATAACTACATTTACATCACCCTGCGTGAATACCGAAGAGAAATATTTATTCAGTGCCTCTCCAATCTCTTCAGGCTCCACGCACAACTTCCCACTGCTGTCTATGACTGGCCCTAATCTTGCCCTAACCAATCTTCTATTCTTAACATATCTAAAGAAAGCTTTAGGATTCTCCTTAATCCTATCAGCCAAAGTCTTCTCGTGTCCCCTCTTAGCTCTCCTCAATTCACTCTTTAGCTCCCTCCTGGCTAATCTATAGCTATCCATTGCACTAACCGAGCCTTCAAGCCTCATCCTGACATAAGCCTCCTTTTTCCTTTTAACCAGCAAATCAACTTTTTTCGTACACCAAGGTTCTCTTACTCGACCATTTCCTCCTTGCCTGACAGGGACATACTTATCAAGGACTCGCAGCAGCTGCTCCTTGAATAAGCTCCACATTCCAGATGTTCCCAGTCCCTGTAGTTTCCTAGTCCAATCTATGCACCCTAATTCTCTCCTGATGGCCTCATAATTACCCTTCCCCCAGCTATAACTACTGCCCCCAGCTTCATGCCTATCCCTATCCATCACTAAGGTGAACGTAACCGAATTGTGGTCACTATCACCAAAATGTTCACTAACTTCCAAGCCTAACACCTGGTCTGGCTCATTGCCCAGCACCAAATCCAATGTAGCCTCACCTCTAGTTGGCCTATCTACATACTGAGTCAAAAAACCTTCCTGCACACTTTGTACGAAAACTGACCCCTCTAACGAGCTAGAGCTATAGCTATTCCAATCAATATTAGTAAAGTTAAAGTCCCCCATAACAATTACCCTATTACTTTCACTCCTGACCAGAATTGACTTTGCAATCCTTTCCTCAACCTCTCTAGAACTTTTAGGAGGTCTATAAAAGACTCCCAACAGGGTGACCTCTCCTCTCCTGTTTCTAATCTCAGCCCATACTACCTCAACAGACAAGTCCTCATCAAACTTCTTTTCTGTCACTGTGATACAGTCTTTGACTAATAATGCCACTCCTCCCCCCCTTCTACCTCCTTCTCTACTCCGACTAAAGCATTTGAACCCCGGAACCTGCAACATCCATTCTTGTCCCTGCTCTACCCAAGTCTCTGAAATGGCCACAACATCGAAGTTCCAGGTACTGGTCCAAGCTGCAAGTTCCACCCCCTTATTGCGAATACTCCTTGCATTAAAGTAAACGCATTTCAAACCACGCCCTACCCCACCCATATGCTGCTGTGTTTTACAGCTTTCCTCTATGACCCCCTTACTCTCATCCCTCTTAGCACCCCAACTACTTAGGATCCCCCCCCCCCCCCCCCCCGCGAATCAGTTTAAAGCCCCCTGCATAGCCTTAGCAAATTTCCCCCCAAGATATTAGTTCCAAATATATTCCTTACTGACTCAATCTCTTCTCAAACATCAGTCCCACCATCCCAAGAATCAGTCTGGTAAACCTTTGGTCTACTCCCTCTATAACAAAAAACATTCTTCCTCAGATAAGGAGACCAAAATAGCACACAATATTCCAGGTGTGGGCTCATCAAGGTCCTGTATAGCTCCAGCAAGACATTCCTGTCCCTGTACTCAAATCTCTCAATATGAAGGCCAACATGTCATTTGGCTTCTCCACTATCTGTTACACCTGCATACTTTCAAGGGCACCCAGCTCTTGTTGCACATTTTCCTCTCTTAATCTATAACCATTCAAATAATCTGCCTTCCTGTTTTTGCTATCAAAGTTGATAACCTCACATTTATCCACATTATATTTCATCTACAATGCATTTGCCCACTCAGCTTGTACAAATCACACTGAAGCATCTCTGCATTCTCCTCATAGCTCACCCTCCCATCCAACTTTGTGTCATCAGCAAATTTGGAGATGTTCCATTTAGTTCCCTCACCTAAAACAATAATATACATTGTAAATAGCTGGTGTCCTGGCACTGATCTCTGCAGTACCCCACTAGTCACTGCCTGCTATTCAGAAATTGATCTGTTTATTCCTACTCTTTGTTTTCTGTCTGCCGACCTGTTTTCTATCCACCTCAATAGACTGTCCCTGATCCCATGAACTTTCATTTTACACACTAATCTATTATATGGGACTTTGTCAAAGGCCTTCTGAAATTCCAAATGAACCACATCTACTGACTGCCGCTTGTCAACTCTATTAGTTACATCCTCGAGAATTCCACGAGACTTGTCAAGTGTGATTTTCCTTTCATAAATTCACGGTAACTCTGTCTGATCCTGCCACTGCTTACCAAGTGTTCTGCTATTTAGATCTTTTATAATAGACTCTAGCATTTTCTCCACTATTGATTTCAGGCTGACTGGTCGAAAAGTCCCTGTTTTCTCTTGAGCTATATTTTTCAATAGTGGGTTACATTAGCTACACTCCAATCGATAGGAAGTGTCCTTGAGTCTATAGAATCTTAGAAGATGACTACCACCAATGCATCCACTATTTCTAGGGCCACTTACTTAAATTCTCTAAATTATCAGGCTATGGGGATTTATTGAACTTCTATCCTATCAATTTCCCCAATAACCATTTCCCTGTTAATACTAATTTCCTTCAGTTCCTCCCTCTCACTAAACCTTGTGTCCTTCAACATTGTTAGTATGTTAATTGTGTCCTCCTTTATGTAGAACCAAAGTATTTATTTAATTGGTCAGTTGTTTCTTTGTTTCCTATCATAAATTCCGCTGTTCCTTATTGTAAGGACCTATATTTGTTTTCACCATGTTTTTTGTTCACATACCTACAGAACTTTTACAGTCTGTTTTTATGTTCCCACAAGCTTAGTCTCACACTCTATTTACATCATCTTAATCAATCCCTTTGTCCTGCTGTGGGATTTCTAAACTCCTAATCCTCAAATCTGTTATTTTTTTCTGACCAATATGTGGGCCTCTTCCTTGGATCTAATACTATTTCTAATTTTCCTTCTAAGCTGTAATGAAGAGTTATTCAGACTCAAAACATTGGCTCTGTTCTCTTTCCACAGATGCCATCAGACCTGCTGAGATTTTCCAGCATTTTCTGTTTCAGCTTCCAGCATCTACAGTAATTTGCATTTGTTATTGGAATGAACAATGGTTGCAGTTTATCCATATCTTCTTTGAATGTTGCACTTTCCCCATTCCATCAATGTCAACTAGAGCCTCAAGCCATCATGGTTTCTTTTATCTAGATTCAGGATTAGAATCAACTATGCCACTCTCTACCTTGATGAAGAATTCTATCATGTTATGGTCGCTCATTCCCAAAGAGCCTCGCATAACTAGACTGCCAACAGTTCCTTTCTCATTATACAGTATCCGGTCTAGGATGGTCTGTTATCTAGTTAGTTCCTCAATGTATTGGTTTAGAAAACCATGTCATATACATTCAGAAAATTCCTCTGTGTATTGTTGATTTGCCCAATCTACATGTAGACTAAAGTCACTCATAATTATGGAAGTTCCTTTATCACACGTGTCTCTAATTTCGTGTTAGAAATCACCATGACAGTACAAGAGTCTATATACAACTTCCTTGAATGATTTTTTGTCCCTTAATGTTTCTCAGCTCTATCCATATAGATTTCACATCATTGGAGGTAATATTCTTCCTCATTATTGCATTAATTTCCTCTTTAACCAACAATGCAACTCATCCAGGCAAGTGCAGTGTATGTCACCACACTCCTAACTTGTCCTGTGTGGATGGTAGAGAGGCTTTGGGGAGTCAGAAGGTGAGTTATTCGCAGGCCCTCACCTGCTTTTGTAGATACAACATTTATACAGCTGGTCCACTTCTGTTTCTGGTCAATGGCAACCCACAGAATGTAATGATAGGGGATTCAGTGATGGTAATGTCATTGAATATCAAGGGAATGGTTTAGATTTACCTTTTTTTTGGAGATGGTTTGCCATGTGCTTGTGTGACACAAATGTCATTTGCCATTTCTCAATCCAAGCTTGGCTGTTTTCAGGTCTTGCTAATGTGCGCGTGGACAGTTTCATCATCTGAGGAGTTGCAAAATGAACTGAACGCTATTTAGCTTCCAGTGAACATCATTACGTGATCCCATCTTTATGTTCCACCAATCTGGCCTGGACTTGGAGTTTGTTTCCAGCAGTGAAATCATAGTGTTTAACTTCTCGTGACACTCACCTCAATATGACAGAGTTGTCCAGTATAACTACTGAGAAAAATCACTGCTTCCAAAATAATTTTCATTGCAATTTTCTGAAAGCTATTATTACTGCATTTTTGAGTGTTTTTGAAAACGCTAAAAACCTCCAGTGACAGGAATATTGAATTTTAACCCAAAGTAAGTTTTTTAAAATTGAATCTTGCACTAAATTGGTGTCTTTTTCTTCATCAGTGTAATATCCATGTCAACCCTCTATGTGCTGAACTTACGCAATGATGATGGGACAGATGCCAATGGGTAAGTGGATGGAATATTGAGTCTCTGGAACAGTGAGAAGTCTCGATACTCTCTGGTCAGAAAATTCATGAGCAGGAAGTCCGACAGAGACCAATAATTGTTAAGATTTGTGGATTCATGATGTGTCTCTTGGAAATCTTCATCAACTCAAAGTATCAACTCAACTCTTTAGGCCAGAAGTTTCCAATCACTTACGTCAGAAAAATCTATCCTGCTGCAGTAAACAGAGATTTAGCTTGTCATCAAATTCTTCGTCTTCGCTGCAGCGGGTGTGTAATGTGAACGGGTGGAAAGATCGTGACTTTTGTGTTAGAAACATAGAAACCAGAAGAGGAATAGGCTGTCCGGCCTTTCGAGCCTGCTCAACCATTCAATTTGATCAAGGTTGATCGTGAAATTCAATATCCTTCCCCCTATATCCCTTACTCCCTTTAGCCCCTAAAGTGGGATAATGGATGATATTGTCATTTTTTTCCCAGTAATTTTAAACCTCGATGGTCTCTTAGCTCAAGTTCTCTAATGTAAACTAAAGCAAACATTAGCTATATTGTTACCAAGTCAGAGTCAAAGTAATTATCAACTTGTCCTTACTCTTTGAATGAAACAAGTACTATTCTACTGTGAGAATATCAAAAGATTTGAATATTAAAATTGACATCCAGACAGCATGTTAATTAAACCTTCACTGTCCATAACTCCATGTCTAACAAGAGTTTAGGCAAAAATACTGTTCTGGAGCTCAGCATTTTAAAAATTATTTCATTGAATGTGGGCATTGCTGGATGGGCCAGCATTTGCCAATTGCCCTTGAATTGATGGCTAGCACAGACGCAATGGGCCAAAAGGCTTCTTTCTGTGCTATGAAGCTTAATAATGAGAAGGCAGTTAAAGTTAACCAAATTGCTGTGGGTCTAGAGTCACATGTAGACTAGACTAGGTAAGGATGGCAGATTTCCTTCCCTAAAGGATATTACTGAACCAGATGTGTTTTTATTGAATTTAAATTCCACCATTAGTAGTGAGATTTGAAATCGGGTTCCCAAAACGTGGTCTTGGGTCTCTGGATTACCAGTCCAGTGACAATACCACTGTGCCACTACCTTCTTACTTTAAATACATCTTAATTTTTCCTTCCTATCTCTCCTCTCTTTCTCTGACATTCACGTTTACCTACCTGTGCTGCCACTACAGGCTTATCCTTACAATATAGTCAACATTACTACAGTCTACATTATCTCCATTACAAAGAAAAGGGACAGCAGTAACTCAAGAAAGTACTTGGTCACTGGCCAGTAGTTATATAGTCATCAGGTACAAAAATAAACAAAAAGACTACTGGAATTTAGCATTTATGTTGGGAGACCTGTAATATAAAAGGAAGAAAGCTTTGTTCCAGTGATCCAAAGCCCTCGTTAGTCAATACCTGGTGCATCCTGTATAGTTCAAGACACTACACCTTCAGAAAAATATACTGAGAATGCGATAAATGCAAGACATATTTACGGAATGTTGCCAGGGCTTCAAGGATTACATTTTGAGGAGAGATTATATAAAATAGGCTTAAATTACCCGGGATGTAGAAGGTTAAGAGGTGATTTGAGATTTTTAGGATTTTGAAAGAAATAAATTGAAATGTTCCCGCTAATGGGAGAGTCTAGAACAAGGGGACATAATCTTAAAATTGGAGCCGCACCATTCAGAAGAGAAGTTGGGGAATACTTATTTCATGCAATGGATTGTGTAACTGTGGAACTCTCCTACAACAGCAGTAGATGGCAGCTCAATTAGTAATTTTAAATCTGAGATCAGGAAACTCGTGCAAGGGTATTAAAGGATATGGAGCCAAGGTGAATAATGGAATTTGGATATAGGTCAGCAGTGATTCCATTAAATAACAGCACAGACTCAAGGGGCTGAATGGCCAAGTCCCATTTCTATCTTATCCTGGCTATATTTCTGTACTGGAATCTACTTTCCTTTTCCAGATCTGCATAAAATTATCATTATGGAAGATGATTAACACAACAAGTCTGAGGGGACTTGTTAAATATGTCATTGTTTAGCACAGAGTGAGCTGTAGATTGATGTTATTTGGGCACATTGAACATGTCATTTTTTTAAAAACAAATTGATGGTTCTTGGGTCAGAACATTATTGATTCAGGTTCCATTCCAAGATTTGAATACAAAGGACCGCCTTGCTCATCCCAAAACCATAAAATCCCGCTTGAGGTCAACAGACCTTCCCATGCTCTGCCGCTCGCCTGCTCCGATTTCCATGGTGGGTGAGGTGGTAAAATCCCGACTATAATCTAGCCTGACAGCACTCAGGGAATGCTACATTGCTGTCAGTGCTGGCTTGGGCTAGGATATCAAACAGAAACTCTGTGGGTTCAGGTGGATGTGGAAAGATACTGTGAAAGTAACTGAAGAGCAGAGAATACTCCTGGTGTCCTAGGGAACACGAAATTAGTAATGAAAATCAGCAAGACTGATCTATTGATGGTTTACTCCTTGAATCCTAGAGCATTTGACTGTTTGGAGAGTGTTGTTTCTCCATCACAGTCACTGCATTTCATCTTTATCTATGAAGTACTGAATAACGAAAGTGTTTGTTTAAAATTTTCCCCAAGAAAACATGAAAATAACTTGTCTACAGAAAGGCTCCCTTTTCAGACAGGAAAATTAATCCCAAATACATGACCAAGACATGACCGAGTGCCATCTCACCTTTCCCCACACGAGTATGTTGCTTCTAGCCATCACATGAGGATGGTTGTCTCTGGGATACTTTGAAATAACCTTCTTACATGTCAGAAGTCATTCCAGTAATTGAAGTTTTGGCCTCACCCAAACGAACAATGGAAGCAACTGAAGAAAACAGTACAGAAATTTTTCAACTCCCAGGGGCCACCTATTGCCCTGCAGATTCTCTCAATAATGTCAGTTGAGATTATGCTATCAATGGATTCACCAGGTTATTGAATCATCCTCAGTTATGATAAATGTTACATGATTATTCCTTGTTTTTTTGACATGCAGGCCACCCACAAATATCAATCCAGATACAACATCGAAAGAAAATCATTGGCCAACTCCTCTCAATACACAGGGCACAGTTGCAGCTCAGCAGTCAGGTAGGTTAACTCGATCTGACAGCAACTAAGGCTGAAACTGGGACTGGAGAATGGGATACCGCAGGGTCAAAGTTCTGAATGCACATTCCTAAAGTCAGCAACCCGTAATATGGGCACTGTCCACACAGCAAAACCAGGAACCCGTAATATGAGCACTGTCCACACAGCAAAACTAGGAACCCGTAACATGGGCACTCTCCACACAGCAAAACCAGGAACCCCGTAGTATGGGCATTGTCCACACAGCAAAACCAGGAACCCTGCAATATGGGCTCTGTCCACACAGCAAAACCAGGAACCCTGTAACATGGGCACTGTCCACACAGCAAAACCAGGAACCCGTAACATGGGCACTGTCCACACAGCAAAACCAGGAACCCTGTAACATTGGGCACTCTCCACACAGCAAAACCAGGAACCCCGTAGTATGGGCATTGTCCACACAGCAAAACCAGGAACCCGTAACATGGGCACTGTCCACATAGCAAAACCAGGAACCGTGTAATATGGGCACTGTCCACATAGCAAAACCAGGAAACCGTAACATGGGCACTGTCCACACGGCAAAACGAGGAACCCATCACATGGGCACTGTCCACACAGCAAAATAAGGAACCCTGTAACATGGGCACTGTCCACACAGCAAAACCAGGAACCCCTGTAACATGGGCACTGTGAACACAGCAAAACCAGGAACCATGTAACATTGGGCACTGTCCACACAGCTAAACCACGAACCCTGTAATATGGGCACTGTCCACACAGCAAAACCAGGAACCCTGTAATATTGGCACTGTCCACACAGCAAAACCAGGAACCAGTAATATGGGCACGGTCCACACAGCAAAACCAGGAACCCCATAATATGGGCACTGTCCACACAGCAAAAACAGGAACCCGTAACATGGGCACTGTCCACACAGCAAAACCAGGAACCCTGTAACATTGGGCACTCTCCACAAAGCAAAACCAGGAACCCCGTAGTATGGGCATTGTCCACACAGCAAAACCAGGAACCCTGTAATATGGGCACTGTCCACACAGCAAAACCAGGAAACTGTAATATGGGCACTGTCCACACAGCAAAAACAGGAACCCTGTAACATGGGCACAGTCCACACAGCAAAACCAGAACCTGAAACATTGGGCACGGTCCACACAGCAAAGACAGAACCTGTAACATTGGGCACTGTCCACACAGCAAAACCAGGAACCCTGTAACATGGGCACTGTCCACACAGCAAAACCAGGAACCCTGTAACATGGGCACTGTCCACACAGCAAAACAAGGAACACTGCAATATGGGCACTGTCCACACAGCAAAACCAGGAACCCCTTAACATTGGGAACGGTCCACACAGCAAACCCAGGAACCCGTAACATGGGCACTGTCCACACAGCAAAACCAGGACCCGTACAGGGCACTGTCCACACAGCAAAACCAGGAACCGTGTAATATGGGCACTGTCCACATAGCAAAACCAGGAAACCGTAACATGGGCACTGTCCACACGGCAAACTAGGAACCCTCACATGGGCACTGTCCACACAGCAAAACCAGGAACCCTGTAACATGGGCACTGTCCACACAGCAAAACCAGGAACCCTGTAACATGGGCACTGTCCACACAGCTAAACCAGGAACCCCGTAATATGGGCACTGTCCACACAGCAAAAACAGGAACCCTGTAATATGGGCACTGTCCACACAGCAAAACCAGGAACCTGTAATATGGGCACGGTCCACACAGCAAAACCAGAAACCCCATAATGTGGGCACTGTCCACACAGCAAAACCAGGAACCCGTAACATGGGCACTGTCCACACAGCAAAACCAGGAACCCTGTAACATTGGGCACTCTCCACACAGCAAAACCAGGAACCCCGTAGTATGGGCACTGTCCACACAGCAAAACCAGGAACCCGTAATATGGGCACTGTCCACACAGCAAAACAAGGAACCCTGTAACATGGGCACGGTCCACACAGCAAAACCAGAACCTGTAACATTGGGCACTGTCCACACAGCAAAACCAGGAACCCTGTAACATGGGCACTGTCCACACAGCAAAACCAGGAACCCTGTAACATGGGCACTGTCCACACAGCAAAACCAGGAACCCCCTGTAACATGGGCACTGTCCACACAGCAAAACAAGGAACACTGCAATATGGGCACTGTCCACACAGCAAAACCAGGAACCCCTTAACATTGGGAACGTCCACACAGCAAACCCAGGAACCCGTAACATGGGCACTGTCCACACAGCAACCAGGAACCCGTAACATGGGCACTGTCCACATAGCAAAACAGGAACGTGTAATATGGGCACTGTCCACATAGCAAAACCAGGAAACCGTAACTGGGCACTGTCCACACGGCAAAACTAGGAACCCATCACGTGGCACTGTCCCCAGCAAAACCAGAAACTCTGTAATAGGCACTGTCCACACAGCAAACAGGAACCCTGTAACATGGGCACTGTCCACACAGCAAAACCGGAACCCGTAACATGGGCACGTCCACACAGCAAAACCAGGAACCCTGTAACATGGCACTGTCCACACAGCAAAACCAGGAACCCTGTAACATGGGCACTGTCCACACAGCAAAACCAGGAACCCTGTAACATGGGCACTGTCCACACAGCAAAACCAGGAACCCTGTAATATGGGCACTGTCCACACAGCAAAACCAGGAACCCTGTAACATGGGCACTGTCCACACAGCAAAACCAGGAACCCTGTAACATGGGCACTGTCCACACAGCAAAACCAGGAACCCTGTAACATGGGCACTGTCCACACAGCAAAACCAGGAACCCTGTAACATGGGCACTGTCCACACAGCAAAACCAGGAACCCCTGTAACATGGGCACTGTCCACACAGCAAAACCAGGAACCCGTAACATGGGCACTGTCCACACAGCAAAACCAGGAACCCTGTAACATGGGCACTGTCCACACAGCAAAACCAGGAACCCTGTAACATGGGCACTGTCCACACAGCAAAACCAGGAACCCCGTAACATGGGCACTGTCCACACAGCAAAAACAGGAACCCTGTAACATGGGCACTGTCCACACAGCAAAACAGGAAACCCTTAACATGGGCACTGTCCACACAGCAACCAGGAACCCGTACATGGGCACTGTCCACACAGCAAAACCAGGAACCCATACATGGGCACTGTCCACACAGCAAAACAAGGAACTCTGTAACATGGGCACTGTCCACACAGCAAAACCAGGAACCCTGCAATTGGCACTGTCCACACAGCAAAACCAGGAACCCTTAACATGGGAACGTCCACACAGCAAAACCAGAACCCTGTAACATGGGCACTGTCCACACAGCAAAACCAGGAACCCTGTAACATGGGCACTGTCCACACAGCAAAACCAGGAACCCTGTAACATGGGCACTGTCCACACAGCAGAACCAGGAACCCTGTAACATGGGCACTGTCCACACAGCAAAACCAGGAACCCTGTAACATGGGCACTGTCCACACAGCAAAACCAGGAACCCATCACATGGGAACTGTCCACACAGCAAAACCAGGAACCGGTAACATGGACACTGTCCACACAGCAAAACCAGGAACGCTGTAACATGGGCACTGTCCACATAGCAAAACCAGGAACCCATAACATGGACACTGTCCACACAGCAAAACCAGAACCTGTAACATTGGGCACTGTCCACATAGCAAAACCAGAACCTGTAATGTGGGCACTGTCCACACAGCAAAACCAGGAACCCTGCAATATGGGCACTGTCCACACAGCAAAACCAGGAACCCATCATATGGGCACTGTCCACACAGCAAAACCAGGAACCCTGTAACATTGAGCACGGCCCACACAGCAAAACCAGGAACCCGTAACATGGGTACTGTCTACACAGCAAAACCAGGAACCCTGTAACATAGGGCACTGTCCACACAGCAAAACCAGGAACCCTGTAACATGGGCACTGTCCATACAGCAAAACCAGGAACACTGTAACATGGGCACAGTCTACACAGCAAAACCAGGAACCCTGTAACATGGGCACTGTCCACACAACAAAACCAGGAACCCATAACATGGGCACTGTCCACACAGCAAAACCAGGAACCCTGCAATATGGGCACTGTCCACACTGCAAAACCAGGAACCCTGTAATATGGGCACTGACCACACAGCAAACCAAGAACCCATAACATGGGCACTGTCCACACGGCAAATGGGATCCCATAACATGGGCACTGTCCACACAGCAAAACCAGGAACCCTGTAAAATGGCACTGTCCACACAGCAAACCAGGAACCCTGAAACTGGGCACTGTCCACACAACAAGAACACGAACCCTGTAATATGGGCACTGTCCACACAGCAAAACCAGGAGCCCCGTAATATGGGCACTGTCCACACAGCAAAATCAGGAACCCCGTAATATGGGCACTGTCCACACAGCAAAACCAGGAACCCTGTAACATGGGCACTGTCCACACAGCAAAACCAGGACCCGTAACGTGGGCACTGTCCACATAGCAAAACCAGGACCCGTAACATGGGCACTGTCCACTAGCAAAACCAGACGCTGTAATACATGGGCACTGTCCACACAGCAAAACCAAACCTGTAACATGGGCACTGTCCACACAGCAAAACCAGAACCTGTAACATTGGGCACTGTCCACACAGCAAAACCAGGAACCCTGTAACATGGACATTGTCCACACAGCAAAACCAGGAACCCTGTAATATGGGCACTGTCCACATAGCAAAACCAGGAACCCTTAACATGGGCACTGTCCACACAGCAAAACCAGGAACCCTGTAACATGGGCACTGTCCACACAGCAAAACCAGGAACTCCTGTAACATGGGCACTGTCCACACAGCAAAACCAGGAACCCCGTAATATTGGCCGTGTCCACACAGCAAAACCAGGAACCGTGCAATATGGGCACTGTCCACACAGCTAAACCAGGAACCCCATAATATGGGCACTGTCCACACAGCAAAACGAGGAACCCGTAAAATGGGCACTGTCCACACGGCAAAACGAGGAACCGGTAACATGGACACTGTCCACACAGCAAAACCAGGAACCCTGTAACATTGGGCACTGTCCACACAGCAAAACCAGGAACCCGTAACATGGACACTGTCCACACAGCAAAACCAGAACCTGTAACATTGGGCACTGTCCACATAGCAAAACCAGAACCTGTAATGTGGGCACTGTCCACACAGCAAAACCAGGAACCCTGCAATATGGGCACTGTCCACACAGCAAAACCAGGAACCCATCATATGGGCACTGTCCACACAGCAAAACCAGGAACCCTGTAACATTGAGCACGGCCCACACAGCAAAACCAGGAACCCGTAACATGGGTACTGTCTACACAGCAAAACCAGGAACCCTGTAACATAGGGCACTGTCCACACAGCAAACCAGGAACCTGTAACATTGGGCACTGTCCACACAGCAAAACCAGGAACCCTGTAACATGGGCACTGTCCATACAGCAAAACCAGGAACACTGTAACATGGGCACAGTCTACACAGCAAAACCAGGAACCCTGTAACATGGGCACTGTCCACACAACAAAACCAGGAACCCATAACATGGGCACTGTCCACACAGCAAAACCAGGAACCCTGCAATATGGGCACTGTCCACACTGCAAAACCAGGAACCCTGTAATATGGGCACTGACCACACAGCAAACCAAGAACCCATAACATGGGCACTGTCCACACGGCAAAACTGGGATCCCATAACATGGGCACTGTCCACACAGCAAAACCAGGAACCCTGTAAAATGGGCACTGTCCACACAGCAAAACCAGGAACCCTGTAACATGGGCACTGTCCACACAACAAGACCACGAACCCCATAATATGGGCACTGTCCACACAGCAAAACCAGGAACCCCGTAATATGGGCACTGTCCACACAGCAAAACCAGGAACCCGTAACGTTGGCACTGTCCACACAGCAAAACCAGGAACCCCGTAATATGGGCACTGTCCACACAGCAAAACCAGGAACCCGTAACGTGGGCACTGTCCGCACAGCAAAACCAGGAACCCTGTAACATGGGCACTGTCCACACAGCAAAACCAGGAACCCGTAACGTGGGCACTGTCCACACAGCAAAACCAGGACCTGTAACATGGGCACGTCCACATAGCAAAACCAGGAACCCTGTAACATGGGCACTGTCCACACAGCAAAACCAGGAACCCCGTAATATGGGCACTGTCTACACAGCAAAATCAGGAACCCTGTAACATGGGTACTGTCCACACAGCAAAACCAGGAACCCTGCAATATGGGCACTGTCTACACAGCAAAACCAGGAACCCTGTAACATGGGCACTGTCCACACAGCAAAACCAGGAACCCTGTAACATGGGCACTGTCCACATAACAAAACCAGGAACCTGTAATATGGGCACTGTCCACACAGCAAAGCCAGGAACCCTGTAACATGGGCACGGTCCACACAGCAAAACCAGAACCTGTAATATTGGGCACTGTCCACACAGCAAAACCAGAACCTGTAACATCGGGCACTGTCCACACAGCAAAACCAGGAACCCTGTAACATTGGGCACTGTCCACACAGCAAAACCAGGTACTCTGTAACATGGGCACGGTCCTCACAACAAAACCAGAACCTGTAACATTGGGCACTGTCCACACAGCAAAACCAGAACCTGTAACATTGGGCACTGTCCATACAGCAAAACCAGGAACCCTGTAACATGGGGACGGTCCACACAACTTCGTGTTTTGGGAAAATTATCTGATGGAAAATTGTGCCTGTGCTTTCCCAATTTATTCTCCCTTAAACCTCTCCGTCTCTCAACCTCTCTTTCCTTCTGTGGACCCTCCTAAAAACCTACCACTTTGATCAAGGCTTTGGCCATTTGCGTTCTGAGCATTGATGTAAAAACGTTCTCTGAAACACTTACATTAAAGGCACTCTATCAATACAATTTATTGTTGTCAAATATTTGATCCCATTTGATTTCACTTACTTAAAGATTCTGGTGGACAATGCCTGCCTTCAACTTCATACTTCTCCAGCTTCCAGCTGAGGTTTCAAGCCAGCTTCTCATGTCTCTGCTGCCTCCACTCTATATCTGCTCCTATTCTTTGGTTCAGGCCTCTCTGCTTCCTTTGCCCTCACTGGCTAATCTACATTTTCCTTCACTTGCCCATCCAAACTTTGCCACCCAATCTTGGTCCTGCTGTCCCCATTCCCATCCCCATCCCAATCACAATCTCAATCCCAATCTAAATCCCCATCCTGACCTCAGCCTTCTCTTGTCACTGTTTTCTTAGCTGTGAGTCAGGTATTTATAATCTGAAAACATTCAAGGCACTATGTTTGACTTAAGTGTGATAAACACTTCCACAATCTCAGCTTATTGCCCAGACACTGGCTTTGCAACAGAGGGAATGAGATAGAAATTGCTGAAGGCTCCAGAGCCCTTTGTTAATTACCAGACATATAGCCTGAAGTCTTCTGCATGTCCATTCCACATCAGTAACTACTGCACATTCGGTAAGACAGTGTGAAGCAGGAGAGAGAAACAAAAAGAGATTCTGGGATCTGGCTCCTTGAACCACCCTGACCATTAGTCTGAAAACAGCACCCCCTACTGTCAGTTTTCTTCATTTCTAACAATGGCCATCCTGTGCTCTCTGAACAATTGCTAATTTAATGCAAACCTGCGCCTCAACAATTGGCAGTTGTGCTGTGACTACCCCAAACATAGATCACAGAATATGAATGTATCCAACAAAGTAGACATTTACTCCTGTACCTGGGCTGCACACAGATTCAATAGTCCCTTGCAGAAGTACTCAGTGACAGGAGTTGACATTGAGGTATATGTGGTTTTACTAATAGATTGAATCATTTTCTTTTATCTGTGGCACTGACACTAAAAGTAGACAAGCTGTACGGTTATGGGAAGGTGTGAATGATTTCCTTTGATTCACACTACACGTTGTATGGAAGAGCATTTGTAGTTCCACCTCTCTGAAGCATCTGGTGTATTGTTTTAGTTCACATTTGTTAATATGGACTAATTCCTTCTGATATGAAAAGAGTCTTAATCTTTGCTGAACCTGCATCACTTTTTTTTTATTGCAAACATTTTCTTTCTATTTGCAGTTGATATGCCTTCACCTGCTTCTCCTGTGTCCCACTCCCCTCGGCCACTTAGTATCTGCCTCACCCTTTCATGTGAAGTACTGTGCTGCCCCTTTAACTCTACAAATCCATCTGCCAGTAGCATCCTGCCAGTGACTACCATCCCACTGACCCCTTCTTCAAGTAGCACTAACCATTCCACTGCTGGTAAGTGCTCATCACAAATGGACATTTCTTTTGTGTGATGCACAATTATAAAAGCTCTGGTGCTCTTTGCTTAATGTTTGTTGGTAATTCCAGATCAAACGGGCATATCCTTCACCAGCAATATCAAAGCCAAATCTTCAGTAAACGAGAATAAGAATGGCTACGAGGCCAGGCAGACATCTCCCAGGGATGGGGTTAGTGCCTCTGGATCCAGCTCAAACAGTTACAGTCCTCCCCCACCACAGATCACCAACATCCACGGCAAATCAAAGTTCCCTCCTCGCTACGCCAGCACGCAGAACAAACTGCCCAGTTTGCACGCAAGGAGACAAAGAAGCACCGAGCAAATGGACCCTACTGAGAGCAACCCAGGCTGTGAGTTATGTCCGCGATCCTGCTACGTGTAATTCTGATATGCTTGACTATGCTAAACATTAGAGGAGAAAGAATATGTTGCAGAAAACCAACTACTCAGACAAGTGCAGATTTATTTTCATAGCAAGTATATTGATTTAGAGTAAATATGCATGATTCTAATTGAGTTCTCCTTGGGCATAGGCCAGGATGCAAAATTGCTTCTAATTAGGAGTACCTGGCACCAAACTGCAGTCGTAATGATAGAGATCATAGGGTGGCTGTTGTAGGCAATGTTAAAATGTCACACTGGTGTAGTAGGCTGTCATTGGGATTGAGGTTCATTGCTGGGACAAAGTAGGGTGGCACAGTGGTAAGCACTGCTGCCTCACAGTGCCAGGGACCCGGGTTCAATTCCCGCCTTGAGTCACTGCCTGTGTGGAGTTTGCACATTCTCCCTGTGTCTGGGTTTCTTCCCGGTGCCCTGGTTTCCTCGCACATTCTGAAAGACATGCTGGTTAGGTGTATTGACAGGTACCAGACTGTGGAGGAATTTCACAGTAACTTCATTGCTGTGTTAATGTAAACCTTACTTGTGACTAATAAGTACACTTTAAAAAAAGTAGAAGCATCTTTATTCATTTAACACTTAATATTGGCACTGCATGCCTGCATTGGGAAAATGTTACATGCCCAAAATCTATTTAAACTCCCTATATTGCTGGGGGCATGGCAGGGCAGGATTGACTGATGGGGTGACTGCAATTTCTTTGATTAGCTTTGGGGGATTCCAGTGGTTTAGAGGATGGTGTAAAGTCTGAGTTGGAGTAGATCGCACATCTCTGTGAAGGAAAATGTTCTGTACTTTCTTATCAATTTGATACTATTGTGGGGGAAGGTTTGCAGAGATCTGAAATAAGTTATAACATCATATTTACCTTGGATTAATCATATTTTTATTCTTTTCATATTTTAATTGGATATGTGAATCCATATATCTCCATCCCTAAATACAACACACTGAAAACACCAGCTCATTGCACACTACGCATTCAGAATGAACTATACAGCACATATTAAAGCATCCAATTATATCAACATTACATTTGTAGAATCATAAATCCCTATCGTGCAGAAAGAGGCCCTTCGAATTTGCAGCAACAACAATCCCATCCAGGCCCTATCCCAAACCCCAGATATTTACCTTGCTAATTCCCCCCAACATTATGGAGCAATTTAGCGTGGCCAATCCACCGAACCTGCACATCTTTGGATTGTGAAAGGAAACCGGAGCACTCAGGGGACACCCACGCAGATATGAGGAGATTTGTGCAAACTCCACATAGACAGGCATCCAAGGTCGGAATTGAACCCAGGTCTTTGGTGCTGTGAGGCAGCAGTGCTAACCTCTATGTCACTGTGTCATCCCCATCTTCCATACTATTATATGGGACATTACATTTGTAGTACTGTATGTAGGCATGCATACATACATTATACATACATTACATACGTTGTACATTATACAAAAGAGGCATGTTTCTTCCTGAGCAGGTTATAACATATCCTATTTCTCCCCATAAAAGGGAAAAACACCACCTTGACTTCTGCCCAGATCATTGAGAACAGTTTGGCGATCTCAGAGCAATACTGTCTGAAGCAAGGATCCTGCAGGTAAGAAATATCAGCAGCATCAAGTTCTTGCTGTGCTGATTAGAATGCTGTCACACACCAGGGCAGCAATAGTGAGGAGAATTGAGTTTCATCCACGAACATGGATTGATCTATTCACAGGTTAGCTAGATGGGATCAGGGTTCCAGTCACCTTCCTGCCACATTGAATTTGCAGATCTGGGAATTTTGTGCCTGATTTGGGAGCAAAAATGGAGACCTGAGTACTCAGTTAGGTTGAGTCAGCTTTTATTTGGGGCTCCTACGTGTAGAGTGACAGACTGGCTCAAGGTGCTTGTCCCTGTATCTACAGAGGGGTACGGTAATATTAAAGTAAATTCACTGAATGTATCAGACTCAAGCAGTCGACAGTACCTACGTGTACACTAGCCTCAGAACTGTGTATAAATATACTGATAGGATATGTTATATTTATTTCTAATAAATGTAGTTTCAATATCTACATTTACCAGCTGAGGTGTATACTGGGTCAATGCTACTTTATATATATTTAATGGGTACAGTCTTGCACACTAGTTTCCCTATTGATACATAGGACAGATGAATGAATTAGTACAAGACAGCAATATTTAATTTAAAATAATCAGTATCTTGTTGAGGAAGTTCTAGGTTTGAT
The DNA here is from genome assembly GCA_024679065.1 of Sphyrna mokarran. NCBI lineage: Eukaryota > Metazoa > Chordata > Chondrichthyes > Carcharhiniformes > Carcharhinidae > Sphyrna > Sphyrna mokarran. The sequence goes on from JAGIQG010000008.1 coordinate 81,756,975, forward strand.
TTTTTTTTCTCTCTATTTAAGCTGAAGATCTCTGTTGTGCTTTGGAATCTTTTAAAGTATGTGTTTATTTGGAAAATGTGCACTCAGTAACAGTCCAGGAGTAGACTGTTCAGAAGAAATCACATGGAGCTCCAAATGTTAACACTGTTTTTCTCTCCACAAATGCTGTCAGAGCTGCTCTGTTTTTGTTTCTAGAATCCATGGTATTTTGCTTTTAATATAAGAGAAAGATGTGTTTAGCCCTGAACTTTTATCAGTAATCTATTTTGAAAGGTTAGCTTGGGTCAATTTTATTCTCCACAGAAGTTGATCTCTGTAATGGGTAAAGATTGCCAAAATTAATTTAAACACAAAATGGCACACCAAAATAAGGATGGGATCTCAAAATAATTGTCTAGGTGTTTTATGAAGACTTGACATTTTGTCTTCATTTTGGGAATGGGGACAAGGCAGAAATGCAGTTTTTTACCAAAACAATCCATTTGCTTCCTATGATAGTGACAGTACTTTCATTTCTGCATTAGTATAACATATGAAATGGTTATTGCACTGATACCCAAAGAAGTTACAAAACTGTGATTGTAAGAAAGGGGTTGCAGTGTCTGTAGCTGCTGTTGCCTCACTGTTCTCTGCTCTTTCCTGTAGCTCAGGGAATTACACTTACTCAATCCCAGTCAGCAAGACCACACCCATAGATGTCACCATCACTCTTCAGATGAAGTAAGTGAATTGTTGCCTTATGATGAAAAGCTTTCTGTTATCGATGTGTCTCTTGAGGTCCCGATAAATTTGAGTAAAAATGTTTTTGCTTTTCAGAGTAAGTACATTGGTTGGGTTAGACTGCGATACCTCCTCAAAGTGACCAATCTTCACTTGAACCTAAAAGATATCAATTCTTTAGGATATTTATCTGAATGTCACCAGCAAGCCAATCCCATTCCTCCCCAAAATTCATGCATATTGATCTCCAAGCAGCAATGCCTGTTCAGCTATCAGGAGATGGTTTTACAGATCACCTGAAAACCCTGCTGCTTCCTGGATGAGACAAGTTAACTATGAAATACCCAAGCTGGAATGTTACAACCATTCACTCCGGTGGGATTTTCCCATCCCGCTGCAGTAAATGGAGATTTAGTTGGATGCCAAATTCTCTGACTTGGCTGCAGCGGGAACTTGGCGTGAATGGCCAGTAAGATTGCGTCCCTGGTATTTATCAGTGGTATTTATCTCAGAGTGCAGAAAAGACCAGGCCAAAGATTCAGGAACCGCTGACAAATATTACAAGGAAGTTATTGGACACTAGGGAGGAATCAGAAGATTAGAAATGGACTGATGTACTCCATGACTGTGTTGGAATAGACAAGTTTTGAGGTGTTAAAGGTATAATTGAGGGTTTCAGCAAATACGCTGAGGCAGGAATGACTCAGAGATGGAATTAGTGAGGGTGCAGAATTGTGATTTGAAGATCAAGGTTGCAAATAATCTGATTCAATCTTGCACAGTTACCAAGGCGACGAATGAAGTCAGCAGGTAGGGAAAGCAGTTTGTGGTATGGATTGAAACAATGTTCACACTCCAATATCTCCTGTGGCTCAGTGCTAAGTTTTATCTGGTGATACTTCAATGAAAAGCCTTGGGATGTTTTGCAACATTAAAAACATTATATAAATGCAATTTGCTGAGCTTGTTGACTATGGAAAACTCTTAAATCCAATCCAGTCCTCTTTTGCATTCACACATGGATTCCAGTAGGTGTTGCTGGATAGGTTTGGGAGACCTCATTGTAGGAACCTCACTGCTACTGTGACTTGACAGCAGCTAGTTCTGCAGAGGCCATGAATTGAACCTTCTGGCTGGGTTACCTTTTGGTACATTTACTCACTAGCTACTGGGAGAGATAACAGGCACTTTCATTGAAATCTTCCAGAAGTCTTGGTTTTATCACCTTGGGCCCCCTGTATTAATCTTAACCAATGTGATAGCTCCTTGACTGAGAATGGAGTTATCACATGGGCTGTTCATATTAAAGTTATAATAAGTGTAGACATTGAGGCAGTGGGAATGAAGACTTGCTAATTGAGCTTTTTCTAACTCCTTTTATAGTCTGTAAACTGTCACTTTTAATTACTGATCACTGCTTCCAGATTTATCATCTCTGTGACTCTCTTAATACCTGGACGTGCTGTGCACTATAAACTTTGATCCTCACTTGGGTTTCTCAGTTAAACAAACAGTGAATACATAAGTTAGACATAGAATAGATTTCTGTCTGCTCAACAATAACATAGGAACAGGAGTAAGGCATTTAATTAGATAATTTCACACTGGAACCTAATAATCACAGATAGGACATGAATCATGGTGGTTATAGAAGAAAGCCAGTTGATCCATCAAGTCTGTGCTGGTTCGCTGCAGGCGGTTCAACTAGCCCCACTTATCCATCCTTTCCACCTTGCACTGCATATGTTTTATCTTCTGGTGCATATCCAACATCCTTTTGAAAACCACAGTTGAATTTGTCTCCAACCCTCTCTCAGGCAGTGCATTCCCATCCTAACTGATGCAAAAAAAAACAATAGCCAAAATTCTCCCATCTGTTTTGCCATGGGAATCATTAGCAGGCAGGACAGAAAATTCGGCAGACTGTGTAAAGCTCTGTCAAACTTGGACAAGAATTTCCAATCTTGGGCTCTTGGATGGCTGTACGATCTGATCCATTGTTCTTTCATGTCACTTCTGGTTCTTTTGTGATTCAACTTTTAGTTCTTCAGTATTCTATCTGGAGAAAGCTATCTTTCTAGCTATCTACTCTATCTAGGCTTCTCATAACATAGAACATAGAACATAGAACATGAAACATCTCCACTAAAACACCTCCCAACTTACTCTAAGGATAGCTGCCCCAGCTTCTCCAATCTATGCTCATTACTGAAGTTCCTATCCCTGAAACTATCCTTGTAAATGTTTCTTCACCCCTCGAAAACCTTCAGATCCTCTCTACAATGTGGTGCCCTGACTTGGATGGAATACTGTAACTGAGGCTGAAAGAGTTCCCCTTTGCTTTTGTACTCTATGCTTCTGTTATAAAGTTCAAGATCCCAAATGCTTTATTAACTATTTTCTTAAGCTCTCAAATTGTCTGGATGAGATTCAAGCCCAGATTCCTAAGATAGAAATTGCCCAAAGTATCTCATTTCTTCCTGTTTCCCTTAATGTTTTTTCCTTTGCTTTTGACAGTACCTCGTTGCCTTTGGTTATTTACCTATGCAGTGTCAACTACGGCAATTTATGTGGGAGCATTTCAAATACTGGCTTGAAGACTGAAACGTCAATGACCCAGGTAAAGACTGAGAGTTGCAACATACAACATTTCTAAATATCATTTTTACACTTCCCCGTCACTTCAAAACATTGTTATATCCTGGTAATTACAAGAGCTGTCTGTGAACGTTTCCTGGAATGGGGCTCTTTATTAAATTGGTGGCGTTAATGTATATTTTAAGGGAGTCTTTCGAATCCAGAGCCTTAAGGTATTTCACACAGGAGCCTTTCTAATCATCAGTCTTCTTGAGACTTCACTGTAAAATGGGATAAAGAATTGTTTTCCAGGAGGAATCTTGATTAAGATCCAATTCCCATAAGATTTCATACTGTCCGAACTCAACTTCAGAGGCATTGGCCTAATGGTATTATTGTTAGACTATTAATCCAGAAACTTAACTAATGTTCTGGGGACGCGGTTCCAAATCCTGCCACAGCAGTTGGAGGAATTTGAATTCAACTAAAATAAAATCTGGAATTAACAATCCACTAATGACCATGAAACCATTGTCAATTTCTGGAAAAATCCATCTGGTTCAATAATGTTCTTTTGGGAAGGAAATCTACTGTCCTTACCAGGTCTAGCCTATATGTGACTCCAGACTCACAGCAATGTGGCTGATTCTCAACTGCCTTCAGGCAAGTTGGGATGAGCAACAAATGCTGGCCGGCCAGTGACACCCATTTCCCATGAATGAATTAAAAAAACTTAAGGTATCCCACACTGGAGGCTGTCTGAGCTTCAGATATGGCAGCCTGGATCCTGGTTGAGCTTCATTACCCACATACTTCCCACCATAAAACAGTTCAATTCTATTACTTTGAGGTATATCGTTCAGGAACTTGTTTGCACCTTCTTGAGATTTCTCACCAGAAAACTGAGTTCCTCTAAGGGTTTCACTACCTTTCAGCATTCCCACTCAAGAAGGTTGCCTTGAAGTGTTCCTGGCTGTGTTCTGCCTCAGTGAGAACCATTTCTCTGGAATTGGGCAGAGTTCCATTTCCTCCATTTATCCTGCTTAGCAAACATGCAGAACCCTACGCACATTTTGTCAACCACCATGTCTGAGCCAAGATATCTCCAACTATCAATCACTATTATAGAAAGGATATTGTTAAACTAGAAAGAGGGCAGAAGATATTTACTAGGATGCTACCAGGACTTAATGGTTTGAGTTATATGGAGAGACTGGATAGACTGGGAGTTTTTTCTCTAGACTGTAGAAGTGCTAAGGGGTGACGTTATAGAGATCTATAAAATAATGAGGGGCACAGATCAACTAGCTAGTCAATATCCTTTACTAAAGGTAGGGAGATCGAAACTAGAGGGCACAGGTTTAAGGTGAGAAGGGAGAGATACAAAAGTGTCCAGAAAGGCACTTTTTCACACAGAGAATGGTGAGTGTCTGGAACAAACTGCCAGAGATAGTAGTAGAGGAGGGTAAAATTTATCTTTTAAAATCCATTTAGACAGCTACATGATATAGAAGGATATGGCCAAATGCAGGCAATTGGAATTAGCTTACTGGTTTAAAAAAAAAGGTGGCATAGACCGAAGTTGGGCCAAATGGCCTATTTCCATGCTGTAAACCTCTATGACACAATGACCTGTTAACGTCAGTCATGAATAAAATAAAGTTTTGGATAAATTATCCAATTTAAATATGCTTGTGTTTTCATCGTATTTCAACACTGAACAGAAGTGCAGATTGCTTCGTACTGGTCAGTTTTTGTTGGATAAGATTGCCTCATAGAAATAAAGGTCCCTGCTAACAATATGAGAATGATACCATAATCTGGTCAGCGAACATTTAGGTAAAGAAGGCAATGATTCTGAATGAAGGAAAATCAGAAGAATTGGATTGGAAATGTCATTCAGGTTAATGCTGTATTTACCATTACTCTCCCTTCTCTCCACCCCAGGGAACAACACACAGATGGTCACTGGTGGTAGCACCGTACTATGACATCACCTATCACTTCCGAGTGGCTGATCCAGTGAGTATCAAATGAATTTCAAACATAAACACAATCTTGAAAGGCATTTGAAATCTTTCGATCCTTCTAAATGATTTTTCTTCTCCATGCACCCTTCCCACTTTCCCGTGTACGGACCACTCCAACATGGGTCCTATTCCTCAGATTTAGATTCGTACAAATTTATCTTAGAATCCCTACAATATGGAAGGAGGCCACTCGGCCCATCAAGTCTGTACCAATCACAATCCCATCCAGGCCTATTTCCATCACCTTAATTTATCTTCGAATCCCCCTGACACTAGGGTCAATTTAGCCTGCCCAATCAACCTAACCCGCACATCTTTGCACTGTGGGAGGAAACTGGGACACCTGGAGAAAACACACACAAACATGGGGAGAAACTGCAAAGTCTACACAGATTCGAGGCTGGCCTTGAACTTGGGTCCCTGGTGCTATGAGGCAGTTGTGCCAGGTTAATAAATTTGTCCTTCAAGGTTTTTCTCTGCCTTTTGTTGTTTCTCTTCCGCACCTAACGGTGTGCAAGGCAGACTTTTTCCACAGTGGGGTTTTCCCTGGAATTGTTGGCAGAGGCTTATAGTCACTCAGCATCAAGTATAGCTGATCAGGGGTCATTGCTGCTCTTACTGCCTGCTATCGGAGTACATTGGAAGGATCTTGCAGGTTGATACTCCATCTGTTTGACTGCATTATATTCCTTGGTCATCAGGTCCTGGGATGGGACTCAACGATGGAGTTTCTGGCTCAGAGGCAGGAACATTACTCACTGCAACACAACACCACCTTCACTGCCTAATTGCTATTCATAAAGATTGAGAGAAACTCCAATGCATTCTCTCTGCATTCTCACTGTATTGAGTCTCATTGCAGTATTTTTGATTTGTAACTCATTGGCCAGAATTTTACTGGTACGTCCACCCCAGAATTGGGGAGGGTGGAGCTTGCAGATTTAACAAGTGTAATTTGAGCAAATTTGTAAAATTATGACCATTAAATAGCACGAGGGGTCACGGGCTTAGGGTGAGGGGGGTAAGGTTTAATTTGGATGCTAGAGGGAGTTTTTTCACACAGAGGGTGGTGGGGGTATGGAATGCGCTGCCAAGTAAAGTGGTGGAGGCAGGTACTCTGGAGTTATTTAAGAAATACTTTGATGGGCACATGAACAGAATGGGAATGGAGGGGTATAGAAAACTGATTTAAAATAGGGATCATGAGCCTTGGGAGTCCCTGGGAAGTGTGTAAATAGATCATGATATTGATGTACTTGTTTTTACCCTACAGGTGCTTTGGTCCACCTTGTTGTCTAACCTGGGGCATACACGTGATGGGTCGTGAGAGGGCTGCTCTTGGATCTTTTTCGAGAGTATCCTACTGCTTCACGTTGTTAGTGTACCCTTGACCTGGACCATCTCATGGGCAACACGACAGCTCAGTGACTATTGCTGTGCTGTGCAGATACATGGATTTGGGCCTGTGTCTGTGGGAGTTTGCGCATTCTCCCCGCGCTTGCGTGGGTTTTCTCCGGACGCTCCAGTTTCCTCCCACATCCCAGAGATGTGCTCTTAGGCTAATTGACAAAACAAATTCTCCCTAAATTGTCTCAAATTCAGTTTTTAATCCATAGATCTATAAACATGGACAGGGATCGCGGGTAGAGGTGGGAAGATCGGGGTGGCGGCGCGGGCTCGTTGGGCCGAAGGGCCTGTTTCCCGGGCTGTTTTGTTCTTTGTTCTTTGTTTCCCAGTGAAACTAATTGGATTCTGCTTCTCATTCCTGATATGCTCAACTGGTCTTTAAAAGCCAAGTTTGGAATTGCCTGAAGTTTATTTATTTATTTAGTTGCAAGTAGGCTTACATTAGCATTGCAATGAAATTACTGTGAAAACCCTCTAGTCGCCACACTTCGGCACCTGTTCGTCTACACTGAGGGAGAATTTAGCATAGCCAATGCACCCAGCCAGCACATCTTTGAACTGTGGGATGAAACTGGAGCATCTAAAGGAAACCCACACAGACACAAGGAGAATGTGCAAACTCCAAGCAGGGAATCGAATCCAGATCCCTGTAGCTGTGAGAGAGCAGTGCTAACCAGTATGCCAACGTACCACCCCACCAATACTCAATCAGTATTTTCAGATTTATTGTAACCTTTGTAGCTGGAAGAATAATTGATACAAAGGAAAGATTGGAGGGAATTTGTGGTGACTAGATTACTAACTGCAGCAATTGTGCATTGCTCAGTGTGCGATTAAATTTCAACATCATGAACAATGTCTGGTAAGCTTGCCCAAAAGACACAGTGCATCCTTCTGGCCATCTAAACAAATTAGAAAGTAACAACCATCAAGTATTTTCACCTTTCTCAGACTAGGTTTTATCCTTTGTGTAAGACATGCCCGCACTCTGAGTTCCATATTACCAGGGCTCTTTGATGCGATTAAATGCTGCCTTGATGTCCGAGTCACTCCCACTTCACCTTCAAATCCAGCTCCTTTATCCATGTTTGGGTCTGAGTTGTCCTGGCAGAACCCAAACTCAGTATCAGTGAGAGGTTATTGGTTAATGCCATTTGATGCTGACTGCTTCCATCACTTTACTGGTGCTCGAGAGTAAGCTGATGGGGCAATAATTCAAATTTAAACTATGGGGAGTAATTAACTGGATTTATTTGTGCGGCTTTTTTGGATAGGACATGCATGAGAAATTTTCCACAGTGAATGAATGACCCAAGCTCCGCTATCCTAAATGTAAAACACCATCCATTGGTGTTTTATGGTGTTTAAAAAATCCCTGATTTTTTAAATATAAAACATTCCCTGCACTCTTCTTACTCTTTTAGCCTATACATGTTACAGTCTTAACTCCTTTATCCTTTATTTATATAACACATTCCCAACTGCCCATTATCCTGGATGTAAAACATTTTCAACTCCCTGCTATCTTATATCAAACACGTTCACTTTTATATAAATCCAATTCTGCTATCCTGCACGTAGGACATTTCCCATTACTGCAAATATAAATCAATGTCAGGTTTCTGTTATCCTCTGGCAGAATGGTACAGAGAAAGGGAAATCTCATTGGAAATCCACTCAGTTTCTATTTGCTCCTTTACAAGGTCAGCAGATGGTGAGGTTGTCAAGAAACTGGTCTGATGCTGCTATCAAACAAAAGAGTATTGGCATCAGAATGGTGCAAGTGGGCCCAGCAGGAGTGAGACAACCCAGACCAGGGACTGCTGGATATGATAAAATTACCTACATATGGCACACAATTGGATGGATCTTTGGTGTTGGAGTTTTAACAGCATGGGACCTGCAGACACGCAAAGTACTCCTTAATGATTTGGCTATCTCCTGGCCATCTTGCTGATAATCTAAAGCTTAGGGCAGCATGGTGGCATAGCAGTTAACACTGTTATCTCACAGCTCCAGGGACCCCAGTTTGATTCCTGGCTTGGGGTCACTGTCTGTGCAGTCTGCTCGTTCTCCCCAAGTCTGCATGAGTTTCTTCTGGGTGCTCCAATTTCCTCCCACAGTCTGAAACCCGTGCTGGTTAGGTACATTGGCCATGCTAAATTTCCCCTCAGTGTACCCAAACAAGTGCGGGAGTGTGGCAACCAGAGGATTTCAGAGTAACGTCATTGCAGTGTTAATGTAAGTCTACTTGTGACGCTAATAATAAATAAGCTTGTGTAGTACTGCAGAGCACAATGTGACACAATCTGAGCTTTAGTCTTCTATTGTGTATATATTGCTGTGATTGTATTATGCAGATCAGACTACAACATTGTCTCATCTTTTCAACAGAGCAAGGCTACATGCAACAGCGAGAGCACCTCTGCAGGAGAGACTTTCACGGAATACAGCTTCCACTTCTACAGAGTTTGCAATTGAACAGAAAGAGGCTCCCTCGTGAGATGGACCACTTGCTCTCCTCTTAAAGCGATACATTGTCAAAGAGGAATCCTTTCTGGTCCGGGACAACAGTTATTCAGAATGACCAAAGGAGATGTTGGTGTGATTTAAGAAGTTCTACGCATCACACAGCTGCAACCTGCACTTACCACTTCACCTTCCTGCTGGGACAGGAGCTTTTACACTTTGTGGGGGGGAGGGAGGGAGGGAGGGAGGGAAAATGTCTGTTTCCTGCAATTAAATTCTGGGATGAAACACTCTGTACAGTACAGGCTGTTGTTAAAAAAAACAGTTTAGTGAAAAGATAGTAAAAGAAAAATGATTTTGTGCTGCTTGGCGGCTCAGACCAAATGGATCTTAGAGCTTTTGTAGATTGTGATTTGAAGAAGTATACACTTTGAAATTGCAGCATTAAAGCCAAATTTGCCCAGCTATGCACTAAATAGCAGTGACATTATGGAAGTTGTATCATTAGCAGGCATCACCATTAACCTTACTCAGTCCAATCATCACACAAAGTTAAGATGGTCTACATGCTGGTATTAAAAATAGTTTGCATCGATCTCTCACAACTGCATTTGTGGTGCTATAATCAGTTGCAGTGTCCTGAACAAGGGGAAAGAGAAACAAGTTACTGCTCTGGCACCCAGTCACTATCCAGTGACCAATTTTCCAAAGTCCATTTGCGGACAGATGGGAATGAGCTGCAATGATTCCACAGTAAAATTATTCATCACACATTCACCATCTAGCTCACAAGTGATAAATGGCCACTTGGCTGAGATACTGGAAGGAGTATTGAGACCTGTAGACACATAGTCCAATAAGAATCAATACTTCAAGGAGACAAGGATAGCAGGAGAATTGCCAAAGGAATAAGAACAGTGTGCATTGGTTGAGGAAATAGAGGTTACCAATTATCAGTGGAGGCAGAATAAAGTAATGAGTGCTAGTTTGGATTTCAGCCAGTCAGTCAAGCGGTAAAGTGGTGTATATAAGATACTAATTGATGGTCTTACACTAGACAGGGATTGAGAAAATGTTGCTCCTGACTGCTGACCCAGGCCTTACCAGAAAAAAATGTATCTTGTGGGCAGGAAAGAATACAAGGAAAACACTGAAATGATTCAAATCCTTCCACATTTGTGCATAGTAGAGTCTCCCATGCAAGACACTCATCTTTGAAATATCAATGCACAACAAAAATGCAGAATGTTTTGGAACATAGGGCCACTTTTGTAGACATTGCATTCATACGGTGGCATATTTTGTAGCTCCATGATCACAAGCATTGTGAAGCATTGGCCTACAAGATTACCATGGGTTACATCACTGTTTCCAATATGTAATTATTTCTAGCATATTGTTCTAAAAATGCAACAAAATCTTACTCGTTTTATACTTATAGATGGAGACCTTGTATTACATTTATGGACGGAGACCTATCTCACATTTAGAAGTTAAGAAAATGCACAGATGTTGTAAAATTGCAATTCTCCTTGCAGTGACCTACAGAGAATATGCGTATTATATGATGTACAAGCTTTAGCACCAATGACATTTTGGGCATAAGTACTCTAAAAGACCAATTAAATTGGTAACTGAATTGGGGTGCAGAGGGGATTAGACACAGGCCTTTCATCTCTTCAACCCAGATTCAAACTGATAGGATGAAAGTCTCTGTCTCCTCGCTGGAATGTATTTGAAATGAATTTGTGCAATTTCCATCCAGAGCAAGGGATTACAGCAGGCTTGAGGGAGTTTTAATCCTTATCGAACTGTGTTCCTAGGAGAATTGATGCCAGTCCCCAAAGGAGAAAGTGTTTGATTCCTTGGCACTAACCTCCCCCACCTCAATAAGCACAAAATATTGTTGAGAAATATGAAGGAAGTGGGAGGGAGTTAAGAAAGAATTTACCTTTCACTTAATTTCCATCACTGTGTCTTCTTGCAGATTCTATTTCCCAATGTGCCTGTAAAACATTCCATAAATCCTATTTGGATGAATAATTTTAGCCTTCATTCCTGGGAATCTGGGATCTCTTAATTTTAACTACTGTCTTGAGTGACTGTTGTAAATATTCCCGAATGTAAATGGTATTTTAAAAGAAAGGACATGTCAGTCATTAAGAGTGTAATAGCTCGCTCAATACTATATCCAGTGCATATAATGTGACTGTTACTGAGTCAGAATGGATTAGCTTTAGCTTTCCTTTGTTGTAACAAAGAATTTGTTAATCCCCTTTTTTAATAGTCTTACTTGGGAGCAAGTGACCTGTTTAAGTGTGAGAACATGCAGTTTTGAATTCCTGGTATCCTAATCTCAGCAGTAGGGATGCTACCATTTGACTCAGAGAAAGGAACTGTTAGCGATAGTTCCTATTCCTGTTGTTATCCAGTGGCCCTGTTGGAAAGCGCTTGTGTGGAAACGCAAGTTGAAGACTCAGCTGCATTACCCTCCATGGTCGTATCCCTCATTGTAACCTCATATATGAACACTGTCACTTGGGCAAGGTACTCAAGGACAGCTGGCACCTGTGGAACTTGACTCTCAACGAAGAGATAGCAACCTCAGGAACCGAGGGGAAATAACTGAGAAAGGGAGAGGAAAGTCAGTGCTGGAAGAAAACTTACTTCTTCCTCAATAATCCAGAATTCTCCTTAGGCATTCCCTCCTTTCTCATTTTCGAATGGCCTTGTATATCTAAATCACGCACTGATGCCACACTGAAATGCTCTATCCAGTAGCTTCCCTGATATCTGCACATCTTATTCCTGGTACAAATTCCACATTGTGGCCCTACCAAAAATGTTCCATATTTTCTCCAATGTCATATCATTTTACCTTTTGTTTTTGATAATGTGGCGATTTTAATAGATGATTTCTGATCTTGCTCATGAGAAAGGGTCACTTGGCTGGGCCTCAGCCCAGAGTTAACACCTTCAGGGAGAAAAGTGGAGGTGGATGTGGTCTTATAAAATAAATTCACGCCAAGGACTTGCATATAAAGGCCTTTAATAAAAAAAACGAAGGTTTTCAAGAAAACTAGATTGTATCAATCACAAGAGGTCAACTGACTGCTGGGAAAAGGACAGTGTGGCATATTGATTAACACAGGCAGGTTTCACTGCTCCCCACTGCTTAAAGTTCACAACTTTAAAAAATATAAATTGCTAAATAAAAAATAGCTCAAAGCTCCCTGTAAATATTATGTATTTTAATTGCTGTTGCAATCATTTCTTAAAGCACTAATTTTTTATTTTATTTTTACAATCACATGTTAATCACTGTACGTATGTTAGATTTTTTTTTTACCTGTCAATAGGATTTTCTGTGTGTTTTTTTGCTATGGGTTATATGTAAGCTAGGCTTACAGATACATTTCTGCTAGTCTATTTTTAGGTTCAATGTATTTGAGGTTCTTTGTATTATTGCAAATATATTTATTGCTCTCTACTGACTTCTGGACAGCTGACTGCTTTTGTTTATCTGTGTGTGTGTGATTAGAGACCAATGGATTAGTGCAAAGCTTTCTTTCAATAGAGTATATCGCGACATTAGGGATGAAATAACAAGTGCAGGATATCATTGGTACTTGCAGTGCTAGATCTTACAACCCCCAATATCCAAGCATCCCTACGCTTCTGTTGTACACTGGTGAAAGGCATGGGGACAGGTTTAAGTGGGCTGATGACTGTGTCAGAAGCACTGAAAGGTGGCTAGATTTCTGATCTTAAAATGGACACTATCCTTTTATTAGTTTTAAAAACAATTACTTTTTGTTGAAATGCAACTCATTAATAATGGCTGCATTACAAAGACATATCATGTACACTCCTTCAAAGAACAAAAGATACACCACTTAAAATTCCCTGTAAAAGTTTTTTTTTCTCTCTCAGAGTGTGAGTTCCTGCTGTTTTATTTGCAATACAATGTATTTTACCAACATTATGCAGCACAGAAGGCAGAAAATTCCTGTCATTTATTGCTGAAACATGGGGTCATGTACTGGATTACTTGTACAATTATTCCCCTAAACAATAGCCCTTTCCCTCTTGAGGAGGAGAAACATTAAAAAATATATAATTCTACCTCCCCACCCATCAAACTCTAGCTTCTTGCTAACTGAACCCAGAGTATTAATGTAGAGGTGGAACAATAAAGCTAGCTAAGGTAGCTAATTATTTAAAATATGTGGCTCATTGTATTGTATACTCTAATTATTTCACCCCTTCTGTTGCAACAGTAGGAATAGCTCTTTTGATGAAATGCATTGTGACCGTTGAATATGTTCATTATTTCTTACCAAATAGCACTGCAATTGTTAATATCCAATAAATATTTTTAAATAAGACATTCCTGTGGTTCATGATACATTCAGCTGTCAATTATAGCTTGAGATAACAGACTCCACTAAGAGCTTTTTTACATCTCTTATTGAAGAAAGATTTTAATTTGAAACGTTAATTATGATGTTGATTTGTATAATTTTTTTACCTGGCATTTAACAATAAAGCATATTATTATTATTATCTTGACACCTCTTGATGTTGATTTGCCTTGAGAATGTGCACCTTCCAAATTTTCATGTGCACTATTCAGATTTCTGTTTGCAGACTCCCCATGATTTATCAAGGTACTGTCTTCCCCAGTTTCACTCCAGACTCTCCAACTCACTCAGAACCCAACAACTCACATTGCATCCTCCTTAAATATCAACTTCTTCCATTTACACTGACTCCCTTTCTCCATTGTTAGTTTCAAACGTCAGAAGCCTCACAACACCAGATTAAAATTCAACAGGTTCATTTGGAACCGTGAGCTTTCAAAGTGAAGGTCCTGGGTGCTAAAGAGATCTTGTTCGAACTTGTGCATGAAGATGTTGACTTATCAAGGTGAGAATTTGGTCCCCATAGCTCTTCTTTGTGTCTGGATGAAGAACTGGTTGTTGAAGGTAAAGACATTGTGGTCCAGGATGAAGTGGATGAGTTGTAAAATTGCCTCTGGAGATTGGCAGTTGTCAGGCTGTTGCAGCAATGCTGGCATCATGGGGGGATGTTGGTGTAGAATGCCAAGACATTCATTGTAATGAGGAGTGTTCCTGAGTGCTAAGTTTCTGTAAGTCCGTTGTGTTCGTTGACAGAAGCTGGGGTTCTTTGTATGATGGCTTCACAATGCCCTCGACATAGCCAGAGAGGTTCTCAAACAAGTCCCATTGCCTGATATGATGAGACAGCCAGCTGTGTTGGCCTCGTGTCACTTCAGGAGACAGTAGAGATCTCCAATACAGGACTACATAGGATGAGAGCACATAGGGTGCTCTGAAAAATCTGGATGAAAAGTCTTGATCAGTGTATTGAGTTGGGCAGATGTGTTCTTTGGTTGAATCTACAGGTAACTGTCTGTAGTGTTACTGTTTGTTCAGTCATCAGTACACTTCTTTGCAGTAGTCCATTCTGTTCAGTATGACAGTGGCCCTCTTGCTGGTTTGATGACAATGTTGCGGTTGGTCTTGAGGGTGCAGATTGTGCTTGGGTGATATTCATGGCTGTCTGGTGAGCGCAGCTGATGAGTCTAGCGTTGACACATCTCCTGACAGCTTGAAAAATAAACCTGTTAGACTTTAACTGGTGTTGCAAAACTTCTTATTGTGCCTACCAACATTAGCACCTCCACACCAGTTTCATCCTTGTCTTTAAATGCCCTCTGTAATCTTCTTCAATATTACATTCTTGTAGACATATGGGGATTAGGGCCTCCGTGGGATTGTGGTTGGTGCAGACGCAATGGGCCCAATGGCCTCTTTCTGCATTGTAGATTTTCTATGATGCTTCATCACTTTGCGATATAAGTTCATTCTGCCATGATGAAAACAGAGGAGATGGTCTCTGTTTCTATTTCTATTTCCAAACTGCAACATTTAGTAGAGCACCGTGAATTCAGCCCAGCTTTGGGGGAGATGTTGAGAGACTGTTTGTTCTGCAGCATCACCAAACTCACAATATAACAAAAGCTGCTGGCTGAAAATCCTTGGAGGAAGTCGGACAGATGGCCCAGGTGACTAAATGTACTAAGCAAGGTGTGACTGAATTACAAGGCATGCCCAATGAGGTGAACCAGTATTGGTGGGAAACAACTGTTGTAAGAAATAGCCCAAGTGAAAGGGCACAGAGGCTGGGAGGGGTAGTATAGCACCAGGAACGGAAGCATATTTTTAGTGTGCAGGAGAGCAATCCTAGGAGACATGCCAGTGCAAAAATTTTACTAGAAACAACTTTCCATTTACAAGGGCAACATTGACAATTATTACTCTACTTCCTAAAATTTGTAATAAGTAGTGGTCCACAGAACTCACTGTTGCTGCCCGAGTTAGTAGTGGAGGTGGAGACCTCCAAACTCACCTGGATCTGCACCTTAATGCTCTAAGCTACGGGGTTATGGGCTAAGTACTGGAAGGTGGGAATTAAAAAGAACACCTCGGTATCCTCAAGCTGGCATTGGACAATGAGGGCTGAATTGCATTCTCCGGTACTGTAACTTTTTTCACGGTGCTATGTTTTCGATACAAGAAAAGGGTTATTTGCATGTTTGGTGCAGAGCAGATAGAACACAAAAAAATTAAACCAACTGACTGAGGAACTCAAATAAGAGATACGAAACTTGCATGTTAAACCAGGTCTAACTCAATGGGATATTGCTACCTATCGAGATTGTCCTGATGGTTAGTGACAAACGCCTGAAGATGGAGGTCAATAGTGAAGCATTAGCCATGGCCATAAGTAAACAAGCATTCAGACATCTGCAGAAAGACCTGCAACCTTTCAGGGTGTCACTTCCAGGACATTTAATTAGCCTGTACTGAGAGATGCTGAAGACAGCCAGGACAGCTGCAGTACTGATTTCTTGTAGGAACCAGGTAGCACAGTTGTTGAGAGCTGCATTGAGTTGTCATCAGTTATTACATTACCAATAAATGCAATTGAAGAATAAGACAAATTTCTTTCTCACAGTAGTTAGAGTATGGAATTCACTGGCGGAGAAAGTGTTCGAGAAAAATAGCTTTGATTCTTTCAAAGGAAACTTGACAGGTGTAACTTTAAGAATTTAAAAAAATTTTTTTTTGCAGATATAAACTGTTTTTTATTTATTGCCACCAGGCCATTTGCAAAAGTCTTTTTATTGCTCCTTCACTGGTTACTTTTATTCTGATATCTTTTACGACCCTGCATTGTTAGGAAGATCAACGTTGTGGACAGTTTTTCCTTTCTTCCTAATGAATTTAAAGTATTTTTTTATTTAGGGTGGCTACAACTTTTAGAGACACCAATCTAAAAAGAAGGCTCACTCTCTCTCTCCCCCTGGTTTTGGAAATTCTTTTGACTCACTGAAAGCAAGGCTTCTTGACTTCCTGGAGACCAACATGTTGCTATTGGTGGCTTAATCAGAATGCCTCCCTAAGGCTTTGGAAGCTTGCTGAATTCAACTTTTCTGGGTGTATCCAGAAGGCTGAAAAGTCAGGGTTTTCAATTCTCCAACCTAAGGACTCAGTTCCAGTATCAGATGAACAATAGTCTTTGCTGTGTTAAACTTGTGGAAAGGATTTTTTATTTATGGGAAGTTTGTGTTTGATTGGAACATTTTGATATATTTGTTAAGGTTTATATGTTTTCAAGGTTGTTTTTTCTTTGTAATTGATAAAAGTTATTGCTAATTTTCTTACTATGTATGTTAACTATATTCTTAAAGAAACTTTTGCTTGATAAAAGCAGCCAGGTGAATCATACCTGAAACATATTGTGCTTATCCTAGCCAAATTTAAGGTACAAAACTTATGATCCAGGTGGGCTTCATCAAACACTTTGGAGTTTCTGACCTGAATTATAACACATCCACAGGTGGAAAAGGAATAGAAAGATATGCTGAAGGTTTAGATGTCACAAATGGCACAGCAGATCCATAGAGTATAAACACCGGCTCACTCATTCAATGTAATTTGAACCAACACCAATGTAAAATCACATTGGATCAGTTTCCCTAACAAACTTGTGGTTGCTTACTAGCTTCGTAGTCACTCTGTCCAATTGGTTTTCCTTTGGATGTTTCCCTGTGATCTATTTCTTGGGCATCACTCTTACTCATTTATTTGCTGTCCTTTGGTGACCTCATCAGCAGACATGGAATTCTACTTTTCTGACAACATCCAGTTCCATCTGTCTCATGTTTATCCTTCCAGTGCCTGTGTTATCAACCTACTTGTTCCATATCAAGTATTGGACAAGTTGCAACTGCACGAGTTAAACATTCAGAAAAGCTAAGTCATTATCTTTGGTTCCTATCACAAACATCTCACACTAATTCATCACTCTCTCCAAAATGTCTCAGGTTCAACATGACAATTTGCAACCTTGGCATCCTATTCAATGCTCAGCTGTTTCTGACCAAAGATTGCCTGTATCTATAGAATCCCCATACTGCAGAAAGAGGCTATTTAGCCCATTGATCTGCATCAACTCCCCAAAAGAGCAATCCACTCAGGCCAACGCCCAATCCCCATTACCTCACACTTTTCCCACAGCCACCTAACCTACACCTCTTTTGGACACTAAAGGGAAAGGACAATTCAGCATGGCCAATTCAACAAGCCTGCAAATCTTTGGACTATGGGAGGAAACAGTAGCATCTGGATAAAACCTACGCACACAGAGGGAGAACATCCGGACTCCACACAATCACCCAAGGCCTGAATTGAACAAGGTCCTGATGCTGTGAGACAGCAGTGATCACTGCTGTGCCACTTCCATAACATCTCCCATCTTTACGTTTTCCCTGACATTGATGCACATATCCAAACTTTGTCACCTCTCCACTATTTCAATGCTCTCCTGATTGGTTTCCCAATTTATCACAAACTTTCAAAATTCTACTACCCACACCCATTATAGGATGTAATGTCCGTCTCACCATCAAACACCTTGCTCACACTGCTTTTTAACTGGTCATTTCCAAACAAAAGATGCACTTTTCCACAGTGCTATGTCAGATATACAATAGTGAAAATGGAATATTATTGCCCACAACCATGCAGGAGACTCATTCCCAGACTCTATACAGTATACAGATACAGAGTGTCTCTAATTTCATGCAAGGTACATTTTTAAATGCCTTTCACAACCTCAGGTCACCACAGCCTTCATCAAAGCTTCACAGCCATTGAAGTACTTTGAACAGCAGTTAATTACAATTTTTAATTCATTTGTAGGATATATCATCATTAGTAAGGTCAGCATTTATTACCCATCCTAAACACCTTTGGGAAAGTGGTGGCAAGCCACCTTCTTGAACAATTACAGTCTAAGTGATGTTGGTACACTCAACATTCTTAGGGAGTGCCAGGTTTTCGACCGAGCGGCAGGAAGGTGCATCAATACAATTCAAAGTCAGGGTGGTGCATACTCCTATATTCTTGTTTTTTTTTCAGGTAGAAGAGGTTGCAAATTTGGAGGGTGCTGTCAGAAGAGTTTAATGAGTTCAGACAATGCATCTTACCTATGGTTCATGCTGCTGTCGCTATGGTGGTGGATGATGTGCTAATCAAGCAATGTTGCTTTGTTTTGGGTGGTGTCAAACTACACTCTATTAGTCAAGTGGGGAATGACTTATATCTTATAGATACAATTCCGAGGGTGAGTTACCCACTGCACAATTCCAAGCTACTGACCTGCTCTTGTAGCCACAGTACTAATGTGGCAATCCAGTTAGCTTTGTGTCAAAGATGTTTGTTGGTCCAATATTCAGCAATGCTAATAAAGTTTATTTATTAGTGTCACAAGTAGGCTTACATTAACATTGCAATGAAGGTACTGTGAAAATTGCACACAGAATTGCCATACTCCAGCATCTGCTAGTGTACACTGAGGGAGAATATAGCATGGCCAATGCACCTAACCAGCATGTTTTTCAGACTGTGGGAGGAAACTAAGTTGCTTTGGTCAGGATACCAATGAAAATGCCTCTGCTATTCTTCAAAATAATGTTATAATATTTTCATGATTGACTAAAAGGTCAGACGAGGCCTTAGCTCCTGAAAGAAACAACAAACTAGGCAGAACAGCAGAAAACATTTCATAATAAATAAACAAAAATTTCAAAATTTTCATCTTTTGTTTTTATAAGAACATATTCTGTACAAAGTCCAGGCACTATTGAGTGTCTCTTGAAGAGCTGCTGCTTCTCCAAAACCTGGTGACATTGAGATTACAGTGGTATGGTGGAATGGTCCCTCATATCTGTACAGGAGAGAAAAAAAAACAAGTTAAAAATGGACACCTCTTACTTGTACTTAAACTGTGCCTTTAATAAAAGAAAATGCTCCCAAGATGCTTCACAAACGGCCATGGAAAAAACAAATGTAAGCCAAAGAGGAAAATTAGGAGCAATGACAAAATACTCCAAGAAAGCTAAGTTTTAAGCAGGAAAGTTGGAGCTTAGGGAGTGAGCGCCAGAGGCAGCTGAAGTCATGATTACCATTAAAAAGATGAGATGCACAAATGTCAGTCTACGGAACAGAAAGTTCAGATCTTGTAGTAGTAAGAGATTAGGAATGAGAGAGTGACTATAAAAGATATTTACATTTAAGGATTCAAACAAAAAACATAACCAGTCAGGGTAAAATCAAAAATATCTGTTAGAAATGAGGGGGTAAAAGCACAATTCGAGTTCGTTCACTACAGTATTTTTTCAAGGTGTATTTTTTTAAACTCCATTTTATCAGTAACTAGTATTACACCTTTAGAACAGATATGCTTCTCATCCGCTTCCAATTCTTTCTGCATTTATTCTAAAGGTGCTGACTTGCAGTACAGCACAGTCCCAGATGGTGGCAGCTCCTCACTATATATTATGTGGCCATCTTTCACAGAAAAGCCCATGGTGTGAGACAACAGTAGGACATCTGACAGCAAAATGCACCACAGGCAAGCCAGCACTTGTCTTTACCTGTGATCAGGCGTGTTAGGCTGGTACAGTACCTTAGTTAGACCGCACCTGGGGTAGTGTGTGTAGTTTCGGTCTCCTTACCTTAACAAGGATATTGTTGTCATAGAGAGAGTGCAAGAAAGGTTCACCTTGTTCCAAGGATGGCAGGAATATCCCTACAAGGAGAGTTTGGGGAAACTGGGCCTGTTTTGAATAATGGGCCTAGTGTTTTGAATAATGAGATCTACAAAATAATTAAAGGATAGACAGATAGATGCAAGCAAGATGTTTCCCCTGATTGGGAAGTCTAGACAGGAAGAAGTCTCACAACACCAGCTTAAAGTCCAACAGGTTTATTTGATAACAAACACCACTAGCTTTTGGGGCTTTGCCTCTTTGTCAGGTGACTCACCAAATAAACCTGTTGGACTTTAGCCTGGCGTTGAGAGATTTCTTACTCCAGTCCAATGCCAGTATCTCCACATCATGGGAAGTCTAGAACCAGGGGACAAATTCAAAATAGGGGGGGATGTCACTTAGGGGAGAGATGAGGAGAAGCACTTGTACTCATGAGGGTTATGAATCTTTAGAATTTTCTACCCCAAAGAGCTGTGGAAGCTTCAGTCATTGAGTATGCTTAAAACAGAACTTGACAGGTTTCTAAATACCAATGACAAAGGGCTATGAGGATTATGTGGGTAAAAAGGCTTTGAAATTAATGATCCACCATGATCAAACTGAATGGTGGAGCAGGCTCAATGGTGAAGCAGGCTTGATTGGCTAAATGGCCTACTGCTGCTGCAATGTTGGGGCATTGAGGCAATTCACAACTCTGCTATCTAATGAGGAATCAATTACTATGAGCATTGATCTGGGCCAGGTTGATGTGATTGGTTCAGGATACAGATTTACCTAATGAGTTGTCGGTGCTACATTGAATTTTCTTGATCACTCATCAAACAGCATCATACACCATTATCTTCTGGAAAGAGGACAAGACCCTAGCCCCATGCTGTTATTACATTATAACTGGGAAGATGGTGAGGGGCAGCAATCTCCAATATGAGCTTCCTCCCCGACTCCAATTCTATTTACAGTAGTCTATTCAAATATCACTGGCAATATGAAATGGCACTGAACAACCCATCAGGATTGCTAACCCGTCATCCCAACCAGCATTGCTATCATGAATTAGATACTCAGATTAAAGCAAAATACTGGAATCTGAAACAAAAACAGGAAATGCTGGAAAATCTTAGCAGGTCTGACAGCATCTGTAGAGAGAGAATAGAGCCAAAATTTCAGCTCTATTCTCTCAGCACAAATGCCATTAGACCTGCTGAGATATCCCAGCATTTTCTGTTTTGGCTGCTATTGTGAATGTGGATTGCAGCTGGACACTTCCATCCCTTTTAAACTGACAATCTTACAGAGCTGGCACAAGAGATAAATTTAATGAAGAAAAAAACTACAAGAGCGTTTAAAAACAGCACACAGCTTTAAAAACATAAATAACAAATCTGTTGTGAAATTACTTTTTCTGTGATCCAAGCAGTAACTCATCTTCCTTTACTATTACTTTTAAAAGGTAGGAACAGTATGCTATTTGGTTCATTTCCAT
Source organism: Sphyrna mokarran (assembly GCA_024679065.1). Lineage (NCBI taxonomy): Eukaryota > Metazoa > Chordata > Chondrichthyes > Carcharhiniformes > Carcharhinidae > Sphyrna > Sphyrna mokarran. Next base: position 81,778,807 of record JAGIQG010000008.1, read on the forward strand.
CAGGGGAAATGCAGTTAGTCTCAGTATTGGCTCTGGGTTCCCATCCTCTGCCACTATCCAGTGATTTCTGCTGGAGACAACTCAGCTCAGATATCATTCAGTGTCAAATATGCTACTCATAACCTCACATAGGATCACAAAACTTTGCAAAGTACCAGAATCTATGAGACTGCATTCTAACATCTTGAGATCACACACTGTAGCACTTGCAGAAAAGGAATAAAATTTGAAGTGGGCATCTGATCAGCTTATCTATAGCATCCTGTAATCTAATTGCTCCCAGTTACCATTTTTTGCGTCTTCTGTGAACTTATTTATCATGCCTCCTACATTTACTTTCAACTGGACATTAGGGTAATATACCAACAAACCAGGACACTTTTATATTGTGATACCAGTGCAATTTGTAAATGTATTACACTACCACCTGAAAGACAACCGGCTGAGGATTTAGTGCTCTTTAAAGAAAGCAGAAGCTGCTCCTTACCTTCCCTGCACATTCCCAGCTGTCATCATACGTAAATTCCAACCCATAGGAGGAGGAAAAGTACTCCAAATCCCATAAAAAGAGATGCCACTAGGGAAATCAGCAGTTCTTTGTAGATATCTCGTGTGTATTTGGTAGATGTTACCTCATATCTAATAAAACAATTCAGGAAAACTGGGTCGATAGTTGGATTTAGTTTCTGCAGCTCAAGCTCTGGCAGATGTACGTACTGTACGCCACAAAGAACTAGCATTGTACGCACTAGAAAACCTCCCCTACACTGCTTCTGCTATCTCCGAAGATATGGGGCTGGATTTTGCAGCCCGACTCGTCCTGAAACTGTAAAATTACTCGCAAAGTCAACAGACCTTCCCATTGTCCACCACTCTGATTCTTATAGCAGACTGGGAGGTAAAATTCCAGCTATGGCAATTTTAAGTCTGAGAATTATACTATGCAATACATTACATTATTGAGCTGCTAAGAATGAAGAAGCAGGAGAGGTTTCTTTGAAGATTAGATCTGTTTGTAAATCCATGACTACTTCTCCTATAGAACATAGGACACTACAGCACAGAACAGGCCCTTCGGCCTTCGATGTTGCGCCGACTAATATAAAAAGCAATGCACCTCCAAACTAAACCATTCCCTTCTCTTCCATATACTTATCAATTAACCTCTTAAACGCCACCAAACTTGGCGCATCTACAACAGCTGCAGGCAGGGCATTCCACTCCCGAACCACCCTTTGGGTAAAGAACCTACCTCTGATATCCGTCCTATAACTATCACCCCTTAATTTAAAGCTGTGTCCCCTCGTGCTAGCTTTCTCCATCCTAGGAAAAAGGCTATCACTGTCCACCCTATCTAAACCTCTAATCATCTTATATGTTTCGATAAGGTCCCCTCTTAGCCGCCTCCTTTCTAACGAAAACAACCTCAAATCCCTCAGCCTCTCTTCATAAGACCTGCCCTCCATACCAGGCAACATCCTGGTAAACCTCCTCTGTACCCTCTCCAATGCCTCCACATCTTTCTTATAATGTGGGGACCAGAACTGCACACAATACTCCAAGTGCGGCCGCACTAGAGTTTTGTACAGTTGCAACATGACGTTGCGGCTCCGAAATTCAATCCCCCTACCAATAAAAGCTAAGACTCCATATGCCTTCTTAACAACCTTCTCGACTTGACTGCCTACTTTCAGGGATCTATGCACATACACACCAAGATCCCTCTGTTCATCAAGACTACTAAGAATCCTACCATTAGCCCTATACTCTACACATTTATTATTTCTGCCATAGTGCATTACCTCACACTTTTCCACATTAAACTCCATTTGCCACCTCTCGGCCCAGCTCTGCAACTTGTCCAAGTCCCTCTGCAAACTATAACACCCCTCTTCACTATCTACCACTCCACCGACTTTAGTGTCATCTGCAAATTTACTAATCCATCCTTCAATACCCTCATCCAGATCATTTATAAAAATTACAAACAGCAGGGGCCCCAAAACAGACCCCTGAGGTACACCACTTGTCACCGAACTCCACGATGAATATCTCCCATCAACCACCACCCTCTGTCTTCTATCTGCTAGCCAATTCCTAACCCAATTAGCTAAATCACCCTCTATCCCATACATCTGCATTTTCTGCAGAAGTCTTCCATGGGCCACCTTATCAAACGCCTTACTAAAGTCCATATATACCACATCAACCGCCTTACCCCCATCCACCTCTTTGGTCACTTTTTCAAAAAACTCAATGAGGTTAGTAAGGCACGACCTACCCTTCACAAAACCATGCTGACTATCCCCAATCAATTCATTTCTCTCTAAATAACTATAAATCCTATCCCTAATAATTCTCTCCAATACTTTGCCCACAACAGAAGTAAGACTCACTGGCCTATAATTCCCTGGAAGGTCTCTCTTCCCCTTCTTGAACAAAGGGGAAGAAGAAACCAGGTCAGAAGACCTGGTCAGGTCTATGGTCAGAAGACTATGGTAAGAAGAAACCAGCAACAAAAACTATGGTCAGAAGAAACCAGCAACCACTAAAAATAAATCTTCAAAAAAGCACATGCTAAATTTTACATGCAAAATACATATCAAAGATATGCACAAAGACATATAAACATTCTACAACTCAAATCCCAATACTTCACACAGCACTACAGGTCATTCATTGCCCCCCTTGTTTTACCACATGCAATTCTTCATGTGAACTAGATACAGTGTGGGCAAGCCCTTCAACGATGGAACACAATAGCATCAGAGATTGATCCTATTCCTATCCAAAGCCTACATGAGCACTTACAGGCATGGAAATGCTGACTCTGGACCTCTATTCTTTCAGTAATCCACTATGCAGAGGTCAAACATTGTAGCCTCACTGCTCTGAGACCAGTTAAAGTTTGATAATTTAGCAGCAGTGGAGGAAGCAAGAGTTGCTGAAGTACAATTGGGTATTATCAACATGCACCAGACACCAGAGGGATCAGGATGATGTCACTGAGGCACAGCAGGTAGGTGAGAAATAGCTTCTGTATAATAAAGTTTGGCCTACCCTAAGCCAGAAGTTTAACTTAACCAAAATTTAACATGAGCTGCTTTTACGATCTGAGTGAAAACTTATACCAAAAACCACTCAACAAAATGACTAGGTTGAGTACACTAAACTCAATTCAATAAGAAAGACTCTTTTATCCATTGCTCCAGATTAGAACTGAACCTCAAGGTAAATGTGCTAACCACTAAATCATCAATATAATTCATTAAGCAGAGTCTGAGAAGGATACACAAAGAACCACGCGGTGAAGAACATGCCAATTGCAAGAAGAACCACTGTCAAGTGTGGGAAGACAGCAGGATTGACCGGGCTTGTATATCTGGTCATAGCCTCCAGCTCCTGAAAGACAATAACAGGAATGCAATTAATACACCACAGCAATGATACACACAACACTCATAATGGGGATATCGTTCCACACACACCTTAATCACCATGCATATTGTCCAAGTTGTTCCTCTTCAGGTATCAGGTAAGACAGTAAGTCTCAAGAAGGTAGAATTGTGGAAAGCATCATTATCAAAGCCAAATCCTGTCCGCAGCTGTTATTCATGCAGCCATTGGGGACCAGTGAATAAGGATCACATCAATTTGCAAAACAGAAGGCAGCCATTTAACCATTTAACTGCATTAGCAGCTGGCTAGTCTAATCCAATTTTCAAATACTTGGTTCATAGCCTTATAGGGACTTCAAGTGCATATCTAAGAACTTTATAAATATTACAAGGGTTTCTTCCTTACACCATCTTATGAGGTAGGTTCTTGTACATTTCTCAATGTCCTACCATTTGTGTATTCCCTCGCATTGTTAATGTTCCCCAAATATATTACCTCACACAAACCCAAATTAAACTGCATGTTATTGTTCCACCCACCTGATAAGTCTATGAATATTCTCCTGCAGTCTACAGCTTTCCTCATTACCAACTAGAAGGCCAACTTTGAGATCATCTGATGTATCATCAGGCTTATGCAAGTTCAAATCATTGATACTTGATCTAATATAATCTGAATCCTGCAAATAACTTGAGAGTCACAAAAACACCCATTAGTCCCTATTCTTTGCTTCCACCCTTAATCAATTTTGACCAACTTTGCCTTTTACTTTGCCTTTTTCACAAAGTAAAAAGGACTTTTACTTTGTGACCAGTCTATCAATTCAAATGGATGACAAAAGATCCATCACCCCCATCAATCCAACTTGTTACATCCAAAATGTCAATCACATTAGCTAGACAACCTTGCATTAACAAGGCTATCTTTTTGTTTAACAAATGTCTTTCTAAAAGATAGAAGTCTTACAATACCAGGTTAAAGTCTGACAGGTTTATTTGGTATCATGAGCTTTTGGAGTGCTCCTCCTTCACTCACCTGATGAAGGAGCAGTGTTCCAAAAGCTCGTGACACCAAATAAGCTTGCTGGACTTTAATTTGGTGTTGAGAGACTTCTTACTGTGCTTATCTGCACATCATTTCTAAAAGATGATTCATTGCATCTTTCAGAATATTTTCCAATTATTCTCCACACTGGCTGACTGGCCTCTAATTACTTTCTCAATTTCTTAAACAACAATACATTAGCAGTCCACACCTAAAGATGATTGGAAAATAATGCTCAGAATCTCCTTTCTTCTCTTACTTCCTGCCAACAACCTGGACATTTTGTCCAGGTCTGGGGATTTCTCTACTTTCATAGATGTCAAACAATTCAGCTAACATTTTGTACTCTAATTGCAATCTTTATATCATCTGCCTTAGTGAAAACAGATATTAAAAACAATACTAACATCCTTCAACCCAACAGTCCTTAACTACTTCTTCTTTAGACACTCATGACATTTATGCATTTATACAAAAACAGCTTTCAATTTTACTTGCCAATATTTTCCTTGTCCCCTCTGTGCTTTATTAATTTCACCAATACATTTTTATACTCTCAAGGTTTTCCACAGCACTGCGTCCTCTGTAACGACGATTAGCTTCCCGTTTTACTTGATCCTCTCGTTTAAGCTCTTTGCACAGGGGTTTTAAAGGAACAAATTTGTTCTGAATCTTCATGAATGCCTCACAATGATCTGGCACTGATTTACTTCAAGTAGCATGCATCAGAAATATGTTGCCTAGCTGAATTTTTCTCCTAACAGACTATTCTGTGGCAGCCGTGAAAATCTGCCTTCAGTTATAGTCTCCATCCACTGGCAAGTAATGGTGAAAACAGATGGCAAATATGTAATAAATCAAAGCAAAACTAAATCCTGCACCTTCACCTTAGCAAAAGTGAAGTCAGTTTTGTATTAATCTGGGACTACTACTTGTTAGTTACTGATCCTTAAAGAAATCAATAATTTCTAAGTGCAAGATTCTTTTCCTAGTGTGCATTATAAAGAGTACTTAAACATTTATAAGGAATCTGTGGAAGAGATTAATGCAATGCTTGACAACTGTTGATAAGAGCAAATATTCTTTTGAAGAGTAACAAAACTGAAGGATGGGACAATGGGAGATCTCTCATTCCTGACTGGTTTTAGGCCTATCATCAAAGCACTCGATAAAGACATTAGGGCAATACAAGCCAATATTGGAGGAAAGTCCATTCCTAGTATTTTCAAATGATAGTCACATGAAAAAATACTTCACACTAACTAGGCAGAAGAGTGAAGCCAAATAGACCGAGGAAGCTTAATTTATGAATTAACCAGAGGTACATTCTCTTATTGCAAGGTTGCATAATAGCTATATCATCACTGCAACAGTGTGTGGTAGGTACAAGCTGGAGCTCAGAAAAACAAGAAAGAAATAAGATCCATGGACAACAGAAATGATTTTTAGGAGCAGAGGTGACAGATGGGATACAGAGTTTGAAGCTCAGCTCTGGATCAAATAAAATAAGCAAGTGACAGCTGCTCCTCCAACTCAGTTTCAATTCTTGACCGATTACACATGTGAAACAATTTTATTTTCTGCATAAATATACATTATTGTCACTTAAGTTCAATCTTCCTGATTTTAAACTGGATTCATATTATTCAAAATTGTGCAGCTTCACTGTGCACATCACAGATGAGCACTAATTTATGATGTTGCTCAAATCCAAAACCAGATTGGATGTGGTTCAGAACCACTGACATATTAGACATTCAAAGTGAAGGGTTTAAAATTAATGCCACAACTCAAGTTTTTCTTGTACTCACTCCAAAGCATATGAAACAAGCATTTTTTTAAAAGGGTGCATTTATCTAGGAGACCAGTCAAATGTACACAGCTTTCTTTCACTAGAAGAACTGAAAATCTGTTAATTCAAAATTGTGGGATGGGAGAAGTTGAAGTTAGGATGCCAACCACAGTTCTACACTTTAACAGATGAGGCGAAAGGGAAACGATTTTCAAAAGCGAACAGGCTGTAAACATGCAATTTAAAGAATTCAACTTCGAATAATGGAAGTTCTTCAGCTGCTTCATCCCAGAATACCACAGCATCACCGGGAAGACAAGTTCCTGGCCTCAATCACGCTGCTTCTGGTAAACTAGAACAGGACTAGCGCGATGCTGGGTGTCTCTCCCCGGGATTGTAACACTGGGTGTTTCTCCCTCCCCGTGATCGGGAGCAGAGTGTCCGGTCTCTCCCCGGGATTAGGGAAAAATTTCCTCACCATTTTTCCTCGCTTTGGGCCACGTCGCCACGGCAGAAATGACGTCAATACCCGAGCGCCGCCGCTGCCGCGCTGCTTTCTGGGTGTTGTAGTCACATTTTTTTTTCACTCCATTTAAGATTCGCCGCACCTCCCCGTTCTCAACGTCCCACATCCCGGCATGGAGAATTTTCACCTTCTGTAAATAAGACGCAATTCAACCGAAGGCGGCCAAACCAGCAAACAACTGCTGGTTTGTTTGCAAATCAGCAAACAACTACAATTCCCAGCAGCCACTGCGGTCCTTGCACATGCGCGTACGGTTAGTCTGGTGTTCATCACGTGTCTTGGTAAGGCCCCGCCCGCAGCAGAGACTGTCAATCAAACTGAACCATTGCAGCTTTCTGGCTGTCTGCTGAGCAATGGGGATAGGTGGAATTATTTGACATGAAATGATCATAGGATTTCCATCTTTCTACTAAAGCCGCAAAGCAAATTAATTAATCCTTCATATGTAAGTGTTGGTTTGTTACCGAGTTGGCTGATACTGCCTTAACTTTGGATAATAATTTAAATAATATCTGCGTGGGTTTCCCCTCCACGGTTCCTCCTACAGACCAAAGACATCTGAGTTAGGTGGATTGTCCATGTTAATTTGATCCTAGTTTCGGGGGAATTAGCAGAGTAAATATCTGGGGTTACAGGGATGGGGTGGGATTGATGTCAGTGCAGGCTCAATGGGCCAAATGGCCTCTTCCTGTACTGTAGGGACTCTATGGATTTTATAAATGATTGCAGTAACAAAAGATAATCCTGCAATTGCTAAAAGATAGGTCATGATATGGAAAATTGTTGGGCAAAAGGGGCGGGGGGTAGAGAATGACAGGGTCTCAACATGGCAGATTCATTCCCCAAGGTTCAAACCCAAATCCTGTCAGAACACAGCAAGTACCATGGTCAGTATTTCAGATGACAGCAGCTAAATTACAATCATTAGGTCAGAAATGACAACTAGCAGCTCTTGAGACTACAGGATAGATCCCCGGATGTATGTATAAGCAGTTTTAGCATGCCAAGCCTACATCATATCTATGTCTACAATAGATTTAAATTTGCTCCTTCCAGCTAACTCAAGTGATAATGTAAAGATACTCACCCTGAGGAGGCATGTCCCGCCATCTGACTCCAGTGACTCTATCTTGTCACTCGTCACCAAAAAGACTATTGATGGAGTTACTGTGGTGGCCAGAACTGCCTTAACTTTAGACAATACAAGACTCACAAAGCCGTTGTCTCAGTTTAAAAACATAACTTTATTTAGACCAGCAGCTGCTAGGAGACCATCAAAAGGGTCAGGGTAGTCCAAGATAGTATAGCTAGACCTCTCTGATGAAATCTGACTTATACAATTCAAATTATAGATTTTTCTTATCAATTATTCCTGTTTTTCATTAGCTTTAAATCAATCATCTTCAGCATACGTAAATCAACAATAATACCTGACGTATACCATAGCCAATCCCATCTTACTCTCTGGCATAATGGTATTTTATTTGTCTGTAGAATCCAGAAGATAAATCCAGTCTTGGCTGACCCCACTTCCTGTGTCGCCTAGTAACCTCAGACTCTAGCCCAAAGTTCAAATGAATGTTCCCATTGTTTCCCTTAAAGGTCGCTGCCTAACCAGATTAACACCTGATTCCATGTCTGGGCATGCATCCATCTTGTCTGGACAGTGAATAAATTTAAAGGTTTAAACGTTCTCTTGTACTATGGTTTCACCTAATGCTCTTTACCATGATGCTTGCTCTTGCCTGAAGTGAAGAATATATCTTGACAATACATGAATACATTCAAAAGATTAGCGTAAGTATTTTAAAATCATAATTACTTGAATAAATCACTTACTGCATCTCATGTGTGTAAATTGCTTTCTTGTTAGCTTGTAAGCTTGTTTTAAAAGTCATTTACCCTAATACTGGTAGTTCTGTCAGTTTAAAAATCTTATTAGCCTACTTAGGGTTGTCCCACTTACAATAAGATAAAAGCAGAAAATGTTGGATAAACTCAGTAGGTCTGGCAACAAGTGTGGAGTGAGAAACAGTTAAAAGTTTCGAGACTCTGTAGAAGGGCCCTGGGGTCTTGAAACATTGGAGGGATTTTCCAGTCGTGCTCAATCCGAAACCAGAAAATCCCACCTGAGGTCAATGGACCCTTCCATTGTCCACCCCTCACCCACTGTAATTCCCATGGCTGGCAGTATGGTAAAATTTGCCCTGTTAAGCCTGTGTCCCTCTCGTCAGATGCTGGATGAGTTTATCCAGCATTTTCTCTTTTATTTCAGATTTCCAGCATCCACGGTGTTTTTCTTTTAATTAGTATTTAATTATTCATTCTTCTTTCTGTACTGTGGGACCTTGCTGTGTGCAAAACAACTGTCTATGCAACAATTATTGCATTCCAAATGGACTGTCAATAGTTGGGGACCACCATGGAGCTGGGTATCTCCTCTCCCCAGGATTGGGAACCAGTGACACCCCAAAGGATTAATGGAGTAAACAGAGATTGCGGGAATTGGGCAGGGAGTGACCTGGTGGGGATGCTGTTTCGGAGGGTTAGGGTGGAAATGATGGGCCAAAATGGCCTCTTTCTACACGGTAAGGATTCTATGAATGTTGGCATCATTTATAATAGAATTCCTACAGTGCAGAGGGAGGCCTATGGCCTTTTGAGCCTGCACTGAGAACAATTTCACCCAAACCCTATCCCCATAACTGCATGTATTTACCATGCTACTGTCCCTGACACTAAGATCAATTTAGCATGCCTAATCAACCTATAAACATAAGAACATAAGAAATAGGATCAGGAGTAGGCCACCTAGCCCCTTGAGCCTGCCCCGCCATTCAATAAGATCATAAATTGATCTGAAGTGGATCAGTTCCACTTCCCGGCTTTATCCCCATAATCCTTAATTCCCTTGTTTATTAGAAACATATCTACCCATGACTTAAACATATTCAGAGAAATAGCCTCCACTACTTCAACTGGCAGAGAATTCCAAAGATTCACCATCCTTTGAGTGAAGAAGTTCCTCCTCAACTCTGATCTAAACTGCAACCGCCCCACCTTTTTTTTGAGGTTGTGCCCTCTAGTACTGCTATCCTTTCTAAGTGGGAAGTACCTCTACGCTATCCATCCCCTTCATTATCTTACATGTCTCTATAAGATCCCCCCTCAACTTTCTAAACTCCAATGATACAAACCTAATCTACTCAATCTCTCCTCATAGGCTAACCCCCTCATCTCCAGTTTCAGCCTAGTGAACCTTCTCTGCACCCCCTCCAAGGCCAATATATCCTTTTGCAAATTCAGCAACCAAAACTGCACACAGTATCTAGCTGTGGCCTCACCAGCATCCTGTACAGTTGCAACAAGACCTCCCTACTTTTATACTCTATCCCCCTTGCTATAAAGACCAACATCCCATTTGCCTTCTTGATCACCTGCTGCACCTGCAGACTGGATTTTTGTGATTTGTGCACAAGGACCCCCAGGTCCCTCTGCAACATTAGCATGCTGCAGCTTTTCATCTTCTAAATAATAATTCCTCCTACTATTATTTTTTACCAAAGTGGATAACTTCACAGTTACTAACATTATACTCCATCTGCCAGGTCCTTGCCCACTCACTCAACCTATCCAGATCTCTCTGCAGAATTTCCACACCCTGAATGTAATTTGCTTTTCCACTCATCTTTGTGTCATCAGCAAATTTTGTTACTCTACACTCAGCCCCTTCCTCCAGATCATATCTAACCTAACCCGCACATCTTTGGAAATCTTTGGCAAAGAGAAACCAGAGTAATCCCACGCAGACATGGGGAAAACGTGCAAACTCCACACCCAAGGCTGGAATCAAACCCTGGTCCCTAGTGCTGTAAGGCAGCAGTGCTAACCACTGTGCCACTGTGCCATCCAATGCAGTGCAGTCAAGCAGGCTAATGGATTTGGGAGTGAACAAGGTCCAATGCAGTCTCACAAAGAAGAGATTTCTCGGAAGTGAGCCAGGATTCAATCTTGTAAACTTTTAGATTAGCTTTCAGCTCAGGTTCTCTCGGTAGTATTTCTGCTTCTAAAATAGAAGGTTGTGGATTCAAGATCCAATTTAAGATTACATTAAAGTAAAGTTGTCATAGTCTGAAGTGACAGTGGACTGTGACTGGTGGTGATTTAACCTGTGAATTACTGTACCCCAAGCAAGGGATGAGGTTGAGAAGGTGGGGCTTTCATGAATGACCTCAGCCAGTATGGAAATTGAACATGCACTGTTGGGCATCACAGCTATCAAGCCAACTGAGTTAGACCAACCCAAAAAAGAGCACAAAAAAGACTAACTCTCTGGAGAGCTACCGTTGGAGGTGCTGTCTTTCAGAGAAGATGTCAGATTAAGGCCCTGTTTTCCCTCTAAACTAAAGACATAGATTCTCTGGCATTATTTCAAAAAAAGGCAGGAGAGTTATCTCTCAACCAGACATCAGAAAAACAGATTATCTGGTCAACTTAATGTTACTATTTGTTGGACCTTGCTGTGTGTAAATTAGCTCTCATGCTTTCTGCATTACAGAAACTTTACAACGCATAAGAAAGCTATTTAGCCCATCAAGTTTGGCCTGAATTATCCCTGTAATGTTACGCTATTCTTTTCAGATAGCAATCCAATTCTCTTTTAAATACTTCAATTGAACCTGCCCTCATCATCCTTTCAGGATGTTTGTTTCAGAATCCAACCACCCTCTGGGTGAAAAAAAATCCTCACATCACTTTCATTCCTTGTGCCAATTATTTTGAATCTGTGCCCTCTACTTCTTGCTGTTCTGTTGAGTGGGAACTCTTTCTCACTATTTACCCTGTTCAGATCCCTCAGGATCTTAAATACCTCTATCAAATTCCTCTCAGCCTTCTTTTCCCCTAGAGAAAAAAGTTCCAACCTATCCTCATAGCTACAGTTCTTTATTCCAGTAATCATTCTGGTGAATTCTCCTCTATATTCTCTCCAATGCCTTCACAACCTTCTTCAAGTATGGTGCCCAAAACTGGATGCAGTACTCCAAATGCAGTTTAACTATGTCTTATGCAAGTTTAACATGACCTCCTTACTTTTGCACTTACACTTAGTTTTGTACATGGAATCATAATCAACTGAGGAAGATAAGCAGTCCAGACTAAATTATAGATTTTGGATTAGTGTCAATGTATTAATGATTGCTTGCTCTTGGCAATAACATGGTCAATATATTCAGGAGCACTTTTCCCTACTTTATCTCGCATACATGCAAACATTGGAAGGAGGAGCAGGAGCAGGTCGCTCTGCCCCTCAAGCCTGTTCCATCATTCAATAAGATCATAGCTGACCTGATTTTAACCACAACTTCATATTCCTGCCTATCCCTGATAGCCTTTCACCCTCTTGTTTAACAAGAATCTGTCAACCTCTGCCTCAAAAATATTCAAAGATCCCCAAGGTATTTTCTCTTTAACGTTAATGAGGAAAGATGTTCGGGGAAAACAGTGCATGAGAATTGGAAGAAAGTGGTGAAAATGAGGAAAATACACCTAAAAGAGTATTGGCATCTTGAATGAAATGGTGATGAAATTGTCCTGCTGAATATGAATTAAGCCAATTTATTTTATTCCTTCATGGGATGTGGGACCTGCTGTCAACGTGTTCATGACCACAGTGGCCTTTGTAAATATACAGCCACAGAACAGAGGAAAATTCCAGGATCTTAACCCAGCAACAATGAAGGACAATGATATAGTTCCAAGTTAGGTTGCTGAGTGACTTAAGAACAAAGAACAAAGAACAACACAGCACGGGAAACAGGCCCTTTGGCCCAACGAGCCCGCGCCGCCATCCTAACGTCTTAATGACATATAGAGATCAATATAGGGACAATTTGTTACCCAATCAGCCTAAGAGCACATTTTTGGGATGTGGGAGGAAACCTGAGCACCCGGAGAAAACCCACGCAACCATGGGGAGAACGCGCAAACTCCCGCAGACACAGGCCCAAATCCATGTGTCTGCACAGCAACAGTCTCTGAGCTGTCATGTTGCCCATCTGATGGTCCAGTTTAAGCTTACACTAACAACGTGAAGCACTAGGCCACTCCTGAAGTAACCTCCAGGAGCAGCCCTCGCGTGACCTGCCGAATGCATGCACCTTGTTGGTCAACAAGGTGGACCGAATAGCCTGTGGAAACAATTAAAGTATTTAAACATTCCTCATATATCCCTCTATCTGCAGACCGCTCATGTGACTTGGAGGGATATTTGCAGCTGGTGGTTATTAGGATCCCAATTAACATCATAACGGGACAAGAAGGCCCCGGGATGGAACCATGGTTCAAAAGATCATAAGTTTTACTTTTTTTTAAATCAAATACAAAGAACAAAGAACAAAACAGCACAGGAAACAGGTCCTTCGGCCCAACGAGCCCGCGCCACCACCCTGATCTTCCCACCTCTACCCGTGATCCCTGTCTATGTTTATGGATCTATGGATTAAAAACCAAATTTGAGACAATTTAGGGAGAATTTGTTTTGCCAATTAGCCTAAGGCACGTTTTTGGGATGTGGGAGGAAACTGGAGCACCCGGAGAAAACCCACGCAAGCACAGGGAAAATGCGCAAACTCCCACAGATGCAGGCCCAAATCCATGTATCTGCACAGCACAGCGATAGTCACTGAGCTGTCGTGTTGCCCATCAAATGGTCCAGGTCAAGCATACACTAACGACGTGAAGCACTAGAATACTGTCAAAAAAAATCCAAAAGCAGCCCTCTCACGACCCATTGTGTGTATGCCCTTCGTTAAACAACAAGGTGGACCAAAGCACCTGTAGGATAAAAACAAGTACATCAATATCATCATCTATTTACACACTTCCTAGGGACTCCCAAGACTCATGCTCCCTATTTTAAATTAGTTTTCTGTACCCCTCCATTTCCATTCTGTTCATGTGCCCATCTAAGTATTTCTTAAATAACTCCAGAGTGCCTGCCTCCACCACTTTACTTGGCAGCACATTCCATACCCCCACCACCCTCTGTGTGAAAAAACTCCCTTGAGCATCCAAATTATACCTACCCCCCCTCACCCTAAGCCCGTGACCCCTCGTGTTATTCAAGTCCATCCTAGGAAAAAGCTTAACCCTGTTTACTCTATCTTTACCCCTCATAATCTTGTACACCTCTATTACATCTCCTCTAAGTCTATGTCCTTCCAAGGAAAACAGTCCCAATTTGCCTAATCTCTCCTCGTAACTCAGACCTTCCGTACCAGGCAGCGTCCTGGTAAACCTCCTCTGCACTCTCTCCAGAATCTCCACGTCCTTCCGGTAGTAAGGCGACCAAAAGTGGAAGCAGTATTCCAAATGAGGTCTCACCAATGTTTTATACAACTGTAACATTAAAGGTCAGCTCTTGTACTCTATACCCCTTCCTATAAAGGCTAGCATACCATATGCTTTCTTCACAACCTTCTCCACTTGCTCTGCCACCTTCAGAGACTTGTTCACCTGCACCCCCAGGTCCCTCTGTGTTTCTATACCCTAATAGGTCTACCCTTTATCATATACCTCCCCCCTACATTCTTTCTCCCAAAATGCATCACCTCGCATTTATCAGGATTGAATTCCATCTGCCTTCTATCTGCCCAAGCTACCAGCCTATCTATGTCCTAGTGCACCGCCTGACAATGATCCTCACCATCCGCAAGTCCAGCCATCTTTGTATCATCTGCAAACTTGCTGATCACTCCATTTACTCCCTCTTCCAAGTCATTTTTATATATTACAAATAGAAGAGGTCCCAGTACCGAGCCCTGCGGCACACCACTAGTGACTGACCTCCAGCTAGAAAAACAGCCTTCCACTATTACTCTCTGTCTCCTATTACTAAGCCAGTTACTTATCCATCTACTACCTGTCCTTGTATCCCGTGAGCCTTGACCTTCTCAGCTAACCTCCCATGAGGGATTTTGTCAAACACCTTACTGAAATCCATATGGACGACCTCAACGGCTCGCCCTTCGTCCACTGTTTTCGTCACCTTCTCAAAAAATTCTACTGGATTCGTAAGGCACAACCTCCCTTTAACAAAGCCATGCTGTGTATCCCTAATCAGATCGCAACACTCTAGGTCCCTATACATCCTATCTCTAAGAATCCCCTCCAACAGCTTCCCTACAACTACGTCAAACTCACCAGCCTATAATTGTACAGAGAACAGAGTCACAGGATCACTAATTAGTTTTAAAACTAGAAGAAAACTTTTATTAAACACGAAGAATAGATTATAATACAATATTCCTTTACTCCTCTAGCCTAACCGATACACCCAGGTTTTAAGATTAACATGGGTAACAAAGTCTACTTGAAACTACAATGGCCTCATTAGCACACAAAATAACTCCTCAGAATCACCCTAGCTGATTGTCCTATGAAAGTTTCCAAACTCTACCAACAAAATATGCTTTAAAACCTTTTCTCGTAGCAATATATTCACTTAGCAATTTGCACTCCAAAATCCAGTTCATGTTTTCCAAAAGACCCATTTGACCAGAGACTCTGCTCCATATTTAACAGTAAATCCATGCCATATTTTCAGTTTAACCCCATCTGGTTTTCACTGTTAGACCAATTTTGATATCCGCTCAATGCGTATAATTTATTTAAAGACGATAGTAAGACATTTCAAACTTTAGGGTCAGTTTTAAAAAAACCTTTTTCTAGTATTATCACTAGCTGATTCCTTTTCCGCTTTGTCTGGTATCCTTGAATAGAATGCTGTTCTATTTCCCAGTTTCTTCTTTATTCCCAGAAATTCCAGATCTTCTGGAAACTTTGCTTCATTTTGTTAGCTTCTTAACTAGTTGCTGTTTAGATCTTTGGCACTGTCTGGCTGAACTGTTGCTCTATTGTTAGGTTTTTCTTACAGTAAAGGTAAAAGAGTGATTCCTCCTTAGCTTCCCCTACCAGAGCTGAGAGAGAGTTGTGTACTGTTTCATTGTACACCCCCAACTGCCTCTAGTTTCAGTAGAAAGCCTCTGCATCCCTCACAGAGTCCCTGTAGTTGCTAAGCAACAATCTTTCTTCATGCCATGGCTCTCTAAACACAATAGTATCTCATCTGGAACTGAAACTAACCTCCACACAAACACATTTGTTCTGTATGAAATCTAACTACAACTCCTTTCCATGCACAGAAACATTAAATCAAGCCTACCTAAAATTATACCTTATTTTCAATGTTTACCCATGGAAATATAAATCCTTTATAATGACCTTTGGTTTCCTAACAGTGGTGTTCTCATGCATCTCCTGTTGTTGTTATTTTAGGTTGTAGAAACTTTCTGTCAAAGGAAACTTGTTGAGTTGCTGCAGCACATTTTATACATGGAACACACTGCTACTACTGTGCACCGATAGTGGAGTGAGTGAGGTTTAAGGTGGTGATTGGATGCCAATCCAGGAATTAAAGTTTAATGTTTAAGTGTAAAGTTTATTTATTAGTGTCACAAGTAGGCTTCCATTAACACTGCAATGAAGTTATTGTGAAAATCCCCTAGTTGCCACACCCCAGCACCTGTTCAGGTACACTAAGCGAGAACTTAGCATGGCCAATGCACCTAAGAAGCACATCTTTCAGACTGAGGGAGGAAACTAGAACACCGAGAGGAAATCCATGTAGACATGGGGAGAAAGTGCAAACTCTGAACAGACAATGACCCAAGCCAGAAATTGAAACCAGGTTCCTGGCATTGTGAGGTAGCAATGCTAACCATTGTGCCACTTTCTCACTATATCCTACTATATCCTGGATGACGTTGGTCTTCTTGAGTGTTATTAGAGCTGCACTCATCCAAGCAAGTGAGAGTAGTCCATCACATTCCTGATTTGTGCTTTGTAGATGATGAACAGGCTTTGGGGAATCAGAATTGAATTACTCATCTCATAATTCCAAACTTCCTGGCCTGCTCAAGTAACCACATTTATATGGTTCAATTCAGTTTCTGGTCATTGGGCATTCCCAAGATGTTGACGGTGGGTCATTCAATAATGGTAATGTCATTGAATGTCAAGGGGAGATGTGAGATTCAGGTAGATTCAAGCAGATTACTGGCTACATGTGTGGGTGCAGTGTGTCATGGTGGGTATTGGGTGGTGGCAGTGTATCAGGGTGGATACTGGGTAGGGGCAGTGTTCACGTAGGTATTGGGTGGGGGCAGTGTGTCAGGGTGGGTATTGGGTGGAGGTAGTATATCGGGTGGATATTGTGTGAGTGCAATGTGTTGAGTGGATACTGGGCGGAGGCTGTGTGTTAGGATGGATATTGGGTGGGGACAGTGTATCAGGGTGGATATTGGGTGGGGGCAGTGTGTCAGGGGGGATATTGGATGAGGGCAGTGTGTCAGGTTAGGTATTGGGTGAGTGCAGTGTGTCAGGGCGCGTATTGGGTGGGGCAGTGTGTCAGGGTGGATATTAGGTGGGGGCAGTGTATCAGGGTGGGTATTAGGTGGGTGCAGTGTATCAGAGTGGGTACTGGATAGCAAGTGGATGCAGTAGCAGGGCTGAGTTGCGGCAAGTGGGTCTTTTTGACATAGAGGGGCAGAGTTTCAATTCGCAGAATGGTATAAACTCATGTTGTAGAATCAGGGAGCCTGTATAAAAAGTGTCAGGTTTTAATTTTCATTGATTCCAGCAAGCACTCGCTGGACAGCATGTGAGTACTGGCTAGGTAGAGTATGATTGGAGATGTTGGCATTGGACTGGGGTAAATACAGTAAGAAGTCTCACAATACCAGGTTAAAGTCCAACAGATTTATTTAGTAGCAACCACACTAGCTTTTGGAGTGCTGTTCCTTCATCAGGTAAGTGAAAGTTCTGTTCACAAACAGGCATATAAAGACACAAAATCAATTTACAGAATAATGATTGGAATGCGAATCTTTACAGCTAATAGACAAAGTTAAAGATACAGACAATGTGTTGGTGCAGTATATCAAAGCAGACATTAAGTGGCAGTAGATAGCTATTGAGATCATCAAAGGTACAACAAGTAGAAAGGGGACAGATAAATGATAAACCGGTCAAATTTAGGGTAAATCTGTTAGATTTAGGTCCGGCTAGACGGGACCTGTATATATTAACAGAAGAGGCATTTTTACATATTTAGGAAAAAATACTTGAAGAGAATTATAAAATGATTGCTGTAATTAAAACAAGTCCAGGGAATGATAGATCAATTAGCTTAATAGTTAGGAAGGTAACAGAAGGTTACCTTTTAACTTTGGGTAACTTTTAACTTTTAACTTCACTGTCAACGAACCTATAATGTTGGGTTCTATAACAAAGTTATAGAACCCAATGCCTATAACAAAGTTAAAAGTTGAATTGAGAAATTTCTAGAGGTTGGAAATATAATAACAGATTTGTTATTTGGCCAACATTATAGGTTCATTGACAGTGAAGCAGGGGTATTTCCCAGGGTTTGAGAAAGACCCAAAAGGGTTTTCCCCTTCCTAACAGCAATATGAATCAAGTGAGGGAGGCTGTTGTGTGCTGAAGCAGCGATATTAGTAAACAGGGTAAGCAGCGAAGGATTAAAATGTCATTGTGAGATACGGGATTTCACTGCCACACCTGCCCCAGAATCGGGGTGGGCACCGCTTGCAGAATGGAATTCTTCATTGGTCAGGGGCGGGATTTTATGAGGCTCACCCGAGCGAGGTTGTGGACTGAAACCAGCCAGTCAATCACGAACAAAAACAGAAAATACTGGAAAATCTCAGCAGGACTGACAGCATCTGTGGGAAGAGAATAGAGCCAACATTTCAAGACTAGATGACCCTTCTATTATTTTATTATCCAACAGGTAGCAACAGGAAGAGCTCTGTCCAGACAAATTGCACAATGGAGATATCAGAGCTCTTGTATCAATGTCTATAAGACTAATTAATCTCCAATTCTTCCATCAGGGAAGTCATCATTTCTGGAAAGCCAGATCATCCTGTACCAGTTTCAGCTGGCTATCCTCTGGAGGAATACATTACTGGACTTGGGAGTTGGGAACTCCAATCTGGACAGACTTCTGGAGTTTCCTACACTGGAACATGTGGCATGTACACAAGCTGGCATTTGAGGGCCTTTTGCCTGAGGACCTTGGCGCAAAAGAAAATGGCATGAAAACAGGATCATGTGATTGGGAACAGAGTCACGTAATAAAGAAGAGTCCCAGGCATGGGGAAACTGGGAAAAGGAGAGGTTCAAAATTTAAGAAGGCAGAGGGGCACAGAAAGAAGCTTCAAGCAGAAACAGCAGCAATGGTTCACAGACTGTAAGTGAACAACGTTCAGGAAGAGCCCTAGCAATTAATCTTGGGTTCATGTCACACTACCTATAACCTCCACGACTTGCCTGGGTCTGCAAAATCTCACTAACTGTCCTGTCTGAGACAGTACACATCTCTTTAACCTGTGCTTAACACTCTCTCCAATCACAGTGTGTGTATCTTTAAGACTTGATTACCTATAAAGACTTGCATTCCAACAATTATTTTGTAAATTGAGTTTGTGTCTTTATATGCCCTGTTTATGAACAGAACTCCCACTCATCTTATGAAGAAGCAGTGCTCTGAAAGCTAGTGGCTTTTGCTACCAAATAAACCTGTTGGACCTTAATTTGGTGTTGTAGACTTCTTACTGAGTGAAAAGTTCCACATAGGAATATTACAAGTTTTAACACTTTGGGGATGTCATGTGACATACTTCACACTTGTTCTCCTGGGTTTTGGACAAAAGGATATATTTTTCCAATTCTGGAATCTTGAGATCTTTAATTGGGTCAGGGTCCCCTTTGTTCTTTCAGATATACTGGGCAGGATTTTATGGCCTCGCTCAACCCGAGACCAGAAAAGCCTGTCAGAGGTCAACAGACCTTCCCATTGTCTGCCCCTTTCCCTCTCGATTCCCATGGCGGCAGGATGGTAGAATTCTGGCCATAGTCTCTTTTGGATGTAGCTTTGCTTTGAAATGCAACGGGTGTATTGGAGCATTGCATTGGAACATGATTTTCTGCAGTCACTGGTGTCATTTGTGCCTCTTTAAAGGTAACAAGGTCCCTGCTGGTTTTTGGAAGGCTAGAAATTCCTCTGATATGAGCTATGGCTAGTCAGACTGTTCAAGGTAAACCTTTGACATGGATACATATATTTTCTATCCTGTCTTCTGGATGAGATAATTCCAAGGCAAGATCTTCAAAGATAAAGACTGAAATCCTTTGTGTGAGAGGCAGGATTGATTGACTTATAGGGTGGAATTCTCCCATCTGGGACTACATCCCGGGGTGGGGATGAGGATGATGTGAGTTTCCTGCAGTTGAGACCATTTGTAAAGTATGCATATTTTCTGGACCTGACCTCTCTAATTATGTATGGTTTTGTGCTGTATTCCATGGTAGGGTGGGCTTGATGGTGCACATCCCACCATCATATTTGGGTGCCAAATTTAAAAGGCATTCAACATTACTGACCTATCATTGAAGAAAGAAGCTGGATCTCCTGGAACAAAGCTGGATCTCCAGGAACACTCTGAGACTGGAAGATGAACCTCCTCAGTGACACTAAAGATGGAAGATACTCCCCACAGCCACTGCTATGGTGTTCCGGGGTCCAAGGTTGCTGGCAATTTTAATCTCGAACTTAAAGGGATGGTGTCAATAGGAGCTGGAAACAATGCCTTCTGTCTTCCCAGTATTTAACTGGAAAGAAATTTCTGTTTATGCAGTACTGGATGTTGGATAATAATTTAGCAATAATGGAGGAGGCAGGAAGAGTGAAGGTGGGGTAGGAATGGATCTTGTCAGCCGAAACTAACACTGTGCTTTTGGATTTTGTCACTCAGCAGCAGATGTACATGAGAAATAGGAGAGGACCAAGATCAGGAGCAAAAAGAAAAGACATTGCAAGTGATTCTTTATCTACAATAGGCAGGAATAAAACCTGGACAAGCTGGACAATAGTGGGGAAGTGTTGGAAGAAGATGGCAAAGTCAACCATGTCAAAGGTTGCCGATGTGTTGAGAAAGGTGAGAAAGGAAAGTTTACAGCCAGTTTGGCCAAGGGTGGAAATCTTTCGATATTCTGAAGTTTCTGAAGATCAGACGGCAGGGCAAAATACCCAGCACTGAGATGCTCAGCTAAACTGGCACATCAAGCAGCCACATCATATTGAGACAGTCACAACTGAGTCATGTAGCCAGAAAGCCTGACACTCACTTTCCAAAGCAAATCTGCCATAGAAAGCTTGAATCAGGGGTGCACTCTCATGCAATTGAAGAAAATGCTTCACTTAGTTTAATACCATCTTGGAGTCCTGGCAAGATCATTGCACCTGGGACAACCAAATATAACACAATGTGGCCTTCTTCAAAAGCAAATATATTTCAGAGGCAGAGAGAAAACACAAGGAGACGAAATCCTAAGCCAGTAACTTGTGCAAAACTCAATTGTCTGTGGCTCCTGTCTTGTTTGCAACAGAAGTTTCTGGGTACAGATTGGCGTAAACAATCAGTTACATATCCACCAAACATTGCAGATGATGGACATTGTTGTCTCAACTTCAAAGGGGCAGAAAGCCAATCAGCAAGATTCAAACCTGCCCTACTGCACTACTGAGTAGCATAGAGGAATGGGAAATATGAGTGAGGTAAAAATTTGGATTCGTGTCTGATTTCTCACCTCTCGCTATATCGCCTCCTCTGTTCTGCTGGCAAAGTTAGTCATGAAATCTTCGATTTCAATATTAATGACACGTCATTAACAAGCTCGGGACGTAATCATCTGGGCTCCCTTACCTTTCTCGCCTCCCCAGTGAAGGTCCTCACTGGCAAGGATCAGAAGTGATCCCCACAACCAGATGTGATGGCCTTGCCAATAGACCAGAGGCCATTGAAGCACCTTGCCTGGTCAGAGCCAGGAGCAAACAGGGCCCATGGGCAGTGTCAAGGGCCTGAATGGACAGGGTCTGATAGAATGAAGTCTTGATGTAGAGATGCGGCGTTGGACCAGAGCACCTCATTTGCCTGACGAAGGCCATAAAGCCAAAAGCTTACGAGTTTACTATCAAATAAATTGGTTGGATTTAAAACTGGTGTTGTCAGACTTCTTACAATGAAGTCTGGCAGGGATTGAGGTCTATAGAAGGGGAGGGAAGGGGGAAAATCTACAATGGGGGATGGGGATGGCAATCAGGTGTTGGGGCCAGCAACCGGGGCTGTGTTTATGGGAGTGACAATCAGGGAAATGGAGGGACGATGTACAGGAGTGAGGCGGGAGGGTAGATGGAGAATGACAGGCATCCCAGTATACTGGGAGATCAGTGCACCTGCCATTGCACTCCTAGCAGTCTACAGCTGGCTTCCTGGCATGAATGGGTGCCATCCACCCATCCCCCTACTGGCAGGAATCACATTATGGCCTCTGTATTGCACAGAGTGCAATTACCTCACTGGAAAAACAGGCAAGAAAATCCTCCTTTTTGCACCCGTTTGACACTTGGAATTGTTCTGAGAAACACTAGCATGATTTGACTTGATTTGATTTATTATTGTCATAGGCATTAGTATACAATGAAAAATATTGTTTCTTGTGCGCTGTACAGACAAAGCATACCGTTCATAGGGAATGAGAGTGCAGAATGGACTTCAGCATTGAAAATATACATTTGTAGACTTGGGAGAGGAAAGGGAAGGTTGAGACTGGACAGTAGTTAGCAAGGATAATGGATTCAAGGCCCAACATTTTGAGAAGGGTGATGGTGGTCGATTTAAAAGAGAGAGGGACAACACCTAAAGAGATGTGACAACTTATTGTATTGGCTAATATGAAGGCTACATAAGGGAAATTGCGTTGATCAGTTTATTGGAAACAGAGAGCAGGAAGTGAGTCCTGTGGAGAAGATGAGCGCATAGAAGACATGGGGGGAGAAACTAGAAAAATGTGGGTTCAAGATTTCGGAAGCTAGTTTTAGGAAGCTAATGAAGGGAGAGCAAGGCAGAGCTGGTCTCAATCATAGTGACAAATCCATGATTCTCTCACATTTATCGTTGAAGGTGAGGGTAGAGAGGACAGAGGATAAGGATTGAGGTGAGAATAGAAGACAGGATTCTCTTTGTAGTCAAGGATGACTGGAATAAATGAGCAGTTTTAGTAGATAAAAGCAGGAGCTAACGGTATTTTAAATGGTTCACTCGAATCTGCCAAAGAGGCTAAACAAGTCTACATTCTTTGGATGTGTGAGCAGAGGCGAAGGCTGTATAATGGGAAATAGGTGAAATAAAGAGAGCAATAACTTTTTGGGGCCTAAGGCACCAGAGATGAGGCTGAGGGAATAGTTGAGCCAGTCAGTAGTTGCAGAAATTAAGGTGTGAGGTGTCAGGGAGGGGTAGTATCTCTGGTGGGGAAATATATCGTGTTCTTTTCAGGGCTGTTTGTCCACCATTTGTCCCCACCTGGCACTCAGCTCTCGCCTGTATCTCCCCGTAACTGTTTGCATGCAACAGTGGCCACACTCCGGGCAATGTTTTCAACAAGTCGGCTAAACCAGCTAAGGATAAATGACAGTCTCAATCCTCGGTGAGATAGGAAGATATCTATCCCAGCATGTGAAGACAGACTCCGGCAGACTGAATGGACAAGACCAATGGAAGGTCCAACAGTCAAGAAGGCGGTCTCTGCAAGCATCGTGGAACACAAAGAGCAGAATCAGATACAGAAGACGTTCTGGTCATCCACTGCGCCTAGTCCTAGTCTCCAGCCATCT
The DNA here is from genome assembly GCA_024679065.1 of Sphyrna mokarran. Lineage (NCBI taxonomy): Eukaryota > Metazoa > Chordata > Chondrichthyes > Carcharhiniformes > Carcharhinidae > Sphyrna > Sphyrna mokarran. The sequence goes on from JAGIQG010000008.1 coordinate 81,802,384, forward strand.
TGCCTCTTGTCTTGCCACCGGATCCAGATGGGGATTGGGAAGAGAGAGGCTGACCCTGCGCAACTCTCCCTCGCTTTAATCCAAATCTAGTCTCAACACCATCACTATCGCCCTGTTCAACGTTTGGCAATAGGCGAGTGTTGAAACAGCAGGTATGCATACACTGGGAGCTGTAGTCATGGACCTGCACAAAGACAGCTCAGGTCTAATGGTTGTTTTCCACTGATCAAAGCAGCAATGAAACCCAGCATCTGCCTGGGTGGCTGAGCAGTCCTTTTAAAGAATGCACTGCTCACCTCCGTAGAATGGGGAAAGAGGCTCACAACTTAAGTGCGAGCTGCACAAGTCCAGAGTCACCAGTGCCTACACAAGTCTGTCCAATATGTGCCAGGATATTCCAAGTCTGAATTGGCTCAATCAGTTATCTTCGGACTCATCGCATCCAGCCTCAAAATGACTAATGGTGTCATGGTCCTCACCGACGACAAGGGACGAACAACAACAGCTGCAAAAAGGTTGTGGTTTAGACAGCTGGGATTTTGAAAATGCAGTTTCAGTGAATTCGGGGATAGTTTTTTCCTCCAGGGCTTGTACAGAGGAGATGCAGTAAAGTTCAAGTTTATTTATTAGCCACGAGAAGACTTACATTAACACTGCAATGAAGTTACAATGAAAATCACCAACTTGCCACACTCCAGTGCCTATTCAGATACACCGAGGGAGAATTTAGCAGGGCCAATGCACTTAACTAGCACGTCTTTCAGACTGTGGGAGGAAACCGGAGCACCCGGAGGAAAACCACACAGACATTGGGAGAATGTGCAAATTCCATATAGACAGTGACCCAAGCCAGGAATCGAATCCAAATCCCTGGCACTGTGAGAAAGCTGTGTTAACCACTGTGCCACCAGCCAAAGGTGGGGAGTAATACAAGGTGATCAGAGATGATTTCATCTGTCATTGATATGATGGGACTAGCAAGATCACCTGAGATAACAAAATCAAGGTGGCCATGATTTTAGATTGGGAGTTTACATGGAAAAAGAAATTTAGGGACATTAAGAAGGCAGCGAACTCAGAAGAGAATACGATAAGCTGAAATTAAGTTTGAAATCTTGGAGGATAAGAAGTCAGTTTAAGGGCCTGTGGAGGGTGGTAGAGAACAAGGATTTTGAATGAGGGGGTGGAGCATGGTGAAATGCTGAAAGGAAGAGGAAGTACCAGTGGAGTTGGGCCAGGGTGTGACTTGCTGTATTGCTCCATGACAGCCTTGAGGGAGTAGGGGAGGAACTTCAATAAAGGAGAAAATGTCATTAACCCTCAGTCAGGTTTCCATTAAGATGGTGAATTTGGTACAATCATCCACAGTAAGCACATGGATGGCAAGAACGTTGCTCTTGAGGGAATGCAGCGAAGATTTACCAGGCTGATTTTGGGTTTGAAGAGAGAGTGGGCTGGGTAATGAGTAATGAGCTGATCAGAGGGTGTCAAGAAAAAAGGAAGCTATAAGCATCTCTCAGAAGGACTAAGCCTTGATAGGCAGCAAGAGAGAGCAAGGCAGACATTGGGGTAGGACATTGGGAGGGCACAGCACCTGAAAATGGAGATGTAAAAGGCAGCATGATAGAAGGAGAAGGTCTAAGTAAAGAGAAAAAGTCAAAGAACAAAAATGGAAATTAATTGATGGGCTCTGGATGGATAAAAGTTGTTTGGAATAGTTGAGCCAAATGGCCTGTTTCTGTGCTGTGTACTCAATATAATTCTCTAATATGTCTAACACGTATGCCATGTAGCAGCTGAACTACTTTTCCAATTAGGAGCAGTGAACTCAGATTGGCAATCAAACCTGTGACCTTCAGGCCCTGAACTCAGTACAGCACCAAGCAGCAGATTTAAAAACTCAACTGCTGAATAGCTAATACTTTGTTGAAATCAAATGAGCGGAATACAGATATCTGATTAATACGGTAATTTTATATACAAGCACACACACATACACAGTAATGACACAGTACAGAGCTGAAGTAATCTATTCAGGAATGATTCATAATTGTTTTTTATTCATTGAAAAAGTTGATAGAGATCAGCTGAAATCACCAGACAAGCCTAAATTCATTAGCTTGATATCTCAAATACAATAAAGCGCATCCCACAAACCAATTCAAATAACAAAGCTCTCGCAAAATTACAGGCCTAGACTTGCTGCTCATAATGTTGACAATAATCCAATTAATGTTGGTTATCATCAACATTATGATTGGTAAACCATAGTGTTGATACCTATTAGAGCATTCATTGACAGATAACCCGATGATTAAGTGTACTTCCCCCTGTGGTACTGAGCTTTACAGCTTACAGTATCCAAGATAGAATCCACAGTCTGTGAGCAGCTGGGAGAGCAGAAGGTGGCCAGCACAGTTGGTTTCAGTCTCTGAACCACAGCCAGAATTCACATTGCTGGTCACCTGTATCGACAGGATTGGGGCTGCCCATTTTGCCCCTCCTTCATCACCCCCACTACGTCCAACAATGTCACAACTCGTGGATGAGCCTCTCTTGTGCAGGATGAGGTTATGGATGAACAAGGGGTGCTGAAGAGTGTGGAACTGAACCTGAACCAGCTTCATCAGGAATGGAGGAAACTAAGATAAAAACAAATGACTGCAGATGCTAAGGATGCTCTGTGAAGGGTCATCCTGACTCAAAACATTGGCTCTATTTTCTTTCCACAGATGCTGTCACTCATGTTGAGACTTTCCAATATTTTCTGATTTTTGTTTTGTTGAAGGAGAGGGAACTGGTGGTTCAGTAAAATACTGGATCATTGCAGCCTCCAGCCCTTAGGCAAGGGAATTGACCTCATACAGGAGATGTCCTCACAACGAGCAATGACAATGAGTGGTTGTAATTGACCCGATGTGCACAGGTATGTGACTGAGTCTATGCATCTGAGTGTACAAGAAATTGCGCACTGTTATCAACTATGTGCAAATACATTCCTAATGTGTGCTTGTTAAAAATGAACTGCAAAGGCTAACATTTGCTGACTCAATCCTCGGTGAGATAGGAAGATATCTATCCCAGCATGTGAAGACAGACTCCGGCAGACTGAATGGACAAGACCAATGGAAGGTCCAACAGTCAAGAAGGCGGTCTCTGCAAGCGTCGTGGAATGCAAAGAGCAGGATCAGATACACAAGATGTTCTGGTCATCCACTGTGTCTAGTCCTAGTGCTGACTCACACTGGGTATTGTTCCACACTGCTTGCATCCCCTGCCCATATTGCTTCCAGAAACTAGAGTGAATGTTAGCAAATAATTCTACCGGAGTGTTATTGTATGTTAAGCCTGATCCAGTCCCTATCCAACTTCCATACATGTGCCTTCCTACGAGGGTCAGCTATGGTGGCGAATCCTGACTAAATATTTCCCTCCCCTCTCTCATTGGAGCACCGAGAACAAATGTGGTCCCACTGTTACCCCACTGGGATGAGGTGACTTTACATGGGACAGACAGTGAGCACCAGCTTCCCTGTGCTGTACAGTGGTGCTATAGTGGAGACTACATGAAATCAACTTTTCAGTCAAATAACATTTAACCTTTTAACTATCTCCACTCTCACCAACCCTGACTTAAACATTTAAATGACATATCCTTTTTTGTACTAACCCTAATACAGGATATCACCAATTCCCCTTCCCCCCATAATTGGAATGTCTGGTCTATATTATGGGAACTGTAGAATGGCTATCCAGGACCATTTTACTTTCAGATATTGTTCTCAATGACCAGCAATAACAATGCATAACATTTTCACACCTAGATTGAAATGGGAGATAAGCAAGCAGTTATCCAGCATGTCACTGGTGAATGCATTGTTGGTTATTACTTGAGTTCCTCCCATTGATTAATATATAACTCCAGAGAGAAACTATAATAACCAATGATTGGCTACATTCATACACAAATACTGCTGTGCTATTAGGGGAGAGGCACTCAACTTTTATGATGTTCCTCTGTCCACTTTTAGTGGAGGCACACAGAATAAACAGCAAAATATTCCCAATAACATACATAAATTAAATCATGGTGGTGAGCATTGGCTATAACTAAAACTAGATGTGGCTGCTGCAATGTGTTTAAACACTTTGCTGCAGTTCAGGATGAAAGGTTTCTTTCACTACTGGCTGTATGAAACTTGGTTCAAACAAATTCAATCCAGTTCACAGAGGGCATGGACCAACAAGACAAAACTAGCAATCAGAATAGTGGGACTGTGGGAAATAGAAAAGTGCTCCCTATTTCTGAGATTGCGCCTGAGGCACATTGTGAAGGGAACTTTACTGTTGATCTAGCTGTGTTATGACACCGACAGCATAGTGGCACAGTGGTTAGTGTTGCAGCCTCACAGCGCCAGGGCCCCAGGTTTGATTCTCATCTTGGATGATTATCTGTGTGGAGTTGCATATTCTCTCATGTCTGTGTGGGTTTCCTCCCACAGTTCTATGGTTATATAGATTGCCCATGATAAATGTGTGAGGTTATAGGGACAGACCGGGGGTGGGAGAGTAGAGGCAACCTGGTTAAGATGCTCTTTCAGAGAGTCGGTGTAGACCCAATGGGCTGAATGGATCTTTCTCATTGTGAGGATTCTGTGGTTATTCTTGACTGGGCGTTGGGTTCAGAAGCCCACAATAGGTGGGAAATAGTCATCTGGCAGTGATTTCTCCAAACTGATCAATCAGTGGGCAAAAGGCAAACTTGCAACCAATTAAAGTTGGTAGATGATTGGGTGGACTCTTGAAGTTGGGGACTAACAGGAGGCCCTCCTGCCCTGAACACACAAGTTGACTTTTTAGATGAGTATGAAGATCCCACAAGACATTCGTTCTCCAACTTTGTAAAAAATGTACTTAACAATTGGGTCATCACAATGAAGGGAACCTCCTCAATGGTAGCTACAGTACACCAGGAAGGTGGGAGAGCTTCACAGCTGACTTGCAGTGCTAGCATCTCAGCCAGCCTCTCCCCCCTCCTCCAATTATACTGTCCCATTCTAAGGAAAATGGCCCAGATGGGATGGAACTGTCAAACAAGTACACGGGCTGGCAACTCAAATTTCCATGCTCATTCAGGGACTAAGAATCAAGCCCTGGGTGACTGGATTGGAACATTCTCCAGCACTAGAATCCTTTATTCAGCAAAAGAATCAATTCTCAAATTTATTATCTATTTAGAACAGAATCATATCTGGATTCTTGCTGACATCAGTCCAGTCTCTTTAACCCCGGAGGAATCCCAAGATCCATTGGAATTAACAATACAGACATTTTGTCTGTGGCATTTGGCACAACATCTATAAAATGATAGCAGCTCCTTTGGGAACCTTCTTTGTTTCCTATCCACAAGGCGAGAGTCGTTTGAATGCAAGTTAGTTGCTTGGTGCGATCAATCACTTATGCAGGTATGCATCCAACCAGAGCTCCCCAGAGTCTTTCAAGGAACTATAATAGAACACAAATAAAGAGTGAACATTCCAGAATATCTCCCTTCACGGGTTGCAAGCTAACTAAATATGACTGCTTGCCAGAAGTTCATTATTTCGCTTATTTACGCAAAATGTTCAGATTGTGAAATGTACTATTACATGGAGAGGAAGCTAAGTATGTACAAGAGGAGTGGTCATGGTGTGGAGATACTAGCATTCAACCAGGGTAAACACAGTGAGAAGTTTCACAACACCAGGTTAAAGTCCAATAGCTTTGTTGGGCATTCCAAATGCTTGTGGGTTTACTATCAAATAATATGAGAAGAACAGAGCAGAAGGATGTGTTGATTTGATGAGGTGAAGTAGAACGGAAAGAGGGAAGACACACACACATTGGTTTTTGCACATTTGACTCTGGATCCACATTCCTGACTCCTAACTGCCCTCATAAATGGCCTAATAAGCCACTTAAACCAAGGGCAATTAGGGAATCAGCAACAAGTGTTCGTCTTGCCGGCGGTGACTCATGAAGGAATACATTTAAAAAAATATCCTCAGTCTTCACCATTCAAAGGCCTCAAAATTAATCTCCATCAGTCCTTCTTCTCCAACATGTAACTGGGTATGAAGGCAATCTGAGTAAACTCACATAATCCATGTCCAATTTAGCTCATTTTCACCTCTGCTCTTTTAAGCTCTGGTTGCGTCAATCTGGCCATTCACCCAGCTTTCTCAATAGAAACACAGGGCCAGCAATTGATGTTTAATCTGATTAGCAGGGCTAATGAGGCAAATAAATCTTCAGAATGCTTGATCATTTCACCATGACTCCAAAAAGAAGAACACAAGTTTTCCCGATTAAGAAGGGAGATGGGAAAAGTTTTAAAAGATAGGAATGGAAGAGAAGCCAGAAAGTGAGGAGACAATTCCACAGTCCTGCAATCCGAGCTGTGAAGGAATAAGTTAGGGTTGGAATTGGTGCATTAAGCCCTGACTTCAATGCAGCAAAGATATAGTTTTCAGGAAAGGAAACTTTGAATTGTTGATATTACTATTAGCCGAATTCAGTGGTCTATACTTACTGTACTATATCTGCGAAGGCTGTGAATAAAGGCTTGGACTGGTACTCCAGGCCATGTTTTGCACAGAGTGACTTTACCAATGGTGCCACCTTATGGAAGTTGTGCCTTGGCATTGTGGGAAACAGGCTGTAAACACAGAGAGGAAATTAGAGAGGGAAGAGAAATTAAACACCATTGAGGCAAAATTCAACCTCAGTAGGAGTGCAGAATAAGTGGTAATGAATTGGCTGTCAGTTCTACACCTTGACTAATTCTTCTTTATGTCAAAGCCTATTTTGTCTTCCCTCTCAGGTTGAATTTTAGATCCCGCTGATTCCAATCACACTTTGAAATTTATTTTCTGATGCTCACTACCTTCAGTGCGACAACGTGATTGGTTTAGTTGATCATAAGCATGTTACATCAATGAAGTTGATTTAATATTACAGCTATTACATCATATTATTAGTTAGAATTGCTCAACGGATTAAGAAATCAGTGCTAAATTCGAGTCCACACAATACAGACACACCCACTGCTGTATACACAGAGAGAATATAATTGATTTCTTACATTACAACCGTTTTCTACATTACAACATTGACTACACTTCAAAAGTATTTAATTGGCTGTAAAGCACTTGGGAAGACCAGTGGTCATGAAGGATGCTATATAAATACAGGCCTTTCTTTTAGGTAGTTGCTAATGCAACATGTCAGGTTTCACCTGACACAGGAGTGCACCCTAATAACCCATTTCCAATGACTGTTTGGCCAATGCATACTCCATAATGAGATAAACACTTACTTCATCATAACCCTATCCAAATAGCCATGATGTGGAGATGCCAGCATTGGACTGGGAGTAGGCACAGTAAGAAGCCTTACAACACCAGCTTAAAATCCAACAGGTTTACTTGGTAGCACAAGCTTTCGGAGCGTTGTTCCTTCATCAGGTAAGTTCTTCAACAAATAAACTTCTTGGACTTTAACCTGGTGTTGTGAGACTTCTTACTCTATCCAAATAGAGCAGCTCCCTCTGTACACCAATCTGAGTCATATAGTTGCAGAATCAACTGTGCCCACCCTCTGACTTGGATTCTTTGGTCTATCATGCCCCGCTTCCACTCCCAGCAAGGATAGAGAATTTGTCACTCAACCAAATCTCCATTTACAGCAGTGCGGTTGGAGAATCCCAGTGGCCTTTGTATAACAACACAGGATGGACACTGTACAAAAGGTCTGACCTACTGAAGGCTGGGGTACTCACTGATGCTCAATCTGGAAGTTCAAGTGCCCTGTGAACCAGTCATTAAAGAGAGACTGATGGACGTTACACGTGGCATGCAACTGCAAGAGAAAACAAAAGGATTTGTGGTCTGTTATAGTTACAAGTCTCAAATTCTGGGGTGCAGACACTAAATATAGTAAAATCTCATCAGCTGCTAATATGATGGTGAGTCAATATGATGGCGGAATATCCTACACACTGGCAAACTGCCTTTTCTTCAACAGATGTACAAACTCATTCATTATGGGAAAAAAAAACAACAAAAGAGCTATCCCTAGGGAAAGATTATTTATCTTTCAATATCTGGTTTGAAACTAGTCCAAGATAATGGGATAGAATTCTCTATTAGCTGCAAACAAAATGAACCTGGCCAGTCTCAATTTAGCTTGTTCTGGATACGATCACAGGATAAAGCTGTGACCAGAAACACAAAGGGGCTTGCGTTGTTCAAGATTCTCTAAAGGTTAACGTGCAGTTTCAGTCAGCAGTTAGGAAGGCAAATGCAATGTTAGTATTCATGTCGAGGGCTTGAATACAAGAGCAGGGATGTACTTCTGAGGCTGTTCTCAGGCTCTGGTCAGACCCCATTTGGACTATTGTGAGCCATATCTAAGAAAGTATGTGCTGGCCTTGGAAAAGATCCAGAGGATGTTCACAAGAATTATCCCTGGAACGAAGAGTGTGTCATACAGAGAATGGTTGAGCACTTTGGGTCTGTACTCATTGGTGTTTAGAAGGATGAGGGGTATCTTATTGAAACTTACAGGATACTGCGAGGCCTGAATAGAGCGGACGCGGAGAATTTCTGTCCACTAGTAGGAAAAACTAGAACCAGAAGGCACAACTTCAGACTAAAGGGCAGATCCTTTAAAACAAAGATGAGGAAGAATTTCTTCAGCCAGAGAGTGGTGAATCTGTGGAACTCTTTGCCGCACAAGGCTGTGAAGGCTAGGTCACACAGTGTCTTTGAGACAGAGATAGATAAGTTCTTGATTGATAAGGGATAAGTGGTTATGGGGAAAAGCCAGGAGAATGGGGATGAGAAAGAAAATCAGCCATAATTGATCACAGAGCAGATTCAATGGGCTGAGTGGCCTAATTCTGCTCCTATGTCTGAGGGATTAATTAACATGCGACTGGAGCCACATGTAGGTACATGTGGGTAAACAGAGGTGGCAAATTCTGATTATGAAAATCCAGCAGCTTTTATGGTCAGTTTTTGCTAACAGCTCACAAATGATCACTTACTAAGAACTTTACTTCATAAATAGTCATAACGGAATTCTAAATCCAGATACCTGATTGCCACTCTAATATGGAAATCATTACACTGAATCTCCATGTCTCTCTCTCCCTCTCTGTCCCTCCATATCCAGAGCTGCTGTCTCATCCTTCTTCAGTTTAAACTATCTAGAAAAGTGCCTGACCTGTAATTCCTTAACTTTCTGCTACAGTTTCCAATCTCCCATCCTTTGTTCCATGGTTCAGCTCAGAAAGACATTCACTAGCTAGATTCATGTTAATTACAATATTTTGTGAAGAATATGCTTGACTGACAGGTACAGACAGTCATTGTAGAGACAGCCCATAGAGATCATTAAAGTACTGTAGATACTGTGAAATAATGTAGTACCCACCTGCTATTGTACAGATAGTATCAGCTCCTATATTTGTAAATTACGAAGTCGGTAAAAAGGAATTCATTAGTCACATTTGGTTACAAATATTAAACAGTATGCCCGATTTGTGTTGTATCATACTTGGGAGCAGATACTCATATCTTCAAATGATCAAAGAGATACATTGGCTGAATAAATGTTAGGCATCTTCAGTAGAAACAGAATCCCTCATGATAATATCGCACAAGGGATCAATGATTGACCTCCCTGTAGGATTCATAGAATATGAACTAAGGTAATTGGTAATTACCTTACAAGGTGCACCTCATATACCGAGTCCAGTATAAAGTAGGCCCTTAAGTGGGTCCATTATTGTATTGTCCCAATTGGAATCTGTTTGTGTTCACCACAGGCTTATGATTTTACTTTACTTCATTTTGTGCAATAAAGCATTGTTTCTTTACAGTTGGTTCCTAGAGTTATTATACTCCCCATCGCCCACCTGCACACTCTGTCTCCTCCCTGTAGCTTTGGGTTTAGCAATGTTCAACATGCAGCCTCCAAGCTGTGAATCCCAGAATAACGTGCACAATTTGTGGTTGTCTTTACGATTTTCTGGTTTAAACTTTGTGCTTTGAAGGTTTGAGCAAGGTTGTTTTGGGATTATCATCTCACTGGGGGATAAATCCTATATCAGAACATCAAGATCTATTTGTATTAGCAACTTCAGATATATAGACGTTAATGAGACCATGGATTTATCTGCTACAGAGATTCCGTGGTACATATCTGTCTGGGACCTGAACCATGCAGACAAAAAATTAGACACTGTGCTAGTACACCATCTCCAATTTACACTCATTCACTCTCATAATTCTGCAATTTTTCAACTTTCTCAGCCTTTCTTTTCTTTCACAAATTATGGGGCAATCTTACCATCTTGCTCTGCCAGCCAATGGCAAGATGAGCCAGTAAGATCACAACAGATCCAGAAAACAGGGTGCATGATCTTACTGGCACCGGATATCCAGTGACATCAGCCTCACTCACAAGATCATTGTGCACGAGGCTGATTATAATATTTCAATTCTATGGTAATTAGAATTTAAAAATTACAAATGTCTTTGTGCCTTCACCAGTGAAAGTCCTCACTGAGGATCATGTATGGTCCGCATCAATGTGGATCTGTCATGATGGCCTCACTGATATGGGGAGCCTCAATGGCCTCCAGTCCTAAGGCCGGGAGCAGGGAATGTGCCCTTGGGCAGTGCCAGACTGGCACTCTGGCACTGGGCAGCACCAAGGAGGCAGGGCCTGAGCCAACTGGACAGAGAGTGAAGGGATGGAGCCTAAGGCAGAAATGGACAGGGGGAACATTGTCCACATGCAACCGGGATTCAAAATGGGGGAAATGCTGTGCAATTAGCCAGTCCATGTGGATGGATGCAGGGGATGGGGGACGGGGGATGGGAGACAGGGAAACGTTCACACAGAAAGTGATCTGCACATGCGCAACGGCACCCTGTACTGCAAGCTGATGGCTATTGGCAAGCTTAAGTTCCGCCCTCTCTTCTTGCTGGTGAGAAAGACCTTGCTTCATTTTTCATCAAAGTGAGATAAGATTCAATTTTTAATTTGCCTGAAAACAAATGCAATTCGCTCCTGTTTTCACAATCGTTCGGAACTTAGAATGATTTTTGTAAGATTGCCCCCTACATTTTTACAAAGAACAAAGAACAACACAGCACCGGAAACAGGTCCTCCGGCCCAACGAGCCCATACCACTGAGTATGTGTGTAGAGGGGCACACTCTGGCAAGTGGTTGTCTGAGATGAGAACATGGGAGATGCAGGAGACGTTTGTGTGAGTCTGTGTGACGGCACTTTGTTACTTGGAAGGTGATGCTTTACCTTCACCTGCTGGTACAGATGGTCTCGGTGCTGAATGCTCAGGCCTGGGGCTCTGACGGGTTGTTGCGGCTCAGCTACCTGGTTGATCCTGCCAGTAGCATATGCTTCATTCAAAGCTTAAGCCATGCATGTCTAAGTACACATGAGTTGGTACACTGAATATTTTTAAAGTCAAAACTAAATTTTCCATTTACCCCCTCATCAGTTGAATATCTTGGTGCAGTCAGTGTTTCGGGCTTTTCACATTATATGCAATGTGCACCATAAGGTTCCCTCACTCTCAGGAGCTCCCCATTTTGGCCAGTGTCATTTAGCCTCTTACCTGCATTGTCAGCCAGTCTTCCTTTTGATCATGGTCAATTGTCATGGGGATGTGATTCATCTGAGTCACCCACACAAACCAATTACTTTCCATAAACCTGCAAACAAACAGAAACCACAAAACTAACCATCTGAGGAAAGAAATGTACACTGACACAGTATTAATATAATAAAATCTGCAATTTGGCAGAGAGGAAATAGTAACACTGATGTGGGATCCTTTCATCAATGCTGTCACTAAGCAACAAATCACTAAGAAACATTTGCTAAATGGAAGCTCAAGGAAGAGCATTTACTCACTTGATATCCTTACCCTATAAAATCTATCAACTTCAGTCTTGAAAGCTCCATTTGATCTAACAGCCTTTCAAGGGAGTCCACTTCTCTTCATGTGAAAATTTCTGACGGATTTTACTCCTAAATGAACTTGCTTTATTTTTAAGATGATGCCATCCTAAGTTTCTTTACAGAGGCAGTCATTTCTTTGAATGGAATTTAATGCTCTTCCCCTGAAATAGGGTGGGGATTCTGCCACCTTCCTGCCTCCACCCTGATAAAGTCCATGGAGGATAGACCTGTGGACCTTTCAATTGAGGCAATTGCCCACTTAAGAGCCACATCCTGCTGGCAGTAGTGGGTGTGGTACACCACACACTAAGCAAGTAAAGCAAACCCATATGGAGTTGCTTACAGGCTCTCAAAGCGGTTCCCTCATTCCAACCAGTACCTATCAATGGACCTGGTATCTGGAAGGGTTGGAAATGCAGGGAGCAGACCTGCTGCCTTCTCCCAACTTATTGACTCTCCCCTCTTCCTGCTATTGGTCACCCATAGCCTGGATGTAGCAATGATCCAAGTTCTCAGTGGGTATTGGCTGCAGCCACCATCTCTCTGATGGCACTGCTGTTCATTTGAGCTGGGATCCCTGATTCCAAGAAAGGACCACCACTGCCCTGTTAGTGGGCCTTCCCTATAAGGGATGGCACAGAGTTCCAGCCAGCAGACCTGCTCTTCATATCTACCCTGCAAAATTTCTTAGTATTTTTAAAAACCTTGATTACATCACCCCCTAACTGTTAAAACTCAAGGGAATGCATCAAATTGATGTAATCTATACTAATAATTTACATTCTAGTACCATCCTGCTGAATCTGCACTGTATCTCTTCAAAGACCAGCTTAACTTTCCTGACATGCAGTGCCCAGAAATGAATACAATATTTCCACTGAGGCCTGTTAAGTTTTTTGTGCACCTGAAGCATTATTTTCTCCGTAATGTATTACAATCCCCTTCAAATAAAGGCCAATATTCCATTAGACTTTATGCTTTTCTTTGGAGCTACCCATTAGTTTGCATTAATGTGTGTGTACATGGATACCCAAATCCTTTTACTCCTCCAGTCCCTAGTCACTCATTGTTAAGGAAATCAATTTGTCTTGAATGACCTCACACATAATCTACCATGGTTTTCAACAGCTCACAGTCCACGTATCATTGTAACTGCCTGTTTTCAATGAAACAAGCTACTGGGCCTCCTGCAGTGTCAACTGTAAACTTAGATATACAACTCTTCACTGGCAAGTCACTATGACTGCATCTACAAAATGCACTGCAGCAATTTGCCAAGGCTCCTCTGACAGCACCTCCCGCGTGCTATTTCAGAAAACCAGTTGAAAAAGAAAAATACTGGACCAATCCTCACACAGTCTTACATTCATTTAGTGAAACATTATAGCATCATAGAATCTCTGTAGTACAGAAGGAGGCCATTTGATCCATCAAGTCTGTACCAACAACAATTCCACTCAGGCCCTATCCCCACATATTTATCCTAACACTAAGCAGCAATTTATCATGACCTATCAACCTAACCCTCACATCTTTGGACTGCGGGAGAAACTGAAGCACCTAGAGGAAACCGATGCAGACACAGGGAAAATGTGCAAACTCCATACAGGCAGTCACCCAAAGCTGGAATTGAACCCTGGCAATGTGAGGCAACAGTACTTGTCCATACACCTCCCAACTCAACCACACCATTAACTGTCTTTTTATACTCCTCTTGTTTAAAGCAATTAAACTAAATGAAATAAACCAAGCAACGAATTAGAAGAGTAACCCCTTAAAGGGATACTACATCAAATGAAAACAAATTGTAACGGAAACTTAGAACATTAAAGCAAAACATGGTTAAAGGGGTCTACAAAATACTCCAGCCCCCAGAGTTCCCATCTGGCACGGAAGGCCTCAATGGTGCTGGCAAACACTGCATGCCCATTCTTCAGAGACGCCTGGCCACAAATAAAGCCATGGTAGAGGAGCAAATAATTTGGGTTGGACGACTCCCTCAATCGTCTGCTGCTTGGTCCTGTTGATAACAGGAGTATCTTTTTATATATCATAAAATCCCTGCAGTGCAGAAGGAGGCCATTCAGCTCATCAAGCCTGTACCAGCAATAATCCCACCCAGGTCCTATCCCTGTAACCCTCTGCTAATACCCCTGACACTAAGGGGCAATTTAGCACAGGCAATCAACCTATCCCACGTATCTTTAGAGTGGAAGGAAACTGGAGCACCCGGAGGAAATGCATTCAGACATGGGAGAACATGTACAGATAGTCACTTGAGATCAGAATCAAATCTGGGTCCCTGGCGCTGTGAGGCAGCAGTGCTAACCACTATGCCACCGTGGCCAAATGAAACCTAATAATGTCCTCCAACATTAAATTAAACTAATTAAAACATAATTGATGTACAACTAACATTCCAAAGCCACAACTCTCTCCACTACCAAATGGAACAACAAGGGCAGCAGACACATTGCAACATCACTGCCTCCAATTTCTCTTCTAAGCCACAAACCATCCAGACTTGGAATAATATTGCCATTCTTTTCATTGCCTCGGAATCAAAGTCAAGGAGCTTCCTCCTTCACAGCACTGCCAATTTTCCAACGCTACACAAAACTCACCACGGCCTTTTCAGGGACAATTCAGGATAGATAATAAATGTTGACCTTGCCAGTGACACCCACATCCCATGGATAAATAAAAAAGAACACTGATTATGTGATGAAAAGCCAATGCCTCAGTGCAGATATTTGAGGAACAACATGTCACATTGTGCCGGTCTCTGCCAGGGCACCAACAATTCCCAGTTAAAAACAGGACTAAGATCACTGAAGGAAGGTTGCACGTGGGCTGATAGTGAATTTCTCATCCCACACGCTGTGACTCAGTGGCACCATCTGAAAGTACTGCTTCAGATTCCACATGTACACTGAAGCACCCAGTTCAAACGCGCTAACATCCACCATCTCTAAATCACCAAACTACTTATCTGATATTCACAGCTGGAAAAACAGAAGTTCATTCACTAAATATGTGAATGAATAAAGACCTTGGGTGGAATCTTACCCAACTTCTTGAAGGTGTTAGACAGAAGATCTCCAGCTGTACAGATCTATTTTCTCTCCAGACTTGGAGTGTCTTAGACAAAAGAGTGGGGTGTGGTTCACCCTGATAAGGCGAGATCTCAGAGATAGCAAGACCCACTCCACTAAGATCAGGTTGCACTTTTCAAGATCAGTACAAAAGAAAACCTCCCCTATACCCTTACAACATGGGAGCATGAGGAATTCTTTCCCTGATCCCCGACAGCGATTGTTGGAATTCATCACTAATGCCCACACTTCCCCACACCACACGTTACTGACGAACCCCCCCCTCCCCCCACAACACCCACTTCCCTTATTGAGGCTTTCATTAGGATCTGTTCAGCACAGATTGACACTGGGAGGGGAAATGGTTTTGGTCACACAGACAGTGTCCAGTCTTTTGGAGTGGATACGTTTTGCCTGAATACACATGGAAACACCACATACCTGTACCATCACCAAGAATTTTATTTCCCTTTTCATTACGTCCTCTGACTCCACCTCAGCCTCCGCTCAATGAAACTCTCATTCATGCCTTTGCCAGCTCTAGACTTGACTAGTTCAATGCAATTTTGGCCGGTCTCTTACCTTCCACACTCGATAAATGTAAGCTACTCCACAACTCTGCTACCCGGGTCCTAACTCACACCAAGTCCATTCACTATCCCTGTGTTTGCTGACTTCCATTGCCTCATTTGCAGAAACACCTCAATTTTACTCTATGAAACCTCATAGAGGTTTCCATTCTGTAAACATCTATGAATAATCCTGCACATTTTGAAATGTAGGAGCACCCGGAGGAAATCCATGCAGACACAGGGAGAACATGCAAACTCCACACAGACAGTCATCCCAAGGCCAGTATTGAACACGGATGCCTGGTGCTGTGAGACAGCAGTGCTAACCACTGTGCCACAGAAAGAGCAAAGAAGCAGGCAGTGAGACAGAAACAGATATCCTGTCATCTAACAGCATTGAATAAACAAATGTACAAATCAATGCCAGAGCCTCAGTGGGTGGAGGAAGTGTTGAATAAAGGCTACTGCAATCATACAGCATTTAGCATAAGATTGGATTCTCAGTGGCAGGATACAACAGCTGTTATAACATTACATCAGCTGCAGTGATAAAAATGCAGCCAGTCTGACTGAGTGCAAGAATAAATTGTTCATTTGTCAGACATAGTTGATGTTGGGAGATAAAGGGAGTGGAAAATAAGCAGCAAGACAGAAATAAAGTAAGATCGTGAATGGGAAACTAAAAGACACGCAGAGGAAACAGAGGATAAATTCATGAAACAAACAATGTGAACAGGGCTATTGAAGAAAGGCCTTACCATTTCCTGAGTCTATTCATACACATTAAATCAAACGGAGAAGAAAAAGAAAACACACATACAGCCGGATCCCATATAGCCACAGCTATGACAGGCATTTGTTAATGGATGGTTAATGTGCTCCGGATTCACAGAACAACTATTGCAATTGTTGCAGTAAACAACCAAATAATATAATTAGTAATATGATATGGGAGACCCACCTCACAAGGAAGAACATAATCAGGAAATCACGAATGCCGAGCAGTGGGATGTAAGTCAGGCTGATGCGGATGTAGAAGGACACCATCCAGGCCAAGTCCTGTGAGGGGCAACAAACAAATTATTTCACCGTTATTTTTCTTTTCAACTCCATTACTCCACATCTGAAATTAACAACTAGTCTCAGGGTCCAGGTCTACAAGCACTAGCTGCTGGGTCCAGGTCTACAGGCACTAGCTGCCTGCTACCGTCACATCCCAGTGTCCATTCTTTATGCACGTGTTGAGACAATGGGTGTTAATGGACTGTTGAAAAATTGGGAAGAGTGTGAAACTACAGTCATTTGTAGAATCTAACAGTGCAGAAGAAGACCATCCAGCCCATTGAGTCTACACTGACCACATTCCCATCCAGGCCCTATCCTCATAGCCCTATGCATTTATTTTAGCTAGTCCCCCTGAAACTAAGGGGCAATTAAGCTAACTCGCACATTTTTGGACTGTGGGAGGAAGCCAGAGCACCCAGAAGAAACCTGCGCAGACACAGGGAGAATGTGCAAACTCCACACAGTCAGTGACCCAAGCTGTTCCAACCAACTCCAATTGAAAATCAATATGCTACTCCTTTCACAGCTAAGCCACTTGGAACTTCCAGGCTAGAGGTTGAACTGTGGAAATATTCAGCAATACAGTGACAGGTTCTGTCCTTTCCAATGTGGTTAATGTCTGGAGAAGTGCTTTGAGTTACATTACACCAATATGAAGTACAGGATCACAGGTCACAAACCTATCCATGGTGATAGGAACGATTTGAATAAAGAAGAAATGGGTATAAGATTATAATGCTAGATTATTTTTGGATTGCCATCATACTAATATACTTTACCATCTCGGTTACAATAATAGTGATTGAGATGGATAATATCCAAGTAATCTTTTTCTGATTACTGTCTCAGGAGCAGTTGAATTGTTTGGTATTATCACTGACTGGGTGGGAGAGAAGTTCCTACTGAGCTGAAACAGACCTTTATCAGGAGCGAGCTGTAATGTCCATGATATGCACTATGCGCATAAAATGAACAAGGACATACTCAGAACAGACTGAACAGAACCAAATCTGGAAGCTCGCTGAGTAGGACTATTGGTAGAGATATCACGGATAGTGCAGATCATTACGTGACAGTGTACGGGGATGGGAAGAATCCAAAAAACCTCTCAGCAAAAAGGCCCCTTCCTTCCCATTTTCCAAACTCTATAGCAGCAGATTTGGGCTGTGGACAAGGGCACATGATTCACTGCCCTTGATATACAATCCCAAGGTCCATGATGAGGCAATGCTCCCAGCATGAGTGAATCTCAGTTAATCCTGTAATTGGTAACGTGGTAAGCCACAAAATCTTGTGAAGGTGGAACTGGCTCGTGTCAGAATATGGGCCATACCCATGAAGGATGGCATATCTGGCTGGGCTTACTCAAGTTAGCTTCTTAAAGAGAGATCAAATTTCTGTTAAAAGGTCTAGGTTTGCTTTTCTATTTGCATTTTACTGCATCTGCTCCACGGATTGCTTAGTTTTGCTGGACAGTTTACCATTTTTGCATTGCTCAGGAAAGAGAATATATTTCTTCAATATTCTTCAATGCTGCTATTGTTTAAACAAATCAGGAAGGCAGTGGGAAAGAGGATGTACTTGAGAGTCAGACATATGACATGATTGAAATAAAGAAAATGGGCTCATGATGCAGGGGATAAGCAACACACCAAGGGGAGGGGAGGTCCAACTGCAAATGTAGGCATGTTTATTGACTTCATGTGTGTCTGCTCAAGTCAGTGGAGACCAGTCTTTAATGCTAAGTAAGTTGTGCTACCTAAATTTAAAGCAAGATATTGTGAATGGAAATCTGAAATAAAAACAGAAGATACTGAGAATACTCAGCATGTCTGGCAACATCTGTGCAGAGACAGAAACAGAGTTAACACTTCAATCCAATTTGATTCTTCTTCTCTGAAGGGGGTTAGTCCCATCAAAAGTTGTTGGGGTGAAAGGGTGGGGTCAATGACATGATTAATAAGATGTTTAAAGTGGCTGGGTGGAGGTGGTCAGGGATGGTGGTCCCTGACATGTCAGTGGTCAATAGGAAGGATGTCAGTGGAAAGAGGCAAGGAAGATAGTCACTGCTAGCCGGGGTGAGGATAATACATGGGGTGTGGAATGAAGGTGTAGTTGGAAGGTGGAGAGGCTATAGTATGGTGGGGTGGGTAGTCAGGGAGCTGGGGGTATAGTTGGGGAAGAGGGTGGGAGTAGTCTGGGGGATTGGGGGTAATCAGGAGAAGAGGAGTATTGAGAGGTGGTGTGTGGCTGGTAGGGTAGGGATCTAATCTGGGATGGGGGCTAATTTGGTATTGGGGAGAGTGTCATCTCATGGAGGATTCGTGGAGGGGATTTGGCTGGGCATGGTTTCAGTGTTGCAGTTATACAGAAGTTAGAAGAGGTTTTAATTCTTCCAACTATTTCAGGGTAACTACTACTGTAAAACAGTTGATTCAGTTTTGGTCACTTGCTGGTGCAGAGCAATTGACCTACAGAAGTTTGAACTTCCCAGGCAATTGATGTGAGGAGATTTCTGGAGAGAACCAAGGGTCCCAAGCGCATCTCTAGGGAAACCCCCTAATCTCTTATACTTGCTGTACATATTACTGAATAGAGTTAAAGCCTTCTCTTATTATATCTTATCCCAGCATTACCAAATAAATAAGCAAGTATATTAGTAAAAACAAATACCAGCTGTACCCACAGTTTGTTAGGGTACCAAATCAGAAATCCCAGGGTATATTGTGAAGTCAGACTAGATCCTGACTTTTTTTTATTTTGACATTAATGTGAGGATATGATGTTTCACACTAGGTATGATTCTACAGATGAACTAGGAAGCTTTTAGCAACACAAATTTTATTTAAAAACATAGTTTAACTATAACAAATGGATTAGCTAAACTTTTAACAATTGAACAACAAGAAAGATTTTTTTATTCATCCATAGGATTGGGTGTTGCTAGCGGTGTAGCATTTATTGCCCATCCTTAACTGCACTTGAAATGAATGGTTTGCTGGGCCATTTCATAGAGCATTAAAAAGGCAATCACTTTGCTGTTGCTCTGGAGTCACACGTAGGGCAACAAGGTAAGGACAGCAGATTTTGTTCCCTAATATTTGTGAACCAGATGGATTATTAACAGCAGTCAATAGTGGTTTCGTGGTCATCATTTTGTTTTCAATTCCAGATTTTGTATTGAATTTAAATTTTACCATCTGCTATGGATTCGAATTTGGGTCCCCAAAGCATTATGCTGGATCCCTGGATTATTAGTCCAGCGACAATACCACTATGCCACCACCTCCCCATTACAAGATATAATTCCAATTGCTAACCTATCACAATTAGTTCCAATCAACCAATATTTCTCCTATAGACTCCAATGGATGAATACAAAAGTGTTTAATGTTGTTCAATCATTAAAAGTTTAGCTAATCTATTTGTTATAGTTAAGCTGTGTTGTTATATAAAATTTATGTGACTAAAAGCTTCCTAGTTCCTCTGTAGAATCACACTTAGAGTGAAACATCATATCCTCACATTAATGTCAAAATAAAAAATAAATCAGGATCTACTCTGATTTGCAATCTTCTTTAAAATCAGTTAACAAAACACTTGCTTTGACTTAGGTTACCAGACTTGGAGCTTTCAGAAAGCCTCTGGAGAGAAAGAGGAGAGAGATAGACAGACAGACATTTCTTTCTTCTATCACTTCAGACAGCAACTGCTCTTTGTTTTAAAGATGAAAATAAAATTGTCTTTTTTCCCTGCATGCTAAGCTCCTCCCATTAACATTAAACATTACTCTGTCCCTGTCAATCAACCTAATCAAAACCTCCCATGACTCCTAGTTAAAATCCTAGGAGGATTTAAGTAAACAAAAGGTCCATGAAGTCAACAAAATAACACATTTCTAACTAAACTCAGTTATTATCCTGCATTCTTAGCATCTGCTGAATGTTTTTCCAGACAAACTGGCTCATGTAATACAACATTGCCTCTTAAGCAACTCCACTTTAGACACAAAATATATTAAAACAGCACAGTATCATCACACATTCCCCAGGTATTACTTAATGTCTTCAGAAGTCACTTCTTAACAATCAGAAGCAGACCCCAGGCTGATCTTTCCTCTTCATTATGCCAATAATCCGGAAGGAAACTGGAGCTGCTATCCCATTATCTGAGTGACATCAATCAAGTTAGCAAAGGGTAGAATTGGAACCTGCGATCCTTTGATCTGAATGGCTCAGTACACCATAGATAATGCATTTAACCAGTAGTCCAATGGGAGAGTTAATTCACATGAAGGACTGACAGAATTGAAGCAAGAATTAGCCAGTGAGGAAATACTCACCACCCACTGTCTCCGCTGCACGGCAAAGTAAAAGATGTACCATTGGAAGTAAAGGGGGAGCAGCGCCGGAGGTCCAACTGTGAGAGAACAAGAAGCCAAAGGATTTATATTTGAAGATCTGTATACGTATTTTGATATACAACAGCAATATAATTGAATTTAGTAGCAAGGAGCGCTTCCTGCGCCTTTTATTCCAAGCCTGTTATTACGTAAATTAATGATAAATAATTTCATCTGTCAGCTAATGCACAAGAGACATTCTGATATACAACACTGACACTCAGCATTGAACATTGTTTTGTACTTATGTCAAATATCATAAAATACAACACGTAGCAAAAATGCTGGCAGGATAAAAGGGCAAAATTATAACAACTGAGAGAGAAGCTGGGAGGTTATGGGGGCCATTCTCTCCGGAGCAAAGTGGAGCAATGCAATTGGCAGGCTTTCAAAATAATGGGTTAGGCACAAATGTGACTATGACCATGTTTGAGAACAGTCTGGCTTTCTGAAAAGATGTCGAGATGCTGGCGTTGGACTGGGATAAACACAGTTAGAAGGCTCACAAACCATGTTAAAGTCTGACAGATCTATTTGGTAGCAAAATCCACTAGATTTCGGAGCACTGCTCCTTCGTCAGGTCAGTGAGAGTTCTGTTCACAAACAGGGTATATAAAGACACAAATATGTCATTATCTGTAACCCCCCACAATTTGCCTGCGCTTGCAAAATCTCCCTAACGGTCCTGTCAGGAGACAATACACATCTCTTCAACCTGTGCTTAACCCTCTCTCCCTTCACATTGTCTGTACCTTTAAGACTTGATTACCTATAAAGACTCGCATTCCAACCATTATTTTGTAAATTGAGTTTGTGTCTGTATATGTTCTGTTTGTGAACAGAACTCCCACTTACCTGACGAAGGAATAGCACTCTGAAAGCTAGCGGATTTTGTTACCAAATAAACCTGTTGGACTTTAACCTGATGTTGTGAAACTTCTGAATGTGTTTCTGAAAAGATGCAGTGGATGTTCAGGCAGCCCATCTGATTCCACTTGATCCAAGAAAGGAGAAAGGCCTCTGACAGAGTCTAGCTCTGAAGAAGAGTTTGCGTACATGTACCAAGAAAACTTATCGGGTGTTAAAAGACCGTTTATATTTTAGTGAATTCTATACTTACTTCTTTGAGTGCTGTTATAGTTGATAGGGGCAAAAGGAAATACTTTCCACTTCAGTTACCAAACAATCTGAGAGAAGAGAAGCAGATCTCACTATCTGTCTAGATTCACTGTGTATACAGCAGAGGAATCCAACTTCCATTCAATTGCTCCATCTTCACAGAGATCTTCATCCACAAGAACGTGGCGGTTCTCCCTATTTCCCACTGTTACTTCAGTGGAATGAATATTATTTTCCTTCTCTCTGCAGCAGCCCCCACCCCCATCTCCAGATTACTAATGAAGTTCAATTTAAGTTACTGCAGGTTTTTAGTGAAGTCCTCCTTCAAGTGTTTGGACAGTCCTCTATTGCAATCACAGTCACAGTAGATCAAGTACAGAGATCAGATCTCATTCTGTCAAATCCACTGGATTGCACCCAGATCAGAGATGAAAAAGGACCTGTTGCTCAGGAGCCTTCCCTGGAAACGTGACGTTGACCTAAATATTGTGTCTAGAATCTTCCTTCTCACCCACCCTCTTTCATTTTCAGTGAATTCTACGACCTTTAGTCTTGCAGTTGTCAAATTTTAATTCTCTTCGAAAGAATTTTGGTAATGATAGCAACAACTTGGTGGGGAAAAAAATGTTTTAAAAAAAATCCTTTCCATTTACAATTTGTTTTTAAAAGTTTCCCAACTTTCTGATAAATTCCTGAGTGAACACATTGCTGTCTGTGTGGAGTTTGCACTTTCTCCCTCTGTCTGCTTGGATTTCCTCCGGGTGCTCCAGTTTCCTCCTACACTCCAAAGATGTGCAGATTATGTGCATTGGGCATCTAAATTGCCCATTAGTGTCCATGGGTATATAGGTTAGAAGGATTAGCGTGGCAAATGCATGGGATTATGGGATAAGGCCTGGGTGTGATTGTGGTTGTGCAGTCTCGATGGGCCGAATGATCTCCTTCTGCACTGTAGGGATTCTATGATCTTATGATGTATAGCAATGGTTAAAGTTGCTGCCAAGTATAAGGCTAACATACTCAAACCAAAAGGTTTTCAGATGCAATTTCTAATTTATGCTGAGTTAACTGACTTCAGGAACAGAGACTGTAACAATTCATCTCCATATGCCTGTTGCAGTGAGGGGAAGATCAGACACCTTCCAGCTCTTGATCAGCATCCAGGTAACCTCCAGGTACTTACAAGTGTTAGTTTAAAAGATCGGGCTCAGTTGTGATGCCCTCCATAGTCAAACTGTTTGCTAACAATGTTTTGGCTCACGTATGTGGAAAGGCCACGTGAAATAAATACTACAGGCTAGCCGATACTCTGAGATCAAAAGCGAAGAAAATGTCAGTGTGTTAGTAGAGAAAGGAGAGCTGCAGAAAAAAGGAATGTTTGCACAAAGAATTTGATTTAATATTAGAAGTTATCAATGCATGCTTTGTCCAGCATGTGGTTTGTAAAGCTCTTGTCACATTTCTGGCTTCATGTACATGCCCTCGAAATGAATCAATACATAGGAAATACACGTCTGAACAAATCTCACACAGTTGACAGGCTCCAGTCTCTGTGAGGTATGCATAGGAAATCCACTCTGAACTCCGGCTTAATTTACTGGGAAATCAGGAGAGGAAGCTGGCCAATCAATGAAAAGGGAAGGGAATCTCACCATGCAAGACACATCAGGAGATCCGAAATAACACAGGCAAAGTTTCAGCCTGCCTGGGGCCAGGAGTAGGAGCCCACTGAAAAGCACCAGCCCGACTGCAAGTGCCTACTGTACAAAATAGCAACATTGTCCTCTGGCTAGCCTGGTCTCTCAGCAGGTCTCAACGCTTGTTCCTTCTTTAAAAAGGCTTATTAACCACTTCTTTGCTCAAGGCTACACAGACAAGACAGCGTCACAATTCACCTAGTATCAGATGGCTGCACTAAATAAAGGGCTGCACAGTAAAGAGTCATTATTATCAGCTTACACTCCTTCATCCTCCTGCCTGCTCATTAAAAAAGCTCACCACATCAGCAATGTAGCTGCCTAATCCATGGACTGATGAGATTCCTCTTCTGCTCAAACAGAGGAGTGACATTAACTCCCGCGTAGCTAAATAAAGAACAAAGAACAAGAACAAAGAGCAACACAGCACGGGAAACAGGCTCTTCGGCCCAACGAGCCCGCGCCGCCATCCTAACGTCTTAATGATATATCCATGACTTTAGGCTATGCCTATTGTGGAAGATTCCCATATATGGACCAATATAGGGACAATTTGTTACCCAATCAGCCTAAGAGCACATTTTTGGGATGTGGGAGGAAACCGGAGCACCCGGAGAAAACCCACGCAACCATGGGGAGAACGCGCAAACTCCCGCAGACACAGGCCCAAATCCATGTGTCTGCACAGCAACAGCAATAGTCTCTGAGCTGTCATGTTGCCCATCTGATGGTCCAGTTTAAGCATACACTAACGACATGAAGCACTAGGCCACTCCTGAAGTAACATCCAAGAGCAGCCCTCGCACGACCTGCCGAATGCATGCACCTTGTTGGTCAACAAGGTGGACCGAATTGCCTGTGGAAACAAATAAGATATTTAGACAGTCCTGCTATATCCCTCTATCTGCAGACCGCTCATGTGGCTGTCCAAGAGACCCTTAAACAACCCTAGCATGCCTGCTCCCACCACCTTACTCGGCAGTGCATTCCACACCCCCACTACCCTTTGTGTGAAAAACTGCCCTCTAATATTCGTCTTATACATAGCCCCCCTCACCCTAAGGCCATGACCCCTCGTTCTATCCATTTCTAATGGTGGAAAAAGCTTACCACCATTTACTCTATCTATACCCCTTATAATCTTATATACCTCTATTAGATCCCCTCTAAGCCGACGTCTTTCAAGGGAAAACAACCCCAGTGTGTTCAATCTTTCCTCGTAAGACAGCCCTTCCATACCAGGCAGCATCCTGGTAAATCTCCTCTGCACTCTCTCCAAGGCCTCCACATCCTTCCGGTAGTACGGCGACCAGAACTGGACGCAGTACTCCAAGTGAGGCCTAACCAACATTCTATACACTTGCAACATCAGACTCCTACTCTTGTATTCTATACCCCTTCCTATGAAGGCTAACATACCATACGCTTTCTTTATCACATTCTCCACCTGTACTGACACCTTCAGAGACTTGTGAACCTGCACCCCGAGGTCTCTCTGCGTCTCTATACTCCGGATAGAAAAAGATAGATAAAGAAGGGTCCCTAACTGGCGAATGGTGCTCCCTACCTTCTTGTCCCTGTACTTTCTCTATCAGTTTGTCAATACATATTTTAGTTGCAATATTTGAATGAATTCTGGCCTTTAACAGTTAAAATTTGGGCCATTTTCTACTTATTTACTTGGGTTTACTGTAAAATGCATTTTTATAGATTAACCCAAGTTCAATGTGTACTGTGGTGAAAGTCTGTCCTGAATGGGAGTAGCATGCTGGGGTTAACAATGGCCTTTTTACTCAGTTCCTTCATAGCAGAATTTGCATTGCTGTCCTCTCCCATTGGTGAATAAACACATTGTCAAATGGTTTAGTTCAAGCTAAAACAACGTAACTAATTTAATGTCCAGTTTACACCTTAATGAGTCCCTGACCTGCAAAAAAGGGCAAAGAATGTGATTTGAGAGGCAGACAAGTCCTGAAAGAACATATTTCAGAAACAACTGGTAGAGTTTCATTACAAATTAACACTTACCACAGATTCAAACTTCATTCAAAGTATCAATGCAGCAATGTTATAATTGAGAGACCTATTTCGGGCATATTCACTTTGCAGTAAAAGTATATGGTAGAGGATCCGTCTAGCTATTATTGCTAGATTTACTATGGTTCACGTGTCTGAAAAACTTTAATAAACTTGCAGAATGGGTATGTAATTGATAAATACATTTTAGCACAGATAAATGTAATAGAATGCACTCTCTTTGTCAGAATGAATGCAGCTTCAACAACACTTAAGAAGCTTTACCATCATCCAAGCCAAACCACTTGATTGGCATCCTACTCACCACCTTAAACATTCACCCTCTCCACCACCAACACACAGTGACAGCTGTGTGTGCCACCCACAAGATGCACTGCAGATCAGGGACTCATTAAGGTGTAAACTGGACATTAAATTAGTCCCATTGTTTGAGCTTGAACTATATCAAGGCTGCTTAGACAACACCTTCCAAGCCCATGGCTACTACCATCCAGAATAACAGGGGAAGCAGATACATGGAAACACCACCACTTGCAACTTCCCCTCCACGTCACTCACTATCCTAACTTGGAAACATATCACCATTCCTTCACAGTTGCTGGGTCAAAATCCTAAAATTCCCTCTCTAACAGACTGGGGGTGTGCCTATACTATATTGACTGCAGTGGTTCAAGAAGACAGCTCACCACCACCTTCTCAAGGGCAATTTGGGATGAGCAATAAATGTTGGCTGAGCCAGCAATGCCCACATCTAATGAATAAATAAAGGTGAGATGGGATGCATCTTGACAGATACAACATGGATAACAAGAATCTAAATGTGTAGAGGAGCAGAAGATCTGAGGGTATAGATGCAATAATCACTAAAATTTGTAATGTAATTTAATAAGTCCACAACAAAAATAAAGTGCTGGAGTTCATTTTTAGATAAATAGATTTGGAAAGCAGAGAAGTTACATTAAACTTGCAGAGAATCTTGATTAGGCCACAATCAATGTGCTGTGAATAGTTCTGGTTGTCATATTCTACAAAATACGCAGAAGCATTAGAAAGATGAAAAACGGGTTTATTAGAATAATACCAGAACTGAGAGGTAATATTTATAAGGAAAGATTGAGCAAGCTGGGGCTCTTTTCTCTGGAAATGTGATAAGGGGGGGGTGACCTGGTGGAGGTTTTTAAGATAACAAAAGTGCTTACTTAAGTTGACATGAATAAATGCTTCCACTTGCAAGTGAGATCAGAACTAAAGGCCACTAAAAACAGCCACTGATAAACTCACCAGAGAATTCAGTAGAAACCTTTTTAACCCAGGGAATGGTTAGGATGTGAAATTCTCTATCACATGGAGTAGTTGAGGCGAGTTGCAAGAATGTGTTAAGGTAGGAGCTAGATAAACACATAAAGGAGAGAAGAGTAAGTTATCTGTAGTGTAGGGTTAGGTGAGGAGAGGTGGGAACGGGGTACCATGCAGCATAAGCTCCAGCACGAGTCATATGTGCCAAGTCACACTCTGCATTGATTATTCTATGTTATTCTGTGTAAATGCGGAGTGACACAATGGCGCCAGGACTTACTCAGGAAGAAATACTTGTGTTGGTACTGGTATGGCATATATTTCTTCTTCTGTTTCCCCACCTGGGTCAAAGGAAAGAAATGAAAGGTTTGCATTACCTTTGTGTGTATGCACAAAAATAAAATCAAGTCCTGTGCATTGGATTTTATAAATAGCAGTTCAGGGGCAATGCTTCAAACAATGGGAGTGTATGTTGGCAATCCCAGTCTGCAAGTCAGTACATACTACAGTTTTTTATCCACTGATTTTAAAATCCAATAAGTCACACGATGTCCAAATTCCCAGTATGTGGGGTTGACATAAAAATCTCTGTGCCAGGAGCACACATTCATAAAACCTAAACCTCTGTACTTAATTTGTTTTCCTACCTAGCTTTCATGAACCATACATGTCATTGCTGGTCACCAAAGGATGTCTCACAGTCTTTACTGCCCAGTGAACATAACCCATAACTGGCCTTGCTTTGTGCTTTGCTTTGTTCCTATTTTTTCAAAAAAACATCGATCTCAGAATGTGGGTGTCATTAAAAAGGTTGGCATTTATTACCTACGTTTAGTTGTCCAATTCGTTGTGAACCTTCTTGATCGTTGCAACCACTGTAACAAAACAGCCCTCGCAGTGCTGTTAAGTAATGAGTTCCAGGATTTTGACCCAATGAACAGTGATATATATACATGTCAAGTCAGGATGGTGTATGGCTTGGAGGAGAGTCTACATTACTGGTGTCTCCATATACCTGCTCCCTTGATTTTTGAGATGGTGGAGGTCACAGATTTGGAGGGTGCTATTGAAAGAGCCTTTACTTACACTTAATGTGAGCCTTTATTTACACTTAAGTTCTTATGATGTGCGATGCTAAATATGCACATACACCGAGGCACAGCTAGCTAATTTGTTTTGCTTTTACAATGTTGAAGACAGGTTTAGCTGCTTCGACCTTACAATTCACCCAGCTCCTAGGAATGATTTGTTCTGCTTGCCTCTTCACCCTTCCAGATGCAGAAAGCTGCACTATGGACCCAAGACAGAAAGATCACTCCTGTAGTTTCCCACACATAGTTCCATACAGGCTCTAACATCTGTTTCAGCATAAGATCATAAGATATAAGATCTGGAGAAGGCCATTCATCTCTTTGAGCTTGCCCTGCCATTCAACAAGATCATGGCTGATGTACTAACTCAACTTTATCTTCCCACACCCACCCCCATATTGCTTAATTCCTTTACTATCCAAATCAGGAACATAATTACAACATGACTGATTTGTCCAAGGGTTAGGGAAATCAGGCCAAAAAAGCAGACATGAAGTTGCAATCAACAAGCTAAGTTTTTAAAAAATATATACTTATTCTAATGTGGAACCACATGGAGAATATACACACAAACCTGCACATACACATTCTCCCCACCAGGTACCACTCCACCCTGGAGATATTCATGTTTCACCAACCTCAGCCATCCCAGGCATCTCTTCCCCAACAACCTCTTACTGTGGACCCTCATTGCATTCCCAGGCACTTCCATCCCTGGGCAACACTTGCCCTCCAACCAGGCCATCACTCAAGTCCTTCAGTCCAATACCTCATGGAAGCCCATCACAGCCAACACTTTACCCACTCACCAGATGCCTCATACCGACTGTTTGGAAAACCTAGTATCCTATACATGTTTTACAGCTTCACCAGCTTGTCCTTGTACTCTGTCCATCTTCATCCTACAGACCTTAGCCATTATTGCTAGTGAAGCTTGTTGCGATGTTGAACAACTCTACTTGCCTCAACTGAGAGCTTTTTTCCCAAGACAAAGAAAAAGGGATGCATGTTGATGTCAGGGTCTTTGCGGAAGCAGTTGGGTTTGGCATGATGCTGAAAGTGGAGATGGTTCCACCAGCTCGCTGGAGCACCCTAGAACCATAAAACAGGAAACAATCAGATCAGCTTGAGAGATCAAAGCCAAAAACATCTCTAATAAAGTGTGCACAGCTTTCAACCATACAGTCTGAACTCACACAATCAATTTTCTATTCCAGATGTTCATTCTTTCTGGGGTACAATTCCCAATCAAAGGCAACATAGAGCAAATATATAGTACAAAGAACTATAAAACTATGGGGCGGCACTCGGTCCCTGGCACTCCTACCTCACAACACCAGGGGAGACCCAGATTTGATTCCCGGTTTAAGTCACTGTCTATTTGCATGTTCTCCCTGCGTCTGCATGTGTTTCCTCCCACAGTCTGAAAGACATGCTGTTTGGGTGCATTGACCCGAACAGGCACAGGAGTGTGGCAGCTAGTGGAATTTCACAGTAATTGAAGCATTAATGTAAACCTTACATATGGCTAATAAATAAAATTTAACATTAAGAGGAATTGGCATGGAATTTTTTTTAATATATTCATTCACGGAATGTGGGCATGGCTGGCTCAGCTGGCATTTATTGCCCATCCCTAATTGCCCTTAAGAAGGTGGTTTTAAGTGAACATTATAGGAGTTGATACAGAGTTAATGCATTAGAGAGATGGTTTGGGTCTGTACAGCATTGAAAGAACAAGAGAGAGAGAGACAGCAAAAGTATGGAGCATGAGCTGCAGAGATACAAACATAAAAGACAGAGACAGAGGAACTGAAGGCAAAACATAAAGAAAGGTGACAACAGATAGAAAGAGACATAGTACAAAAGAGACAGACAGAAAGAGGCAAAGAGGGACAAAGAGAGAGAAAGAGATGGACACAGGGAGAGACAGGCAGAAATCAGGTGAAGCTGCACCTGATTTTGTCAGACGTTTTCTGGCGAGGTTACTCCAAACAGGTTTCTAACCACAGATATGGCATTGAGTTTAAAAATTGGCAAGTCATGTTGCAGCTTTATAGAATCTTATTTAGCCACACTTGGAATATAGTGGTCAATTCTGGTCATCTCACTAGTAGGAAGATGTGGAGGCTTTGGAGATTTACCAGGATGTTGTCTGGTATGGAGAGCATTAGCTATGAGGAGAGATTGGTGAAACTTGGTTTGCTCTTACTGGAATGACAGCTGAAGGGCAACCTGACAGAAGTCTACAAGATATTATGAGGGGCATCGCCCGAGTGGATAGTCAAAAGCTTTCTCCCAGGGTGAAAGAGTCAATTATTAGTGGGCACAGGTTTAAGGCATGAGGAGCAAAGTCTAAAGGAGATGTATGAGGCAAGTTTTTTTTGTTTTACACAGAGTGATGGGTGCTTGGAACTCACTGCTGGGGAAGGTAATGGAAGCAGATACAATGGTGACTTTTA
The DNA here is from genome assembly GCA_024679065.1 of Sphyrna mokarran. Taxonomy (NCBI): domain Eukaryota; kingdom Metazoa; phylum Chordata; class Chondrichthyes; order Carcharhiniformes; family Carcharhinidae; genus Sphyrna; species Sphyrna mokarran. The sequence continues at coordinate 81,833,258 of JAGIQG010000008.1, forward strand.
AGAGGAGTCTCAACTAATAGAGGGAAATGGACCCCAGAAGGGTAAACAGTTTTAGTTTAGTCAAGCAGCATAGTCGGTGCAGGCTTGGAAGGTCGAAGAGCCTGTTCTTGTACTGTAATGTTCCTTATTCTTAGTATGAAGATGAAATGTGTATGTAAGACAGGTGGAGAGATATGGAAAAGAGAGAGAAAGAGAAAAAAGCATGAGTACAATATTGGGGACAGGAAAAACGAGATAAGATAGGAAGTGAATAAAGTCAGAGACACGTGTTAATGGGATGAGATAGTGTCTATGATACAGGAATATGATGATGAGCAACAAAGCAGTACAGCAAACACCAAACACAGTGTGATCTACCTTCAGGTGGCCAATGATAAACTTGTGAACAAGATGGTTCCACTTGGACTTGCTAAACACAGAGAGATGCCCAAAGTCATGCTGCAGCCAACCACTCTGTGCCTGTAAATAAAACCACAAGAGAGCACATTACAACTAAAAACTAAATAGCAAGGACACCAAACAGGCCACTGCAACAATTCTCATCAACTGGAAAATCCATATTACTGTATCCAGTCTGAGCTATGACTGGCTATCACGAGTCTTTGTACTCAGCACAGAGATCAGAAGGTCCCAGATTGGATTCCTCATCATTAATCTGTTGGTTACAACAGCCCTATCTAAAGGGACTAGACTAAATCAAAGCTTTTGATATTCAGAAACTCCTAATCATGGTGACTCTGGTCAAATATAATTTCTAACAGTTCATAAGGTGTCAACATGATTTACTAGTGATCACAGCATTTTAACATGATATTACACACTTAGGGAGTGAGACTGAGTGACCAATTCCACTTCACCGAGTGTGTACCTCAGTCAACATGACAGCTGGACATGCACAGAAGTTCACCTAGTTATATAGCTGCCAATCATGAGCCTACCTGCACGATAGTCAGAAGAGCTACGCTGATCAGGAAGGGGATGAGGGATGTGCCAAAACACCACAGGGTAAGCCAGGCCGCAGCATCGAGGAGCAGAAGGTGCGCAAGCAATCCAGCAAAGAACAGCTTATTTGGCTTTAGGAGGTTTGCCCTTTCCACTAGAGCACGTAGTTCCTGAAAATCTTCCGTGGCCGGTTTCTGAGAGTGAAATGGAGAAAATGACCATCAGCTTCAGAAATAGAAGTGCTGTTGAACAGCATTAGTGAGATCACACCTTGATGGATCACTGCACATTCAGAAATTTATACTGTCTTGATTTTTTGTGCAGAAAAAAAATATCAGCTATATTCTTCCCCATAAGTTGACTATTATCTGTATAGACTTAAAAAGCAGGTGACTATTTTCCGTATAGGTGTAAACAGGACAGCATCTTATAAACCTTTCCTGAGCATTCCTGGTAGTAGCAACTATTGTCTAAATAAAAGGCAGGAAGATTCTTTGATGAGTCTTTCATGACCTCAGGATGACACAAAGCAATTTATAATCAATTAAATTAATGCTAATGTTATAATTTATAATGTAGAAATGCATGCATCAAGATCCCAGTAGCAGCAACGTGATAGTGATTAGATATTCCCTCCAGGACTATTTTGCAGAACAGCAACTTGAGAAAGTACTCACACTTTTCCATGATTCCAAACTGGGCTGGTCAGGGGCAAGCTCTCCGATCAGCAGGGACTTCAAATACTTGTTCACCAGTGTCTTATCAATATGAAAGGCATTGAAAGGATCCTAAAGAAGAGACCAATAGTTATTATGAGTAAAATGCCATTATTTATACAAATAATGCAATATAGTTTGAAAAATTTCTGTTTTTTTTAAGTAGGGAAACCTAGATGGAAGGTTAAATCCAATCAAGCAAGACATCGCCAAGGTTACAAAGATTGGGACTATAGATGAGGTAATTGAGAAGTTGCAATTATTTGATCCCAAACTTGGGTTCATAAATCTGAAGGAGAAAAGGAAGATAGCGGGAAGTAAGATTTTTGATGGACAAGGGAATTAAGGTTATGAGAGACAAAGAGGGAAGTGGAGTTATACCCACAATCAGATCAGCCATCATCTTACTTAATGTTTTTCAAAATTAATTTGGGTGAATGTTTCTGGCTAAGCCAGCATTTACTGCCTATCCCTAATTGCCCTTGAAGTTGTGGTGAGCCACCTTCTTGAACTACTTCAGTCACACAGTGCTGTTAGGGAGGGAATTCCAGGATTTTGACCCAGTATCCGTGAAAGAACAGTGATACGTTTTTAAGTCAGGATGGTGAGTGGTTTGGAGAGGAACCTCCAAAAGATGGTGCTCCCATGCATTGGCTGACAGGTGAAGGTACAGGTTCGAAAGGGCCAAATGGCCTGCTCCTTTGGGAAAGAATAAGTCCGACTAGTTGCAATTAGTATTGTTTCAACATGGTAAGGATTAAGGAGGAGAAAGACTGTGCAGGAATATGTCAGAGCTCAGGTGGAATATTGAGCAATGCTTACGTCAGCAATTATTACAATAGTATCATTAGAATAAAGTATCAAGAATAATGAGTTGGGACACAGAGACTGAAAGTGAGAAGGGAGAAAAGAATTACCTAACTATTGACAAATCCTTTCCTTTATTCTGTCTAGAGGAGAGCTCATGAGATGGTTTGCATGATTGGGTGCTGATGGCTCTTGGGTGTGCTATGATCTTAGAACTGTTTGATTACCTTAGCTGGATTAGAGGAACCTTTTATTGGGAGATCTTCTGGAAAGCAGTTTAAACTCTAACCAATGAAACTATACACATGTAACTGAAACAATTACTGTAAAAAGATGAGCTAACTTGAATAATAAATTGTTCCATTCACTGAGCCCATTACTTTTGTGAATATAAAACTTTTACATATGAACAGAAAAATTAGGAGGAGAACTATGCCATTCTGCCCCTGCTCTGCCATTTGATAAGACCATGGCTAATCTAATTGTAGCTTTAACTCCACATTTTGCCTATCCCCAGTAAACTTTGTCTTTCTTTCTCATCAATAATCTAAGTCTGTTTTAAAAATATTTAATGATCCTGCCTCCAATATCCTCTGTGAAAAAAAGTTCCAAAGACTCACAACCCTCAGAGAAAAAAAAACTTCTCATCTCTGTCTTAAATGGTAGACTCCTTATTTTCAAACTGTGTCCCCTAGTTCTACTCTGTCCCATAAGGCAAAACATCCTCTAAGCATCACCCTGTCAAGTCCCCTCAAGGTCTCTCATATGTTTCAAAATGGTCACCCCTCAAACTTCTCAAATCTATTGGACACTGGCACGACCAATTCAACCTCTCTTCATAATGTCCTCCACAACCCCAATATCAGTTTCCTGAACTGCTTTCAATGCATTTATCTCCTTTCTTAAATAAGGAGATCAATACTGTACATCATGTTCCAAATATGATCTCACTAACACTCTGTACAACTGTAGCAAAACAAATTAACATCTATATTCCATTTCTGCTGCAATTAAGTGGTAACTTCTCATTGCCTTCCTAATCATTTGCTGCTTCTGCTTACTAACTTTATTGTGATTCATAGACAAGATATTGTCATGCCAAGAATACACACAAGAAAAAAAAACTATATCACCTTGGCTATGTTATATATTTTTTTGAAGATAATAGGTAAAGGCTTTACATTGAATGAAGCCATGACTGACAATGACTCATACAAAAGGACTTTCTGGCCTTCACAAAACCACAGCAGCCTTGTCATCACCAAAGAAATAAAATTCCAAGGTGCTGGAAGTCTTAAAGCACATCAAGGCAGAAAAATCTGTGGGACCTGATGAGATATATCCCAGGACGTTGTGGGAGGCTAGGGAGGAAATTGCGAGTGCCCTAGCTGAGATATTTGAATCATCGATAGTCACAGGTGAGGTGCCTGAAGATTGGAGAGTGGCAAATGTTTGACCTTTGTTTAAAAAGGGCTGCAGGGAAAAGCCTGGGAACTACAGGCCAGTTAGCCTCACATCTGTGGTGGATAAATTGTTGGAAGGTACTTTGAGAGACAGGATCTACAAGTATTTAGAGATGCAAGGATTGATTAGGGACAGTCAGCGTAGCTTTGTGAATGTAAAATCATGTCTCACAAATTTAACTGAGTTTTTTTGAAGGGGTAACCAAGATGGTAGATGGGGACAGTGCAGTTGATGTTGTCGACATGGACTTTAGCAAGACCTTTGATGAAGTACCACATGGTAGGTTGTTGCGTAAAGCTAAATCTCACGGGATCCAGGGTGAGATATCAAAATGGATACAAAATTGGCTTCTTGACAGAAGACAGAGGATGGTTGTAGTGAGTTGTGACCAGCAGTGTGCCTCAGGGATCAGTGCTGGGCCCAATTTTATTTGTCATTTATATTAATGATTTGGATGAGAATATAGGGGACATGGTTAGTAAGTTTGCAGATAACATCAAGATTGGTGGCATGCTGGACAGTGAGGAAGGTTATCTCCAATTACAGTGGGATCTTGATCAATTGGTCCAGGAGGCTGATGAATGGCAGATGGAATTTAATTTAGATAAATGCGAAGTAATACATTTTGATAGAGTGAATCAGGCAGCACTTTCTCAGTTAATAGTAGGGCGTTGGGAAGAGTTACAGAACAAAGAGATCTAGAGGTACATGTTCATAGCTTCTTGCAAGTGGAATCACAGGTGGATAGAGTGGTAAAGAAGACATTTGGCATGCTTGGATATATTGGTCAGAACATTGAATTCAGGAGTTGGGATGTCTTGTTAAAGTTATGCAAGACATTGGTAAGGCCAATATTGTGTGCAATTCTGGTCACCCTATTATAGAAAGGATATTATTAAACTGGAAAGAGTGCAGAAAAGATTTACTAGGGTGCTGCCAGGACTTGATGGATTGAGTTATAAGGAGAGGCTGAATAGACATTTTTTCTCTAGAGCATAGGAGGCTGAAGGTGTGATCTTATAGAGGTCTATAAAATAATGAGGGACATAGACAAGGTAGATAATCAATATCTTTTCCCAAGGTAAGGCAGTCAAAAACTAGAGGGCATAGGTTTAAGATGAGTCAGCAGAGATACAAAAGTGTCCATAGGTACAATTTTTTCCACACAGAGGGTGGTGAGTGTCTGGAACAAGCTGCCAGAGATAGTAGTAGAGGTGGGTACAATTTTATCTTTTAAAAAGCATTTAGATTGTTACATGGGTACAATAGGTATAGAGGGATATGGGGCAGATGCAGGCAATTGGGAGTAGTTCAGGGGTTTTAAAAAAAATAATAAGGGTGGCATGGACAAGTTGGGCCAAAGGGCCTGTTTCCATGCCGTAAATCTCTATAACTCTATGACTCTAAATGCACAAAGGCCGCTTTACTTTTCTAAGGCAAAACATTAGCGAATAGAAATGATCTGTTTGCGAGGGTTAATGGGCCCTGAAACTTCTGGTAAACTTATTAATGAATGAAATATTAACTATCTCAAGAATCTTGACCAGAAATATACATCCTTTGTCTAAACTAAGGGGAAGATGCAAGAGTTATGTTGCATGAGCCCCACCCCTCGAAACTGCCACAGCCTGTAATGTACGGGCGACACGGTGGCACAGCGGTTAGCACTGCTGCCTGAGTACCAGGAACCCAGGAGACTGCCTGTGTGGAATTTGCATGTCCTCCGCATGCCTGCGAGTATTTCCTTTGGGTGCTCACGTTTCCTTCCATAGTCCAAAGATGTGCAGGTTAGGTGGATTGGCCATGGTAGTGCACAGGACTATGGGAATAGGGCATAGGAGAGAGCCTGGATGGGACTATCTTTTAGAGAGTTGTTGCAAACATGATGGGCCAAATGGCCTCTTTCTGCACTGTATGCGTTCTATGCTAATATTGCCTTGTGAGGCTAAAAGAGTCAGTCTGCCATCTTCCATCAACCAAACAACAGCAGAACTCGAGCCCTGTCCACGTTTAAATTGCCTAATCTTATCTATATTGTTTAAACTGGAACATCTGCACCACTGCCTACTACAAGACTGCATTCATCTCTATATGCTTCTGTCATTATGGAAGATAGCGTTACTGGAAAGGTGGATCACCCTGTACCAGTTTCAGCCGGCTAATTCTCTGGAAGTATTGGACTCTGGACTCCCATGAAAATATAATGCTTATTTTGTCTATGGTCTTTGCTCTGTATCTCTTTCTTTCCTTATCTTTCTTTTATTGTGTGGATGTACCAGGGGTTAAAACATGGTGAAATGATAAAATAAACAAACTTTTAATGTTACCTTATCTCAGATTTGCTATGGTGCGATTACTAGAGGATCGCCCCAAAACTGAAGGGTTAGGGAAAATGCACCACCATTTATAAAGGGGGAAATTCACCGATGATGACAGAAAAAATCAGGGCTGCTTAAAATTAAACTCACTTCTATATACAACCATGCCCAGATCCCTTCGAACTGCAGAATTCTGCAATCCTCTCTATTTAAATGGTACATTGTTTTTCTATTTCTCCTGCCAAAGTGGACAAGTTCACATTTTCCCCGCAGTCTTGGTAACTTCCAATTCAAACTGTATAATAGTTGTTGGATTCTAAGTGTAAAGCAAAGTCAACTTGACCCAGTATAATAACTCCAGGACTCGGCTATGAAGGAACAGTGTTTTTATTGTATAAAATAAAGTAAAACAAAAACCACAAGCCTGTGGTGAACACAACTGGTCCCAACCAGGACAAAAAGAATAATGAACACACTCGGGGCCTGCTTTATACAGGAATCCAATCCCCAGGGAGCTCACGTTTATTGAGTTCCACAGGAAGGACAATCATTGATTCCCCTTGCAATCATGAAGGTTCTCACATCTGGATATCTGTGATAAATAGTTTACCTTTTCCTTTGGTGTGACATGTAAATTGATATGTCTTAGATACTGTGTACTGCTTTGGTCTCTACTAAGGAAGGACATACTTACCTTAAACACTTTACTAGATTGATTCTAGGATGAGAAGGTTGCACTGTGGTAAAAGATTGAATAAGGTGGGAGTTCACTAATTGAAGCTTAGAAGAAGAGAGTTAATTGAATTGATAATTAATTCATAAGATTTTGAGGAGACTTGACGAGACACAAAGGCTATTTTTTACTGGCTGAAGAGTTGAGAACTAAGTGTTATAGTTTCAAATTAAAGAATTTAATTGAACAAAGAACAAAGAACAAAAAACAGCACAGGAAACAAGCCCTTCGGCCCAACGAGCTCACGCTGCCACCTCGATGTTCCCACTTCTAGCTGCGATCCCTGTCCGTGTTTAGAGATCTATGGATTAAAAACCAAATTTGAGACAATTTAGGGAGAATTTGTTTTGCCAATTAGCCTAAGAGCACATCTTTGGGAAGTGGGAGGAAACTGGAGCTCCCAGAGAAAACCCGTGCAAGCACGGGGAGAATGCGCAAACTCCCACAGACACAGGCCCAAATCCATGTATCTGCACAGCACAGCGATAATCACTGAGCTGTCGTGTTGCCCATCAGATGGTCCAGGTCAAGCATACAATAACGATGTGAAGCAGTAGGATACTCTTGAAAAAGGTCCCAAGAGCAGTCCTCTCACGACCCATCGTGTGTATGCCCCTCGTTAGACAACAAGGTGGACCAAAGCACCTGTAGATAAAAACAAGTACATCAATATCATCATCTATTTACACACTTCCCAGGGACTCCCTAGGCTCATGATCCCTATTTTAAATCAGTTTTCTATATCCCTCCATTCCCATTCTGTTCATGTGCCCATCGAAGTATTTCTTAAATAACTCCAGAGTACCTGCCTCCACCACTTTACTTGGCAGCGCATTCCATACCCCCACCACCCTCTGTGTGAAAAAACTCCCTCTAGCATCCAAATTATACCTTACCCCCCTCACCCTAAGCCCGTGACCCATCGTGCTATTTGAGTCCATCCTAGGAAAAAGCTTAACCCTGTTTACTCTATATATACCCCTCATAATCTTGTACACCTCTATTAGATCTCCTCTAAGTCTACGTTTTTCTAAGGAAAACAGTCCCAATTTGCCTAACCTCTCCTCGTAACTCAGACCTTCCATACCAGGCAGCATCCTGGTAAACCTCCTCTGCACTCTCTCCAGAGTCTCCAAGTCCTTCTGGTAGTAAGGCGACCAGAACTGGACGCAGTATTCCAAATGAGGTCTAACCAGCGTTTTATACAACTGCAACATTAAAGGCCAGCTCTTGTACTCTATACCCCTTCCTATAAAGGCTAGCATACTATATGCTTTCTTCACAACATTCTCCACTTGCTCTGCCACCTTCAGAGACTTGTTCACCTGCACCCCCAGGTCCCTCTGCGTTTCTATACTTTTAATAGGTCTAAGATGACATTGAGTAAATTTATTCATTCAAAAGGGCTGTGGCCCTTTGGAATTCGCTTCCCCTGAGTTCTTCAATATTTTCAAAGTTGGGATGTATATATAGACATGGACTAAAGAGCTGAACTCAAGGTGAGATGAGAGTGATTGTCCTTGACAGCAGGGCATCAAGGAGCCCCAGCAAAATTGAAGTCAATGGGAATTGTGAGAAAACAGCACTGGTTAGAATAATACCTGGCACAAAGGAAAATGGTTGTGGTTGTTGGAAGTTAATCATCTCAGTCCCAGGACATCTGTTGTAGCTCTGAGACTGTTAGTGAGTCAAAATACAGTTTTCATTTCAAAACTCTGGCATCTATTCCAGAGTTCTGAGAGAAGCAGGGACTACCAGGCTTCTCATAGAACACAAACACAAGTAGGCATTTATACAGCACGAGTCTTAGTGTTAATCATGATTCCAAGTTTCCCATTCTGGCTAGAACTCCGGGTCTTCCTTCCTTGATCATGATACAGCCCCAGATTTAATCACGATTTACTGTCCAGCTGGCAGCCGTAGTTACGACACAGGCTTAATCCAGTCACGATTCAAAACCCTTCTGCAGCAGTACTGGCATCCCTGTCTTTGAAGTTACATGTGCAATCACAGCTGTCCCTGCAGGACTCTTCCTGTTAAAAGCTGGTATTGTAAACTACCATCTGTGTAACGATATCCAACTAAGACAAATAGGTAAGATTTACAAAGTCTACAAAATAACAGCCACATTAAACTATCTGTCTTTATACAAATGAGAGTTAAAGCATTAAGACATGAACAAATAACTTATATTAATGCCAGCAACAACATAAGCTAAAGGAGATCAATCATGATGAAGGGTTATGTTTGTGACATATTCTAGGTACAAAATCCATTAACCCTTTCCCTTCTTGAGGTACAAAATGTATTCACCCTTCTCCTATTTCAACAACTCTGTAGGAGTTCCTCAGGGTAGTGTTCTAGGCACAGCCATCTTCAGCTATATCTTCTCAATTACCTTCTCTCCATCATAAGGACAGTTATGGATGATTATACAATGTTGTGATTATTTGGGACTCCTTAGATAATAATGTAGTCCGCATTCATACGTAGCAAGATCTGGACATTCAGGTTTAGGCTGATAAGTAGAGAGTAACATTGATGCCCCATAAGTGCCAAACAATGACTATTTCCAACACAAGAGAAACCACTTCTTTGCTGTGTTAATGTAAGCCTATTTGTGACAGTAATAAATAAGCTTTACTTTAAAACTTTACCAACAAACTCCCTTTAAGATTGAATGGCATTACTATCGCTGTGCCTCTACTATCAACATGCTAGAATTTACCATTGACCAGAAATTGAATTAGACTAGCCATATAAATATTGTGGCTCCAAATGCAGTAAGAGTCTGGCAACACCAATTTTAAATCCAACCGATTTATTTGATAGTAAATCTGCTAGCTTTTGGCGTTTGTAGCCTTCGTCAGGCGAATGAACATCTCATTCGCCTGATGAAGGCCTCGAACGCCGAAAGCTAGCAGATTTACTATCAAATAAATTGATTGGATTTAAAATTGGTGTTGCCAGACTCTTACTGAGTTTACCCCAGTCCAATGCCGGCATCTCTACATCATGGCTCCAAATGCAGGTCAGAGGCTGGGAATTCTGCAGAGAGTAACTCATCTCTTGACTCACCATCTCTTGACTATCCATCATCTCAGAAGCATGATGACATACTCTCCACTTGCCCAGATAAGTGCAGCTCCACAATATTCAAGATACTTGCCATCATTCAGAATAAAAGCTGCCTTTTTGATTGGCACCCCATCCAACTTTCAAATATTCACTCTCTCCATCAGTGGTACACAGTGGACACAGCGTATACCATCTACAAGATGCATTGCAGCAACTCAAACAAGGCTCCTTCAACAGTACCTTCCAAATGTATGACATCTACCACCCAGAAGGACAAGGACAGCAGAAGCACGCAAACATCACCACCTGAAAGTTCTCCTACAAGCCACATATAATTCTTACTTGGAACTACAGCACTGTTCCTTTATTGTCACTGGTTCAAAATCCTGGAATTCCCTCCCTCACAGCACTGTGATTGCATTGTTATCACGTAGAACAGTCGAAGAATACAGCTTATCATCAGCTACTCAAGGTCAATTAGAGATGGTCAACAAATCCTGGCGATGGCTGCACATTCACGTTCCATAATTGAATTAAAGGAGAATTGAATAAACAAAGTGGGATCAGAATATTATTGTAAAAAATGATCACTAAGGCAGCATACAGAATTAGAGACCGGCAGTTTCAGAAATAGTAGATATCCCTCAATAAACAATGCAGTAATTAACACACACACACACATACAGATGTTATTACGACAGTGAGAGAGAGGAAGGGACAATTTGGTGATAGAGAATCCATTATCTCTAAAATTAGTCTGACACAGGAGTTAAATTGGAGATAAAATACCAGTCATATCTAGTGGAGGGCCACAATCAGCGAGACAAAACAGACAGGAACAATATTATCTACATCAAATAGAGTGCTAAAGCATTTAATTATCGTATGGATAAAACAGAGCCAGCAGAGACACCTATATAGTTAGGAGCAGAGTTAGAAAATTCAATAAGGTATAATTATATACGAGTAAATTCATGCTTCCAGAGGTGAGTCACACACAAAATCTGATTTAGAGACAGGACTACAACGTATAATGTTGATTCACAATCTTATACTGCCTTCAAACACTACTCCTTGTTGGGCATGTAGGAGCTGAGAATCTGCCATTAAAAAGCTGTTCTATATTCCTTTACCTCAGTATTTACTTGGAGATATTCCTTAATCAGTCACTAAGTAATTGACAGGTTGCTCCAACACAGTGTTGTGGATAACATTGTAAATAGGAACTAAACCACTGCTTGTGTTAACTTTGAATGATTATTTCAGACATCACTATACACAGGGACTCCAGACAACTATATGCAAATAACTGACAGGGATTTATCCAGTTCAATTAACAGGAATTTTGTACTACTGCATAGCGAATAACCACATCCTGCTGAACAAACAGGAACTGTACAATTACACAATGAGCAATTATCACCATGCTGAATTAACAGAAACTTTATAAATCATCCAGAGGGAAGAAAACTCCATGAAGTTATGCAGAGGAAGAAGGTATTTTGGGTGCTGTTGGTCTAATGTTTAGGCACAAATTGCAATGTTTAAGGTTACAAGTCATGTTTCTGTTATGAGGCATTTGCAAACTCATAGATCGTAAATTCTTTCATGAACCAGAGCAATTGGGAGAATAATGGAATGCAATTGTTCCTTACTTTGCATCATAAATATTCATTGGCATATCTAATTGAGAGCCTGTGGTTATTGTATTATTGCAGCTGGACATTAGCTTGTCATATTAAACACCTCTACATAAAAGTGCTTAGTTCTTCACTTGTGAGTAACCTAATTTCAAATCACTGAAAATAATTTAACTAACTATGCTACTTATTAGTTTCAGTACGGTATCTTAGTCAGTTTTAATAAGTATTCCTAACATATAAAACTTTTGAAATGTGCCTATCGAATGCCAGTGTGTGAAGAAAACGTGCTCAATATGGTCAATATGAAGATCCTCATGAAACAGTCATAAACAAGCAGAATCAGTCAAAACTTGCCATCTTACTTCAAGCTGTGGGGCATAGCCAGTTTTGAGGGAAAGAAAACAATCAACAGGTCAGATCTAAGCTCTGCAGTCCTATCACATCCAGTCATGAATATTTAGTGGACAGGAGGAAGAGGAGGAGGAGACTCTACATATATTCCCTTCCTCATTAATGGAGGACCACAGCACATCAGTTCAAAAGATAAGGCATTCACAACAATTTCAATCAGAAATGCCAAGTGGATGATTCATCTTGGCTTCCTCCAAGGGTCCCCAGCAACACAGATATCAGTCTTCAGACAATTTGATTCACTCTACATGATATCAAGAAATGACTGAATGCACTAGATACTACAAAGACTACAGACCCTGTCAATATTCCAATAATAGCACTCAAGACTTGTTCTCCAGAAATTGCCGTATCCCGAGCCAAGCTGCTTCAGTAAAACTACAATGCTGGCACCTACCTCGCAATATCATGTACACAAGAAACAGAACAAATTCAACCCAGCCTCTTACCGCCTCGTCACTCTACTTTCAGTCATCACTAAAGTAATGGAAGGGATTATCAACAATGCTATCAAGTAGTACTTGCTTAGCAATAACCTGCACATTGACACACAGTTTGCATTCCGCAGGGTCACTCAGCTCCTAAACTCATTGCAGCCTTGGTTGAAACACGGACAAAAGAGCTGAATGCCAGAAATGAAGAGACAATGACTGACCTTGATATCAAGGCCATGTTTGGCCAAGTATAGCATCAAGAGGCATTAGCAAAACTGGAATCAATGGGGATCAGGGGAAAATCCCATGTTTGGTTGTAGTCATACTTGGCCCAAAGGAAGATGATTGTTATGGCTGGACATCAATCATCTCAACTGCAGGCTCCACTGCAGAAGAGTTCCTCAGGGTGGCATCTTCAGCTGCTTCATCAATGACTTTCCTTTCATCATAAGGTCAGAAGTGGAGATGTCTGCTGATGACTGCACAAAGTTCGGTATCACTTGTGACTCCTCAGCAGTCCACGTCCAAATGCAGAAAATCCTGGACAAATCTAGACTTGGGCTGACAAGTGGAAAGTAACATTTATGCCACAAAAGTGCCAGGCAATGACTATCTCCAAGAGAGAATCTAAGCATCATCCCTTGACATTCAATGGCATTACCCATTGCTGAATCTGCCTCTATCAACATCCTGAGAGTTACCATTCACAAGAAATTCAAATGAATTTGCTGTATAAATATTGCGGCTATTAGAGCAGGTCAAAGGCTAAAAATCCTGTGGCGAGTAACTCATCTGATTCCCGAATGCCTGTCCATCTACAAGGCACATGTCAGGAGTGTGGTAGAATATTCTCTGCTTGCGTGGATGAGTGTATCTCCAACAACACTCAAGAAGCTTGATATCATCCAGGGCAAAACAGCCCACTTGATTGCTATCCCTTCCACAAATATTCAATCCTCCACCACCGACAAATAGTGGCAGCTATCTACCAGATGCACTGCTGGAATGCACTAAGGCTCTTTGGTCAGCACTTTCCAAACCACAACCACTCTAATCCAGAAGGACAACCAGAGATACCTGGAACATCATCACCTGGAGGATTCCTTCCAAGTCACTCAGCATCCTGACTTGGGAATATATTACCATTCCTTCAATGTTGCTGGGTAAGAATCCTGGAATTCTCTCCATAATAGCAGTGTGGCTGTATCTGATGAACTGCAAAGGTTCAAGAAGGCATCCCTTCACCATCAAAGATAAAGGATGGGACCAAAAGGTCCAGAGAACTCTGATGTCAAGGATATACAGGATTGATAAGGAAAAAAACAAAACAGAAGCTTAAGGCACATACAGGGGCTCAAAACAGTGGATGTCCTAGAGGAGTATAGAAAGTGCAGGGAAAAAGAAATGAGGAGAACAAAGAGAGGGCATAAAAAAAATTGGTGTGTCACATAAAAGAAAATCCCAACGTGGTTCATGAGTAAATTAAAGGCAAGAGGATATCAGGGAATAAGAAGGGCCTATTATGACCAAAGTGACTACTTGTGTATGTATGGAACCAGGTGAGATACTAAATGATCATTTTACATCTGTGTTTATGATAGAGAAGAACAATGTGGATGTAGAAAACAGGGAGGGGACTAAGATGTAATTGAATAAATTAGCATTGAGAAGGAAGAGATTTTAGTGGGCTTAAAGTGGCTAAATCCCCAGATAAGATGAATCCTAAATTACTGTGTGAGGCAAGGGAGGAGATTAAAGAGGCTCTGATACTAATTTTCAAATCCTTTTCGGCCACAGGTGACTAGGTGTATAGGTGAGGGCAGTGCAATTGATGCACACACTTCAGTAAAGCTTTTGACAAGGTCCCACATGGGAAACTGGTCAAGAAGGTAAAAACCCAGGGGAACCAGGATAATCTGGCAAATTGGATCCAAAATTGGCTTTGCGGCAGGAGGCAGATGGTGGTAGCTGAATGTTGCTTTTGTGACTGGAAGCCTGTATTCAGTGGTATACCGCAGGGATCAGTGCTGGGTCTCTTGCTGTTTATTGTGTACACTAATGATCTAGGTGTAAGTTTGGGGTTACGATCAGTAAGTTCATAGATAACTTGAAAATTAGTGATGTGGTAAATAGTGAAGAGAAAAGCCTTAGATTGCAAGACAATATAGATGGTTGGTCAGATAGGCAGAACAGTGACAAATGGAATTTAGCCCTGAAAAGTACTTTAGGAGGACTAACAAGACAAAGGAATACACCATAGGATGCTATGAAGTATGGATGAATGCATGTCCAAAGACCCAGAAGACAGCAGGACAGGTAGATAAGGTGGTGAAGAAGGCAAATGGAATTTTTGCCTTCATTATCCAAAGCAAAGAGCATAAGTGCAGAGATACTGTGCTGGAACTGTTTAAAATTCTTGGTGGGCCACAGCTAGAGTACTAAGTGCTGTTCTGGTCACCATATTATAGGAAAGATGTGGTTGCCTACAAAGGGTGCCAGGACATTCACTAATATGTTGTCTGAGCTGGAACGTTTCAGGTACCAGAAGAGGCTGGTCAGACTGGGGTTGATTTCCATGGAGCAGAGAAGGCTGAGAGTGGGCCTGATTGAGGTATACAAAATTATGAGGGACATAGAGTAGATAGGAAGGAACTTTTCCCTTTAATAGAGGAATCAATAACATGGGAAATAAGGAGCAGGAGATTTAGGGGGGATTTGAGGAAATATTCTTTTGCACAGAGGGTGATGGGAATCTGGAACTCACTACCTGAAAGGATGATAGAGATAAGAACCCTCACAACATTTAAAAAGCATTGAGCTGAACACTTGGAACACAATAACATAAAAGGTTACAGGCCAAATACTGGAAAATGTGATGAGTATAGATAGGTGCTTAAGGGCCAGCACAGACCCCTTGGGCCGAAGGGCCTCTTTCTATGTTGTAAAACTCTGACTCTTCGCAAGGGCAACTAGTGATGGGTAATAAATGCTGGTCTGGCATGTACACATCCTGTAAGTGAATAAAAACAAATACCGAGGATAAAGAAGGAACTCCATGGTAGAGTACTGCTGAAGAAATATACACAAATTAATTCTAGCTGCTAATTTACAATTTAGCAGTAAAGCACGGCCACGTGTAAGGAATCTCTGAGCAATGCATAAACCACTGCACAGAAGTCACTGTAAAGTGTCTCGAGCTGCATTGCCACACATCTAAACAGCATATCAAAAGTTTGAATGAGTAGAGTGCAATGCAATAGATATCAATTGGTCCCACTTGACAATACAGAGCAGGATTAGACTATTCGACCTGTCGAGCATGCTCCAGCATTCAGTACAATCATTGCTGATCATCTACTTCAAGGCCATTTTTCCATATCCCTTCATGTCATTTCATTCATTTCAGTCAGAATATGCCCAATGATTGAGCTTCCATAGCCATCTGGAGTAGAGAATTTCAAAGAATCACCGCCCTACACTCAGTCACTCTCCACTGAGGAAATGGAGAGGATGCATTGAGTTTCCTGAAGGTTTGCAACTATGACAAGATTTTATCAGATCTTCTACCAGACTTTGGAAGGATGAGCATAAAATGGTGATCATTCTTTGTTTTTCTGTGTTATCCAAGAGCAAACACAAGAGAAAATTAGATTGATAGCTATACTGAAAACCAGAAAACAGTCCATTCCAGCTACCTACTCTCCTGGATCATTTCTGAACTGTGACTGTGGTTTCAAAAGTGTCTAATTTTGTAAACAATTGTGTTCACAGTTACTTAGTCTTTGAAGGATGTGTAGACTTCAGAGTAAATAGGACACTTGTGACCAGCTCTTTTGCTTATAGTTTCTAAAAGGAGAAGGTAACAACTGAGTCTTTTGATCCGAGAGCACCAACACGTCAAATCAAGGGCAAATTACTGCGGATTACAGAATCATAGAATCCTACAGTGCAGAAGGAGGCCATTTGGCCCATTGAGTCTGCACCAACTAGAATCCCACCTAGGCCCCATCCTACAACTCCACGCATTTACCTAGCTAGTCCCTATGACCTGAAGGGGCAATTTAGTATGGTCAACACGTCGAACCCACACATCTTTGTATGAAGAGAAGAAATTGGAGCACCTGGAGGAAACACACAGACACGGGCAGAATGTGCAAACTTCACACAGACAGTGACCCAAGCCCGGAATTGGACCTGGGTCCCTGATGCTGTGAGGCAGCAGTGTTAACCACTGTGCCACCGTGCTGCCCAGGTTGGAATCTGAAATAAAAACAGAAAATGCTACAAAATCTCAGCACGTCTGGCAGCATCTGTGGAGAAAAAGTATCCAAAATCTCACTTCCCATTTCATTTTCTTGTTCCCCACCCCCCCAACCTTATTAGGGCCAACTTTCACGTTCCTCAGGTTGTGCTTTGACACTATGCACCTGTGTTCTGCTATTCTGATCTCTTAATGGATACTCTTAGCACTTTCTCAATCTTTATCATCACCATTTACATTCCCTTTGTCTTTTTGCCTATACCATTCTTAACAATTACAGCCCCTCCTTCACCCTCATAGTATAAATCTTGTCTAATTTTCCATGTCTTCAGCTCTGGCAAAAGGTCATCATGACTCAAAACATTGGCTCTATTCTCTCTCCACAGATGCTTTCAGACCTGCTGAGATTTTCCAGCATTTTCTGTTGAAGATGTCAAATCTTGTTACAGCCACAGAGATATGTTTTGACTCAGGCAAATCCAAGTGATATTATACCAGAAACTCAACAATTTGAAAATCCAGAATAATGGACTGCTCCAGAGATCTGTTGCAAATCTTTAACGTAGTTGCAAATGATCCATCTCTAGAATTCTCTAGCCCATTCACACAGGTAATTGACATCTACCTGGCTTCGACATGGAGACTTCAAAAAGTTTAAACACAACTTGAATCAAGACATTGGAAAAAGTGGATCCTGTGAGTCAAAGAATGTCATGATTCTATCTTAATAATGTTAACGTTTCAGTGGAACTCA
The DNA here is from genome assembly GCA_024679065.1 of Sphyrna mokarran. NCBI lineage: Eukaryota > Metazoa > Chordata > Chondrichthyes > Carcharhiniformes > Carcharhinidae > Sphyrna > Sphyrna mokarran. The sequence goes on from JAGIQG010000008.1 coordinate 81,850,819, forward strand.
ACATATTGTGACTGGAGAATAGCAGGGACATAGCTAAATATTGACGTATCTCGGAATAACTCTAGATCAAACGCTTGCCTACAAAGACAATCTCACCATGGTAGATCAGAGCATTAACAGCAGAAAATGCCTCCAAAATAAATGTGACAATGCAAATTGGGGAACTAATGCATAAAGGTGTACAGATCATCACCATCTCAGCTAATTTGTGGGAGAATAATGCAGTTGTTGTGTATTTAAATTCTTTCCAAAAAAAATTGAAAACAATGCCTCCTTTTCGGCCAACAAAAGCCAAATGATTACTAGCCCTCTCAAATATTTAGACTCCTAATATCAGGTATCATAATGAGAAAACAACTACTTAAGAGAAAACTGGAGACGATGGAATTGCCACTTTTCAATTTTATATGGAATACTTTTCACCAGTGACATCATCAGAATAAAACAAATCTGGATGAGTCTACCAATCATCTCCAGGTTAGATAGTGCCTCATTATGGCAGACTGAATGGGGATAAGCTACTCCTATAAGAAATTCCTTCCTCAAGAGAGAGACTGGCCTTATGCTGCAGTTCCATCTCTGGGGTATGCGTTGGATGAGGAGTGGTAAGATGTGTGGTAAATGGCCATTCTTGAGGACTCTGGAATGCCCTATGTAGTCATGATGCAGCTGAGGATGCTACACATCCACTGAGCGCTCCTTCATTCCCGCTGACATATCAGAGGAAAAGATCAGACTCCACAATGAGACCACTGAAGTACCAACACATGTATGATGCCCATCTAAACCCTTTGATACTTCCCACCTTTTTGATTTATAGGTTGTTTTGAATTCTGCCCTCTCCAATCCTTATGATACCATATCTGCACTTTCAAATAACATTTTTCCTCTACTGATAAGTAATGTCTAGAATTGTCAGTTTTAAAAATCATTTCTCTATAATCTCTCCCACAGCACTGATTTTTATCTTTCTCTGATTGTTGATTCTAAGAACTTTCTCTTTCTAATTATTGACTAATATCCTTGTGTTACTGATCTGCAATCACTTTTTCTCCCCAATAATTTATCTGCAATACATGATCAATGATCTGTCTCATTTTAAGATTCATTTAGCTCTTAGTCTGTTCTGGTTATCTGTCAGTAAATGCCACCTATAATTTGGTTGAGTTTCTGATTTTCAAACTTCTTGATCTCTGTGATTATTAGCCTATAATAGTCAATCATGAATCTTGCTCCAATTATTGATCAGTAATGCTTGTGATACTTAGCATGTCTCTGGAAACATGGGGACAGGTTCAACATATCATGTAATCTTCAGTGATGAATGAGTTCCAACATTTAGGGCTTGTTGTTAAAACTGGACATGTTACAAGACTATAACAGATCATATGATATAGGAGCAGAATTAGGACATTTGGCCCATTGAGTCTGTTCCATTTGATCATGTCACGTGTTTCTCAACCCCATACTCTCCTACCAATCACAAACCTATCTATCTGTCTTAAATATACTCAATGACATCGCCTCCACAACCATGTGGCAATGCATTCTACAGATTCACCACTCTGTGGCTGAAGAAATTCCTCCTCATCTGTCACGCCTCGGATTCTGGTCTCTCCCAATGATGGGAACCTCTTTCCCACATCCACTCTATCCACATGTGTTGTTATTCTACATGGTGTTGCCTTTCCTCCTCTATAAACAGTACGCTTTGTATAGCATGCAAGGAACAATACTTTTGACTAGATACTAATACATGTGATAATAATAAATCAAATTATTACATGTTATGGTTTAGGTCAGGGAAAAGTTTACAAAGTATCTTTCTGGCTTGAACACCTTTAGAAATGCCCAAAGCTGGAACAACGCCAATGATTAGTGAATGTAGCCCTCTTCCTTTATCTGATAATTGAATAGTATTCACTCACTTTGATCACTGATCAGCAACAAAATAACTGCATCCTAGCCATAAAACTTCCCAGAAAAGGTTGAGACGGTGCCATTCTCACCCATTTCTTTTTGCCTATTGATGTTTAAGTTGAAGTTCATTTATTAGTCACAAATGGACTTACATTAACACTGCAATGAAGTTGCTATGAAAATCCCTGGGTCATTTTTCTCAGGGACCTTTCTCTCCCTCGTTACTGCTGAGGTGCCAGTCTTACCGTAGCGTCCTGGCCCGCGTAGTGTCCGATCACCCGGGCGCCTCCCGGATGCCTCTTGCTGAACTCGCTGATATCATACACCTTCCTGCGGATCACCAGCCAGCGGTCGCTGCGGCTGCAGTGTCTCTGCACCTCCTCCCAGGTGAAGAACCTGTCCCGGCCACACTCCGTGCCCATCACCTGGGCTGTATCTCCCGGCCAGCCAGCCGGCCGGCCTGTCTCTCAATCTCTTCCCCCTCACTCCCCGGCCAACCTATGTATCAGATCCCGAGCGCTTTCCCGGTTCCCGGTCCCCGGTCCCCGGTTCCCTCTTCTTCGCATCCACACCTCGCCCCCACCCCGTCCCCCAGCTGGTTCACCCTAACTTCAGCACCACATCCAGCAACAAGGTCCGGCAGATCCCGCCTCTTTCCACAAGGTATTGGATCACTCCCGCATCAATCACGGCGGTTGTCCACAGCGATTGGTCCTAGGAGCTGTCAATCAGAGGAGCTGCTTCGCTATTGGCCTGCATCCTGGGTGGGAACCACATCCTATTTGTTGAGAGAGGCGCCCATTCACGAAATGGCACTTGCTATTGGCTGATTCTGCAGCACGCGGTTCTGGCACTGTCTCTCATTGGTGGATGCATGGACATCAGATGTCTGAGGGAATGAATGGAATCAGCGAGGTGGGGGGGGATCCCTCCATGTCTGGGAAGCTCAATGTGGGCTGCAATTACTCAATCTCAATTATTCAGATCAGTTTGCGAGGAAGCAAAATGAGGTGGGACTTGAGGGCACTTAAGATGCTAAAGAATTTAAGGCTACAATCTGATTTAAAAAATCATAGAATCCCTACAGTGCAGAAGATACCACTTGGCCCAAGGAATCAGCCCTGACAACCAGCAGTAGCACGGTAGCACAGTGGTTAACACTGCTGCTTCACAGCTCCAAGGACCTGGGTTCAATTCCCAGCTTGTTATCTGTGTGGAGTTTGCACACTCTCCTTGTGTCTGCATGAGTTTCCTCTGGGTGCTCTGGTTTCCTCCCACAGTCCAAAAACGTGCGGGTTAGGTTGATTGGCCATGCTAAAATTTGCCCCTTAGTGTCCTGAGATGTGTAGGTTAGAGAGATTAGCGCGTAAATGTGTAGGCATATGGGGTAGGGCCTGGGTAGGATTGTGGTTGGCGCAGAGTCGATAGACCGAATGGCCTCTTTCTGAACTGTAGGGTTTTTATGATTTCTATGAACAATCCACTCAGGCCTTATCCCCATAACCTCACAGTTGTAGAAGCTCTTTGGAATACATAAAGAGCAAAAGAGTAACCAAGGAGACAAGACCTCTTAAGGATCAACAAGGTCATCTACATGCGAATCCACAAGAGATGGATGAGATCCTAAATGAATATTTCTCATCAGTGTTCACATGAGAAAAGCATGGATGTTAGGGAATTTGGGGAAATAAATAGTGATGTCTTGAGGAGTATACATATAACAGAGAACAAGGTGCTGGAAATCTTAAAGCATATCAAGGTAGGTAACTCCCCAGGAATCTGATGAAGTGTATCCCAGGACATTGTGGGAGATGAAGGGGGAAATTGCAGGTCACCTAACAGAGGTATTTGAATCATCGATAGTCACAGGTGAGGTGCCTGAAAATTGGAGGATAACAAATGTTGTGTCTTTGACTAAGAAGGGCTGGGAACTACAGGTTGGTGAGCCTCACGTCTGTAGTGGATAAGTTCTTAGAAGGCATTTTGAGAGACAGGATCGACCAGCATTTAGAGACACAAGGATCGATTAGGGACAGTTAGCGTGGCTTTGTGAGTGGAAAATCATGTCTCACAAATTTAATTGAGTTTTTTTAAAGGGGTAACCAAGAAGGTAGATGAGGGCAATGCAGATCATGTTGTCTACATGGTCCTTAGTAAGGCCTTTGACAAGGTTCCACACATTAGGTTGGTGCATAACGTTAAATCTCATGGGATCCAAGATGAGGTAGCCAAATGGATACAAAATTAGCTTGATATCAAAAGACAGAGGGTGGTTTTAGATGGTTGTTTTTCAAACTGAAGGCCTATAACCAGCAGTGTACCTCAGGAATCAGTGCTGGGTCCACTGTTATTTGTCATTTATATTAATGACTTGGATAAGAATTTAGTAGGCATAGTTAGTAACTTTGCAGATGATACCAAGATTGGTGGCATAGTGAACAAAGAAGAAGGTTATCTAGGATTGCAACAGGATCTTGATCAATTGGGCCAGTGGGCTGACAAATGGCAGATGGAGTTTAATTTAGATAGATGCAAGGTAATGCATTTTGGTAGATTGAATCAAGGCAGGACTTACTCAGTCGTGGTTAATGATAAGACATTGGGGAAAGTTATAGAATAAAGAGGTCTAGGGCTACGGGTTCATAGCTGCTCCAAAGTGGAGTGACAGGTATACAGAGTGGTGAAGAAGGCATTCGGCACACTTGGTTTCATTGGTCAGAACAATGAATACAGGAATTGGGACGGCTTGTTGAAGTTGTACAAGACATTGGTACACTTGGAATATAGTCTACAGTTCTGGTCACCTATTGTGGAAAGGATATTATTAAACTAGAAAGAGTGCAGAAAAGATTTATTAGGGTGCTATCGGGACTTGATTTATAAGAAGAGGCTGGATAGACTGGGATTTTTTTCTCTAGAGTGTAGGAGAGTTAAGGATGATCTTATAGAGATCTATAAAATAATGAGGGACACACATCAGCTAGATAGTCAATATTTTTTTCCAAAGGTAGAGGAGTCTAAAACTAAAAGGCATAGATTTAAGGTGAGAGAGAAGAGATACAAAAGGGTCCAGAGGAGCAATTTTTTCACACAGAAGGTGGTGAGTGTCTGGAATAAGGTATTAGTAGAGGCAGGGAAAACTTTGTCTTTTAAAAAATATGTAAACAATGACACAGATAAAATGGGTATAGAGGGATATAGGCCAAATGTAGACAATTGGAACTAGCTTAGGGGTTAAAAAAAAGAAGTGGCATGGACAAGATGGGCTGAAGGGCTTGTTTCCATTCTGTAAACTTCTATGACTCTATGGTTACCCTGCTAATCCCCCTGACACAATTTTAGCATTGTTAAGCCAACTAACCCACACATCTTTGCAATGTGGACGGAAACCAAAGCACACAGAGGAAACTCATGGAGACACAGAGAGCGTGTGCAAACTCCACACACTTCCCAGGGCAGGAATTAAATCCAGGTCCCATGAGGCAGCAGTGATAACCACTATGCCATCGCACTGCCCAGAATCATAGAGTCAAAATACTCACAAACAATGAAAAATAAACGTTGAGACAGAATTTAATACTTGTCCTTCTTTCACTCTTGTCTCACTGGATCACATCCATCAGAAATGTGGCAGTGTTTCCCATGCAGAGAATTCCTGTGAAACAGAATAACACCAGGTAATTTGTCACAGTCAGATCCCAACAGTGAGATAAAACATGTCAATCTAGAAAACAAAGGAATAGCAGCAAATCATCCCCACCACAAAACCTTGGTTATTAGTATTTGAAAGCAGCTGGCTTTGTAGCTGAATTGTGAGTGCTGGAAGTCTGATATCAAAATGAAATATTCGAGATAAAAAAATTGAGAATACTACATTCTGATATATCATCCTTCACTGGAGTAAAGCTAGGCATTTTGTTAAATTTATAGTCCATTTCTTTATTAGTCACAAGTAAGGCTTACATTAACACTTCAATGAAGTTAATGTGAAATTCCCCTAATCGCCACACTTTGGCGCCTGTTTGAGTGAATGTCCCTAACCAGCACATCTGTGGGAGGAAACAGGAGCACACAGGGAAAACATGCAGACTCCACACATTCAGTGATCCAAGCCAGGAAATCAAACCCGGTCCCTGGCATTGTGAAGCAGCAGTGCTAACTAATGTGCCACCCACACGGGTGCAGAAATGAGGCTGTACATGGGAGAAGGAAGGGAGAGAAAAGACAAATAATGGATACACCAATCACCTGGAGAGTTACTAGATGAAATGACTTATAAAATATTTAATATTAAATTGAATATATAATTGCGTACATTAATTAGATGGTGTAGAGATATAAAAATTGACAGAAAATTAGCAAATAATGGGAATTGAAATACACAAGTTAGCAAGTATAAGAAATAATAACCAGCAAATGTATCAGATATGAAAGTAAACAAGAAATGCAAGTTGAAAAAGCCACAATAAAAAATAACACATGCAACTGTAGTGTGATCTTTTGCAAGGTCCAAACTCCAAATGTTAGTTTACCTCTTCTAACCCTAAGCACTGGCAAGCCTGCTGACATTGCAAGAAAATACAAGGTGTGGTTAAAGTTTGAAGTTACTGATACCATTGTTCATGAGTTTAAACTTGTAATACCCTCCCTGCTTAATGCTGTCCCTCTCTCTCTTCACTCCCTTTTGCAGAATGTGGACAATTCTCTTGTTCCCTTCTCTTCAAAGGGGCAATCCCAGAATCATCATTCTTTTTCTAAAACCACACCCAAACTCGGTCCTTTCGTTACCCTCTCTTAATGAATACCTAAACAGTTAGTCTCAGCAGTCTATTCAATTTTTAAACTATTCATTCATGGGATATGAGCATCACTGGCTGGGTCAGCATTTATTGCCTCTTGTTAATTGCCCTTGAGTAGGCATTGGTAAGCAGCCTTTTTGAACCACCTTTTGAACCACAGGGACTGTGGTCTTGCACAAGGCCGCTAGGGAGGTAGTTCCAATGTTTTGATCCAGCAATAGTGAAGGAACAACAATGTATTTTCAAGTCGGGATAATATGAGGAAATTTGATGAGTTACTGCAATGGATCTTGTAAGTGGTACATACTGCTACAGTGGTGAAGGGAATCAATGATGTTGCATGAGGTGCTAATCAAATGGGCCGATTTACCCTGGATGAAGTCTAGCTTCTTGAATGTTATTGGGGAATATTTTATCACACTGCTTCATCCATGCCATTTAGATGGTTGGTCAGGCTTTTAGGGATTAGGATATAGTTACACAGGATCCTTAATCTTTGATTTGCTCTTGTCTGCACAGTATTTATATGACTAGTTCAGTTTTTGGTCAATAATAACTGTTAGGGCATTGATCATGGGGGATTCAGTGATGATAAAACCATTGAATATCGAGGGGAGATGATTAGGTTCTCTCTTGTTAGAGATGGTCATTGTCTGGCACTTGTGTGGCATGAATGTTCTCGTCATTTCTCAATCCAAACCAGGATATTATACTGGTCTTGCTGCATGTTGACATGGACTGAAGGATGGCAAATGGTACTGAATAATTGTTTTCATTAATAAACTTCTGATCTTATGATGGAAGGAAAGTAATTGATGAAACAGCTGAAGATGGTTGGGGCTAGGACACTACACTGAGGAACTCCTGCAGTGATGTCCTGGAACTGAGATGGTTGACCTTCAACCACTACAACCATCTTGTTTTGTGCCAGATATGACTCTGACCATCAGATTGGTTTCTCTTTGACTCCAATTTACTCCAGTTTAGCTGGGATTCCTTGATGTCATATTTGGTCAAGTGCTGTCTTGCTGTTAAAGGCAGCCACTCTCATCCCATCTCTGGAATTCCACTCTTTTGGCCCTGTTGGAACCAAGTTTGTAATGTCAGAATCTGAGTGACCCTTGTAGAACCCAAACTGAGCATCAGTGAGTAGGTTAGTGCTGAGTAAGTGCTATTTGATAGCATTGTTGATGACCATTTCCACCATCTTACTGATCATTAGGAGTACACTGACAGTGTGGTAATTGATCAGACTGAATTTGTTCTGTTTTTGTGTAAAAGACATATCTGGACAATATTCCACATTGCCTAGCAGATGTCAGTATTGTAGCTGTACTGGAACAGCTTAGCTAGGGGTGTGGAAGATTCTAGAGCATAAGTCTCTAGTACTACAGCTGGAATATTGTCAGGGTCTATAGCCTTTGCAGTATCCAGTGCCTTCAGCAATTTCCAGATATCATGTGATGTAAATTGAATTGGCTGAAAACAGGATGGACAGTGAAGTCCCCATCCAGAATATATTCTGTCCCCTTGTCACCCTCAATGCTTTTGCCAAGTAGTGTTCAAAATGGAGGACGACTGATTCATCAGATGAGGGAGGTACAGTACTTGGTAACCAGCAGGAGGTTACCTTGCCTATGTTTGACATAATGCCTTGAGACTTCATAGAGTCCAGAAGATTTCCGGGAAATGCCCTCCTGATTGTATATCACTGTGCTACCACAACATCTGACGGGTCTGTCCTGTTGGTATGACAGGACATACCTAGAGCTGGTGATAGTGGTGTCTGGGATATTGTGTAAGATAAGATTCCGTAAGTATGATTATGCAAGATGTGCTTGACTAGTCTGCAGTACAGCTCTCCAATTTGTGACAGTGTTACAATCAAAAACAATTCTATATTTATTCAATATCTACACGTGTCCATTTTCTAGAAGTAGTCACTAAATAATGAACAGGATCAAGATTACTACGTGTCATTCTTTTCTCTAATTCAGAGACACTAAAACGGATGAACATTGCCTCAGATAAGCTAATTTAGCATGAACTTGGGACAGACTTTCCAGTTTGTACGCCTCAGTTATATTTGCCTTTACCAACCATGCATTTGACCATGAAGTTAATTGCACATTGCCTCTCTTAATTTCTACCCTTGTTCTTTATTTTCCTTTCAGACAGGCAATTTTGATATAAATTTGTATAGTTTTGTGTAAGGTCATATTTAAGTCTGACTTTAATTGGGTACATGACCATATAAGATTGTCAAAAAATTAAATATTATAACCTGAAACTTTATCTTATTGGGCTTCTTCAAATCTAAAAATTATTGAAAACTCATGTTTTTCACTGACTCCAACCTGGGTTGGTCCCATGTCTAGGATAGTAATACATTTAATTAGTGCTATTATTATACTAACCGTATATCCTGAGTGACCTAAATTAAACCAAATTCATAGTTAGGGGAGGGAGTGAGAAACAGATGAAGAGAGAGATGGAAACAGATGGAATGAATGAAGGAAAGAGAGAAAGAAACATTTTATTGATGTAAATAGCAAGATTCCAGATATGAAGACTTGTATTGAGCATATGCACAAATTTATAATCTTTTAAAATTAGCACTTCATATATTTTAATTATAGATTTGATTTTACTGTTTGTGACATTAGCACATCGGTGTTTAACATAATTATGTATTTTGCCTAATGTTTTAATGATGACATTAATAAACTAACAGAGAAATGTTATACAACATACTAAGGATTCAGTTGCTAATGTTATAACATCAATGTTTAATAAATTATTTATATATATATATATAAATATGTTATCACTTTTTGTGATGTTATCAAGCCACGAAGACTTGATAACATCAAAGACTTTTGTTTTTCGATCTGAAGTCTTCTGCTGTATCTATGTCACGTATCTGTCCCAGAAGATGTCTGGATCGTGCTGCTTATTCCCAAGTGCCATTCTCTCACTTATCTGATATTGAACCTGAAGCTTCCATTCAGATCACATATTCAGCCCATGTTCTCAACATTAATTCTATGCCTGACTTCTTCCTGCTCACCAAGAGAAATAGCAGCTGGGAGAGGAAAATAGGTGTGTAACAATCACTCCGTGCCAATCAAATCATTCTATTCCCTCATAAATACCTTGCGCTACCCCAATCTATCCCACTCCTACAGTTACTTGTAATGTAAGCCCCACATCTTCCTCTGTAATGTGGTGCAAGTTTACTGAATTGTCTTAAGGACAGTTTCTTCTCCCTGAAGACCTCCATAATGTGAATGCTGGCCTCTTCTTAACCGTCTGTTTTGGCCTCCAGCTTTGCTTGTTGACAGCAGTCCGAATCTCCAGTGGTGAACAGTGACTACCCTTTCAAGTTTTCAACCAGGCAAATCTGTTGGCAAATATGAAAGAGTATAATGTTTTGCTGAAGTTTGTAAAGTTTCCATTACAAAATTATCAACTGCTTGATTTCCCTTTGCTTTAACTTCAGAGATAAAAAGTTACATTTTAGCTATCTGTACAAATTTTTTTTGTTCTGTCTTTGATTTTACAGACATTGACATGTTACACTCTTTAAACAATGTTTCTGCTTTGAGTTACATGATGTGATCCATCTGAAGAGAAACTTTCAAATTTATTAATCACTGATTATTATTTTTGGATTCTTACAAGGCTGCACGTTCTTAAGTAAAACTTATACTGCCTCGTGCCAATCTTCCTCCACCACCACCCCACACACACACACACACACACACACACAAGCGGGCTACATATTCATTCTAAGTGTGGATAATGAGAATCAAGAAATTTCCTAGCTCACTATGCCAATAGGATTTGATTCATTGTTCTTGTACAGATGTATTGAATATTTCTACAAGCAAATATTCACGATTTTGACCTTTGATTTTTATTGTTATATATTAATAAGTACAAGAATGTTCGTCCTCGATTTAATGGAATTTTGTTCTAAGGGCCAGGTGCTAACTGAAGTATGACATGCTACCGCAGGAAATAGTTCGGAGACAGCCACAGGATCTGCTAGGTTGGTCTGTTGGGGCTTCATTCCAATTACAGTAAGAACAATAAATATGCCTTTGCAAAGAAGGTCTGGAGTGAGATGTTGAGGTTCATCCCAAGCAGTTCAGTGACACAGGACTCTGTGCTCTATGGGCTGTTTCTAGTGACACACACCGACAAATATCAACTGCTGCTGAAGGCTCATCAACTCGGTGAGGAACACTCTTTGGCCCGCCCAAAACTTGCTGATATTCCAATGCAAAGATTTGTTCTCAATCGAGTGCTACAGACTGGTACATTCCAAAGCCCAAGACTACATGCTGAGGGATGCTGTCAAGCTTGGGGTGGCTGCCCCAAAGGCACAATGGGGAAAGGCCACTGTTTAAAGCTTTTCAACTAAGACAGACAGAGGGGCCAGTAACTCTCGGACTGCGTAATGTTGCAAATCTGTAAAAACAACAGCACACAGTGAAATGTGATGAATATGTATAGTTTTTGATGAAAAACTGAACTGTAATAAATGTAATGTCTTGGAATAAAGCACTTAAAGTTTTGTAAATATGGTTATTTTTGTCACTGTCTGTAATTATTGAAAATGTCGTTTCTGCAATGGTTTATTTCACGGTATTTATGAATAAAGTATATTTTTGAAGTTAAAAAAAAAGCAATAAAGCAGGAAGCAGCCTGTTACTCTTACTCCACACCATAGGAAGGATCTATTGCACTAGAAAGGATGCAGAGGAGATTCACCAGGATGTTGCCCAGGCTGGAAAACTGGGTCAGTAGGGGGTGGTGTTTTGCTGAGGTGAGGGGGTTGGGGGGATTGCCACAGTTTGGAGGGGCAGGCTGGACATCAGGGCATCAGGGTGGGGAGGGGGATCAAGGCTGGCCCAGGATCTGAGAGGGGGTCGCGATCGGGCCTTGGGGGGTGCTGGAAGGGCAGAACTGTGGGATCCTCGGCTGGCCAGTGATTGAGCTGGCCAGCAAATGGGGAGACTGACAGATGAGGGCCACTGCACGTGTACAGAGTTCCAGAACTGTCAGCCTCTGGTGCGAATAGGCCCCGCCCTACGGTTTTTAATGAGATTCACGATTGTGATCTCTGCAGTGCATAGAGTGGGGAGTTTCAGATCTGAATCTGCACTGGAAAAGCAGTTGTGATCCAGACCAGTTTTTCTACCAATTCAGCACTTTTGGAAGAATTACCTCCATTGTTTCTTGCGTTCTATACAGAGAAAGCATACCACATACACAGGGAAGGAAAGGAGAGAGTGCAGAATGTAGGGTTACAGTCATAGCTAAGGTGTAGAGAAAGATGAATTTAATATAAAGTAGGTCCATTCAAAAGTCTGCTGGAGCAGGGAATAAGCTGTTCTTGAATTGCTTTGTACATAATCTCAGACTTTTGTATCTTTTGTCCAATGGAAAAAGGTGGAAGGGAGTATGTCTGAATGCACAGGCTCCTTGATTATGCTGGCTGCTTTTCCAAGGCAGCAGGAAGTGTAGACAGTGCCATGGATGGGAGCCAGGTTTGAATGATGTACTGAGCTTCATTCATAATCTTTTGAAGTTTCTTACAATCTTGGACAGCACAGGAGCCGTACTGAGTTATGATATACCCAGAAAGAACCTTTTCTCTGATGCATCTGAAGAAGTTAGTGAGAGTTGTAGTGGTATGTTGATGGTATGTGGAGTCCTGACTCTCAGTGTAATAAACGTCTGACCTCCTTGGATGACCCTGACTCCAAAATCTTTAATGAATTGGTGGACTTGGTTAAAGGCTATTCCATAATACTCCAGTGATACTGCTTTAATATGGCAGGGTGAACACTTGAGGAATCTGTTGCTGAATTTCTGACCAAGCTATGAAAATTGGCAGAGTGCTGTGATTTTGGACCACCCCTGAGCAACATGTTGTGAGATAGTCTGGACTGTGGAATTTATAACATGATAATCCAAAAGACATACTGACAGAACCCAATTTGGATCTATAGAAGACCACTGAGCTAGCTGTATAATTGGAGAATGCAGAGAAAAGAGCTCAGGAACGACAGGCAATATCAGATCACAATGTTTTCCAATTGGGGGAGGGGCCTTGTGCAATGTCCATCCCTCAACTGAGTCAGGGTTTCAGTATAACTTCAGGATTTCTTATAGCAAGGGAGCTCAAGTTGTATCACCAGCAGTCAAGGCATGTTCAGGGGCAGCCTTCAGACTGTTACGGAGAAGGTCATAGACGCCAGATAGTGGACTATTGCAAGTGCTGCAGAAGACCACAACAAAAACAAAAATACAAGTGGCAGTCAAAGTGCTTGCTATTTCAAAAAGAAGCCAAGGCTGACACCGGACCGTATCTTGCAGATAAGCCTACTTAAATCACATCTCCACAACAAAAGTTGCCCCCATAATGGTGCAGTTATTAATAAATGGTCACCAATTAAAAATAAAAGTGGATACGGGTTCAGCGAGTCTGGGACTTAAATGGTTTGTAACCATTTATGTGCTCATTGTCCGGTTCTCTCTGGGGAGGAAAGCACCTGGTCCTCACAAATTTCATGTTGGCCTCACCAGTATAACCTGCCTGGTATCTTGGCAATGTACACTGAGCAGTGTCAGAGGGTGAGGCCTGCAGGGCAAGCCTGAAGAGGTGGGGCCAGATTGGGGCTGCCTGATTGGGGAAGGGTGCTCTGCTGCACATTCTGCAGTTGTGATTGGTGGGGTGGGTATTGGAAGGCCTGCTGCTGTTTAGCATGCAGCATTTTACCCTACCTCAAAAGCATGTAAACAATACGCAAGGCTTATGTCAGGAGTGTGATAGAATAGTCTTCACTTGCCTGGGTAAGTGCAGCTCCAACAACACTCAAGGAGGTCTACCATTGGCTAGACCACTCACCATTTTGACTTGGAATTATATTGCCATTCCTTCATTGTCACTGGGTCAAAATCCTGGAACCACCCCCTAACAGCATAGTGGATGTACTTACATGAAAAGGATTGCAGTGGTTCAAGAAGGCAGCTCACCATCACTTTCTCAGGGGCAATTAGGGGTGGGCAATAAATGTTGGTCTAGCCAACGGTACCCACAACCATAAATGAATTTAAAACAGCAAGGGGCTGAATAGCAGGAGGATGAGAAATAAGTTCAACAGAAAGTGAAGGAATCAAAAGAGGAAGAGATCCTACAATGTACAATGGATACAAGACACGTTTTAATAGAATGAAGCCAATAATCAAACCCATGCCTCCACATTCACCTATAGTTCCACACTCTTTACTTTTCCCTATCATTGACATTGTCTACTTTCTGACAGCAAAACAAAACCATTGGAAGAAATTCAGTTACAATCATAATACATATAAAAGTAACTGATCACCCTTGTGCAGTCCCTTAGTGTCTTTTTTTCATGTGCCTTTGCCTTTTCTAATGGCCTAATGTTTCCCCGGTGATTGCTGTGTAGATCATCGAAGGGGGCTGAACTTAAGAGGAGGACACTCAAGAGGGAGCAGCATGGTAGCACAGTGGTTAGTGCTGCTGCCTCAGCACCAGGAACCTGAATTCGATTCCAGCTTTGGGTGACTCTCTGTGTAGAGTTTGCACGTTCGCCCCACATCTCTGTGGGTTTTCTTTAATGCTCCACTTTCCTCCCACAGTCCAAAGATGTTCAGGTTAGGCGGATTGGTCAAAGTGCTAATTTTTAAGGGTTAGGTAAATCATCATCAGAATTAAAATCTTGAGTCCTAACCGATAGATGTTATTAGAAGTCAGTGGTGTGTGAGTATTTAATTAACTGTGGAGGGGTGGATGAGGTTAATAGTGTTGCTAACAGGACATAGTTTAGAAAGCTGAGAGGGGATCTTATAGAGACTTAGAAGATAATGAAGGGGCTAGATAGAGTAGAGGTAGAGAGATTCTTTCCAATTAGAAAGCAAACCAGAACTAGAATGCACAACCTCAAAATAAGGGGTGGAGGTATGGGCAGTTTAGAATAGAGTTGAAAAGGAACTTCTTCTGTCAGAGGTTGGTGAATCTCTGGAATTCTCCGCCCCTTGAAGTGGTGGAAGCTATCTCATTGAATATGTTTAAGTCATGGGTAGATAGATTTCTGATAGACAGGGGAATTAAGGATTATGGGGAGCAGGTGGGAAAGTGGAACTGATCCATTTCAGATCAGCCATGATCATATTGAATGGCAGGGCAGGCTCAAAGGGCAAGATGGCCTACTCCTGCTCCTATTTCTTATGTTCTTATACCATTTGAGATTAATTCATTACCTTTACAATTTGTGTCGCATCTTTAAGTTATGTCCTTGAAGCAACACTTGTGGTCATTGGCCACTGCAGCCTCTTGTCCTCAATGTCTCCTAAGCATTTGTCTAGAGTTTATCCTGTTACCTGTGGGTACAAAACATCTCTCCTGCTTCCCACCTCTTTTATCAAAATTTCAGTGCATTGCAGACTATCCCAAACATTCTTCAAAAATCACAGCACAGACTCAGCTTCCAAATGATTTCCATCACTTCTTGCAGCTACGATGCCCTTTAAGTAGTGCTAGCCACATGGGATATTGGGCCTCCTGCTGATACATGGAACCAATGACCTGCATTGTTAAATGCAGGCTGCATACAACAATCACGTAAAGCAATAGGCACCACAGGCTTGCATGATGATTGCAAGTAAGGGAACAGATGTGAGTTCATCATGCATCATGAGCTCAATGGCCACTTTCAGAGTTCAACCAGTTCCTGCCCCGAAAAATCTTCAAAATATGTTAAGCTAACTTATTCTTATCAAATTCTCCAACTCTAAAGCTAGCTAAATATATGTAATACAGCTTCACTGCACTGACAATGAGAGTCCATCCACAATAAATGCATGATCTCAAGGCAAATGCTGCAATCAATCACTATGCAGGAATGGGCCCCAAGCACCACATAATGCCCTGATCTGAGAGCTTGCATAATATCAGGTTCCTTACCAATCCTCTGCTCCCTTGAAACATTTAGATCTTACAAACCACTCTCATGAATTTTTCTGGCCTCTTTTTATTTCTTCTTAGAATCATAGAATCCCTACAGTGCAGAAAGATGCCATTTGGCTCATCAAACCTGCACCAACAACAATCCCACGCAGACCCTATCCTTGTAACCTCACATATTTACCCTGCTTATCCCCCTGACACTAAGGAGCTATTTACCTCGGCCAACCAACCTAAAATGTATATCTTTGGACTATGGGAGGAAACTGGAGCACCCAGCAGAACTCATGCAGACACGGGAAGAACATGCAAACTCCACACAGACAGTCACCCAAGGTTGGAATCGAACCCGGGTCTTTGGCGCTATGAGACACCAGTGCTAATCACTGTGCAACTGTGCAGTCCCTCTTTCACATTCTGTCCGTCTTTCTTCCTCTGCTCGCTCCTGCACTCTCTCCTCTGCTCTTCTCTTATCTCAAATCTCCCTTTTCCCTCCTTTGGCATTACTGCGTCTTATCAGTCACTCTCCTTCCCTTCGTCTCCCTGCCCTTTGTAAGGCAATGATCTGCCTTGTCTCTAAATACAGTTTGGATTTAGACCTGTTATAGCAGACTGCCCTACTTATATATTACAACTTTTATTTCTTACAGATTTCCAGGTACGCAGCAAAGCAGCAACATGGACCATAAGCAGCAATCGGCCATAGGAAACCAAGATTTCCTTCTTCTGTACAGGATAGATACACTGTAGCTATTTAGATACCAACTCTCTGCCAGTATATCCTTTCCTATCACCACCATGTGACAGATCTAGCTGCAACTCTGCTTTTGTTTACCAATTCCCGTTAATCTTATTACACTTAACTTAGGAGATAATGCCTGTTATTAAATGAATGCTCTTGCAATTGGTATCAATAAACATTAACTACCCTATCACCCAGCACACACTTCCATCTCTGATAACCTGCAGAATCCTCAGGACTGTTCTTGGCACCAATGTGCCTAGTTCCTAGTAGTTTTTCCATGTTTCCGAACAGACTCTGTCTTGATTAACTAACTGCTATGTCAAGTCGAACGACCAGACTTTCTTGTATAAACAAAGCAAAATACTGCCGATCCTGGAAATCTGAAATAAAAAACAGGATATGCTAGAAAAACTCAGCAGGTCTGGCAGTGTCCATGGAGAAAAAAATCTGAGTTAATGTTTTGAGTCTTTATGCTTCTTCTTCAGAGGTGAAGAGAAGTAGAAATGTGATGAGTTTTATACTTTTAAAGAGGGGATGGGACAGATAGAGCAAATAGAAATTGTGAAATGAGTAAGAGTTAAAGAGAGATTTGACAAAAATGTAATAAACACAAGACAAAGGGAGTGTTAATGGCAGTGTTAAAGATTAAAGAAGGTCTCAATAATGACATAAAGATCAGATAGTAAAATGTGTTAATAACAGAACAAGGATCAGTGCTCTGGGAAAGCAAAATATAAGAACAAGTTACAGACTGACCCCGTGGAGGGGGGAAGGTGTGGTAATGGGGGGGAGAAAGATTTTATAAAATAGCAACATGGAAAGGGAGTTCATCATCTGAAGTTGTTGAACTCAATGTGAACTCCTGAAGGCTGTAAAGTGCCGATTTTGAAAATGAGGTGCTATTCCTCCAGTTTGCATTGGGCTTCACTGGAATATTGTAATAGCCAGGGTGGAAATGTGAGCAAGAGAACAAGATGGTGAGTTGAAATGGCAAAATGACAGGAAGGTCAGGGTCCTGCTTGCAGATTGAATGAAAGTATTCCACAAAACGGTCACCCAGTTTGTGTTTAGCCACCCCAATGTAGAGGAGGCTACATTGGGAGCAGCTAATATAACAACTAAATTTAAAGAACTACAAGTGAATTGCTTCTTCACCTAAAATGAATGTTTGGGGTTTTGAGAATGAGGAGAGAGGAGGTGATGGTGTACCACCTTCTGCAATTGCACAGGAAGATGCCGTGGGAAAGGGATGAGGAGCAAAAGATGCTGGGGGAGTGGACCAGGATGTCACAAAGCGAATGGCTCCTGTGAAATACTGATAAGGGTGGTGACGGGAAAATGTGCTTGTCGATGGCATCATGCTGAAGTTGGCAGGAATGGTGAAAGATGGTTCCTTGAATGCAGAGGCTGGTGGGTTGAAAGTGAAGACAAGGGGGACTCAATCATGGTTCTGGGAGGACAGAAAAGGGATAAGAACAGAGAGGAAGATGGGTCTATTCTTGTTGAGAACCCTGTCAACCACAGTTGGATGTGACGGGGCGGGGTGGGGGGAGGGTGGTGGTGATAACATCACTGGAACAAATGTGACAGAGTAACTGCGAGAATGGGATGGATTACTTGCAGGAAGCAGGGTGTGAGGAGCTGTAATCAAGCTAGCTCTATGAATTGGTGGGTTTGTAATGAATATTGGTGGGCAATCTTTCACCAGAAGTGGAGATAGAGAAGCCGATGAAGGGAAATGTTGGAGATGGGCCATGTAAAGCTAAGAGAGGGATGGAAATTGGAAGCAAAATTGATACATTTTACCAGATCCTGATAAAAACATGAAATGGCACCTATACAGTCATCAATGTAATGGAAAAAGATTTGTAGGAGGGCTCCTGAGTAGGACTGGAACAAGGACTGTTCCACCCAAAGGAATGGCATCACTAGGGCACATGTGGATATCCATGGACACTCCTTCAATTTGGAAGAAGTGAACCAAATTAAAGTCTACCAGGACAGCAGTGTTTGTGGATTTTGGAAAGGAAGTAGCAGTGGGTTATATTGGGTTGGGAACTAAGAAGTTGGAAGCTGTAGAGGGAAGATCTTCAGAGGCGGTGTGGTCTGTGGCAGTCTTAGAAACAAGGGTTTAATGTTAGGTGGTGAAGGATCATGGTCTGAAGCGGGTAGGGAGAAGTATCTGAGAGTAGGTGCTCAGTTTTTGCAAGGTAAAGATCAGTTTGCCGAACAACAATGGCACCACCATTGTCAGCAGGTTTGACAGCAAGGACAAGGTTGGGTCAGGAATGAGTGCAAGAATTTTAATATGAGACAGGTTGGAGTGGATGAGAAAAGCAGAGAAAAAAGCCAATGTTATGTTGAAAGTTTTCAATGAAAAGATCAACACAGGTCAGAGATCAGAGGGAGGGTCCAGGTAGAGAGAGAATACTAGGAGATGGGTGAAAGGATGAGTTGAACAGTGGAAAACTCCTGGCCAAAGAGGCGAGTACAAAAAGGCATTGATGGATGAAGAGTTCAGCATTGTGCCGACCCAAAACTCATTGAAGAGAGGACGTAAGGAGATGAAACAGAATCCTTTGCTGATCACGGACTTCTCTGTACCACTGACTATCTTTGATTCAATGAGAAAATTGTTTCAAACACAAAATATTGGCTTTGGTTATTTGTTTGAAGACATTCACTCGGGCGAGACTCATAAAATCCAGCCTGAGGCCAACAGAGAATTCCATTCTGCGAGCCTCATCCACCCTATAATCTGGGGAGGGCATGACTGAAAGATGATATTACTTGCTTAACAACCAAAAGCTGAGAATGGACACTGCACACTGTAACAAATCATTAACAGTATCTCTCTAACAAACTTCATTAAATCACTTCATCTGAGCTTCAACTTAATCTCAATCACTTCAACTGCTGTCTGTCTTCCTCATCAGTTCCTCTTTCACTCCCTCCCCTCACACCTTTGTGCTTGCCAAACTTCCCCTTCTCTGCTGTCAGCCTCAGGCTCCCCTCCCATCGCCTGTTCCTGCCTAACATCATGATTAGTCAATGCTGCAACTGCTCTGTCAGCATTGCAGGAGCAAAGCACTGTGTAAGGCTGGAAAACAAAAAAAAAGTGCTGTGAATCCTCAGCAGGTCTGGGAGCAGCCTGGCCGGAAAATGAAACAATGTTAAAACGTTTCAAATTGATAACCTTTTGTCAGAACTGGAAAGAGTTGGAGATGTAACAGGTTTTATACAAGTAGGAGGACAAGGATAAAGACTGTCAGAAGGACAGCCAGAATGCAGACCTTGGAAATCATGGAGCAGGAAACTGTCTGAATGCAAAATAATATAGTAGCAATAGAATTATAGAAAAACTACAGCACAAACACAAGTTGTGCCGATCATATCTCTACTTACTAGGCTTACCTATAACCTTCAATCCTATTAAGTCCCATGTACTCATCCAGAAATCTTTTAAAAGACCCTATCGAATTTAGCTCCACCACCACCAAGGGCAGCAATTCCACTCACCTACCATGCTCTGAGTAAAAAATTTACCCCTGACATCTCCTCTCTACCTATTCCCCAGTACCTTAAATCTGAAGATACTGAACAGTGGGCTTTACCATCAAGATGGGATCCATCCAAAACTAGGCTGGGATCAAGGTCCAAATGAAAAGGATAAATGGAGTAGACACAAGACTTTAAAATAATAAATAGGGGCAGGCTCAGATGGAAAAGACTGTATAGATAATAGTTTGACAACAAATGAAAGTGAAGAGAGTAGATTACCAGAATACCACAGGTAAAGGAAAAGTAAACATGATAAAGGGATTTAGCTAGGAAAGAGACATAAGGAACATGAGAGTAAATCATTAGAGCAGAAGGACAGATTAGGCTGGAAGACCCAAATCAGCTTTCTTTAATGCAACACGGAGCTTAGAGAACAAACTGAAAGAATTGCAGGCCTAATAAAGAAACTGGCAACTACTATAAAAGGAAATCCAAAAGACTTACAGAAAAAATACAGAAAAAGTAATAGGGCGTAAAAGAAATGGCACAGCTTATCAGAGAGTGAAGAGATGGAGATCAAGGCTGAGATATTCAATGAGAGTTTTTATTTATCTTTATTGAGGGAGAAGGGGCTGCTAAGATCACAATGAAAGAGGAGATATATGAAAGAGACAAAAATTGTTAAAGATGCAATATTAGAAAGCTTAAATTGACATAAAGTGGACAATTCACCAGGATTAGCAGATATGCATCCAAGGATGCAGACAGAAGTTATTCCAAAATGCATTTGACAGAGCCCCACATAACATGCTTGATGATGTTTAGGGGATTGGCGCAGATCTGGTGGGCCAAAAGATCTCCTTCTGCACTGTGGGGATTCTATGGTTATGGACAGGCAGGTGGAACAGCACATTTGGCAGATGAAATTTAATACAGAAAATTGTGAACAACAAAAAGAGGCAATATTAAACAAAAGGTATAATTCTAATAGGGAATAGGAAAAGAGATACAAGGGGAGCATCATGGAATATGGCAGATCAAGTTGGAAAAGTGGTTAATGAGGCATATGGGATATGAAGCTTTATAAACATAAATATATTTATACCTCCTGAGGTATATACAAAGACAAAGAAGTTATGACGAATCTTTATAAAACTTTTCTGTCCCCAGTTGGAGTACTGTGTCCAATTCTGATTACTGCTCTTTAGGAATGATACAAAGACATTAGAGAGGGTGCAGGAAAGATTTACAAGAATAATTGCAGAGATGAGGAACTTCAATTACATGGATAGTTGAAGCTGGGATTGTTCTCAATAGAGGAGAGAGTATGGAGAAAGTATTTGTTAGAGATGTTAAAAATCATGAGGAGGCTGGACAGAAGAATTTTTTTTAATGTTCTTTTGGAAGCATATAATTAAAAATAACTTTTGATGGATTAACTAAATGGGCAAAATGATAGCAAATGGAGTTCAGTGCAGGCAAATTACTGGTCATCCACTTCAGACCTCAAAAGGATAGAACAAGATACTTGTGGTCAAAAGTTAGAAAACAGTGAAGGTCCAGATACTTTCAGATACAAAGGTCATTAGAATGTCATGAAGAGCTATAGGAAATAATCAAAATGGCTAACAGTGGCCCCTCCATCTAAAAACATAGAATTTAAGAGTGTGGAGGTTATACTTTAACTATACAAAGCCCTGGTTACACCTCAACTGGGATACTGTGAGTAGTCAGGGGATCACATTGTTGGAAGGATGTATTAACCTTGCAGAGAGAAGAGAACAAATTTACCAGAATGATGCCTGGTCTCTAAGAGTTAAATTGTAAAGCATGGTTACACAAACTAGGGTCATATTCTGTAGAATTAAGACTGTTTGGGGTGATTTATCAATGTTTTCAAAATATTAAACTTAGACATTGAGAAATTATTCCTTCTGGTTGGAGCGACTGGACACAGAAACATTGTCTAAAAATTAGAACCATATGTTTTAGGAGTTAAATTAGGAAACACTTCTATAAAGAAAGTATGATGGAAGCTTGGAACTCTCTAGCAGCTGGCAATTGTTGCTACATCAATTATTCATTTGAAATTTGAGACTGATACATTTACATCAAAGGTTTTAAGAGGTAAAGGTGAGCTTAAGGATAACGAATTGGTTCAGCTATTATAAGAATGGGTAATTAAAGTTTATTTATTTATTAGTCACAAGCAAGCTTATATTAACACTCCAATGAAGTTACTGTGAAAATGCCCTAGTCGCCACACTCTGGTAGCTGATCAGGCACACTGAGGAAGAATTTAGCATGGCCAATGGACTTAACCAGCACATCTTTCGGACTGTGGGAGGAAACCAAAGCAGCCGGAGGAAACCCACACAGACACGGTGGGGGGAACATGCAAACTCCACACAGACAGTCACCCAAGAGTGCAGTTGAGCCTGTGTTCTGAAGCAGCAGTGCTAACTATTGTGCCGTCATGCTGCCGAGGACTATGATGCCTGGATTAGTGCAAATCCAATAACAGTCAAGAAGCTTGACATCATCGTAGCTCAATTCATTGGCGCCCTACCACCCCCTTCAAAATTCACCATCATCACAATGAACAGTGGCAGAGTGTACTATCTACAAGATGCATTACAATACACAACAACGCTTTGACAGCACTCTCCAAACCGCAACCTCCTTTACGTAGCTGGGAAAGGGCAGCAGATTCATGGAAACACACCAGCTGCAAGTTCCTCTCTAAACCACAGAACATTCTGACTTGAAACTATATTGCTATTCTTTCATTTTGCTGGAAAAAATCCTGGAACTCTTTCCCTAACAACACTGTGGGTATACCTAAAGCACATGGACTACGGTAATTCAAGAAGGCAACTCACCACTACCTTCTCAAGGGCAATGTGGGATGGGCAATAAATGCTGTCCCAGCCAGTGAGTTCCAAGTCCCAGGTAAACATTTTAAAAATGCTGCATCTCTGAAGTGATGTCTTGTGGATGGGATTTTTAACCAGTCATTACATTTGGAACCAGGTGCTAACATTTTGCTCCCAGCATCAAAAATAAACTTCTTTTTTTGTGGAATGTTGCTAAAAACCTGCATGAAAGCAATCATTGTACTTCAAAGTAATGCACTGCATGTGGAATGTTGAAAGATAAGTTCTATATAAATTCAAACCATTGTTTCTCATTATGTACACTGTTGTGCTTCACCTCCTTCTAGAATTTGTAAAGTAGGGCTGGAAAAGATGCAGGAGCTGTTGTCTTGGTTCCCCCTCTGCAGCTCTGTGACGCAGGACTCTTGTGTTTTGGAGACTGTTCCAGGGACGCACAAACAGCAACTGTGGCTGGAGGATCATCAATTCGGTGAAAGACACTTTCTGATATACCCGAAATGTGATGGTCTTCTACTATAAAGAGTTGTCCTTAACTGTCTAAGGTCCAGGACAACTTGAATGACACACTAAAGACTAGGCAGCCACCTCAGAGGTGCAATGGGAGAAAGTCACTGTCTAAGGCCTTTCTGTTATAGAACATCAAGGGGCTGGAAAATCTGTAGAACTCTCTCAGGCCGTATGCCTAACATTGAATATGAAAATGAAAGTATTGAAATTGTATTGGGAATCTCAGAGAAGAACATGTTGTATGAAGGAAAGCTGGATTCTATTATTGCGCTTTTTGTCATTTTTCAATCTTAACCATCTTGTGCCCAGGCTGTATGCCTGATATGGAATGCATATTGACAATTTCATAAGAATAACAATTGTATGGAGGTAACAAGGATTAAAAAACAATGTGGAGACAAGCCTAGGATTGGAACACAGTGCAGAGACAAGTCAAATTTTATGATACATCCAGTAGTTTTCAAGTTGAAAGATGAGATTTTATGGCCTCGCTAGACCCGAGACTAGAAAATCCCATTCGGGGTCAACAGATCTTCCCATTGTCTGCCTCTCTGCCATTCCAATTCCCGTGGCTTCCGGCTGAAATGTTTTGTAATATATTTTTACAAATTTTATGAATAATGCATATTTTTGAGGCAATAAAAATCAAATACTGAATGAACCTTAATCCCTTGAAAAGCAGATTCACACGTTGAAATATCAACAAGTGCAAAAGGAATTTGTTTGACCAACAACCTTCTTCTCTGTTTCTTCAGCATCTTGTCTTGCAGCAAATCTGATCAGATGTCACTGAGGCCCAGATGGAGCTGGATTTACATTGAGCACAGTAAGAAGTCTCACCACACCAGGTTAAAGTACAAGAGTTTATTTGGTAGCAAAAGCCACTAGCTTTCGGAGCACTTGCTGTTCCTTTGTCAGGCACTCACTTTTGCTACCAAATAAACCTCTTGGACTTTGATCTGATGTGGTGAGACTTCTTACTGTGTTTACCCCAGTCCAACGCTGGCATCTCTACATTGAGCATCAAAGAATAATGCAAGCGGAGAGGGATGCCTAAACTGTGGTGTGAGGGAATTGGATAGATAGGAATGGTAGGGCAGCTTGGGGGAGTGGTGGCACAGTGGTCAGCATTGCCGCATCACAGTGCCAGGGATCCAGGTTCAATTCCAGTCTTGGGTAACTGTGTGGCATTTGCACATTCTCCCTGTGTCTACATAGGCTTCCTCTGGGTGTTCCAGTTTCCTTCCATAAGATGTACAAGTTGGGTGGATTGGTCATGATCAATCACCATTTAGTGTAAGGGGGATTAGCAGGGTAAACACATGGGGTTAGAAGGATGGGACCTGGGTGGGATTGTTGTCTGTGCAGGCTCGATGAGCTGAATGGCTTCTTGCTGCATTGTAGGGATTGGATGAAATAAAAGCAGGATACCAGTTGGGGAGTGCTGGATGATGTTGACAGCGCCTTGGAGCTGGAGTAATATTGCTGAGAGGCTGCTCTGAGTCAAAGGAGAGCCTGCCTCGGAAAGGTTGGCAATGTGTCAACCCACAAAGCTAACTAACTCCGCCGAGGCAGGTTTTTGGCTGCAACCTCAATGAAGTGAGGTTGATCCGAAAGCTTTGATGGGAAGGATCAGCTCTCTCTCTCCCTCCAACCCCCACAAAAAAACCGGTTCGAAAGATCAGTATTGAACCAATGCCTGCGGATCAGGGCTGTGGCACAGCCTCTTGATTGGTGCAAAAACTCTGCTGATCTCCTAGGTTACACCATCGCGTTAATGGTTAATTCTTGCAGGATGTTGCTGGGCGGGCTGGAAATATAAGATGAACTGCTAAAGAGGCAGGTAGAGGGAAGAGAAGAGCCGGGAGAAGGAACGGAGGGGGGAAAGGAGCAAGGATGGGGAAAGGAGGAGAGAAGGGTGAAGAAGAAGGGGAGTGTGAGAAAACGTTAGCCCTGTACACTTGGCAAGAGATCCAGAAGCACAATAGCAAGACGGACAAGTGGCTGGTGATTGATAGGAAAGTGTATAACGTGACTAACTGGGCCTTAAAGCATCCTGGAGGGATACGGGTTATCAGTCACTTTGCCGGAGAGGATGCCACGGTAAGCAGATCACTTTAAACAAACATTCAATTAAACCGATCGATTCTCCGCTTGCATTTTTACCTCAGAGAGAGAGAGATGCTGCCTGAATATAAAGTCAGAAAGCATTCGAAGACTGCATTTTTCTTTTCTCTTTTGTCATGTTCATTCAATATTCCTTTCTCACAATCGGTGAATCTTCTCCAAAATATTTTGTTTCGCGAATTTTTCTTGCGCACCCTCCCCCCCCCGCCACTTCCTCTCTTAAACGAAATGTTTTTTTGAGGTACGGAGGAAAGCCCAATTCGGTGGCAGAAGACCAAGGTTACTGGAGTTCAGGGATCCGGAGTTACTATCGGTCACAGAGATGTATGTGGGCCACTAATTCTGAAGGAAATACTACGTGGGCAGCTCCCACAATCCTAAAAGCTCTAGGCGAGGTCTGCATCTGAATTACTAAATTGTTGAGGAAAGATTAAAGAAGTATAATTCTTCTGAGTCGCTCATAGGGAGATAAGTTTTTTTTTAAATGTTGATTCAGAATAATCACATGGATCACAAAAAAGTGGATGGATTGCATTTTTTAATCGTACTCATACTAATCTTGGCAAATCTAGTAATAATTTAATAAATAATTTATTCAAACATCCACTAATTAACAGCAGTATCAATGAATATACTATAGTTAGAATGCCATCTTCACAACACTGCTGAAGACCATAGAATGTCAATTAACAAAAACAAAACTTGATTCTTTTGATGATTGTAATATATTAATTCTGGTAAATACTATTGAACGGGTCTGCAACTCACATTGGTGCTTTATTGCTACAATATATGGTCACAGTTAAAGTTTCCAAAGGATGCACTGCTGCTAATCATCAATATTCATTTAGAATCTATGCAAATAATCAGGACTTTCTCCAATTCTTCCTTTGCTCTGGGAAATATTATCCTTTAGTGGGTCACAGTTGCAGTGGTGCTTGTCAAGTGGCCGTTCTTTATGTGAACCTAGGGTATGAGATGTTATGAGAGGATAATACACTTTACGCAACATCAAACTGAAACAGCCTGTGTCAGCATGCTGCACCCTTGAATAACATTCAGCTTGGGGCCAAGGTCCTGGCAATGACCATCTCCAATGAGGGAAAGTCTGACCACCTGCCCTTGGTATTAATTGGCATTCTCATCACCAGATCCTCCGTCATCAATATTCTGGGAGTTACTATTGTCCAGAAACTTAACTGCACCAGCCTATAAATACTGTAGCTGCAAGAGAAAATCAGATAACTGCGTTCAATAACTTTCCACCTGATGCCCTGAAGCCTTTGCACCATCTGCCAGGCAGAGACAGGGGTGTGATGGAATACTTTTAGATGAGCGCAGCTCCAACAACACTCAAGAAACTTGAAACCATCCAGGAGCTCACTTAACAGGCATCTCAGCCTGTGAACCATATTTAATTGTTGATTGTGTCTACAAAGTGTACCATTGTTAGCAATGTAAATGAATAAAATAGAAAAATAATTGATTATCGAGCATACAGTGCTGGACATTGATCTGGAACCCTTTGTTGCCTGGTGCAGTATTTCAGCTAGTGACCAGTGATGTTTGGTTGAATAATCCTGAGATGTACTATGCAAATGGATGAAGGAGTTGAAAAGCAATTAAAAATGGTCTCAGTGGTTTAATATGACACCAAGTTACAAAGAACTAAATGAGCCCAGCCCAAACCTTATGTTGCTGAATTAATTAGTCATTACAATTGATTCCAGTACCCTAGACTGAAGATAGGAACAAAATAAACAATAATTTCCAGTATTCCTTGATCATTCTTTGGATACATTGTTGGCACTTCAATGTGAACGAAGGGTGAGAACAGGATTAGGTTTGCTTGCAATGCTTGCCAAGGTTGAATTGCCTGACAATATTCTCAATATAGACAGCATGGAGAATTGGCTGAGTTTCTGGTGGGGACTAGTCTGTGGAAGCATATCACACCATGAGATGACTCATTTGAGGGAGGATGGAATGTAATACAGGAAAGAGGTTCAATCGGTAAAGTGCACGTACAAGATGTCAATTGTCCCATGGTTGAGTGGAATCCATTTTAACTTTCCCTGACACTCCACAGATGGAATGATAACAAGGTTCCTGACCATGAACTTCACAGTGAAATTATTTTGTCTGAATATTGTAACTGCTTTAGCAAACAGTTCATTCTTTTTGAAGTTGTTCTTTATAGATTCCTGAGTGAATGGGTGTTTGGACAGAACAATTGGCATAGTGACTAGATGAGACTCCCAGACTCAATCCCAGGCTCAGGTCACTGTTTGTGTGGAATTTGCATGTTCTTCCCATGTCTGCGTGGGTTTTCTCCAGATGCTGCAGTTTCCTTCCACGGTTCAAAGATGTTCGAGTTAGGTTGATTTGCCATGCTAAATGCTAGAGTCAGGGGGATTAGCAAGATAAATGTGCGAGGTTACTGAAGTAGCCTGGGTGGAATTCAGACTCGATGGGTTGAATGGCTGCCTTCTGTACTGTAGGGATTTTATGAAAGTTGCTGTCCTGTGTTGTGTTAAATGCTTTACATCTGAAAAGTAGTAAGGAGGCCGCAATTCATAGAATTATAAAATCTTACACGAGGGAGTTATTGGTCTGCTGAATCTTTGAAAAATTAGTTCAGTTTAGTCCCACATTTGGTTCCATAATAGAAAAAACTAGTCCTTTGCAATGCATGCTAAAATATTGATTCCACCTTATTTTAAGGTAGTATGTTGCAGTTCTTAACAAAACTTCTCTTCAGGAATTTCCCTTCGTTTCTCCTCAAGTTTGTTTTTCCAAAAACTTTAAATTTATAATTTCTGATTACCGGCCAGAGAAAAGTTTTTTTTCTACTGGCTATACCAAAATGCCTCAATTTTGAGTATCCCTGTTTCACCTTTTCCTTCGCTGCTTTAAGGAAAACAGAACAAGTTCTCCATTCCCATCACAGAAGTGAATTCACTCATCCGTGGAAAACTTCCTGTGTACCATCTTAGGGGCCGTGGCATCCTTCTTAAGATATGATGCCCAAAATTGTATACAATGAGGCCGAACTAGTAAATGTTGTATTCAATGCCTCTGAATACAAAACCTTAGGTCTGACAAAAAGTCACGTAGACTCAAAACGTTAGCTCTATTCTTTCCCCACAGATGCTATTAGACCTGCTGAGATTTTCTATTCTTATTTCAGATTCTAGCATCTGCAGTATTTTGCTTTTCACCTTTATTAACTGTATCATCAACTGGTTCGGCACCCTTAAGGATTTGTGAATTTGCACCTGCAGCCCCATTTGCTCTTGTAATTCTCTCAATATTCCTATTTAAATTGCCTCTCCAAATTGTTTCTTCTAAATTCCTTCTCTTCACACTTGAGTGCATTGAATGGCATCTGCCATCTATCTGCCCATTTCACCAGACTATGTTATCCTGAAGTCGCTGTCCAGCTCCTGCTAGTATTTTGCCAATTCTTTTATCTTCTATACTCTATCAAAGTCCATGTAATTTATTTATATCAAGAAAGCACTGATTCTTGAAACCCTCACTGCATAATTCTGTCCAGAATTCGGTCAACAGGAAAACGTGTGTTGATCATTACTCTTCATCTCCTATTCTTTAGACAATTTCATACAGAAAATCCCACTGTTCTTTTAGCCACAAGCTTCTATTGCCTGAATAAGTCTATTGTTCAATACTTTGCCAAATATCTTGTGACAATCCATGTAGACATTTACTACACTATCTTCATCAACTTCCTTTATAATGTCTTTAAAGAACTGAATCAGGTTAATTGGACACAATTTGCCTTAATAGGCCTATGCCAACTGTCCCTTCCAAAGTCAAGTTTCTCCAAATGAAATTTATTTTATTCTTGACAATGGTTTTCCCAGCATTGAGTTTGGACTGATTAGTTTGTATCTACCAGATTTACCCTTGTCACCGTTTTTGGGCAAGTCTGTAACATTTGGGTTAGGGAACGAAAAAGATCAAAACAATAATTTTCGTTCCATCGGTGATATTTCCTGCAAAATGTTCACATATGGATGATAGAATTATTTTTGGCTTTGATAATCTCCACAATCAATTGCCCTAATAATACTCCCTTGACTTGCATGTGCAGGATGACCATTTGGCTGAGATTTGGGGGCTACCTTGTTCCTATGCAACTAAATGTATAGGTGATCACTTTTAGGAGAATAACCAGTAGAAACTGAAAACATTTCCCCTCCATTTATCAACCCGGTCTATTAATTTGGTAGAGTAACTGTAGTTGCTCTTGATGGTATTGAATATTATTCCTCACACAAGTAGCTGATCTTTTGGATGAGCCCAGACAGTGGAGTGTCAACAAGCTATTCAACTGCTGGGGGGATTAAGCCATCACCTGTGCTTACTGTCATGAAACTTGAACTACCTGTGTGCCACATGTAATAATATCATGCAGTCCCTTTCAATCCCTGATCGATTGACACTTAGTAGCATGGCAGATTGGGAGGCGATTCATAGAATTCCCACACTGCAAAAAGAGGCCATTCGGCCCATCAAATCTGCACCAACTCTTTCTGACAGAGTATCTTACCAGACTCTTTTCCCCATCCTATCCACATTTAGCATAGTTAATCCTCACATCTTGTGACATGAAGGAGGAATTTAGCAAGGCCAGCCCACCTAATCTGCATATCTTTCGGACTGTGGGAGGAAACTGGAGCACCTGGAGGAAACCCACACAGACACAGGGAGAATATGCAAACTCTACACAGACAAGAATATGCAAACTCTACACAGATAGTCACCCAAAGCCGAATTGAACCTGGGTCCGTGGAGCTCTGAGCTATCTAGATTGGAATTCAAAAGTAAGCAAATGATTCTTGGTCTTGGCCAGGCCCCATTTGGGGAACTATTCACTTTTTAGTATGGAACTTAAGGAAAGATAAATTAGCCTTGAAAGGACTACAGATCAAATTCAGTTGAATTATACTATGATATTAAGGGATAAATCTATTCAACTTGCACTCCTTTCACTTGCAAAGGTTTTTTGGGGGTGAGATAATCAAGGTGTTTAAAATGATAACTGTTCCATCTATGGGGAATCCAGATCCAGAGGATGTAACCTTATAAGTGGAGTTAGGGCAGTAGGTGAAATTGTGAAGCAGCTTTCACACACAAGGCTCTTCCAGAATCATAGAATCTCTACAATGCAGAAGTAGCTTGCACCATAGTGTCTGCACTGACTCAGACAGAGCATACCACCCAGGCCCTTTCCCATTACCTCACACATTTACACCACTAATCTCCCTAATTTGCACATCTTGGGACACTAAGGGACAATTTAGCAATCTGTCAAGGCCAATCCACCTAACCTGCACATCTTTAGACTTTTTGGGGGGAAACCAGAGCACCAGGAGGAAACGCATTCCCAGACACAGGGGGAATGTGCCAATTCCACACAGACAGTCACCCAGGCCAGAATTGAACCCAAGTCCCTGGTGCTTTGAGGCCTCAGTGCTCATCACTGTGCTACCCTGTCAACGCTTTGAATTGAAATTTTAAGTAATGTCCCTGGTATCATCCTGGTGAAGTGTGATAGTTCAGCAAAAGCCAGAAGATTGAAACTCTCAGTTACATGCAGCTTTTTTCAGCTCGGCAATCTTAGAGAGATATTTTCAGTTTAATTAATTGTTTTGTTGTCCAAAGAAGAAAATGGTAATTAAACCTGTAATTAAAGGGTGGACTTAAGATGGGTAAGTGGTTATTTTGTGCTTAGAGTTTCATTATAACATTGAAAAGCCACATGATATATTGATGTAAGATTTATAATACCGAATCCTCCCAATATGCCAGTGAATCCCAAGTGAATAGATTTTATGCCAAGGCAACAAAGTCATAGTGCCGAGTGGAAGGAAAGGAAGGAGCCTGCAGGATTAGACCAATTCCTTTTGGGGAAATGTCATATTCACATGATACCAATGTTTGTGCTCTATACCAACAGTTATGTAACAGATTACTTCCTTAATTTGATAATTGATAGAGTCAAGACAGACAAACATGTGTGGCTTTTTTATGATATTTCTATCTGTAACAAACTGGTTAAAAAAGCTATATTTGCAAATCAAAATTTTGAAGGGGTATTGGGACAGGAAGAATGTTGATCTCTTAAATAATTACAATCACTATCCCATGGTGCTGCCCATGGTAAATTCTAGGCTACACCTTTTTAAGGCTATTTGTGTTATATAAATATATACTGACATTTGGTCAGTTTATATTTCTTTAAGGGCTTTTTAAGTAAACAATTCCTCAGGCCAATTGGGTTTTCATCGGTAAAGAAAGGTTTTCAAATTGGAAAATGCTAAAGTTCCAGGCTGCAAATTGTAAGCATCTGGTATTCAGTTATTGGTTTTCTTATTTTGTTGTCTTGTTTCTGTGACAGACCTCTGAAGTGTCATAGAGAAACCAGGAGATAGATAATAAACATATATTAGGCACACACTGAAATATTCCTCTCCCACTTTTCCTCAACCATTAAGCTGGATTACATCAGTCATCCTTTTGATATATATCGATATTTTGGGTCATCAATAATTCAGATGATATCAGAGCTAATGGTTGGTAGAACTTCATGTCTCCATTCATTACCAGAGACTTAAAATGTTGACTTCTGCAGTTTTTACTGAATGTTGTTTTAAAATCTGCACTGCTTGTGCAATGATAAAATCTCATTGCATCAGCAAGAGATCAGCTGATGAACTGGAAATCTAATTTGACTATAAAATCCAGTCATATGTTATATAATTAATATTATAATGCCTTCAAGTGAGATAAAAAGATCTTGTAAAAATGTCTTACATGCATTAAAATACATGTGTAATCAACAATGTGTAGATCATGGAACCTGTGCTGTAGGAGATCTCTCACTAAGGTAACAGTTTCCACCCTGATCATCTTTCTGTTGACTCTGTAGTATAGTTCAAACTGAACTTTCTCATAATTAAATAATTGAGATCAGTTTCACACTGATCTTGTCAAAGGAGTTGGTACCAATTAAGCACTAAATAATGACCGAGTCCTAATTAAAATGTTTATGAATTTATTTGAAACTGCATCAAGCCTTAAGGAAAAAAATAGAAAGGGAGAAAAACATTGAATAAACAGTTGGTGAATCCATATATAAACTATAAATGTCTATAAATGAGGAGGGGGAGGGGAGAGGAAAATCAGCATCGTGACCAGATACTTGCCGTCCCCTCCTATCCCCAGCAGCCACCTTAACCTCCTGGGAGAGACAATCAAATACAAAAAGCAACACGGGATCAAAAGAAGGAAAAGGATATTCCCATCTGACCCCTCAGGAAATCAAAAACTTCAGAGAGACCACATTGATCACATGTGCATAGATTACTAGCCTTCCAAGCAAGAATTGGTTCAGCTCTCTCTTGAAGGCCAGCAAAGAGCCTAGCATCCACTGCATAGACCAACAACAAACCTCAAAAATTAAGTACTCTGGGAAAAGAAGAACTATGTAATCTATAGTCTGCTTCTATTCTGTGTGGTTAAGCGCAAGGTTCCATGACCAATGCAACCTGAAAAGTGAAATGATTCCTCAACAGGCATGTGACCCACTCTTCCATTCTTTTAAATACATTACAATCAATGTTTTGTATGCACTTTTTCATTCCTAGTCTGTAACATTTGTGCATTGCCCACTTTCTCTTCTTTGTCTCTTAACCAACTAAAGTATTTTTCTCTCTCCTTCCCACTTCCACATATAGCCTGTCATTTCCACATTGAGCACTAATACTCTTTCCTTCACTGCTAATTCATTCTTTGGAAGCCCGGCTTTTGTCAGTATCATCTCCTGCTGCAATACCCTGCATACCAAGTATCTCCTTTCGAAACACTCTTGTGCCCTGCCATTGGCAATGCCCCATCTGTGCACCTCAAAACTTTGATCCCATAATAATTTTACCAACACCAACAATTCATTGACAATTCCAGAAATGTCTACAGGTAATTCCTGCATTCTACCTTCCTGGAACATTTTGCCCCACAACCTTCCTCTTAAAGAAAATGAAAAAAAAATTCAAAGTAATTATGGTCACTAATTTAGTTTTAATGGTAATTTGTATACAATGTTGGAATTTGAGCCTGAAATATTAACACTCTTTGGTTCTCTAATAAAATCTTCATTTCAATTATTTTGACTATTTTTAAATAATTTGCCTTGATAAATTACAAGAGTCAGTGATTCACATTGAGCACAAAAACAAGAGCTGAATTTATATGTAAGACAACTTTTTATCATGTAACTATAATAGTGGGAAGTCAGTGAGAAGAAATTTTTCTATAATTGAATCTGATTTAGAAGTGTGGCACAGATGATGGATAAGGAATGTAAACAATGGGTTTTATTTATTAATTGCCCCTGGTGTATATTAGCTGCAAATGCCAAGGACCAAGCTCCCATAAAATATCGATAATGTTCCTGAGAAAGTTGAAAATTATATATATTTATTTTATAAATATATTTATTTTAATTTTATTTCTTTCTCAGAATTAGAAAGCCAATGTGCAATGTGGACCCAAATCCATCTTCTTGCTTGCTCCAAAAACCAAATGAAATGCAATCCGATTCCTCAGTAAAGGAAGATCCAAGCTGACAATACATTATGTTACAGCCGAAGTCACGCTTGGTCTTAGCCAAAACACCAAGAATCACTCTAAGCTGCACTTTCAAATGTCTTTTGAAAGGTTGTTGGTAGATACTTGCACGTCTGCTGTACTCCAGCACCTCCATTTGCTCAATGTAACCTCTGACTGACTGTAAGCACACCATGATCACATTGTTAATAAATCAGAGATAAAAATGGCTTCAAGTTGATTTCAGGAGTCAAATTTGGAAATTAATATAGATACTGATCAGACTTCCAAGTTAATTTGAATAAAGCAAGGTAATTGAATCTTGTGACCTTATGAAGGAATGCATTAAACTGCACATAGCTGCACTTGTTCGGAGGATTTTAATAAATTCTTTCACAGGATATGGGTGTTGGTTTTTTGCCCTTTAATTGCTATCAAAGATGATGGTAAGATACCTTGACCCGCAGCAGTCAGTATGACATAACTACAGCCACAATGTTGTTAGGAAGGTGTAAAGGAACAGTGCTATCATTCCAAGTCAGAATGCTGAGTGGCTTGGAGGTGAACTGGCATGCATCTGCTGACTTTGTCCATCTAGAAGGTAGAGGGTGCAGGTTTGGAAGTTGCTGGAGTCTTGGTAAATTATTGTAGTGCATTTTGCAAATGTTGTACTGCAGCCATGCTGTGCTGGCAGTGGTAGGAGTGAATGTCCGCGATGTTGGATGGAATACCAGGCTGCTTTGTGCTGGATGGTGTAAAGCTATTTGAATGTTGTTGGTAGCTAAACTAACTGAGCTAATTCAGGAGAGTATCTCACCACATTCCCTACATGTGCCTTGCAGATGATGGCCAGGCTTTGAAGAGTCAAGAGGTTAGTTACTTGCCTCACCTCAGAATTCCCAGCCTCTAACTTGCTCTTGCAGCCACAGTGTTTATCTGGCTGGTCCAGTTATTCTGGTGAATGGTGACCCATATGTTATTGCTAGTGATGAGTGAGTGGGATGTGACAATGCTAATGCTATTGAGTCCATATGGTGGTAGTTAAATTATTTTATTGGAAATAGTCATTGCCCGACACTTGATGTGACACAAAGTTACTTGGTATTAGGTGGTAGAGATGGCAGATTTGGAAGATGCTGGTTAAGGAACCTTGGCGAATAGCTGCAATGGATATTGCATATAGTATATGTTGCTATCACTGTGCATCAGTTGTGAAATTAGTGAATTTTTAGTTTAGTGGATAGAATGCCAATCAGCAGGCTGCTTTGTCCTAGATGGTGTTGAGCTTTTTGAGTGTTCTTGGAGCTGCATTCATCCAGGCAAGTGGAGAGTTTGTCATCATATTCTTGGCTTGTGTCTTGTAGATTATGGACAGATTTCAGGTAGTGAGGGGATGAGTTACTCTCTGCAGAATTCCCAGCCTCTAGCCTGCTATTGTGTTCATAGTATTTATATGGCTAATCCAGTTCAGTTTCTGGTCAATGATAACCCCAGGATGATAATGCCATTGTATGCCAAAGGGAGATGGTTGAAGTCTGTCTTGTTGGAGATGGTCATTGTCTGGCACTTGTGTAATGCGAATGTCACTTGCTATTTATCAGTTTAAACCTGAATCCTGCTGCATTTGGGCAGGGACTGCTTCAGTATCTGAGGAGTTACAAGTTGTACTGAACATTGTTGAATGATCAGCGAACATCCCCACTTCTGACCTTATGATAGAGAAATGATCATTGATGAAGCAATTGAAAATGATTGGATCTAGAACATTGGTTTAAAGTTTACTTATTAGTCACAAGTAGGCTTACATTACACTACAATGAAGTTACTGTGAAAATCCCTTAGTCGTCACACTCCAGTGTCTGTTCAGATACACTGAGGGACAATTTAGCATGGCCAATGCACCTAATCAGTGCGTCTTTCAGGTTGTGGGAGGAAGCTGCAGTTCCCACAGAAACCCATGCAGGTACATGGAGAATGTGCAGACCGTGACCCAAGCCGGGAATCGAACCTGGGCCCCACCATCACTAAGATGCTCCTCATGCTCTGAGACAGCAGTGCTAATCACTGTGTCATCATGCCGCCCAACCCTGAAGAACTTCTGCAGTGACATCGTGGGACTAAAATGATTGACAGCCATAACCATCTTCCTTTATGCTAGGTATGACTCCAGCCTAGAATACAGTGGTCTTAGCAGTCAAATAAGTGTTTACGTGGTTTAATATCCCTGTCAATTATGTAATTTATCATATCGCAGGGAATTCAGTAGTGTTCAAAAGTAATTCCAGGTCAAGTCTTCCGCAGGATCAGCTGGTTAAGCTATATAGAGGAAGGAGGTCCCCAGTTTGTTTGTTATTGGCATTGAGTTAGTTCATCTCAGCCAAGCCAAGGCAGTACAGGGAAACTGCAGTTAGTCTCAAGAGAGGAATATCAGTTAGGATGTCTGCTTTAATCATTATCCAATGATCATTACTGGAAATCCTTGTATGATTGTCTTATTAGGTCATGGTCAGTCTGTACTATGATCACTTGAAGAGTGTATACTGACATCATTCCAACCAGTTATTTGGTCTGGATTCTCTGCAGGTGTGTCATTACTTAATGCAGAATGTAAGATTCAAAGTGCTTTCATGTCTTAAATATCCCAAAGAAATTATTTGGAAAGAAAAAACTTGAGCTGATCAAAACACAAGAGTTGAATTGCCTTATTCGCTGTGGCAGCAAGGGAGAGAAATAGAGAATTTTAAAATTCAGGTACTGCAGCACAACATGTACATTCTAGGCACTTGACTGCTGGCTGTAGACCTTTGGGCTGCAGCAACAAGAGGCTGATTGTATTTGACATGGGAACATAGGATGATGCCAAGACCATGTGATCAGTTGGTAGGTGGACTACTATTCAGTTGGAACATTCCAGATTTGTGAGACAGGAAAAACTAATATAACATTTTAATTCAGCTCCCTTCTCAGGTATTGTTAAAGGACAATGGTCAGAAGATATCAGAAAAGTGAGAAAGAGAGTTGCAGACAAGTAAGATGAAGAAGTAGTGATACCAGGCTTGGATTTTGTGGTGTTGTTTATGCTGCACACAAGTTAATTCCTGTCTCAATATAGACAAAGTATTACAGATGCTGTAAATCTGAAATAAAAGCATAAAGTACAGAAAACACTCAACTGTTTTGGCACCATCTGTGGATAGAGAAACAGAGTTAATATTTGAGTTGAATCTGCTACAGAACTGCAGAAGTTGTATTTGACTTGCAAGTTAATTCTATTTCTCTGTGAGTGCTGATAGGTCAATAAATAGATTGAAGCTTTCCAAATTCACTTCAGTGAAGATTTATTAATGACCATCAGAGAAGGGTAATTTGATCCCCCAGTGTAATCTTCTATTCTGATTCTTCATGCTGTCTCCGTCGATTAGATTTTAATCCAGGTTCAAGAGGTAAGAGGCCAGAGTGTTAATCCGCTGTGTCTCCCAATCAGCCAGAAAGAGGAAACATCATCCTTTTTAGGCTGCATTGGGCCTTAACTTCTGCAATCTAACTACACGTCTCAGTTTCTTACAAGAAACTGACATTCTTCTCTGCTGGGCTGAATGAAGGATCCAACCAAATATTAATCCATTTTCCCTTTCAAGTGGTGTTATGTATTCCTAGAATTATCCATTGCCAAGAATTTCCCCCTTGGAGTTGCTCCAGTTCTCTAATTTCCCTGACAATATGATAGAGATCGTGATCACACACCACAAAACGTTGCATCAATGGATGGTAGCATCTTCAAGGAAATTCCGGCTTGATTTTCCCTTTAGTTCAAATTTTCAGCAGTTATGTTTTCCTGTGAAATCTACCTGAAGCTAAGCATTCATCACACTTTGATATCAGCTCAACATTGGCATGTTCAAAAATCATCATCACCCCACAGTAATTGTTGAGGTGTTCTCCCAGCCATGTTGAAGCAATATCTCTGAATATAATAGAGGTCTTTGGATCATAGTAGTTTTTCGACAGATTTACTAGCTCATTAGAAATTTCTAAGTTGGGGTATTCCGATAAGTCAGACTTTTTATCACACTGAAATTCAGCGCCCTGATGTCATCAGTAATATCACCTTTTGTTTTCATCTCCTTTAATGTTGTTAGCATGGAAGAAGTAACACATAGGGCCTGATTCTCCCATCCTGGTGCTCACATTTTTTTGGCGCATCAGGTTGGGAGATGCGCATGTCGGCCATTTCATGGGATGTGCACACACGTTCCTGACGCATGCGCTTCTCCCACAGCCGGAGAGCAGGCGCTGTTGGGACCACACTGGAAACTGACAGCAAGACAAGGTAAGTGATTTAAATCTATTTTTAATCTATTTTAAATAACATTAGCAGGACCGGGATTGAATTCTCTGGGCCTGATAGCATCTCCCACCCTGCCAGGAGG
Organism: Sphyrna mokarran; assembly: GCA_024679065.1. Taxonomy (NCBI): domain Eukaryota; kingdom Metazoa; phylum Chordata; class Chondrichthyes; order Carcharhiniformes; family Carcharhinidae; genus Sphyrna; species Sphyrna mokarran. Next base: position 81,889,383 of record JAGIQG010000008.1, read on the forward strand.
ACTTCATTCTGGAGGGGTTTAGAGTAGCTCCTTACTTGCAGGGAACTAGTGAGCGATTCCTCTGGAGTGAAGGGTGGCAAGTGGTGCCCTGCAGGGATTCGGGCAGCAGGGGATGGTGCCTCCTGGGCCTGTGCCCATGGCACTGCCCAAGAGGCAAAGTGCCCATGGCCAGGGGGCACCTTGGTACTGAGCAATGCCAAGGGGATGAGGTCTATTGTGGGCAATGCCTATTGCAAGGAAGGCCTAGTGGCGATCAGTGGGAATGGCAGATCCTGCTAGCACTCCACAGATAGGCTGGGAAGGTGGATGGGTCTGCTGGGGGATGGAGTTAGGGGGAATCATCACTGTTCTGCCGGGGGCAGGAGGTGGAGATTGCGGTGTTCCTGGACAGCGGGGGGAGGTGGGGGGGGGGGGGGGTGTTCTGGACTAGCATGGGATGGTTGTGGGGACTGCGATCAGGTCGTGGGGGTGTCATGAGGGCAGCAATATGGGGGTCCTGGGCTGGCCAGCAAAGTGCAAGCTGACAGTTCGAGATCACTACGCATGAGGCCTAGAACTGTCAGACACTGATGTGAATAGGCCCCATCCCCCTCCCAAGCTTTTAGTGATATTCACGATTGTGACCTCTGCAGTGCACAGAGTGTAGAACATTCGAGTCTGAATTCCCACAGAAAAATCGTGAATTACACCAATTCAGCATTTAGAATTTTTTTGGGAGAATTGGGTACGTACACTCTGTATATTAATGGCCTCAATCTTTTCCACTAGTATCATAGGATTCAAGTTTCCCAAAAAGGGGCATAATGACTTTTTATCACAGGAGATACTTGACTTATGGAGGTTGTCCGGAGAGAGAAATCCCTCATTGCCAATGTATTAATTCAGTCAGACTCCAGTTTGCCCTCACCAAAGAGAAGGGTTGCTCGTGTGGCTTGCAGCGAGACAGTCTACACCTCAGGACCTACAATGCTGGCCTGGGTTGAAGAGCAGGTTTTAAACCATCACTGGCTGCTTCTAATTGGGCAAGTCTCTGCTGGCTCAATAAGGAAGCGCATATACTACAAAGTCCACAGGGAGATCTGTTGATGATTCCCTTTTGCCTTTCATGGCCACCATAACACCTGGTATCACCACTTCTTCATCTTCCTTGTCTACTGTCTTCTTTCTGACCTTTGTGGTATCCTCTACAACCAGCTATTGTCCTTCAACAATACAAGAGAAAGGGGCTGATTTAAAATGTTACATCAGTTTCCCCTGTCTCACAAATCTGGATAATAGTCATCCATGATCTTGGCATCATTCTGTGTTCCCATGTCATATACAATCAGCCTCTTGTTGCTGCAGCCTAGTCATCTTAGCCAGCAGCCAAGTGCCTGGAATGAACATGTTGTGCTGTACTACCTGAATTTTAAAATTCTCTCCTTTGCTGCCACAGTGAATTAAACGGTTTTACTCCTTTGTGTGTGAATTGAGAGGACAGTTTCACTGCAGTTGGCAGTGCTCAAAACTGCCCTTTATTTTGGCAAAAGCTGATAGAAATTTGGCATCTTTAAAGTACAGTCACGGAAGCTTGTTGCATCGCTGGCCCTCTCCAACATTAATAGCTGGTGAATACTATTTGAAGCAGGGCACAGAAAGTTTTATATTGCATTGAACTTGGGACTCTTCAGTGGAGATGCTGGTATTGCCTGTCAAATTGTTCCATTTCTCAGTCTCACTGGACACAAATGATGAATGTTGAATGATTTCTAATCCGAAAACTCGTGTATTTTCTTTCAGGAAGCATTCCAGGCTTTCCACCCAGACCTTCACTTTGTCCGTAAGTTTATGAAGCCTCTTTTGATTGGCGAATTAGCTCCGGGGGAACCCAGCCATGATCGAGAAAAAAGGGTGAGATTGATGATCATGATTATTTTGAACAAAATTGTCACTATTTTCCTGTTACTCTAGAGTGGCGATTTGTAACTTTCTGTACCAGGGCTATTCCCCTGCAGGCTCTCTCTTTCACTTCTGTGATGACCTTTTTGTTTAAATGTGTTTCTTGTAACTCATTACTCCATATGGTAAAACCTTAACAAACTCAGAAAAAGATGTACATGAAGAGGTTTCACTTCCTTTGTCTGCTATTTATGGCAAATGTTGTGGGGAATTCAACCAGTATTGGATGTAAGGGGAATGGGTGTAGACACACTGGGGACTGGGGGGAGGGTGGTATGGGGCCATACTTAAAGATGCAAAACATACAGCTTTTCTGGAAACTCAACATAATGCCATGGATTTACAGAATTAACCAGTGCGTATTTTGAAATGCATGGGGATCACCATGCCTCTGTCCCTTACCCAACTCCCAACAGGAGCAGCCCGTTGGAGAGTATCAAATGCAACATAAAGATGTAAATCTGTCTTTAACTGGCAGCACGAATGTTTCCTGAAGGGCAGCAATGTGAAAGCATGGTGGGTATTGATGAGCCTCTGAAATTGATGGGCTGGATTGCCTTAAAATGCTAAACCAAAACAGTTTTTTCTCCACCGAAGGGAAAGATTTCTTTTACAAAGGACTTGTCCTGAGAGCTTGTTTCCACTGCTTGAGAGGTCATTTCCAACACTCAGGTCATTTCTGCCACTGTGAATATTTTGGACATTTATCCGCATTTCTCTGCTGCCAACTTTATCATCATTGCTGGAACATCTTGTGTATCTCTTCCTTGAACCTCTGATGAGGAAAAGAGCAGTAGCAACATCAATAGCAACAGGAACGATATTTTATTTATAAGAACAGAAGTCTTCTTCAATGTCTGTCTCAGCAAAAGACTTTATTGAACTGATCAGAAATGGTAGCCTACAGTGTTTGCCTCATGGCAAAGTCACGTGCCGATGGCAAACCTGATCAAACACATAGTAAGTACTGTTGCATTTCAAGACTCAAATGAATCCCAACAATGACAGCAGCAACCTACCGCTCCACAGAAGAAAGGAGATGAAGACAATTCCAACTGTAAGGCATGAGTACTCAGAATACAGGTAGAGAATTGGCTTTCTAGACAAGACTGAGTAACAGTGCCCCAATCGTCTCAAACTTTCTCGGCAGGTGGCTGCTGGTCCCCAGGAACAAGATTGCATTCAGTGCCAGTGACTGTCAAGATCACCATGGCATTGAATGACTTGCCCTCAAATTTATTCACCTCTGTTTCCTTCCAGAAATCTGGTGATGACATCTGCAAGATTTTGCAATTGCCTGGTGACATTTGTGAGGAGTCCTATACAAGTGTTGGATAGGAAAGATATAATTGGAGCTACATGAGCACGAAAGTAGCTATTGAGCAAGCCACTGGGTTGTTGAAGATATGATGCAAGTGCCTTCAAAATGCAGCAGCAAAGATGTACGACATGATGGTGGTCTGATGCATCTTGTACAACATAGTGCTACAGGAGGATCAAAGAGATTACCACTTTGCATCTTTGGAGAAGGAGGAGGAGATGCAGGATGATTTGGCCAGACCCCCTCTGAGAAGGGGGCCTTCTTGTGGCCCATTCACACTTCCCTGTCAACCAGGAGTGACAAGGTATTTTGCTGCAACTGCTGAAGTACTGAATGACCAAAGTGAGTAAAATCAGTTGCCTCATCTGATTCTTCATCCAGGAGACCGCTCTTTCCGTGGAGGCGCACATCAGCACAAGTGAAAATAGAACCATATAATCCCCATAGTTCATAAAGAGCCATTTGGCCCATCACGTCTGCACCGAATCTCCAAAAGGGCATCCCATCCAAGCCCACTCCAACCCTAACCCAGCATATCTACCATGGTTAATCTCCCTAATCCACACATTTTGGGACACTAAGGAGCAATTGATCATGGCTAATCCACCTAATCCTTACATCTTTGGACTGTGTGAGGAAACCAGAGCACCAGAAGGAAACCGATGCAGACACAGGGGGAACATACTAACTCTACACAAACAGTGACCCAAGGCTGTGATGATATTTCTGATATAAGTGAAGTCCTTGAGTCATCACTGTCTCATATATTTTCTGTTGCTATTCTAGAATACTTGTTTCATCAATGGTCTGTGAGGCTTAGCATCTGCATCCAACTCAACTTAGCTTCGAATATCCTGTTCTGTCCATGGACTCACCACTCCTTTGTCTCTAACACTTGTTGCTGTTCACTTGTTTTTGGGAGGGTGTTAGTCACAGAATGGCTTCTCTTCAAGAAGTCTCCATTGTCTTCAGTAGGGTAAGTGTAAGTCGCTTTTAAATAGTCAAACTATTTACACAAATATAATGGACGGTACAGGCTAGGAACTATCTCCATGCTTAAGCCTTAAACTGTCTCTGCTCATCGCCCCCCTGCACCTGAGTCATGTATTTTCTTACATCACTGTGAAGGGAGCTACTGTACTCACTCCCACTTAAACTTTGTACATGCCAGATCCCTCTGCTATGCTTGTGATGTGTGCTCAACTTTGTGGCAACATATCTTGGAGGCCTGAATAAAGTGTATCCATCTGAGCCAGTGGAGGGTGTGCTAAGATGCTTCTTCAGCATGCAAGACCTTCTCTGAGAACTCCTTTAACATCAGCTGCTGCATGAAGGAACCATGGCAGATGGAATTACTAAATTAAAATGGACAAGGGGAAAAGATTCAAAGTCATCACTGAGCTGTGATCACATTCCAGTTACCGCTGACATCAATTCAATATGAATGAGTGTTATATGCCATGTGGCAGTGAGATATCTGATTTTGTCACCAAGTATCTGAGGGAGACCATCTCCTCTTTCCCACCATATCGACCCATCTCCACTGCTCATGGCCTCCACCACTCTGCTGATTTCCATTACCTTACTCTGCAGTGGTCAGTATGACTCTGAGAGGAAGGCCAGTTCTACATCAGCACCTCTTCCTGGAGTTCTGTTGCCTCTTCTTTTGCAAGGAGAGAAAGCAGAGAGTTATGAGTATCTGTAATATGGGGACAGAATTTGTGGAGAATGAGTGCAAAATGGATTTGAGATGATGGTCAGAAATTTGGGGGGAATCTTCCCCAAAAAAATGGCAGAGTATTGTTTCTGACGAGAAAACCAGGGTTTTACAACACTGCTTAAAAAAGTCAAAGGGACATGTTTCATGCAGTGGGATGATGCCTCAACATGTTGGCAAAGCCTGGCTGAGCTGAGATTGAGCTGCCATTTTTAAACCGATTTAAACCTCTCCTAGACCAGCACAGAAGTTTCAGGGGCTTGCCTCTCGACTCCCAATTGATTTGGCCCTTTCTGTATGATATAGATCTATATAAATGATCTACTACAAGCAGGGATCATAATGTAACAAAATTTGCGAACGATACTAAAATAGGTGGGAAAGCAGGCAGTGAAGAAGATATAAAGACTTTGGGCTAGGAGAATGGGCCAAATTTTGGCAGTTGGAATTTAATGTGGATAAGTGTGAGTTTGTCCATTTTGGCAGAAAAAATAGAAAGGAAAATTATTACCTAAATGGAAAGTAGATTCAAAATGCATCCAGGCAAAGGGATCTGGGTGTCTAAGTTCAAGAATTGCAGAAACTCAGTATGCAGATGCAAAAAGGGAATGGGATGTTAGCATTTATTGTAAAGGGCTGGAGCATAAAAGTAGAGAAGTGTTCTTGCAATTGGTGAGACCACATTTGTATTATCATGTGCAGTTTTAATCTCCTTATTTGAGGGAAGATGTGGTGACACTGGAGGCAGTTCAGAAGAGGTCCACCAGATTGATTCCAGGGATGAAAGGGTTGACATATGACATTAAAAAGTTTGAGCTTATACTCACTGGAGTTTAGAAGGATGAGAGGAGATCTGATCGAGGTATATAAGATTTTAAAAGGGATTGATAAAGTAAATGAAGATCAAATGTTTCTCCTTATGGGGAAATCTTGAACAAGAGGTTACAGGTACAGGTTGAGAGGCAGTAGGTTTAAAACTGAAATGAGGAGGAACTATTTCTTGCTGAGGGTGATGGATTTGTGTAACCTGCGTCCCCATAGTATAGTGGAACCTGAATCGTTGAATGATTTCAAGAAGGAGATAGATATATTTCTGATAAAATAAAGGGATATGTGGAATAGGTAGGGAGATGGATTTGAGACCAGGAAGAGGTCAACCATGACCTGATTGAATGGTGGAGCAGGCTCCAAGGGTTGAATTTGCCTACTTCTGCTCCTATTTCCTCTGTTCAGCAAGAGATTGGAAAACCATAATTGTAATGCCTCTATTCAAGAAAGGAGGGAGACAGTGGGAAACTATTGGCCAGTTAATCTAACATCTGTTATTGGGAAAATGCTGGCTCTAAGGAATTGGTAGCAGGACCTTTAGAAAGGGCTGCGATGCTGCCAGCACTTGTGCATGCACTATTGAGGCAGAATTTTCCCATCCTGCCCACCACAGGAATTGTAGCACAGCTGGAAAATCCCACTCCTGTTATTTTACTCCATGATATTGCATAACTAGCAGTTAAAAGTCACTAACTTGATACTCAAAGTTTGTGGGATAGATCTAAATGAATATGTAAATCGACGGATAGAAAATCTTGAATCTGTTTTGCCTCTCGTTCAATTTCTATGTCAATTCATTTCTGCAGAACATGGAGGCACACAGATTGGTAGCTGAAAGGTACACAATTCTATGATTACTCCTCAATACATACATTTTCCATACTCTGGCACTCATAATCACTGTCTGAGCCAACTGATTCTGCCTGGACTATTTCTTAACATAAGCCATGCAGCTCTTTACTTTCTAACCTGGTCCTCTTGCTTCCTTTGAACAGAAAATGTTTTGGAGTGATGTCATTTGATTTCTACTCAGATCCGGGGAATTGGTGGCCATGTTTGATGGCAGGGGGCACAGGGCAGAATCATTTTGTTTTTAGGCAATGTGGCGCAACAGGTGCAAGAAACTGTGGAAGCCACTGGCTCCAAAAACAGATTCCCCTGCTGAATTTTTATCATGGTAGAGAAAATAATGGGTGGCACGGTAGCACAGTGGTTTGCACTGCTGCCTCACAGCTCCAGAAACCCAGGTTCAATTCCTGGCTTGGGTCACTGTCTGTGGGGAGTTTGCACATTCTCCCTGTGCCTACATTGGTTTTCCTCCGGATGTTCCAGTTTCCTTCCATGGTCCAAAGATGTGTGGGTTAGGTGGATTGACCATGCAAAATTGCCCATTGGAGTCAGGGCAATGAGCAGGATAAATGCATGGGGATATGGAGATAGGGCATGGGTAGGATTGTGGTTGCTGCAGACTCAATGGGCCAATTGACCTCCTTCTGCATTGTGGGATTCTATGATTCTATTTTAATGTTAAAATAATGTGTCTTATGACATTTTATTGAGCCTGATCTTCCAGCAACTTAAAGCTTTTAAAAAATAAAAATAGAAACCCTCCACCACACCACGGAATCCTTACCTTTGCCCATCATGGAACTCCTCTTCCTATGATTCCCACAGACCTCCACTGCTCCAGCACTGCCTGGGCTTGAACCTTTTCCCCTTAGGTAAACTTGCATTTGAACCCCCAGTGGGTTCTGTTCACCAGCTGCATGTTGTGGGGGAATGTCATGACTCACCACCTGAATGGTGGTGGTGAATTCATCCAATGTGGATGAAGGGGAGATGATCAGATATAAAGATCTGATCATTAAATGTAATTGCATTCAAATGGAGATTTTGTCAATCAACATCAGAATTCCTGTTACATCATTTATGTGGTGGGGGGTAGCAGATGGTAGGGATAATCGGAATGGGAAATCCTGCTGGTGTAAACCGTGTTTTGAGACTCCTGTGGGATTTCCCGCTTCCGATCCTGTGCCCCAAAAATGGAATAAAAATCCCCCCTTCCCATAGCACTTAGAAAAGCACAGTCTTATCAAGCAAAATCAACACAGTTTTGTGAAAGGGAAATCCTTTTGCAAATTTATCAGAGATTTTTGGAGATGTAACAAGCAGGAAAGATAAAGTGGAACCAGTATTTGGAATTTCAAAAGGAAATTTGGATCCTTAAAGCATCACAGCAAAATCTATGCTGTGAACAATTCGGTGCCCAACCCTTTCATTTATCCAAAAGAACATAAAATACCAGAAACATTGTGCAGATCTGGCAAGATCTGTGGAGAAGCTAATAGGTTACAAGTTTAGTTGATGACATTTTATCAAAGGTTTCTGATGAAAGGTTGCAATCTGAGATGTTAGCTCTGTGCCTCTCTCTACAGCTACTGCCAGCTTGCTGAGTGCTGCCGGTACTCTCTGGTTTTATTTCAGATTTCCAGCATCAGCAATATTTTGCTTTTGATCTTACATATATGCTGGCAAGATACAAGTGTTCAGCATTCCCAGGCAGATTTGATATAGTGCTAGTATTTGACCAGCTAAAACTTTACAACTTACCAGCATGGAATGGTGACAAGATTTTCAATATCATCTGGTGAGAACATACGTACGTTCAGCATTATCTGAATGGTTGTGGAAAGGATCTCTGGCCAAGATTTAAGATTTCTCCTCCAGGCCCATTAATGTGCCAGTTTGGATAATTAATCGTCAACCAGGTATGTTGGGATGCAGTGCCAGAATGTGGAACCTTTCTCACAGGCTTAGAATCATTGAATTCCTATAGTGCAGAAGGAAGTCATTCGGCCAATCAATTCTGCACCTAACACAATCCCACCCAAACCTATTGCCATAACTCCTCATATTTACCCTGCTAATCTTTTGGCACCAGGGTCAATTTAGTACGACCAATCAACTTGCATATTTTTGAGCTGTGGGAGGAAACCCACACAGAAATGGGGAGAATGTGCAAATTTCACACAGACAGTGACCCGAAGGCAGGAATTGAACCTGAGTCCCTGGCATTGTTAGGCAGCAATGTTAATGACTGTGCCACCTTGCCGCCCCTGGCCTGTCTCATTTCTGATCAGCTCAGCATTGGGTGTGCCATTATGGAGCCATCTTCACACCTAAAGGGATCCTGTTCACCTGCATCCCTTCTCAAGGCATACTAGTCAATATTTGATCATTAGATAATTGCGTTTGAGTCCTTGTTTGGCTGCCCAATGCCAGGAACAGCTCATAACTAGCATGTTGAACAATATAATAACCATAAGATGTGTGATTGCAGTGTCACCATATTCCAAGCTGCATGGTGAAATGATATTACAGGAATTTAAGTCACTCAACCTACTGACTTTTTGGATAAGAGCAAGCGTAGGATCAAGCTCGAAATCAGGTGTAATGCCTGTTTTTGTCTCTCTTGTGGAGACTGTGAATTGAATTCAATTTGAATTTTAATTGTTTTTTGGAGCAGGCACAGAGGTGGATTAGAGCTTGTCTTGTCTGCTCTGTGTATTAGCTTTGTTAACCTGAGAAAGGAATAATTTTAAAAACTTATTTATAATTGACTAGTGAGATAATATTAGTGATGTTCAATCAGTGTGATATTGTAGTCTTGTATATCTAAGAAGGGATCTTAAATGCACTGATTGGAAATCACAAAAGCATCTCTCCTAATTTTTTTCTTTTTATCAGTATCTTGAGGTCCTGATACACTTGACACAGAAAAAAAGAGAAAGACATTTAGCTCTTTCCTTGATGTGTATAAAATGTGTTCACACAACTTCATTCCAGTCTCAGAACTAAATGCGCAACAAAGATATCTACTTTGCCCTTGTGCTAGCCCAAGATCCTGAACCAAGGCATGAAATGGATTTCCAGCAGGAGGTGGCAGAAGAAGGGAAGGAACACTCCACCCTAATCCCAGCATACTGCTCCGTGAGCTGGAGGGAAACCAGGTTTGCAATGGACACAACAGACTTTATGGTAAAGCCACTAATATGAGAACACATTGTTAATGAATTAACACAGTGCACAGCAATAGACTTTTCTTCTCATTGGTCTGTGCTAGTTTTGAATCTGGCCGTTTTGCCTCCATATGCCAATTCACTCCTTCACCCTGCACTGGTCTGTACTGTGTTCAATAACACTCGGGAAAAATGGTGCCCCGTTACATCCTACTATATCTCTTGAAACATCACATGCATGCTTGGGAGCTTTCTGCACAGAATAGTGAGTATGCAAATGCCTCCTAACAACCTGTTTTGCAGCATGTTCATACATGCCAACAAAATTCTTTGTGAAAAGCCATATTAAAATGTTATAACTGAGTGAGCAATGTTTGACAGTGCTATTTTTTACACCCACACTCTTTTTGTTGACTTTCAGTGCACTGTAACAAGGTGTTTCTAGTTTCTGGGAACGAGGACAGTAAGTCTAGTTCTTCTCTGTTCCAAGTGGAACAGTGATACCATAACAAGAGACCCAGTAGCACAGAAAAGCAAATAAGAATAAGGCATGAATTGAGGCTCCAGTTACCTGTGATCTGCAAGTTCTACGGCTGCACTGTACAAGGCTGGTATCTCCTTATCAAAGCCGAATGAATGATATTGGTAATTCTGCACTCTGGTTGCTACTTCACTTGGAAAGGGTTTTGTACAATACCAGAAGGAATTTGATCTTCCTTTTGTGCTGTCAAGTACAGTCTACACTTGTTTGGGTAGAAGCCAACACTGAAAATGAGCATGTGGTCCTGTTCATTTTTAGGATTTGGCTTTATCCTGAGCACATTGAAGTCAAGAATGTCAGTGCCGGAATTTGATAGTGTTTTCCATTTTTGGCTCTAAGTATGTGAAGATCACACATACGTGAATTTGTATCAAAGTAAAGCTCCCTCTGCACTATTTTGAATTAGATTGGTTTATTTGGTTGGTTGTGGAATTATATTCCCTTGATACTCTCCCATTTAGTACATGTTGGTGATCATGTTCCAAAAACCTGCCTGAGCAAACAACAATATTTCAAACTGGATCCTTAGAGATAGCACAGAGAACGAGAGAGAGATTTTTGTTTCATTGGACTGCAGTGGTTTTGAACTCTGTCCCATTACCTCTATATGTCAATCCACTCTTTTCTTCAGTACTACTCTATACTATGTTAAATTAACTACATTTACAGGTTCACCAAGTGGATCTGCTATCCATTCCCAATGAATAGTTTTAATCCATTTTCTTTCATTTTGAAACCAAAATTCAGCATTTGTCCAGACATTTATTGCATTGTATGCAATTTGAAGTGCTTTAGCAATTAACTTAGTGTTTCTCGTAGATAGACAGGACTTGAAGCACTTTGAAGGATGCGAAGAAGTAAGCAATGCCTGAGCAAGAAGAAACAAAACTTTAAAACAGAAGGGTTTTGAAAGTCGAGAAAAAGGAGCAGGCAAGGGATGGAGATGCACCATTGACCTTGAGCTGGAATTTACAGCTTTGGGACAAGCGAGATCACCAAATTCTGACCACAGTTCCAAGTTAGGATGGTGTGTGGCTTGGAGGGGAACTTGCAGGAGTAGTAACCAATCTAATTCAAAATAGTGCAGAGGGAGCTTTACTTTGATACAAATTCACGTACTTCACATACTTAGAACCAAAAGTGGAAAACGCTGTCAAATCCCGGCACTGACATTCTTCACTTAAATGTGCACAGGATAAAGCCAAATCCTAAAAATGAGCAGGACCACAATGACTGGAGTGTTGGCTTCTATCCAAACAAGTGTAGACTGTAATTGAAGCACAGAAGGAAGATCAAATTCCTTCTGGTATTGTACAAAACCCTTTCCAAGTGAAGTAGCAACCAGGGTGCAGAATTACCAATATTATTCATTCGGCTTTAATAAGGAGATACCAGCCTTGTATATGCAGCTGTGGAACTTGCAGATCATAGATAACTGGAGCCTCAATTCATGCCTTACTACTTCTCCAAGTTCCCTTCTAAGCTACACACTGTCCTAACATGGAACTATGGGGGAGATTTGACGACCTCACTTGTCCGAAAACTGTAAAAAAAAGGTCAACGGTCCTTTCCATCTCCACCCGTCACCCACTCCAATTCCCATGGCGAGTGGAGTGGTAAAATTCCAGCCTATGTCACCGTCCCTTCACTGTTGCTGGATCAAAATGCTGGAACAATTCCCCCCCAACCTACACCATATGGACTGCAGAAGTTCAAGAAGGTGCCTCCACTACCTTCTCAAGGGCAATTAGGAACGAACAACAAATGCTGATCCATATTCAATGCCCAAATTCCAGGAAAGAATAATAACAAATCATCCAGTGAGGAGATCTCTGTGAATTATCTAAATTGTTTCGCTGAATTCAATCTCACCATGAGTCACATGTCGACACTTCCATTGAAACCAGTATGAACACCAAGTGAAATCATTGCTTGGATCCCCTTGCTGTTGTTTAACAAAGGGCACGTGTACTGTGGTGGAGCAATTCTTTATAGTGAATTGTATTGTTTTGTTTAGAGCTGGACACTTGACTGGAATTATTTAGCTCAACAGGCCCTCCTGTCAGTTGGATTTGAGCTATACCAACCCAGTTTTTTTAGGCAGAAGCCAAGCACTGCAGTAATATGATAGCATGTAAAACTAAACTGGTTATCTTGCTGAAAGAAACTACAGGATAAGAATGTTAATGTTGTAATAGGGAGTGCTTCTGAAGTTGACACTGATGCACATTTTGAGGTGGAGTATCTGAATCATATATAGATCACAAATAAAGATATTTCCTGTAAAAATTAGCAAGCTGCATGGATTATATAATTTTAATTAAATAGCACAAGCCTTATTAATATTTATTTTTATGTTTAAAATTAATTTGATTACTTAACTTGGACTATTAGATAATAAGAGAGACAGTGACATAGTGCTACTATCACTGGAGTAATAATCCATAAACCCAGGATGATGTTCTGGAGATCCAGGCTCAAATTTGAATCCAATAAAAATCTGGGATTAAAAGTTTAATCAGACCATGAAACAGTTCTCGATTGTCATTTAAAAAAAACCCACCTGGTTCACTAATGCTCTTAAGGAAGGAAGTGTGCTGTGCTTACATGTGACTCCAGACTATTTGATTGGCTCTTAATGGCCATTAAGTTGGGGTCATTAAAAAGGAATGAAATTGGAATGAAATTCGATGGCCCATATAGCATCGACCTAGGCAGCAGAAATGATGATGACAAACTCTGACTTGTTGATCCTGCAAAGTCCTCCTTACTAACACCTGGGGCTAGTTAGCTGTCTCACAGTCTTGTCAAGCAATAGACTGAGATGACCAAACTCACAGAATCATGTCTTATAAATACCAGACATCATCATTCCTCAGTATACCCTGGCAGAAGGAAGCTGTTTTGGGGGTCCTTAACATTGACCACAGACCTATGAACTCTCATGGCATCAGGTCATGCATGGAAAAGGAAAGCTCCTGATGGTTACTACTTAACTGCTGATGAATCAGCACTCCTCCAGTGTTAGTGTAATTGGGGAAAGTCACTCAATCAATATTGACATCTGATTACAGTGTGGTCACTGAAGATTCAGTGAACTCTCATTCTTTTGATTTCAGGCTGAGCTGGTTGAAGATTTTCAGGCCTTGCGGAAAACAGCAGAGGACATGAAACTATTTAAAACAGACGTGGTGTTTTTCTCCCTCTACCTTTTTCACCTCTTTGTCTTAGAATTTTTGGGCTGGTTGACACTGTCATATTTTGGAACTGGCTGGATTCCAACTCTCGTTACTGCCTTAATCCTGGCAACCTCACAGGTAAGAACCAACCATAACCACATAAATCAGATCAGTGAAGGGTATGAATCTGGGCAACATAAGGAATACTAACGTGGGGTAGGATAACAAACTGTGTTTTATCTTTTTCTTCATTTTGCAAGTTCAGTTTAAGGATGATCCCTTCAGTTAAATTTCAATTAACAATCCTGAAGCCAAGGAGTTTGGTGAATCCCAAGATGGACCCAGAGTTTTGCTAATCATATTCCAAGATCCTAAAGGGTTAAGCTTCATTTAATCAGTGACACATTCTCTTCTTCTAGCCCTACACTTGGTGTAAAGTGACTAAGTGTTCGTGATGTGAATTCAAGCAAATGCTCTTGAAAGAAGCTATAGTTAAACAGTGCAGAATTCCAAAAGAAAATTATATCTGACAAAGTCGCTATTTTTTTTTGAGGTCTGGGTCTGGAAGAGACCAACCAGTTCACTTTGGCAGCTCACAGTCTGCATATCTGACCTGTGTGTGACTTCACATGCCATTTTTATTCTTTCACTAGGAGTTACGTTTGCAGTGCATTTTGTGAGTTGTGATGGAGAGAATGAGGAGTGAGGGTGCGGAGGCAGGCTGGTTAGAAGGCCTGCCTCAGTTCTCCAATACTCACCCACTGACACCCATCCCCTCTCAGATTACCCATGCCATCTGTATGCCTGCCTGTACCCTCCATAGCAACTCACTTATTATGCAGCATGCACATTCCTCAGGGGCTATGCAATAGCAAAGGGAATTATTTTAAAACAGTTGAAGAAACATTAAACCTCTAACAATAAAACACAAACACACTATCATCAACAAAAAGGAAAAGAAAAACATCTTGCAATTTTTAAAATGCCTATTAGGTTTATAAACATGCAGAAATTCATATCAAGATGTACGTGAGCTCATAAAAGTGTCAATAGTTCTAAGACTTCCTGCTGAGTTGAAGCTTTTGAAACTCAGCCAAGCAGTCATAATGGGGCAGTTGTCATAATAAAAGTTTCCAGCTCCATTGACAGGATAAATGGTATTTCCATTCCGAAGCAGAGAGCCTGCTAATCAATGGAGGGCGAACAAGTGCGGGGGACTTTTCTAGCTATAAAAGTAGTTTTTTATAAAACAGCCAGACCTGGCAGTCCAGTTAACTCAGAGTACAAAGAAAAACTGACAATAGAGGATATATTTTTATATTTTTCATTGCATTATGCACCTTTCTTCATTACAATGCTAATGAGCAAATACACAGTGCTGATCAATGCAAGGATAACTTACCTTTAAAGGACATATCCTAATGATGAATCGCTGCACTAAAAATACATCTGTATTACAATACAGCACTTAATATTGACATCAGAAGCCTTTCAAAATGTTCCCAACTCTTAAAAACATAGGACCTAAGAGCAGGAGAAGGCCTTTTGGCCACTCAAGCCTGCTCCACCATTCAATAAGATCTTGATTGATCTGATTATGGTCTCAGCTCCACTTTTCTGTCTGTAACCCTTAATCCTATTGCCTCACAAAAAGCGACCTAACCTGAATAAATTTAAAGGTTCAGTCTCATATACTTTCTGGGAAAAAGAACTCCACACTCTCGTGACCCTCTGAGTACAAAAAATACCCTCATCATCTTCTTAAAAGGGTCATCTCTTGTTCTTAAACTATGTCCTGAGTTCTAGTTTCCTCATAAGAGTAAATGTCCTCTGGGTATCCACCCTTTCCTAGAGCTGCACAGTGGCACAGTGTTAGCACTACTGCCTCAGAGGGCAAGGGATCCAGGTTCAATTCCGGCCTTGTGGCCATGTGGAGTTTGCACATTCTCTCCATGTCTGCAAGGGTTTTCTCTGGGTGCCCTCGTTTCCTCCTACAGTCCAAAGACTGACAGTGCAGGACAGGTGGATTGGCCATACTAAATTGCCCCTTAGTATCCCAAGATGTGTAAGGTGGCTTAGCCATGGTAAATGGGCAGGGGTACAGGGACAGGATGGGGGTGAGGGTGGTGGGGATAGGGCTGTGTAAGCTGCTCTTTCGAGAGTCAATGCAGGCTCAGTGAGCCGAATAGCCTCCTTCCTCACTATAAGAATTCTATGTTCTATTCCAGTCCATTCAGGATCTTATGTGTTTCAATAAGGCCACCTCACGTTCTTCTAAACTCCAGTAATATATTCAATCATGGTCCCAGCAGCAAGCCTTTTCTTCTGGTTTTGTGTTGTCTCATTAAAGCTAATTTAAAAGATTCCAAAGCCCTTTGACATCTGATGCTGGTAAATATAGCAGGCAGACAGTTGCGTTGTTAGCAAGTTTAATAGCTGGTTAATTAATTATTTCAAAATAGCGGACAGGCTGAAATTTTGGTACTTGCACCTCTTCCAAATTATTGGAGACTAGTGTGATGAGTCATCAGACTGACCTTTCCATCGGTGTGGTGGGGAGAGGAACCCCACTTGGGAACATAAAATCCAGCCTGACGTGTCCTCCATTAGGCAAATGCAGTGTTCTGGTCTGCAATAGCACACATATCCTGTGCTGATATGTGTCCTCCATTGACAGCCTTCGGCAAAATATGTTTTTTAAAATTCTCCTAACCTCCCTGTCTATTTAGTGGAATGTTTCCGAGTTACTAACGCAGTGACCGTAGAAATAGTTATTTGCTTTAGCAGAATTCTTCATAATTTCGAACACGTCTATGACTTGATGGGTTGTTTTACACACCAAAAAGCACCTTTGTACCCATATGCAAATTCAGTCCATGGAGCGTTTTAACAAAGGAAATACAGGAGCTGATTTTTAGTTGGCTTGTTTTCTCCGGCCTGATAGTTAACATTGAACAGGTTACTTTCCCGTTCAAATCCTGATCCTTTCTCATATTAAGCTGCAGGACGTTGCAAGTGGATGAGTCAATTGCCTAGACCAATCATCTAAATATGAACAAATCAGGGTCCCATTAAGTCAGTGGAAGTGTTCAAAATTATGAAGGATTCTGTTAAGCAAAGAGAATAACTGTTTCTTCAATTACTGCGTCAATAGCTAGGAAACATTCTACTAAGTAGACACGGAGGCCAGGGGAATTTTTAAAAATATATTTTGCAGAGGTTTACCAATGGAATGGTCTGCCACAAACTGTGCTGGAAGCAGAATCAATAATAACTTTTGCAAAAGGACAGGATAAATACTTGGAAAAAGGGGGGATAAAAACAGCCTGTACAAATGACAAGGGAGTGAAATTAAGTAGATAGCTCTTTTTGGAAAAATAGTGGTGTGCTGTCGTGTTACCTTCTGTGGTGTAATATTCTATAAATAACTCATGAATTTCAATGAGACTCCTACAGATCTCATGACCATCCTCTGAGCAACTTATGATGGGAATTCCTGATGCTGAGGAGCTGTGGGGATTTATAATCTTGCACTTGTGAGCGAGGGGAGCGCTCTGTGACTCTCCAAAATCCCCTTGGTATAAATATTGAGAAATTCTCCTCTTGAAAACAATGTACTGGTCCTACATCAGATGAACAGGCATCTGCAATATGTTTGCAGGTATCACAAGCCTTCATTAAAAATGGTGCCTCTGCAGTCCGCTGGGAAAAATGACTCCTACGAAATAATGCTGATTTTTTTTTGTTGGCTGAATTGGTTAGTGGTGTAGTGTGAGCCAATATACTGTACCTAGCTAGGGCCATTGATTGTATTTCTATAAAACAGTAAAGGGAATGAAATCTTTTTTCTTGTGCCTATATCTTTTTTCTCTTTTGGTTTGCAGGCTCAATCAGGCTGGCTTCAACATGACTTTGGACACTTGTCTGTGTTTCGGAGTTCAAGATGGAACCACCTGTTACACAAGTTCCTGATAGGTCACATGAAGGTAAACATTGAGCTGGAGTTGGTGAGGGTGATACTCTTAATTAAAAGAGCTAATTAAAAAAAAAATTTGGGAATAACTGCCAGGTTCCTTTGATCTATTCCAACAGACCTACAACAAATTGGTATGGTCTACAATTATATTGGGACTAAGGTTACTTTTCTTGCTGATTCTGAAGCTAACTAGAGGAATTTCAGCTTTATTGATACTGGATCTGGTATTTCAGGTCAGGTTAGGTCAATTTCTCCTACTTGCAGTAATGTGAAATAATACCAGAAACCTTGGAAACCTTTAGCAGGTGAATTAACATTGGTGGAGAAGACAGATCATTTTAACATTTGGGCTGTGAAAACCCTTTGTCATAACACGGTTTTCAAATGTCAAATCCTCAGCTCCAGGAAGGAGCAGGTTGGTGTTTGGAAAGGGATCATTTGTCGGTTCCCAATGATAGTGAAGTTGGAGCAATAAAACCACCCCCAGGATACGGTCTCGCAATATTTCTGCTTAACACCCATTGATGCACACTTATTTTTCAGTCCTTCCAGGATTCTGAGTTACTAGACCATGCTTCATTTTGTCAGTTCTTGTGTCTATTTTCACCTACCCACCATCTCTCCAAGTTATCCTTTCTATCTTCGATTTCTTTGATTTCTCTCCTTATGCCTGTTGTTGTTTTCTGATATAACTTTGCCATTTAGCCATTATCTTTTCTCCATTTAAGCAGTTTAGATGTTCTATTTTTTTCCCTGTTCAAGTATATATGTTTTCTGCTCCCTTTCCTATGTTCAATTTCTTTTTAAATTCAGTTCATCTCTCTCTTCCCAGATGTTGACTATCCTGGTGGCTGTTTCCATTATTTTCTGTTTTTGTTAAGATTTCCAGCATTTTGGTTTTCTTAATGTGCAATTATGAAATAGTTTTGATTTCATGCTGCAGTAAACTGCTATCTAACCTGCGAGACTGTTTCCTCATTGCTCTCAATTTTTCTGCTTCATGCCCGTCGTAATATAACAGAGGACCTGTGCAAAGCCACGGTTAAAATGTTTGACTGGATTGCTTGTGAACTCCATAACTGGATTTCACTCTTTCTACTGTTAAAGGAAAATCTAAAAGTATTTTTTTAAAGTTTATTTATTGGTGTCACAAGTAGGCTAATATTAACACTGTAAAAAGCTTAAAGTTTATTAGTCACAAGTAGGCTTACATTAACATTGCAATGAAGTTACTGTGAAATTCCCCTAGTCGCCACACTCCAGGTTCAGGTATATTGCAGGAGAATTTCGCATGGCCAATGCACCTGACTAACTTTTTAGATTGTGGGAGGAAATTGAAGCACCCAAAGGAAACTCACGCAGACACAGGAAAACGTGCAAACTCTGCATAGACAGTGACCCAAGCCGGGAATCGAATCCAGGTAACAGTGCTAATCACAGTGCACAGTAGTATGCCAGTTAGGCAGCACAGTGGTTAGCACTGCTGCCTCACAGTGGCAGGGTCCCAGGTTCAATCCTGGCCTCGGTTCACTGTCTGTGTAGAGTTTGCACATTTTCACAGTGTCTGTGTGGGTTTTCTCCGGATGCTCTGGTTTCCTCCTGCAGTCTAAAGATGTGCGGGTTAGGTTGATTGGCCATGCTAAATTGACCCTAGTGTCAGGGGGATTAGCAGGGTAAATATGTGGGGTTATGGAATAGGCCTGGGTGGAATTGTGGTTGGTACAAACTTGATGCAACTGAATAGCCTCCTTCTGTACTATAGGGATTCTATGATTCCCAAACTTTAACATTGGAGATAGGATTTGCATAGCTTTATCAGCAAGTATGCATAGAACTTTTATTCCGTGCATCCACTCCCCTTCCCTGCTGAAAATCACCATCACCATCACCACAGGACCTGACAGCACCTTAGGAGCCGGCAAATTTTGTCTGCCAACTAAAACTCAAGACTGTTAACTGGCATGATAGTTTCATATTTGTGGCAGAGCAGTGCCCAAATATAATTGGAAAGAAATGGACTGCAATTTTGCCAGCTGTTTAGAGGGGGTCCTGTCAGAGATCAAGTGCTGAAAATGATTGTTAACAAAAGTGAGGCACCAGTGAGAATGGAATGACATTCTGAAGCGTGCGGTTGACTGAGGGAGAATTTGAAGCTCATGCAGGGTTTAATCTGAAGCAGATTGATGACAATATTAATCCCTATAGAGAATAGGGATCACCATGCTTTTGGTACATTGCTTAATACTGTATCTCTGTTATAAGGGGGCTTCTGGAAACTGGTGGAATCATCGACACTTCCAGCACCATGCAAAACCTAACATCTTTCATAAGGACCCTGATGTGAACATGCTGAAAGTGTTTGTATTGGGAGAGACCCAGCCTGTGGAGGTAATTTATTTTTATTGAGAAACCCAGGTGAAGGACGCAAGACAAGTCTGAGGTTGGAAAGTAAAAGTGGTGTAATCCAGGGATCACTGACTACATGGTGCCAAGCTTGCGGTGCAAGACTATGGATTGAAGTGGAGAACGAAGCCCAGGGAAGGCTAAGGGGGTTCCTGGGAAAGAAATGAGATAGAGTGGGAACAATAAAACAAGAATTCAGGGAAGAGGCTCAAATTGTGTGGGCTGGAATCTTATCCTAAGTGCCACAGTGTTAGTTTATAATGAGACATTTTTTCTTGTCAAACCTCTCTTCAAACACTGGTAATCAGAGGAAAATACATCTGTAAAGAGTAGCAGATTCACAGGAATGGGGAACAGTGTGAAATCCAATCAAGAGATTCAAGTAATTAGTTAATGGGTGTGATTTTTCATGCAATGCACCAGTGTTTCATGCTAGCAGGGCAACCCGCTAGTGCCAAGGTCTTCTAGTCCAGCCATTTTCAATGGGGTTTCCTGTTGAGTGCACCTCTCACCACCCAGAAACCCGTGGCAAGGTCCACTGTTCTTTGGACTGGAAGATCCTGCCGATATGACTGGCTGGAAAGTTCTTGCCAATATATAGAAAAGTAGAATAACAGCCACAAGTGAATTGTCGACATGGATTTTCCTCTCAATTGCATTGCCCACTGGAAGCATGGCCAGGAATTCCACATGGCTGCTGTCTACACCACCACTTCTCAGGTGAAGAAAAATTGGAAAATGAAAGAAACTGAGATTGATGGGAGGACTCTGCCAAACTGTTATTTATACAAAAGACTGCCTCTGTTCTGTTTGGCATGACAGCAACCATCTGCTTCCTGATTGTCCCCCAGTGTGGAAATGATAGTAAATAGGCAGTAAATGTCCCTGCATCTCTTCAGTTGAATGACTTTTTTGTTTGTTTTTTTTATTGTCAAATGTATTAGTATAGTGAAAAGTATTGTGTGCTATACAGACAAAGCACACCGTTCATAGAGAAGAAGAGGAGAGAATGCAGAATGTAGTATTACAATCATAGCTAGGGTGTAGAGAATGATCAACTTAATGTGACATGGATCCATTCAAAAGCCTGGTGGTAGCAGAGAAGAAGCTGTTCTTGAGTTGGATGGTACATGACTTCAGACTTTTGTTATCTTTTTCCCAATGGAAGAACATATAAGAGATCATGTTGGACTGCGTCAGGTTCTTAAAAGAAAAGGCATTGGGAACACTGATGGAACAGGGCAGATATAACAGACTTTTGGAGCTGTTGGATGTATTGGGATACTTTCCTCCTCCTTCCAAAACTTTCAACTGCCCAGGAATTGATAAAAAGATTCGGATAGTCATATATGGAATAGTGGATACCTGGGAGTGAGTTCACAGGATGAACCCAATCAAAAGTGTGGATGGTATGTTTCATATATTTGATAGTCTGTGAATTTATGCTTGTGACAGTTATAGGCAGCATGGGGTGAGGAATCAGGGACTAATGTTGTAGCTCCAACTTCGATGTGTTTCCTCTTGGGAATGTGGGATTGCAATCTTATCTATTATAGAACAATAGGTACATGAGAAGAAGTTGTGGGTTAGATATCAATGAAGATATTGAAATAGTTTTACATGGAATTATGGGTCCTCAGTTCCTGTGAAGAATTTACAGTGCTGTATGTTGATGGCCTTGTGCAGGTGATAACCTAATTCCACCTATTTCTTCTTGTAGTTTGGAAAACAGAAGATCAAATATTTGCCTTACAACTATCAGCACGAGTACTTTTTCCTCAGTAAGTGTGGTTGCTTGATCAGTCATTGCGATGCTGTCAGTTGTGCCTGTTGTTTTCTGGTGTGGTATCACTTATTGTTTTCTCTTTCAGTTGGTCCACCTCTGCTAATACCGGTGTATTTCTACATTCAGATAATGATGACCATGATTACCCGTCGAGATTGGGTCGTAAGTAAATCAGAATGCTTCACACAAAGTTTTATTTTCTCTCATCTGCATCCCACCAACCCCCCCACTTCAAATTCTATATATCCCCTTTGCCTTTCCTGCACCTCATTCAACCCTCATCTCTGAGGGAAAGGACAGACTGATGACTGCCCATTCCTAGAATGAGCCAGTGGGGCATGTGTAAGAAATTCCAGAAGTGTTTGGAGCTGTGAATCTGAAGCTGCCTCCCTGACAGGAAACATTACCTCTTGCCTGGCACTCATACTTCTTGTGTTGAGGAGTTAGTTATACAGGGTATACAACTGCTGCATAGTGCAGTAAATTGGGATTGCGTCAGCCTTTTCTGTTTATGAAGAGATGCTGTGCAATATATAATTGGAGAACCATGGTAGATAGCATGTTGGGGCCCAAGTGGGGGGGGGGCTTGATGTGGGGAAGTTTGATTTCTGTCCAGGAGGAGGGCTGAGCATTTGGGGTGGAACATGGCAGTAGTAAAATCCACCCTTCAATAATCCTAAATTTCACCTCCCAAAAAATGCTTCAGATGATAACAATTTGAATAGGAAGTAAAACCTGAGTGTGGCACTATCTGGAACTTCTACATTATGAAGGTATCATAGCTCTTATATTTATTAGTAATAATACCTCAATGCCTTTAACACATTCTCTTCTGTTTCTCCACTCCATAGGATCTTGCCTGGGCAACAACATACTACATCCGCTACTTCAACACCTACATCCCCTTCTATGGATTTTTTGGTTCTATACTCTTCGTCATATTTGTCAGGTATGTACAATTGGGAAGAATTTTACCTTTTCCTGCAATCACAGTCACTGATGCTATTAAGATTATAACCCAAGATGTTATCATGTTTAAATAGTTGGGAAGGACTTCGGGAACAGGGTAGAAGGGATGTAACTCATGCTAAAATATATGAGGGACAATTTCCTCTTCTTTTCTCCATTGCCTGTGCTTATGATTTGAGTGATGGATTATTGGGTAATACAATTGTACATTTAACTGTCCCATCCACCCCTTAGGGGAGCAGGTAAGATTCCTGTAGCACTTGGTTTGAATGGGCTGTTTCATATTGAAATCAATATGGAGGATTCTGTATAACATAGAAATAGGAGTAGGCTATTTAACCCCTCCATTCAGTGTAATCATACTTTTATGCAGGATTCTGACTTAGAGGCATTCAGTCATAATCCCACAGTTGGTAGCTTTGCACCATTGGCTCCTCAGCCAATTATATACACCAGATGTCTGAACCTGCAGTTCCTCTCGTACTGCAACAAAACGTTTTATTGACAGTAGGGTTATGCTCCTTATTAGTGGGTGAACAATTCAATGCTTGCACCTATGCTTGCACCATGGGGTGAGTCTTACTGGAGAAAAAATATTCCTTGCTCAACTCCCCCCTTGCCTTGAAGACCTGAGATGGCCTTCCTTGCTACATGTATTATAGAGGCAGAGGCAGAATGAGATCTCAAATGGCCATTAGTTGACCACATAGGGCCTGAATAGGTCAAAGAGCAAGCTGCTGCCTGACATCTTACCTGCTCCCCTAAGGGGTGATTTGATCAAAGTTTGCAAGATGTTAGGGAGGACAGATACATAGATAGAGAAAATATATTTCCTTTAGTTGGAGAGACTAGATCTCAGGGCCATAGTCCAACACTTGGAGCCAGATCTTTCAGGAGTGAAATTAAGAAACAACCTTTTGTGCAAAAGACAGTAGAAGATTTAATGTGGCTCCCCTCTCATGATTGCTATCTACCAATCCATCTTGAAAATGTTTTATTTGCGGATATTGGTTGAGGACAGGTTCAAGCTTGACAGGGATACCTTTTAAAGCTTGCCAATTTGTAGTGTCTAAGCTCACTCAGGAAGGGTGGCCATTTAGGAATCTGTAAATCCCTTTAGGAGAGGGGAAAAAACCATTGGAAAGGTAGGGAACTGGAGGGGATACGTCCTCAGGTCCAGTCTATACTTTAAAAGGAAAAGGAGCACCCAAAAGAGGTTGCCAAGAAACTGTTTAACCAGTTCAGACTGTTCTGAACTGGTTGAACTTGAAGTATTTTGGTAGCTGTTGAGACTTGCCATTTTCTGGTTCTCTTTGCAGGTTCATAGAAAGCCATTGGTTTGTGTGGGTGACCCAGATGAATCATATTCCAATGAACATTGATAATGAAAAGCACAAGGACTGGCTCAGTATGCAGGTAAACCTCAGCTAGCATTAGACTCTTCTTTAAGCTCTTTATGTCATTTTACACTTTGAGAAATAAGGGCTGAATTTTTGTTCTGGGTGTGGAATCCTGCTGTCACCTTGATGCCTGATACACAATATGATTTTTAACCAGCTGGCAAATTGGGAGTCAGATTCTGTATTGGCCACCCAGTTAAGGACAGCAGACAGGCTTTTAATGCTGGAGGGGAATGGAAAGATTAGCAACCTCACTGTTAGAAGTAGGTGCTGCTGATGTAGTTGGTAGAAGGAGCGAGCACCTTAAGAGCTTTCATAAAATTTTAAATTCAAAAAGGCCACTATTGCCAGACTATCATTGTAAAGGGGCAACTCCTTCCGTTGGATGGTCAGTAGCTGCAGCCATGGCATTATGGGTATGGCATGGGCAGCAGGGGTCTCCGAACAGGATGGAGACAACCCTTATCTTCATTGCAATACTACCTCCATTTCTCAAACATGTTTTGGGCCCAGCAGTCATCCCACATACTAACTCTGGTCAGCATCTGTGAACCAGCTTTAATAGACCTGTTAATTGGCCTAATGGGCTACCCACCATATCTAAGCAAGTAACCATTATATCTCCAAGCTTCCATGAACAAAAATGATCCATTCATGACCTGCAGGTAGAGTCATGGTGGAGACTGACCTGTCATCTGCCTTCCATTTCATCTCCTCAGGTAAATAGAAATTCTCCTCTAAATTCTCCTCTAGGCATAGGTACATGAAAATCTTGTGTTCATATCAAAATACTGCTGCCTATTAAATTCTAGCAGTACAGACACAACATAAGGTAATTTCATAAATGATCATTGCACTCAACTTTTCCAAGTGTCCCAAATCGCTGCCACCATTAAAATGGCCGCCTGCTTTATAGACTGTAATTGTGATTGATTATCATCACGAAGCCTGGTCTGCCACATCAATGAAGGTTCAGCAGGAAGGTCTGTATTACATTGTTTTCTCGTTTTGCCTCTCATTGAAGGTATGTAATATGGGGGATAAGCAGCATGCGGAGTTCAGCACAAGATCAGTTTCGGCTGTGATGTCTCTCTGTTCTCAGTCATTGTCTAGTCTCCCGTGGAGAATGACTACTTGAGGAGTTCCTGAGTAATGGTACACTGCCAAAGAACACCAGCAAGAGCCAGTATTTCCATAGAGAAGTGAAGAAATAAAGAGAAGGGAAGCAAATCAGGAGTGTTACTCAGCAAGATTCTTCCATAGGATACATGCTTCTAATATCACATTGAGATGTTGTACATTAGATCCTTCATTAATTTGTGGAGAGAGATCTTCAATTATTAATGGAGACTCATTTTTGTCCTGAAAAACAGATTGAATGATATGCCTATTCCTCTTATCGATTACAGCCTCACATTTCAATGACTTTGTTCTTCAGAATATTAACAATACAGAAGACAGTTCATTAAAACACTAATGTAACCTGATTAGAATGATCATACTAGATGATAGTTTCACAATGATATAGAAAGGAGAAGCCAGGCCATAGAGATCCACGTCATTTGTTGACTAACTGGACAGAATTAAACAATTGCAAAGAGCAGAATTCTATTTTCCAATGTGATTCCATTTTAACACTTGAAAATGGATGTGACCCCAGGTGGCAGCAAAAGCACAACAGCAGTAAAGCAGCTTGGTAATACTTGATTTGATTTTGATTTGATTGTCACATGTATTAGCATACAGTAAAAAGTATGGTTTTTTGCATGCTTTACAGACAAAGCATCTTGTTGATGGAGAAGGAAATGAGAGAGTGCAGAATGTAGTGTTACAGTCATAGCTAGGGTGTACAGAAAGATCAACTTATGCAAGGTAGGGATATTCAAAAGTCTGATGGCAGCAGAATTAAAGCATTGTTAGAGAATTTAAAAAAGTTAGAATAAAGTTTGAGAAGCATAGAACAAGAGTAAAAGGTGGAATTTGAAGATATGTTGAGCACAGCTTCGCTCCAACACCATTTTGGATTAATTCAATGTATTATTAAATTGTGAATTATAGATCAACTCACTCAGCATTCCCTCTTCCCAACCTACCTCTCTTCTCCACTCACTCAACTGTCATTCTTCTCAACCTCACTCTCTTCTTTCACTCACTCACTCACTTCTCTTAGAATCCCTACCGTGCAGCAAGAAGTCATTTGGCCTATTGCGTCTGCACCGACTCTCTGACAGAGCACCTTACCTAGACCCTATCCCCATAACCCCACATATTTACCCCACTAATCCCACAAACATCTTGGGATCCTGAGAGGTAGCATGGTCAGTCCACCTGCACATCTTTTGGATCATGGGAGGAATACCTGGAGAAAACTCATGCAGATGCAGGGACAGCATGCAAACTCCACACAGACAGTGGTCGGAATTGAACCTAGGACCCCCCACTATGAGGCAGCAGTGCTAACCACTGTGCTATCCTCCTAATCTCCCTCCCATATTTACTCATTCAGCAGCCTGTATTGCCAACCTCCATCCTCCAATTCATTCTCACTCAGCAGTGCCCTTCTCCCCTTCTACCCCACCTTTTACTCGAGTTGCCAGTGCCTGACTAACAGATGGCCCACCCTGGGTAAGGAGCTTCTCCAATAGGCAGACAGGTTTGAAGCCAGCATTCACCTTCTCAGCTCAGATACATGCACTCCCAGTTTCTCCTGCACTCTGGTAGTGACTGGCACTCCCTTGCCAGCCTGTGCCAAGTCAGTGCACAAACAGCCCAAGCCCATTTGGCACACATTGTTTGGTTTAATTGGCTTGATTTTGGCTCACTTTTGGCCCTTTGTCGTTTGGCAGTAGGAATCCTATTTCTGGAATTTTATTGGCATGTTCACCCCGGAATCAGGATGGGCGAGGCTCGCAGAATGGCATTCTCCATTGGCCTCAGATGGGATCTTACGAGCATTGGGCATGGGAGGCAGTAAAATTCCAACACATGAGTCCAGTGCTGTCCTGCCCGAGTCTCTTCACCACCATTGTTGACTCAGAGGAAGGGGAGCATGCAACCTCAAATATGAATCTGTGACCCCATCGGGAGTCACAGGTCAAAGTTTGGGATCCCCTGGCACAGAGATTGGCAAATTTATGGGTAACATTCTTATGCTGAATTACAAAACATCTTGGTACATAACTAAATCAAACAGTGTAATTGGTGATAGAAAGATTTGCTATCATCATTGATCACATTTATCGCTAATTTGAGTTGATTTTTAAATCGGGCAGTGTTGACAATAAGCAATCTTTGAATTAACTATCTGAATGGAAGCAGCTTCCAAGTATCAGCCCCATTTTAATATGGAGTCATAGAGGTTTACAGCATGGAAACAGGCCTTTCGCCCAACTTGTCTCTGCCGTCCCTTTTTTAAACCCTTAAGCTAATCCCAATTGGCCGCATTTGACCCATATCCCTTTATACATATTTTATCCATGTAACTATCTAAATGCTTTTTAAAAGAAAAAATTGTACCTGCCTCTACTACGACCTGACGATTGGATATAGTTGTTCTAATGATTCCAATGGATCAAGCTAAGCTTGACATTCTCAATTGGTCTAAAATAGTGTTTGGTATTCTTAATTTATGCTATTTTGGTCATGCCTAGACCAATATGAAGTAACGAATATTCATTATCAATCACAAAGGGTTCAGGCAGCGAAAGGTAATGTTCAATCATCATTAGGAATAATACAAATGCAAATATAAAATACTGCAGATGCTGCAAATCTGAAACTATGCACAAAATACTCAGTAGGTCTGGCAGCATCTGGAGAGAGAAATAGAAATGAGTGTTTCAGGTCTGTGATCTTTCATCAGAATTGGAAAAAGTTAGAAATAAGAATACACATTCTGGCCAGTATCGGTCAGACCTGTGATTCTGAGAGCATCAAGGTGCTGTGGTTGATCGGTGTCCTAATGTAAGATCCTATTTACTGCTGAGTATGAATTTATGGTTATGAATCCCTGGAGAATGAGTACCTGATGTCCAGTAAAAGTTCAGAGGTTCAAAACAGATGCCAGTCATTGTTCTACTTTTGTCATCTTTGGCTTTTTTTTGGTATCACTCAGCAAAGAAGATAATTTAATGTTTTAGGGCATCACCTGCCAACTCAGGGAAGGAAAATGAAAACACTTGAAGCCAGAATTGAATTCACTTCATTTTGTGAGTGCATGTGAAATATTTTGCAGCTAGAACTATTGGGTCAATATAAAGCGTCTTGACTGTTTGTTAACAGTTGCCCTTTTTGTTTCCTTCCAGAAGAGATCTTTCATAAACAACTCACAGACTGGTTGCACAAGATAATTTGTACTGATGTGAAGTGCTTTGAATTCTGTTCTGTAATTAATGTCTGAAGTGACGAGAAGCTACAAAGAGAGAGATTAAGTGAATGGGCAAAGCTTTGGCAAATGGAGTATAATGTGGCAAAATGTGAAATTGTCCATGTTGGCAGGAAGAATAAAAAAGAAATACATTATCTAAATGGTGAGAGATTGCAGAGCTTTAAGATTTAGAGGGATCTGAATCTGTTTGTGCATGATTCGCGAAAGGTTATTATGCCAGTATAGCAAGTAATCATGAAAACTAATAGAATGTTATCATTTATTGCGAGGGGAATTGAATATAGAAGTAGGGAGTTATGTTAGAATTGAACAAGGCATTGATGAGACCATATCTAGAGTACAGAATTAATCTTCTCATTTTAGAAAGATGTAAATGTGTTAGAAGAAGTTCAGAGAAGCTTTACTAGACTAACACCTGGAATGGGCGGGTTGCCTTATGAAGAAAGTTTGGACAGGTTATTCACTGTCTCTTGTATTCACTGGAGAGTAAGAGGTAACTTTATCGAAACATATAGGGTGGAATTTTTCCATTCCGACTGCAGGAATCATAGTAGATGGGATAAAACATTTGGCAGACCATTTAAAAGTACGCTGACCTTGGGTGGCAATTTCTAGTCTTGTGCATGCAGTTGGATAATCCCACCCACAAGATCCTGAAGGGTCACTACACAATGGAGAGGATCCTCAGGAGAGGATAATTCCTCATGTGGGGAATCCAAAACTTGGGAATATTATTCAAAAATAAGAAGTTGCTCATTTAAGACAGGAATGAGGAGAAATTCTTTCTCTCGTTGTGATCTTTGGAACACTTTTTCTCAACAGATGGTGGAAGCAGAGTCTTTGAATGTTTTTAAGGCACAGCTAACTAGATCTTGATTAACGAAAGGATGAAAGTTTATTGGAGGTTGGCAGGAATGTGGTGTTGAGCTTACAATCAGCCATGATCTTATTGAATGGTGGCGCCGTCTCAAGGAGCTGATGGCCTACTCCTGCTCTAATTTGCACATATGTATATCCGTCAGGTTGTTTAGAATTAGTGAGGTCACTTGGACCATTGCTTTAGTGTTTTTTTTTTTACGTAGTCTGACCTTACTTTTCAGATGGGAACTGGGCAAGTTTCTAAGAGTGGAAGAGAATAACTTGCAATTACGTGAAATTCAGACACGTTGAGTAATTAGGACAGATGAACAAATAGGTTTGAAGATGCATCTTGAAAACAGAGAAAGAGCTAGACAATTTTAGGGAGAGAATTCCAGAGTCCAAACAGCTGCTGAAGTGAAGGAAATCAGAGATGCTCACCAGGCCAGAAGAGAAGTGCAGAGATCTTGAAGTATCATAGGACAGGAGCAGGGGTTAAGAAGTAGAAATGTATACATCTTTCTTAAACAACAGAACGTGGATTACATGACACTAACAATACCAAAAACTATGAGCTCCTGGAACTTGTTTGATGACCTTTGGAGAGGATTTCCCTTAGTTTATTTTCTGAAATTGGCCAAGAGTCTTTTTTTCACTTTTCTTGCTTCTTCCAGGGAATTGCCTGACAGGGAGAGTGAGTTGATGGTGCGTATGGGTTATACCAGGTCAGGGTGGGCCAGACTTGCTGGACCTGATAATCTTTCCTTTTGGGGATGATTGTAAGTACTTTCCTCCTTTGCTCCCAATATCCTTTATTTCCCAATATGCTTTATTCCTCTTTTTTCAAACAGGGATTAGGCTATAGATGTCACTGATTCAGGAGACAGTTTAACACTGTCTCAGCATCACATTCTCTGCACAATCACATCAGACTGATATAAATCCAAGCTTTTTATATAAAAAAGAACAGACTTAGTGTAACCGGAAACATGAGTATGCCATTCTGTTCTTTGATCCAACCAAATTCATTATTCAATTGGATCATCTTTGATCTTTAGCTTAACTCCATCCTCCCTTCTTGGTTTAGTAACTCTTAATATCCTTCCTAACCAACACTTAATCTCTGGTTTGAAACTTTTGAATCGCCCAGGCTCAGCAGATTTTTGCAGGAGAGAATTCCAGATTTTCACACCCTTTATGTGAAATATTTCTGATTTCAAACCTAAACAACTCTAATTTTCACCCACCAGTGGAATTGGTTTCTCTGTCTTCACCCCACTAAATCCTTTAATCATTTTAAACATTTCAATTGGATCACTTCTTGATCTTCTAGAGAATAAGTCTAGTTTATACAATCTGTTCTGATCATTTTACTCTTTTAGCCCCAATATCATTCTTTTGAACCTGAGTTGCAAGCCCAGTATATCCTTCCCAAGGAATGACACACAACGAAATGCAACACTTCAAATGGAGTCTAATCAAAACTCTGTTGTCCTTACACTGTCAGTGACTTAAAATCTGACAGTGTAAAATTGATGTTTCACTCACATGTCTCACTGTACAAGTACAAGGCCAATACCTGGAGTATAACAACCCGCGTGAAAACTCAGTAATGATCTGGAATGTTTTTCCAAAACAAATACCATTAATTGTTTAATCATCAATATCTCCTGTAGCACAAGTTGATGTGGCTGGAGCAACAATATTGAGAAGCCGCACGCAACCTGATTTAGTTCAACTCGGCAAACCTAAGTTATGTATTTTGCCTCGCTTTTGAAACGAAGAAAATAAAGTGAGGGATTGTATCTTTATAATAAACGTGCCAATTGGCTCCATTGCAGATAATGAACCAACAAGATAGCTAATGACTGAATTCAGAGGAGTATTGAAGCCTGTAGACCATCTTCAGCAGTTTAAAGTTTGAATGTCTTCTTGCATGTCAAGTGCTTTCAGATGATTGTCTTTCAGAATGGCTAATGACGCACAGATCTGTTTTTAATTCTCCAGTTGGATGCCACATGTAATATTGAACAATCTTCCTTCAATGACTGGTTCAGTGGGCATCTCAACTTCCAGATCGAACATCAGTAAGTAAACAGGAAACAATTGGTAAGGCAGGGGACATGTTTCATAGAAGGGGAAGAGGGGGGCCATGGGGATAGGAAACACCATTAAGATGTTGGCTTTTATCACTTGGAGACCAAGGTGAGAACCCAGACCTGATGCAATGGCTTTCTCATGGCCTCTTGGTCAGGGCATGTTTGCTGTGACACTGCAAAACAGTGTTCTATTCAGAAAGGTGTTTCATCTGAGTTAGTAAATTAATGGTCTAAATAACACAAATGCTTGTAAATATATGGTGCTCAACAACTACTTTGCTGCTGTATTTTAAATTGACAAGATTGCCATATCTCTGCACCTTTCTACTCCTATTAGTGATTCCGATTTTAATTATCTATTCCACTGATTGCAATTGTTCTCCTTTAATACAGCTCCACCTGAACAGGGTTGTTAATTCATATATTCCATAATTTGTGTCATGAATCTGAAACTTATTTGTAATGATTAAAGTCTGACTCTCAGCTGGTCATCTTCTTGGTGGGTGGCTTTGGTGAATACCAGAAGAATAGACCCACTGCCAAGTGGTCCATTTGATGGGGGAAACAAGATGATCAAGGGCACAACAGTATATAAACAGATACCATTTCCTACATTGATGATGTGGATCAGTACCTCAGTCTTTATGATACATACTCCTGTGATAAACATGCTCACTTGACAGATAGAGGGGCACACCCAGGGATCATGTGTCTCAATTTGTAACAGAAATGTTTGTAATAGTCTGTCTTACCATGCAGACTGCAATGGTTCAGCAAGGTGGCAACTCATTGCCACTTTCTCAAGAGCAACTAGGGATGATCAGAGACTAGAACTCGAGGGCAAAACCTCAGAATGAAGGGGCGTTCCTTTAAAAATGGAATGAGGAGGGATTTCTTCAGCCAGAAGATAGTGAATCTCATTGCTACAGAAGGCTGTGGAGGCCTGATCATTGACCATCTTTAAGACAGAGATAGATAGGTTCTTGATCAATAAGGGGAATCAAAGGTTATGGGGCGAAAGCAGGAGAATGGTGATGAGAATCTTAACAGCCATGATTGAATGGTGGAGCAGACGCGATGGTCTAAATGGCCTAATTATGATCCAATATCTTATGGTTAGTAATTGCTGGTCTTGCTGGAAACATGACCTGTGAATGCCCAGGGCTGAGAGAATTCCTACCTGAGGAATGTTCTAATGAGGAGAGACATCTAAACAGTGATGGTGTGAGATGCAGCAAATTGATTTGGAGGCTACTTTGAATTTTTAGCATTTGTTGTTTATCCATTTCATGATTTTGTGAGCTTACTTGTTTTATTTGTAACAAAGTAATGACATTTGCATTATGATTGAAGGATGAGTATTCCTTCAACTGTGACTGATTTGAATGTTCTAAGAGTTATCTCAGAAGATAACTGTAACGTATTCTGGCAAGAGGACATTGATTTGTTTTTTAGAAAACACTTGGGCGGCTGGCCATTGCCAGTGGGAAGCCTGGTCCACTCCGAAGGTCAAGCTTCATTATCATGCTGTTGGTGCATGCCAAACATAGGCATTGCACTGCTGTCCCTGGCCCAGGGCCAACAGAAAGAAAATATGAAGGGGTAGAGCACCTAGGAGTGAGAAAGGCACTTCTATGTCTCGTGGATTTACTTAACTTTTTAGGGTTTCCTTATACAACTGGATGGAGAGTGCACAGTACAGGCTGTGCTCATATTTTCCGAGATGTTATATCAGGTTATAATGTATGGCATTTGAACCCGATTTGTTTAGGGACCCTGCCTCATTCAGGCAAATATCTGTCCATGCAGTAGAAGACCCCAGTAAATACAATGTCTGTGCAGTAAGAAGGCAGTAAGTTCATCAGGTAGATTCCAATTCTGCCAGTGCTCTAATTCTGCAACAGAGTCAATAAATGGTCAGATAAGCAAAGGAAGGGACACTCTGTAGGGGTGGAATTAAAGGGAAAGCTTGATTTCTATGTTGGAGTTCCAAGTAACTGATTGCAGTTGATTAGTACTCAAATACCAGACTCCTTTACAAGTGACAACATTTAATTTCCTTTCTCTAATCCATATTTTTGCAGTCTTTTCCCTACAATGCCCCGTCACAATTACTACAAGATTGCTCCTTTGGTGAAATCACTATGTGACAAGCATGGTTTGAACTACCAGGTGAAGCCTTTGTTGCAGGCCTTCAAGGATGTTATAGGGTGAGTAATACACATACTTTATAATCACTTGGTGCTTGGTGTAACGATTCCAGTTTCCACACACACAGGCTATTATTTTAACTCTCAATTATTTGGGAAATTTATAATGGAACCTAACTTCTTTAAAATGGTTTAATACACACAGACAACCTCAAAGCTGACAAGAAATGTTTAACTATGTGTTTGGCCTTTATTTCCTGTATATAATACAGGGTTAAAAACTCTAATTAAAGCTTGTTTGTTGAAAAATAGTCTGTGCTGATGATCTATCTGGGGAATTAGCTATAGCCAGATGCAGTGCAGGAACGTTGATTAGACATTCACACAGATTGATATGATCTGTTAAATCCGAACACTCTAATTAATTGACAGAACTACCCCACAAGATTTTGCATTTTTAAACAAAATCAAACTTTTATTGTATAAAGAAGAAATTAAATGAAATAAATGCCACTAATTTAACATTATAGCTAATGAAGACTCATGCAACAAATTCAACGCTACTTGTTACTTCCCCCAAAATTTCCCTTTCAAATCTTGTAAGTTCATTCGCTTCTTAAGACCAACTCAAAAGGTATGTCACGAGTTTCGCAATTTACATTAATTCTCCTCTCCAGCTTTCTTTAAGTACAAGACGTTTTGGGATGCTTTTGATGAAAAAAAAGTCCAATGTTTCCTTAAAAATTTCACAACTATGGGCTTCTGAGTCCTGATGCAATCTCTCAGTCCCCCAGTCTAACTTCAGTGTCATCATTCTGCCACAGCCTCTGTGAGGACAGCTGTAGATTTCTTCCTGTGGGTTCAAACTCAGCAAAACTTCCAGTTTCTTTCTCTCTCCAAAACTAAATTTATTGTGTTAAAGTAAGAATGGACCTTCTGGCTCTTTGAACCTAAGGAAATACTTCTTACTGTTTATTATTTTCACATCTCTATCTCCGATCTTATAAGATAAACAAAGATTACCTTTTAAAAAGCTTTTCAAAGATTTGATTTGTCTTTAGTATTTTTGTTATCAGTTTTTTTTAACCAAGCTTTTCAATGTATTTTATATTTAATCTATCGGTTTTATCTAAAATATTAATATGAACCATAAAACTAAACAATTATAACAAGATGTAGTAGGTAACAGAGAGTGCCAGCTGGAAAGGGTTAATTGAGTCTAACATATGTCTAATTGTGCTTTTTATGCATATTTCCTAGCATCAGTGTTTGTGTCACCACTTGCTCCCCCTCATCTGATTACCACTCCTAGTTAAAATCTGGATTAAAGATTATGCCACCTTGTCTAAGATTATGCATCTGAAATATAGTGAAATGCTGGCATCCCAGTACCAACCCTTGGGAATACCATTTATCACTACAGTTAATCCAGAAATACTTATCTTTATCTCAACTCTCTGGCTGGAATTTTACAGCCATTTGCACTGATGGGATGTTCCCATCCTGCTGCAGTAATTGGAGATTTGGCTGGGTGCCAAATTCTCCAACCTTGCTGCAGTGGGAGTGTGGTATGAATGGCTGGTAAGATTGTGGCTCTGCTTCTTATCTCTCTCCCTGCTTTCTATCTGTGATACAAGGCTATTTTCAACTCCACAAATCTCAATTTTGTCTAGTACTCCCTTCTGTGAAACTTCCAGAAATCAATGTGTATAATATTTATTGATTCTCCTATTTACTAAGTTATTGACTCTGTTAGGCTAGTTTAAAATGGCTACCTTTTTTTCCCAAAAGTACTCTTGTCTCCCTCTAAACAACATGTATATTTTTCTAACTTTGTTCCACCACATGATGTATTCTCAATTATTCCATTACTGGCACTGATGGTTAGTTAGCAATTCCTTTTCAACTTCAGCATGTGCCAAATGTTATACAATCCTCTTGGAATGATCCACAAATCTAGAGAACTTTATAATTACTATTTTCAGGAAGCAAGTATCCAATTTATACAACTTCTATTGTGCATCTATGTTAAATGAGAGAAACATGTCAAAACAAATTGGACATTAATTCATATATGTCAACCATGCATAAACCAACAGTCAAAAATAAATGGTCCCATTTACATTTCCTAATATTTTGTAAATTGATCCTATTTAAGTCTGTCACTGATTGGTCTGATGTGCTACTTTTCTCCTCCCAGGTCCCTGAAGAAATCTGGTGATTTGTGGTTAGATGCGTATCTCAACAAGTGAGGCTACTCCATCAGTCCTCGCTTCTCTCTCTTCCTGTCTCTGTCTGAATTCCAGTACCATGTTGGAGTTCCTGTTTCTCTTGGAGTCTTGTACATCTCAAGTGGTTTCCACAGTATTAACAGGAAGCTACCACTGGCTTTCCACATGACCTGACGAACAATCTGATCCTCAATTGATGGCTGGTGAAGAACACCTTGAATTGAATTGTTCTCTGCTCCACCCCCACCCCACTCCCATTCAGGCCTTGGCGGGTACCCACTGCCAATGGAGCAAACTTCATTTTAATTAACTGAGACAAATGTAGGACAATGGGCTTGATTTTATTTAAGTTTGCTGACACTACACAGCAAGGGCTGTGACACCTATAGTGTATTTTATCAAGCAGTGTGAAAGGGAATCGTTGCACCAGCTATGGGAATATTTAACCTTCAGTTAAATGCACATTTGATATGATTCACTGTAAACTACTGCCATTTATTCAAGCAAGTGGCAAGGAGAAAGTGCAATGCACACCAATGACAGTTTTTAAAGCAACCAGCTCACCTCTTTCTAATCTTTGCAGGGACCATTTACTTAATTACATCTTTCTAAGATGCTGTTGAAGTAATGCAGACACCCTGGTCACAGGCAGGGATCTAGAACCTGCATTCCTTCTCATTCGCAAACATTCCAAATGACAGCAGGTTGCAATGGCATTACTGTTTCACAATGGCCTTACAGGTGAGATTGGCCAGATAAGGACAAGGCCTCTCCAATGTCAAACTGCCTGATAGCTCCACTGAATGTGATGCAGAGCCTTACAGACCAGATCCTAGGTTCACATGTCCATCTGCACAGATTGCAGCCAAAGAGCAGGATTATATGGCCTCGCTCATCCCGAAACCATAAAATCCTGCCTGAGGTCAACAGACCTTCCCGTGACCTGTCCCTTACCCGCTCCAATTCCCACGGCGGGCGGGATGGTAAAATTATGGCCAAGACGTCAAATTGATCTTGTTCTCACCGACATCTGCACTGACAGACTTCCTAGCAGAGATTGTAGCATAACCATCAGAAGCCAACACTTCTAGGATGCTACAATTAGTCTTAGTCCTGGATTGGCAGAAACAATGGTTGTTCCTTGATCGTGAACCCCATTGCTGCCAAAAGCACTGTGTGGGCATAACTGGAGGACATGAGTACACTCTGCTAGATATCCTTTGGAGTCACAGAGCTTGCATTCATTAAGCCGTCAAAGACGACACCCTGGTTGAGATACCAAAGGGCACTAATGCCCATGGAACCATTTACCCAGTGCAAATCACTCCTTCATGAACAGGTACTGGGGGGAAGGGGGTTAAACTGTTGCTACCTCTTGTCCAATATTTAACTTTTACTCCTTGCTCCCACTGCCCCTTCCTCCCTACCTATCATCAATAGAAACAGGGAACAGAATACTGCCATAAATTTGATCATATCCAGAGTAAATAAAATCAAGCCCCTTGAGCCTAATAACAAAAGAAAATATTGAAGTTTTTACAAATGATCTGAGGAATGAATGGTTCTGTAGCAGTTTGGGGTGAGTTTCACTGATCTGGTTCTGTGTTGGTTTGGAGTTAGACTGAATACAGGTTCAAGCTGCCATAGAGCCTTTTCTCACTAAACCCCACTCCTTTCCTGCTTTCTGTAACCATGATCACTAGGTTCCCTACTTCGATGTTTGTCCTGTATCTCTACAGCTGGTTTGTTATCCTAACAGGCAAATCTCTTTCCATCATGTCTGTCTGTCATTTATAGTAACCAGGAGGACAGTGGTATAGGTAATTTTTTAATAAAATGACTAATCCTGTTTCTGGTACAACTCAATATTGAAATAATTGTTGATTCCCTTTAATCTCACTCATCCATTGGTAAATATTATTAACAAGGAATATATTCTTTAACTAACCTTAACAACAGCATCATTCACTCACTCACCCCCACCAGCTGCATATATATATGTCTATCACTGAGATTAGTTCCTATCATGAGTTAGCTTGATAATAAGTTATTTGAAAATTTAAATACCCATACACTGTGATTGATAAACACAGGGACTAGATTCTATGCTACAAATTCACAGATGATCTCAGTATCACAGGGCAAGGTAGGGTAAAGAAAAAAGCTAGAACACAACGTAGTCATTAACTAAAAATGGGAAAATGTCTTTTGTGTTTTTTTTCCTCTAATTAATTCCCTGATTGAACTCTGCCACAGCAAGTGCAGAGGAGAGGCCTGGCCTAAGAATACTGGATTGGCATCCGGACGGATACTTACATCTATCTAAGGGGAATGGAATTTTGACATCACAGCACCTCTTGCCCTTCCCCCATAATATTTAGGCAGTGCTCCCTGATCATGCTAATGACCAATCCACATAAAAGGGAATCTTTGTTATATGAATAATCCAGAACATGATCTGCTGGATTATAAATGTCCTGGAAGAAATAGGTTGGAAAGACAAAGAGAAAGGGAATGAAAAGTTTGGAATGTGATCAAAGCTTTGAAATAGCTGATTTCTAAGAAAGTTTTAGTGCTGCTGATAATGGAGAAAAGCAGGTATTCACTTTTATTCTTAAAAAGAATGCCCTATGCCCCATTATTATTCAACAAGTGTTTTCTGGAAAATAGATTCAGGCCACCACAGGATCCAGCCTGACATGATGGTCCCCACAGTCAAAAGGCTTGCTGATACTCGGTGCCTGGATTGTTGTGAGAAGGAATGGCCATTTGCACAAGAAACTAAAGAGCTGTTTACCCCACAAACAGTCTTCTACACTTCATACTGAATTCCAGAAGCAGCATCAGATGTACATGAATATAAGGTGTCTAATGTGGAAACTACAACAGTTTCCTGCTAAATAGATGTTGCAACACTTTATACACAGTTCTAAGACATCCAGCCTCCCTTTGACATTTCATCTGCCATTTCTCTACCATCAATATCCTGGTTAGGGTCAAGTGTAACCGTTGACTAGAAACTCAACTGGATTAGTCATATGCATATGACTGATATCGATCAGCGACTGGTAATTCTGCAGCAAGTGTTTCACTTCCTGTCACCCCAAAGCCTTATTAACACCTACAAGGCATGAACCAGACATGTGATGGAATACTCTCCATGTAGCCTGGCTTTAACTAAAACCATCTGCCATGAAACTTCTCACCATACAACACAATACAATGATTTGATTAGCAGCCCATCCACCAACATTAATACTACTTCCATCAATCATTGGTACATCATGACTGCGATATCCGCAGTATGTGCTACAGCAATTTGCTAATGCTTCCTAAACAACAATGCCTCTTAAACCTACAGCATCCACATCTTAGAAGGAAAAGGGCAACAGGTGGCTGGAAATACTATCGGCTCCAATTTCCCTTCTGTATCACACAACATCCAACTATTTATTCATTGTTGCTTGTTTAAAATCCTGGAACTCCCAACTTAACAGCACTGTGGGAGTAGTTTTGCCACCTTCTCAAAGCAATCAGGGGTATAAATGCTGGGGCTTGCATCCTGAGAATGAATAATTTAGAACTTCTAAAGGATATGGACAAATTGGCAGACAGATGAGGCTCAGTGCAGAGCCTCACTTTGCTACAAAGAACATGGAAAGAAAAAAGATGCAACTCTAAAGGGGGGTTCAGGAGCAAAGGGATGTGGGCGTATAAGCTATTGAAGATGCCAGATCAATTTGAGAGAACAGTTAATAAAGCATACAGTAGCCAAGGCTTAATAGGGACATATATTCAAGGCCAGCATCTCCACATTATAGAGACATAGATGACAAGAGCAAGGAGCTTATGTTGGAGTTGTCTCGGGCACCAGTTTGGCCTCGGCTGGAGTACGTGGCCTGTTCTGAGCACTGCACATTTGGAGAATAGCTGAGGCATCAGAGAGATTGAAGATTAATGAGAATGATTCCAGGATGAGGAACTTCAGTTACGAAGATAGACTGGAGAAAATAGGGCTGCGTTCTTTAGAAAAGATCTGATTAAGGCATTCAAAGTTATGAGGGGTCTGGACAGAGTAGATAGGAAGAAAATATTCCCATTCATAAAAAGATCAAGAACAAGAGGACACCGATTTAAAGTGATTTGTGAAGGAAACAAAAATGAGATTGTGGGGTAGGGGTTGTGCTTGAATGGAGGGAATTCTCCAGGTAGAATATTGTTTCCCTCCCCAGTTATTAAAATGAGATTTAGTATAGGATGAGTATCTTTGGGATCCATACTTCATTCTGCTGGTGGTAGTAGAACAGGTATCCCTTGATATTTAGACCCCAAGTCTTTCAAGCAATAGTCTAATCAATATTATAGTGAGTGGGAGCCAACGTTGATCTGTGAGCAGTGGGGTGGTCAGTGAATGGAATGGTGTAAGTTAGTAGACAGGTCATTGAGTTTTGGATGAATTCAAGCTTCTGAAGGGTGGAAGAAGGGGGAACTGCCAGGAGAATATTGGAATTGTTGAATCTGGAAGTGGTAAAAGCATGGATGAGGCATATGTGAAGACAGGGAAGGCAGTCTTTGTGACAGGTAGTATGTGAGGTTGAAAGCTCAGCTCAGGGTCAAAACGCCTCTTCAGCAACAGAAGCTGCAGTCTGAGACACTGGTCAAGAGAGGGGAATTGGAATTGGTGGCTAAGGAATAGAGTTTTTGACTGGGGTGAACAATAATATTTTTCTCTTTTCCACAAAATTTAATTGGAAGAAACTTTAGCTCATCCTAGCCTGGGCATCAGTCGACACAGACAGTGAAGGAGTTAAGAGGGATGGTGATGAGGTAAATGTGTGTGGTCAGAGTATGCTTGGTACTTTGGCATATCTTCAGATGCCATCGCCCAGGAGCAGCATGTCAAAAAATAAGAGGGTCAAAAATAGATACTTATGGGACATCAGAGGTGGGGATGGGAAGATACGGCATGGATAGGCACAAGGAGAACTTGTGCCATGACAACAGGACAAAGAAGGAGAGGCAATGGAGGATAATGTGAACTAGGAAAGATCAGAAAGGATAAGGACAGATCATACACTCATCACAGTGACATTGAATGTAATTTATGAATTTGATATTAGTGTCAGTGTTATAGAATGGGTGATTGGAGAGGTTCAAAAATGGAGTTGCAGTAAAGATTTGGGAGATGGCAACCCAAAGACATTTCAAAAAATTAAATAATTCCCCATCTCCAGGCATAAAACAACAATAAAATAAAAAAGATAGCCTCTAATGATTAGAGCCCTCATCAATCAAAAGCATCACATCAAAGTCCATTATTATCAGAATGAAGCTAAGAGATTTATAACCAGCAATTAGTCCTAGTGATTCAGATCCAGCATATAACCACTTTTGGGCATGAAGTACACACAATGCATCTGAACCTTTTGATTTGATTTTAATCACTTGCAAGTTCTTAATTTATTGAGTTACATGTGAAGCATATGAAATCCTCAATTAGACCCCTGCCTATAAAATAGATGATGTCCTGCTGTGAACATGTGACCGTCTTATAAACAAAGACTAAACCATGTAGCACATATCAAATTTAATATATTTGTTTTAGATCAAGTCTCAATACCCAAGCGTTCTGATATTATGCATAGAATTTAATGATGAAAGGGTAATGTTAATTACGGTCTGCTGCATGGTCTGGGAACCTCTAACCTGCTGATCTTCAATATGCAGGTTTCATGTACTGTAATGCAGACCCTATGGAACATATTTAAGAGTTGTGTGAGCATTACTTTGTTGACAAGTCATAGCAAATGATGATAGAATATTTATAATCAGAGATGACTTATATTTTACTGTGAAGTATTGACCATCTGCCACACACACATCATTTCAAAGGCTACTTTTTTCCTGTTTCCCTCCTGAATTCTCTAATCTTCACCTCTGCATTCTGAATTCCACTTTCTCTTCCTAGCTTCTGTTTAGCAGACATTACACTGTCTGTCGAAAGTAGATGAGTGTGAATTCCAGGGATGTGAAATATTGAAAAATCTCATCAAAACTTCCCATGAAATTCAGGCTTCTTTGTTACGGAGAATAACAAACATTGAAGGAATCTAAGGGTCTGACTACAACATTTAAAATAAATTTAAGCAGATATATTGTAGGTGTCAGTATTTCCCTTTTAAACAATGATTATATCTAGTTACAATTGCTATTACCATATATCACGGTGTGTAAATCAATCTGGCATTTGAAATAATCCTGGTTTTTGATACAAGCAATGATGTTTACGCATATACTCGGCATATAAGTCAACCTTAACCAATCCCCCCCCCCTTTCAGCTATGAAATGCTGGAGTCGCATTCTTGACTGAGGGCTCAATTTTTCACCCCAGAAATGCTTACTTTATTTACACGGTATGTCAGTGCAGAGGATCAAGCAGGTGATGCAGACTGTGTTGCAAAGAAAATATGCAGGAGTCTTTGGTCAGACTATGCAAGGCACACTGTGCCTAGCATGATGAGTAATGAACTGAAATGGGTCGGCCAACAAAAAGATTTAACTATGAAGCTGCTTTCAAGCAAAAAGTCATGACATTTGCTAACTCCTCAATGTTAGTGAAAAACTGGTGTGAGAATAGAAAAGGAATTTTCTGTGAAGAAGATGCCCAGAACCAAATACACCATCAGAAGAGGGAACCACCACAGACCTGACCTTAAGCAAATATTGGAACTCATCCTTGAAAATTGTCAGAGTAGTTATATCATTACTAGAAATGCAACTGTGTATATGCAGTTAGGTGGGCCAAATCAAACCCGAGTCAAGTAAAGATTTTAGACCAACAGTTAGTCAGTGTATAGAGTCATAGAAAAACACAGCACAGAAACAGCCCTTCAGCCCAACTCAAGCATGCCAGCCAGGCTTCCTATACTAAACTGGTTCCATTTGCTTCTGATATTTCTCAAAACCTTTTCTATCCGTGTATTTGTCCTAAAGTCTTTTAAATAGCTACTTTATGGAACAAAACTGCCTAGTGTTTCAACAGAAGATCAAGATCTTGCAGAGAACTCTTAAGAGAGCTAGATGCCAAAATTGGTTTCCAGCATTTCATTATCAGACAAAGGTAAAAGTATGAGTAGCTATTAAATCACATTGGCAAGATGGATTAAGCCCCCATCAATTTTTATAATCCAGCAGCAAAACTACAGAGTATAAAGGTTCAAAAACAGTTCTAGTAAAAATGACAGGACATGAGACGGTGAGATTCACATTAGTACCAGGCAGCCTGATTGATGGAACAAAATGAAAGTCCATAATGGATGAGGATTGGGTGAAGCTATGGATTAATTACGGTGAAGTGTGAAATAGGTGTCCCTGTGGACTATTTAAAAATCGCAGCTTATTTGTGTGAGCCATGTTCAGATCAGAAGGTGCCCAAGAGAAATGACAACCATTTTAAGGTTATACCAATGGGTCTAATGTCTGTAGTTCGTTCTTTGGATGATTGCCTCAGTAAACCACTCAAGGATCGTATTCATGGTGAAGGCAATACATGAATGGATGATGAAAAAAAATCCTTGCAAGAGTGGGCATATGT
The DNA here is from genome assembly GCA_024679065.1 of Sphyrna mokarran. NCBI lineage: Eukaryota > Metazoa > Chordata > Chondrichthyes > Carcharhiniformes > Carcharhinidae > Sphyrna > Sphyrna mokarran. Next base: position 81,932,780 of record JAGIQG010000008.1, read on the forward strand.
GTGCTCCTCTGTTTGACGTATGGTGAAGTTTCATTAGCAGATAAAGTATCATCAGATTGTTCAGAAAATATGGAATATCTAATTCAACGGATGGAGAGAAGATAATTTGTTGGGGCAGGAAGATCCTTACAGTAAAAGCAGCATGCCTCCCAGAATGGGATTCTTACAATGAAGTCATAGCCAAAGTGATTCAGAATGAATTTGATGAATATTTTGCATCACACGATGAAGACAATGAATTTGATGCTTTTGAAATGATTAGTACAATTAATTCATTCCACAAACCATGCCACATTCATTTAATATGAATTACCCATGATTTTTTTTCACATTTCAAAACAGTGACCACCCACACCCGCAATTCACATTGTATACTCTGCATATAGGTCAACCCCCACTTTCCAGAAGGATATTCGAAGGTTTGAAAGGTTGATTTATACACCGTGGTCTATGGTAAGTTGAATTTATTACCAGCTAGTTCAGACTAAAGAATGTTTATTTCTAAAGAACTTTTTGTAACCTCATGACATCCCAAAGTGCTTTATAGTCAATTGAAAACTTGAGCCATGTCATTGTTAGAAAATATGTCATCCAGCTTCTGTACTGCAAGGTCTCAGAAACAATGCTGATACAATGACTAGATCATTTCTTCTTAGTAAAGTAGGTTAGACTTAGCTATCGAGAGACATGTTTTACCAGGACAGTCTTCCGTAGGCTTTTTTCACTTCCCGAATGCCTCATTCCCACCAATAACTAATAAATGATGCCCTAACCTAGGCCTCTTTGACAATATAGGTCAGAGCTTTGTGGGCAGGCAAAATGCTTAAGCTGTTTTTTAAATCAATTATATCAAAAATCATCGGATGATTGAAAGTGTTAGTGGTATTAAAATGGCAAATGACAATTAATTCTTGATTAATCAGCACAACTATCTTGAACTATTTATACTGACTTAATTTTCATTGAATCTGCTGAGGTATAAGAGAAAAGTTTTTAAAAGGTACAATATTTCACATGTACAATTAATAAAAATGCTGTTAAATGGTGCTGAAGCATTTGGTTTCCTTATCATTAGAAATATATTTTGATAAAGTGGTTTGGAATTGAAAACATTCATGGCATAAAAATGCATTTTTCTCTTCTGTTGAAATTCATACATGAAACTGATCCTGGTACCATCCTGATTGTACATCATCAGAGTAATATTAAAATTTCTCCAATCTCCTGACGTCTCCTGTTTGACTGCTGGATATTTGTAAACTTTGAGTGTTGCAATGTCTTACACTATCTCAGCACAGCCTCAGAATAAAGGGACAACGCTTTAGAACTGAGATGAGGAAGAATTTCTTCAGCAGAGATGGTGAATCTATGGAATTTATTGCCACAGAAGAATGTGGAGGACAGGTCATTGAGTAAGTTTAAGATAGGGATAGATAGGTTCTTGATTGATAGATAGGTTGAAGTCAATAAGTTTGACAAAAGCATTCTGATGATGCCCAGCTTTGTGTCTATCTTGGATTTGTGCTAGACGTCTGCTGTTCATTGTGCTGCACTATTAAATGATGCAGAACATCTCATTGACTCTCATTACATGAATCCATTGCTCTTGTTACTTTTGTATATTGAGATGTACAAAAGTTCAAGTATCCCTTAAACATTAAGGCATTGATTTCAACTCAGATCAGAGATACCATATGTTAAATTAGTTATATCCATTTATGGGATGTGGGAGTCACAGCTTGGGCCAGTATTTATTGCCCAACTCTAGTTGCCCTTGAACTGGATGTCTTGCTAGGCCATTTCAGAGTCAACTATATCGCTGTGGATCTGGAGTTACATGTAGACAAGGATGACAGATTTCTTTCCTTAAATGACATCCATGAATCAGATTGGTTTTAATCACAATTGAAAATAGTTTCACCATTAGACTTTTAATTTCAGATTTTTATTGAATTCAAGTTTCATCATCTGTCTTTGAATTACTAGTCCAGTGTTGGTACCACTATGCTACTGCCTCCCCAATAGGTTGTCTGCAGAGTCCTTGCATTTGCACCCAATCAATCAGCCTTTCAATAAAGTTTTGTAATAGGACTTGTTCCATATGTTGTGGTTTGGTGTCTTTTTTCTAGGTGTTTTCATTCCTCTTCCACTTATTTTCACTCAGATGATTCCTCCCAGACAGCACCCATTCCAGGTCTGCTGCTGTGTGAAGGGAGAAACTGTGTTACTAGTTTGAGTCAAACATGTCTCTTCTTCTCCAGTAAGAGGTCTGACAACATCAGTTTTAAATCCAACCGATTTATTTGATAGTAAACTCGCAAGCTTTTGGCTTTATAGTCTTTGTCAGGCGAATGAGGTGATTTGGTCTGCAATAGCACACATATCAGCACAGACAGTTTACAGATTACTGATTAGAATGCAAATCTAATAGAAATCTAATAGAATTCACATTCTAATCAGTAATCTGTAAACTGTCTGTGCTGATATGTGTGCTATTGCAGACCAGAACACCTCATTCGCCTGACAAAGACTATAAAGCCGAAAGCTTGCGAGTTTACTATCAAATAAATCGGTTGGATTTAAAACTGATGTTGTCAGACCTCTTACTGAGTTTACCCCAGTCCAACACCGGCATCTCTACTTCTTCTCCAGGACAGCTTTTCCAGTCCTCTCTATTTTTATTTCAGGTTCCGGCATCCGCAGTATTTTGCTTTTGAATATTTATTACAATTGATTTCTATTAATTCCCGAATGTATCAATTGATAGTCATTTTTGGTTTATCACCCAGTTTTCAAACTGTTTTTGGGTTGTTTGTCAGTTCCAGCAGTGGCTCCAACTGAAATGACAGCTGCTGTTGGGAAGTGTCACCTCAGTCTCACTACTAATCACAATGCAATCTGTCAGTCTCTTTGTATGCATGTGTTTGTGCTGAGGATTCCACAGATTCAGCAATGCATTAAGCTGATCATTATGCTAGATTCTGCCACCAAAAGCATTGACATTTATGCAAAAACTCCAACTTTACTGGTCAAAGTAATGAGATAAACTCTGTGTAACACCTTCTATCACAAGACATCCAACACATGTTGATAAATATGTCAACATTTAAAGAAATCTAATTAGAAAATTGACATTTAATGTTCCCTGTTGAATAAATTGGGCCCATAACTTGTGGATGCAACGTGATGGTTATGGGTATTTATAGAATGTATTGGATGCTTAAAAACTTATAGGAAGTTTTTGGCTGACGGAACCAGAACAGAAAGATGGGGAAAGAGTAAATTTTACAATATACACAAATTGTTAACAGTAAGGCTTTTGAAATTTAGCAAGGGTAATGAGCAGCATAAAAACAACTCTGAGTAGGATTATAGATCATAAAACGATAAAATATAGGAGCAGAATTAGACCATTCAGCATTCAATCATGGCTGATAAGTTTCTCAAGCCCATTCCTTTGACTCCCCCTTACCAATCAAGAACTTATCTATCTCTATCTTAAATACACTCAAAGACCTGGCTTCCACATCCTTCTGTGGCAATGCATTTCACAGATTCACCACCCTATGGCTGAAAAAATTCCTCCTCAGTTCTAAAGGGTCATCTTTTTACTCTGAGGCTCTGCTCTTGGGTCCTAGTCTCTGCTGCTCTGAGGTCTCTGGGTCTGTAACTCAATGGAATTTAGAAGGATGGTGATGTGAGGAGGAGGGGGAGGGTATGGGTGGCATCTCATTGAAACTTACAAAATGTGAAAGGCCTGGGTAGAGTAGATGTGGAGAAGGTGTTTCCTTTAGTAGGAGAGATTAGGATCTGAGAGCTTCAGAGTAAAGGGCTGATCTGTTAGAACCAAGATTAAGAGGAATTTTTTCAGTTAGAGATGATGCATCTATGGAATTCATTGCCACGGAAGGCTGTGGAGGACATGTCATTCAGTGTATTTAAGACAAAGATGGATAGGTTTTCGACTAGTAAGGGGATTAAAGATTATGTGGAAAAGATAGAATAATGGGGTTGAGAAACATATCAGCCATAATTTAATGGTGGTGTAGATTTGATGGACTGAATGGCGTAATTCTGCTCCTATATCTTATGGTCTTAAGGTTGGACAGCGATGAAGCTCTACAACAATATTCCTGCTAATCTCTCAACATCCTATAAGGACCCATCCTGTCCTTGTTCTATGATAAATAATGTGTTTGCATGAAAGCGTAAAATAAAGGGACAGTACTCTGAAGAAAGCAGGCCTGACACAATACCTAAATTTTAAAGGAAACATTAATCCAAAGGACAAAATAACACAGGACTCGACACACATTGGTACTCATACTCTGAGGAACCAGTGTGGGAAGTGGGGCAATGCCAGACTGGTGAGTAGGGGAAGAAACTTCTTAAGATATGGTTGATACATATTAGGATGAGGTTACTGGGGCTGCATTTTGCTTTACCTATTGTTGATGGTAATGTTCTATTCCACAGCAAGAATTTCCCTAGCCTTGCTAAGCTTAAAATTAATTTTAAAAATGAGAAGACATGCAGTGCTCCTATTAGGATTAAAGGATTTTCAGGACTGTAGTAACCTAGCAGAAAGAAAAATGTAGGAACAAAAATAATGGAAGCCTTTGTACAATGTGAATAAAGCTTCTCAGCTATGTGCAGTGTGACTTCTAAAGCTCTAACACAACCCGCTTTAATTCATTCTCAGGCCACTTAATAAGGCAACACAATCGCAGGCAGACACTGCTTCCTTTGATAGCAGAGGTTGTCGTGTCTGAAAAAGACCAAAAACCAATATTACCAACTTGGCTTTTGTCTAGTATAGGTGCAGTGGAACAGATCCTGCAACTGAATAAACATCAGTTGAGGTAGTGCAGAGGATGTCTACCATGTGGATATTCTGGGTATATGTATAAGTAAACAGCAAACTACCCCTTTATTGCAAAGAAAACCAACATAGTGCATTCTGCTATGGGAGGTTAAGTGTCACAGTTAGATGTAAGAAACCTATGAGCATAATGCACTCTAATGCATTATATCTAATGATATAATAAAACATGGCAGCTGACCAGCTTGTCTATGTCTACTCTGTTAGCACCACTTAGTGTGTAACAAATGTTTGTGATGAGGCTGGGTTGAAAGTCCATGAATATTGTCATTGAACATCAGCAGGGTGAACAAGATCAGCCAGTTTCTGATGATCAATCCACATGTTCACTAAGCTTTCAGTGAAGGCATTTCTCCTAATCTCAGTCCTGAAACTGTGACCCCCTTGTTTTAGACACTTACAGCCAGAGCAAACAATATCCCTGCATGGAGTCTGTGCAGCCTTGTCGGAATTTTATACATTTCAATCAGATCCCCTCTCATTCTTCCAAATTCTAGTCAACCCAATTTGTCTTCGTACAACAATCCTGCCATCTCAGGAATCAGTCTGTGCTCCCTCTATGTCAGGTATATCCTTTCTAAGATAAGAAGATCAAAACTGCCCACAATACTCTGGGTGTGGTCTCACAAAAGCCCTGCACAGCTGCATTAAGACATCCTTGCTCCTCTACTCAAGTCCTCTTGTAATGAAGGTCAAATATCATTTGACTTTTAACCTGCTTGCTATGGCTGCATTTTTGCTTTCAGTGACTGATGTGCTAGCCCACCCTTTGTATATCAACATTTTCCAATCTATCACCATTTAAATAATGCTCCACCATTCTGTTTCTTTGTCCAAATTAGATAATTTTATGTTTATCAAACTATATTGCAGACACTCAACTTGTCTAAGTCATCTTGAAGCTTCTTAACATCCTCTTCACCGCTCACATTCCCACCAAATTTTGTGCTCTCAGCAAACTTGGAAATATTACTTTTGGTTCCCTCATCCAAATTTTTGATTTGTATTGTGAATAATTGGGACTCAAGCACTGGTCCATGCAGGACCCTACTAATCACTACCTGAAAAAGACTCGTTTATTCCTACTCTCTGTTTCCCAACCAATCATCAATCCATATCAATATATTACCTCCAACCCCATGTGCTTTAATTTTGCACATTAATATCTTATGTGGGACTTTATCAAAAGCTTTCTGAAAATCCACAGTGGAGAAAAAGAATCAATCCTGTCTTCCAGCAATCAGCCAAGGCTGGCAGAATAGGAACACAACAAAGAACTACTAAGAAAGCAATAAAGAAAGGAAAGATAGATTCTGAAAGTAAACTAGCATAAAGTATAAAAACTGATAGTAAAAGTTTTTGCAAATATATAAAACAGAAAAGAGTGGCTAAAGTAAATGTTGGACCCTTGCCTTAAACAAGTTTTTTGTGTCGGTCTTTATGGTAGAGGACACAAATAGCATACCAATAATTGATGGTCATGGACTGTAGGGGTGAGGACTTTAAAACGATCACTATTACTAAAGAGGTAGTGCTGGGTACGCTAATGGGACTAAGGATAGACAAGTCCCCTGATCCGGATGGAGCGCATCCCAGGGTACTAAAAGAAACAGCAGAAGTAATAGCAAGTGCATTAGTTGTAATTTTCAAAATTCGCTGAACTCCAGAGAGGTGCCAGCTGATTGGAAAACAGCTAATGTAATGCCACTGTTTGAAAAAGGAAGTAGACAAAAGGCAGGTAACTACAGGCCTCTTAGCTTAACATCCATAGTTGGGAAAATGCTGGAATCTATCGTTAAGGAAGAAATAGCAGGACACTTGGAAAAGAATTAAGCAGATGCAGCATGGATTCATGAAGGAAAAGACATGTTTGACTAATTTACTGGATTTTTATGAAAATAAAACAAGTGTGGGAACCAGTGGATGTGGTATATTTAGATTTCCAAAGGCATTTGATAAGGTACCTTACAAAAGGTTGTTGCATAGGATAAAGATACACAGAGTTGGGGGTAAAGTGTTAGCATGGATTGAGGATTGGTTATTTAACAGAAAGCAGAGAGTTGGAATAAATGGGTGCTTTTCTAGTTGGCAGACAGTGACTAGTGGCGTGCCACAGGGATCAGTGCTGGACCTCAACTATTTACCATATTCACAGATGATCTGGGGGAGGGGACCAAGTGTAGGTAACATAGTTTGTGAATAACACAAAGATGAGTGGGAAAACAAATTGTGTGGAGGACGCAGAAAGTCTGCAGAGAGATTTGGATAGGCTGAGTGAGTGGGCAAGGATCTGACAGATGGAATATAACGTTGGTAAGTGTGAGGTTATCCACTTTGAAGGAATAATAGTAAAATGGACTATTGTTTAAACAGTGAAAAAATTACAACATGCTATTTTGCAGAGGGATCTGGGGATCCTTGTGCACAAATCACAAAAACTCAGTCTGCAGGTGCAGCAGGTGATCAAGAAGGCAAATGGAATGTTGGCCTTTATTGCAAGAGGGATGGAGTATAAAAGCAAAGAGATTGTGCTTCAACTGTACAAGGTACTGGTGAGGCCGCACTTAGAGTACTGTGTACAATTTTGGTCCCTTTATTTGAGAAAGGATATATTAGCTTTGGAGGGGTACAGAAAAGATTCACCAGGTTGATTCCAGAGATGAGAGGGTTAGCATATGAGGAGAGATTGAGTAGACTGGGCCTTTACTCATTGGAGTGTAGAAGGTTGAGGGAAGATCTTTTAGAGACATATAAGATAATGAAGGGGCTAGACAAGGTAGGAGCAGCGAGGTTATTTCCACTTACAATGGAAACAAGAAGTAGGGGGCATAGCCTCAAAATACAGGGGAGTTGATTTAGAACAGAGTTGAGGAGGAACTGCTTTTTTCAGAGGATAGTGAATCTTTGGAATTCTCTACCTAATGAAGCAGCAGAGGAAACCTTGTTAAATGTGTTTAAGTCACAGATAGATAGATTTTTGACCAATAAAGGAATTAAGGGTTATGGGGAACGGGCGGGTAAGTGAAACTGATCCACTATCAGATCAGCCATGATCTTATTGAATGCGGAGCAGACTTGAGGGGCTAGATGGCCTACTCCTATTCCTATTTCTTATGTTCTGATTTTCTAACAGGAGCTGGAGGGACATCCACATAAAATCAGAACAGTTTCAATCACCTTTTGGAATGGTTTTGCGTTTCTTCAATTGTTTGGATGTTTTGTCATGAGTGCTTGTCTTGAGTCTTGCCTGTCTTACATCTACAATATATGTGCTTGAGATTTTCTACCTATGTTATGGACAGCTGCAGTGAAGTATTTACTGTGGTGCTGTTGAACCTGAAAACAGAATAATTATGTTGCATCCACAGGCTACCTCATAAGGTTCAGAGAAGATTTGGGAAATATTTAGTTTGTGCATTAAAAGAATGAACACATTTTTCAGGACTAGTAATATTTTGGAACTTGAAGGTGGAAGCAAAGATGCAGAATAAGAAAATTCTTGAACAAAATAAAGCAATTTTGCATTGGAAATTGGCTTTCAATTTATGTTGCAACATTTGCACTGTGAACTATGACATAGATTAGTGTGAATGAAAGAATCTAATCAATGTTACTAAACACTCAAAATCTTACATTTAAGTTAATGTGTAAGATTGCTTCTTCCATGGAGATAGCATCAAAGAATGTTTGGGCATTTTATCCTACACAAGTGATCAGTTCAGCTTCTGGTCCATAATCAGAAGGCTTCTGCAAACCTAAATTGGGGAAAGCCAGTCAAAAGAGTGCTGATGACAGCAGTTAAGTGACTTGTTATCACTGCAGTGGCAACTATGTGGCATGGGCACGTCACTAGAGAAATGCTTTGGTTACCAAAAGCAAGGCCATATTATCGGTCAAAGCCCAAAGCAGGAAAGAGAATGCATTCCAGTAGTAATGGAAAACAAGGATGTCATTGGGGTGGAGTTCACAATCTTGTCCCAAGTACCTAAGGAAAGTGACGCTAGAGCTGTACAGCATTTATGCAACTAACTATCACTAAAATGGCAGAAACATTTGTACAAAGGCATTGGTACATGAGCATCAACACAGCTGCAGGTCACTCCAGCATAAGTAGAGACACATACTAGAACAATTTTGGTGATGTCTCTAACTGAGAGCACTAGTGTCAGTACAATGTGGATAAATGGAATACACTGTCCAATAGAAGGGCATATCCCTCAAATTGCCCATTGTAGTGAGATATGCCAACAACTCAGTATCAATGGGAAAAAACTGGCTTTGCAAGCTATAGACTGCAAACATGTTCCAATTTGAGACGATCAGCTATTGAATAGTTAAAACAACATTTTTCAGCACAGATATGAAGTATGATGGTGGGATGTGGAAGTACACATTCAAATTAGACCTCATACCAAAAGCAATGGTGGGGCAATTCCTTATGCTGTCAAAACCATGGTTAAAGAGGAGCTAAAGAAGAAAGGAGAAATGATGTGCTAGTGAAAACTGGTCGTAATGATTGGGCAATCCCAAATGCAGTAGTGCCCTAGTCAGACTATATGAGGGCTACAAAATCACAATGAACCAGGACATGGATGGAGAGCAGTGTCCATCATTGACCTGGCAAAGATTTATATGCAAAGCTGGCGGAATCTAAGCTGTTCACAAAATGAGATTAGTACCATGGACATCTCAGTGTGCGTCAAGGAAGTCAACAAGATATCATAACAAGCACACACAGGGGACAAATTTTCCCTATGGTCTGAAACCTTCTCCAGAAACCTTCCATGCTACAATAGATAAGATTTTGCAAGCCGGGCGCACGGATGCTGGAATAATGTAAAATTCTGGGCTTGGAGTTGGAGCAATGATAAAACAGATCAGCATGATAGTCGAGAAGAGTCTACAGTATTTGCATCCTGTACTCTTACCAAGTGTGAATGCAGCCACTTGCAAATTGAAAAGACAATGCCTGGAATCATTCCCTCTCCACAAATGCTGTCAGACCTGCTCAAATGTTCCAGCATTTCCTGTTTTTGATTCAGCTTCCAGCATCTGTAGTGTTTTGCTTTTAGCCTGGCATCATTTTCAAACCAATTATTGTTGGATAGAAGCTTCACTCTAGTAACAGATCAAAATCATTCCACAACTGGTGTAATGAGTTATCATGTGATCAGGATTATATCAAGTGGGGTCACAGATAGTGTAGCATCTAGTTCTTTGAGAGATAGGATTCTAGCAGAACTCCAAACCAAACACAATAACGATCAATGTGAAATCTAAAGCGGGAGAATTTGTTTATTGGTTTGGTCCAGAAAGTGACCTAAAATCATTGGTAAGAAAATGTAGTACTGTCCACCAAAACTGGAAAAAGAAATCACCAGTTGGAGAGTCAGTGCCCATTCGATGGGCTGAAGGGATTATTCTGCACTGTACGGATTCTATAATTCCGTTCTATGATTAATCAGGCGAGATACCCTCCTCTTTTTCACATAAAAATTGCCTTCAAAGATAAACACTTAGATTAAAAGGATCACATTTTGGGAATCATACAATGTGTACAGTGCAGAAGGAGGCCATTCAGCCCATCGAGTCTGCACTGACCATAGTCCCATCCAGGTCCTATCCCTGTAACCCCTCATATTTTAGCCTGCTAATCCCCCAATGCTAGTGTTAATTTATCATGGCCAATCAACCTAACCAGCACACCTTTGGATTGTGGAAAGAAACCGAAGTTGTGGGAATGCAGAGTAATCCCAGTATTATATCTACAGGAAATTTATCATTCAGGTCCTGCAGCAGAGAAGCACTGACAAATTCAAAGATCTCTAGTTGATTTATTAACCATGCAGGGCAAGCTGGCCTCTGCATCTAACTTCCACTTAAGCTGGTATGTAAAGGCTATGCTGATGTTTTGTATATACCACACAGTGGTGTGGTGTATTATTCATGGTGTGCATTTTATAGCCAGACTCAGCCCTCGGGCAGGGATTCTTCCACATCTGATCATCCTCCTGTCATTGGTACTGACTGTGGTGCACTGTAAAGTCAAATATCCTGCTGATACCCACTGCCCAGATACACAGAGCGAGAGTGGAGAACGAGAGGAGTCCTCTTGAGCCGGGTGCCTTTGGAACTGTATCCCAGGCTGAGAGGAAGGGAGAAAACTGGGCAACGAGCAATTCTCGGTTCCTTCCCCCTGCTTTAATGCAGATTTGTCAACCCTGCTTGCAGCGTGATTAATAATCCTGGATTAATGTATTCCTCTGCCATCATTGCTCAGAGGAACAAACTTGTGGTAGTGTAAAGATTAAAATTCCATAGCATTCGAGCTGGCCTCCAGTGCAAGCTGCTATTCTTCATGCCAGCATCTAGTGTTGGACATCAGGGTAATATCACAACTGTGTCTGCACCCACCACAATAAGAAGTCTCACAACACCAGATTAAAGTCCAACAGGTTTATTTGGTAGCACGAGTCACAAGCTTTTGGAGCACTGCCCCATCATCAGGTGAGTGGGAGTTATGTTCACAAACAGGGCACATATAAACACAAAATTTACAAGATAATGGTCGGAATGCAAGTCTTTACAGGTAATCAAGTCTTAAAGGTACAGACAATGTGAGTGGAGGGTTAAGCACAGATTAAAGAGATGTGTATTGTCTCCAGCCAGTGTGTTGACACAGATGCATTATCTCACGTAAGAACACCAGATACATGGTACATAGTCTTGCAACTCAGCCAACATTGTCTATCTGATATATGGCAGAAAAGTATGTCCCAAGGAATGGTACATTGGAGACACTATGCAGTCGCTACGACAACAGATGAATGAACACCGTTTGACAATCCTGTTGAAGAACACTTCAGTGGTCACAGGCATTCAGCCTCTGATCTTTGGGTAAGTGTTCTCCAAGGCGGCCTTCACAACACATGACAATGCAGAATTGCTGAACAGAAACTGATAGCCAACTTCTGCACACATGAAGATGGCCTCAACCAGAATCATGGGTTCATGTCACACTATCTGTAATCTCCACAGCTTGTCTGGGTTTACAAAATCTCACTAACTGTCCTGGCTGGAGACAATACACATCTCTGTGCTTAACTCTCCATTCACATTGTCTGCACTTTTAAGACTAGATTACCTGGAAAGACTCGCATTCCAACCATTAGCTTGTAAATTGCGTTTGTGTCTATATTTGCCCTGTTTGTGAACACAATTCCCACTCACCTAATAAAGGGGCAGTGCTCTGAGAGCTTGTGGCTTGCGCTACAAAGTAAACCTGTTGGACTTTAAACTGGTGTTGTGAGACTTCTTACTGTGCTTATCCCACTCCAACGCCAGCATCTCCACATCACAGCACTCACCAGCCAATGATCAGAGCTACAAGCACTATCTGATTCTTAGCACCTGCCCTTTGCTTTGACATGATAATTGCTGGGTTACCACCCAGTTACTTACCACACCCATATTTAATGAATGAGTGAAAACTGCAGGCGACGCTAATTATGGAAGGGAATAACAACCATTTTGTCTAAAAAAAATCTGGGTGATTGCACCTTCATCCTTTCTGTCTCATTTCCACACGGTTTCAGAAGCCGCTCCCCATCCGAAAATCACCTCAAGACTTGATGTAATCCAAGGAAACACTGACTTGCTTCCACAGTGTCCAATTCTTGCTACTCCTACTGGTTTAATAGATAAATGGTGTGCTACTGAATCATAAAGATTAGAAGGTCCCAGAGGTCAGCTTCTGGTCCTTACTTAGTTTAGCTCAGCTTTGCACATGAAGGGTTTTGCAATTTAATCTGGAGGCTCAAAGAAGCATTTGCAGGGGTGAGGGGTACTTGACCTCAAAATGCATCACGGTCAAACCTGAGTACCAATGGCAGGAAGATGATCAGATGTAGGAGAGTCCTTGCCCCATGTTATCCCTGCAGGAGAGCTGAGTGTGGCATTTGAGTTATAAAGGAGATGCTGGATAGACTGGGACCTTTTCTGTGGAGTGTAGGAGGCTTAGGCGAGATCTTATTGAGGTCTACAAAATAATGAGGGGCATAAACAAGGCAGATAATCAACATCTTTTCCCAAAGATAGGGGAGTCTAAAACTAGAGGCCATAAGTTTAAGGTGAGAGGGAAGAAATACAAAAGGGTCCAGAGGACTAATTTTTTCACGTTGAGAGTGGTGAGTGTCTGGAACAAGCTGCCAGGGGTGGTAGCAAAGACAAGGATAATTTTGTTTTTCAGAAAGCATTTAATCAGCTACATGGATAGGATGGGTATAGAAGAATATGGGCAATTGGGACTAGCTTAGTGGTTTAACAAAAAAAGGGCAGCACAAACAGGTTGGACCAAATGGCCTGTTTCCATGCCGTAAACCTCTATGACTTTAAAAGTCACACCGTGAAAGAAACATCACATTGCTTTCCAATATGTAGAAAACATCAGGTTAGACTTTACATACCAGCTCTGAAGTGCAATGGGAATCAAGATGCAGAGGCCAGTCTGCCCTGTATAGTTCTTCATCCATTTTGAATGGAGAATTACATGGGACATACTGATTTTGGTGCCTGGATCCTTATCCAGTGCTACCACCAAAGGAACCCTGTGCCAGGAACATATGATTACCCCTAACATTTAATTCCTTTCAACCTGCCATGATCCAGAACTCTGATCCCTATAAACCCCCAACTAAAGATTCCAGATTGAAACTGATGATATTTTGCCAAGGAACAAGGGCCATTTTTACCTTTTTTTTGTCCTTTTCAGGGGCATCACTGGCTAAATCTGCATTTTCTATAGCCCATCCCTAATCACAAGAGGGTGCTGGTGAGCTGCCACCAAATGCCGATAATATCTTGTCATCAGACACAACTCATCAAAAATAGAGGGGGTAAACTACACACTTTTGAAGAAGGGCAGGGTTGGTGAGGGGGTGGGGGGTGGGGGGGTGGTTGCTTTATGCTCTGAGGTCTCCTGGTTCTGGATTACAGCATTGTATTAAATAGAATCAGCAGAAATTGGAAGAACAAAGAAAGATGGAAATCATGCCCAGTTGGCCCTTGGGTCTTTTCACACAGAAATGAAGAAAGGAAAAGATTAAAGGAGGATAACGCAATACTGTCTGGCATCACTCACAATCCAAGTGGTGACCACAGCTTACTACTTTTAATCATCATTATAATTTTAGTGGAAAATGGTGCCTCACGTAACTGCTGACCAACAGAATGTACAGGTGAGAGACATACAGTGTAACCCAGTGTGATCATTTATGTTGGCCAACAGGGGACTGGAGTCAAGGAGTAAAAAACAGGTTGGGGTGAGGTTCAGATCATTTTCTGATCAGGGTAGACCGGATTCAAGGATGACCCGGGGCTCTGACAGGAGGTCAGGATCGTGCAGTGAAAGTTATGAATAAAAAGGCCTTTAGAAGGTTTCAACATTGATCGTAAAGCAAATCACGTCACAATGTTTTACACTGCAATGAAACCTCCAGTTTATGTCGTTTTTCCAACATTTTTGCCAGTTTCACCAGGTCTCCTATATTTGCTTGATGGTTCCCAAATACCCATAAACACCATCAAATTCAGCTTTCATCGTAAAGGTGTGTTTAGTTAGTTTATCTCAGCCATGATCTCATGGGAGGGCTAAAGTTTTGGCCTACTTGTCTTCTGATCATTATCCAGTGGTTACTGTCGGAGGCCCTCAGTAAGGAGATGGGACTTGGCTATGATGTTCTCAAGATCAGACAACCTGCCAACACTGACCACCTAAAATTGCAGAAAAAGAATGGCCAGTTTGACAAAGTTCCAGGTGTTCATTGACTCTATCTGGTAGAATAACTTCACAAAGCATGGAACAAAGTCTGAGAAGAAACAAATGATTAGGTTCTACCTGCACTGTGAGCTCCACCCAGTGGTTGGAGTGAGTAGCTACCCCTTTATACTGACATTAACACAAATGACCGTCACTGCTTTTACATTTTCACCCTAGCTGTGAAATAACACTAGAATTGGGATTCAGCACTTTTCCAGTCCTTTTCTGCTCCATCCTCGTGAATGGAGAGTATTCCATCACACTCCTGACTTACCCTTGTTGAGAGGCTTCGAGGGGTCAGGAGGTGAGAAGAGTACGAGCCTGTATGATGTTCCTGAAGCAGGGCTGGTCCAGTCCAAATTCTGGTCAATGCCAATATGGTGTTTGAAGAACTGGAAGATTGTTAGTTTGCCTCCTTTTTGGAACTGGTCTTGATACTCGGATTAGGGGCAAGAGTACAAAATGATAGGTGTACTTACCTGAAAATTACATCATCTAAAGCAATCCTATTCAGGCAATTAAAAAAGTCCCCAAATTCATCCTTAGGCTGAGCTGAATTAGCTAACCTCAAAGTGCACTTGAATATAACTTATCTCAGCTTGTCTGAATAGGAAGAGAAAAATGTCAGGGTTCTTGGACACTATCACAACTGGTATGTCTTCTTGTCCATCCTAGACAGGGGCAGGATTGGGCTGTTGTTCTGTGAAACTACCCATGACTGAAAATTCAATTGGTTTTCAATCCATCTAACTAGATCCAATTCCCAATTTCATTGGTGTAAAACACAAAGGTAATGGTAATTCTGCATACCTTCAATTCACCTCAAAATAGTCCATGCAAAAATAAACTGATTCCTTCAACATGTCAGGCATGACAGACACTGTACATAACAAGCACTGAAGGACAGTAAAGAATTACATCCCTAAATGGGGAGTGTGACTTCTGAATGACTGTTATTGTTGCAAACAGCCATCAGTAACAAATTGAAGTGGAGGCAAAGGGTTTAAAGCTTAAACAAAGCCATTTCCATAGTTATGAGGGGCAAGTTGGTTAAGGTTGATTGGGTAAACAGACTAAAACATGGCAAATGAGGAGAGGAAATATTTAAAGAAATAATTCAAAATGTTCAACAAGGACACATCCCATTTTTGAAAACCAAAATTAATGTAGAGCCATCTGTAGCTTACTGCAGTTAAAAATAGTGTTAGATTAAAAGAGGCTTATAACATTGCAGATGTCCAAATCATACAGTACTCCGATGTAAAAGCGTGACATCGTTGCATCCACTCCCCAGCTAATCGGGAACATGATTTGCATATTCTTATCAAATCTCTGCACCCAAATATTTTCCCCAAAGCCCCATAGGAAGGTCCATTCACAATGGCGTCTGGGCAGACTAACATGAAATACAACTGCTCTCCCATAGTGCGCAGCTGGAGAGAAAACCTCCCAAAGGAGTTCCAGTGAGTGCATCACTCAGAAGTGGTGGGGTGGGGAGGGGGGGGGTTAAATGCCCAAGCACTAACTGGGCACTGGTGGATTATGTGGTAGTAGTGGGTGGCAGTGCCATATAAACATTTGTCCATTAGGGTGGTCTTTAAAAATGATGCCCCAATCATTAAAAAATTAGTGATAAGACAGGTTTACTCTGAGTCTGCCCCACCAGCGTGACATTAAAAATAAATGGCATAGGCCAGATCCCACAATGCCCCCAATGATACAGCAGAGAAAGCCATCATTGGTGCTGGGGGCTTCAACAAGCTTTTCCCGCCCACAATTGGCTTTTGCAAATATTCAGGAAAATCCCACCCGTGTCAAGTCCAGAAGGCTGTGAAGCGCTCAGTTGGAAGATGGGGTGCTGTCCCTCCATTGGGCTTCGCTGGAATGTTGTAGCAGGCCAGAGACAGACACGTGGGCGTGGGAGCAAGATAGAAAGTTGAAATGGCAGGTGACAGGAAAGTCAGGAACAAGCTTGCAGACTGCCTGATAAAGGGATACTTGAGAGATGCTTAAAAATCATGGTTATGATGGAGTGAAAGCAGAAGATACTGTTTCCAGAGGCAGAAAGGTAAAAGAACCAGTGACACCATGAAGAAACGATTTTTTTTTTGCACTGCCTGGTTGAATGTTGGACCCAGATTTAACAGTAACTTTCAAAAAATTGAATGTAATAAATACATGACACGAAAAAATATTCCAGGATATGGAGAGTGGAACTAACTAGATAGTTCCATCAAATAGTGAGCACAGGCACTTTAGGCCAAGTGTGCTGGGCTGTAGTACGAACAATGTATTCTAGCCCATTTCAATTTTGTTTTAAAAATAGATCCTGGCCAAAAACCATTTTTGTTAAATGGAAACATTATAAATCCGCTGCATATTCGTTATTTATTTTATTACCATCCCACTGGTAAGCTTTTTACAGTAAGATGGTAGCTGATGTATTTGGCAGGCTATTGGGAATAGAAGCCCCAGCTTGCATTGGGAGGTGGCCTACAGTAAAAATAAACCATTAACTAACAGGGGTCACCAGAAATAGCAGCAACCATAGTTCATTTAAGGGAAATTAACAAAGGCAAAATGATTGAATTCTTTGTCTTGAAACCAGACAAGTAGGCTATGTTGTGTGTGTGTGTGCATGTGTGTCTGGACACAAAGCTCGTTCGTAGAGGTAAAGAGAACACAATTCTTTATTGAAAATTCCCTGCACAAAAAAATGCAGAATTATGCTTTGGAAGTCAGTCCTGTTCAGATCCACAAAGGGCATCAATTTCTGGCTTTCATTTCTTCAATAAGCTCCAGCTGCTGATACCTTTACTAGCTGCATAGCACTCCAAAACGTAAATCATAGTTTTTCATTGGTTTGGAAATCAGGCTCACAAGATCAATAGCTTGGCTGGTTTGGAAACGTTACCAATATTAGTAGCTGCAAGCCAGTGCTGCCCGTGACAGAGATGTTGGATTGATTTGCAAACTCACTGTAGGCGACTCTAATGCTCGCCAGGCTAGCTGGTTCCTGTCATTTGCCCCAAAACTGGAGCTCAGCTGAAACCCTGCTGCTCATGTTGTAACACCACCAAGCTCCAAATACCCATCAGGATCTGTATTCACTAACATTCACTGGCTTCTGGTCCAGCAAAAAAAAAACTCCATTTTAAAATTTATATATTGTCCCTCCTCTCTCCAAACTCCATTTTAAAATTTATATATTGTCCCTCCTTTCTCCATAGCTCCTCATGGCCTACAACCTCCTCTCCCTATCCAGATCCTCCAATTCTGGTCTTTTGCTAATTCCAGATTTTTGGATCTTCACCATCGGCGATCATGCTTTCGGATGCCTCAGTCCTCTGCTTTGGAATTCCCTCCCTAAACCTCTTTGTTTTGAAAACATTAATGCATCTCTGATCAAACATCTGATCGCTTACTCCAATATCCCCATGTGGATTATCACCAGGTTGACAGGTATTAAAATTCCTGTTCGAATACTTCACATGAATTGGCTTTATAAATTCAATCTATTGTTGTAGAAGATACGGATAACAACAATTGGAAATTAAAGTTCCATCTTGCAAAATGACCACTGAGCTGGGATTATTAGTGCTACAACATCTTGCATATGACATATTTAAGCAGGTCATAGTACCGTGGTCCCATGGTTCTTTTACCATATATCTGTTTTGAACAGGTCCTAGAATATCACTGTCACTTGCAGATACTCAAGTTAATCCTTTAACCCTAACTACCATTTCTCTTCACCCTTTTATATAGTCAGGAGGCAGTTATCTTGGGAGGGCTCAACATCAACTCTGGATTCTAGGAAGTCTCATGGCACCATGTCAAACTCCTCCTGCTGTTTACCTTATCCTCACCAACCTGCCTGCCACGGATGCATCTGTCTGTGACAGTATCAGTAGGAGGATCCACTGAACTGTTCTCATGGCGACAAAGCCCACCTTCACCTCGAGAATATCCCCCATTGTGTTGTGTGGCACCACTATTGTGATAAATAGATCTAGCAAATCAAGACTGGGCATCTATGAGACACTCATAGCAGCAGAATTGGACTCAACCACAATGTGTAATCTCAGGGTCTGGCATGTCCTCCATTCTACCATTACTACCAAACCAGGGATCAACCTCCGTTCAAGGAAGAGTGCTAGCGGGCATGCTTAAAAATGAGGTTCCAATTTAATGAAGCTACAGCACAGGACTACTTACATGCAGATGCAACAAATGATGGACAGAGCTAAGCAATCCCACAACCAACAGGTCAGATCTAAGTTCTGTAGTCCTGCCACATCTAGCCATGAATGGTAGTGGATAATTAAACAACTCACTGGAGCTGGAGCTCATTCCACAAATATCCCCGTCTTCAACGATGGAGGAACCCAGCACATCAGTGCAAAAGATAAGGCTGAAGCATTCTGAACAATCTTAATTCAGTATGCCAAGTGGATAATCCATCTCGGTCTTCTCCAGAGGTGCCTGGCATTACAGATGTCAGTCTTCAGCCAATTTGATTCACTTCACGTCCAGAAATAGCTACAACAGCTATGGATCTTTGACAATATTCCGACAATAGTTCTCAAGACCTATGCTCCGGACCTTACAGCACTCCTAGCCAAGCAGTTCCAGTACAGCTACAATACTGGCATCTACCCAATAAAATGGAAAATTGTCTTGTACAGAAAAATCCAACCCGGCCAATTACTGTCCCATCAATCTACTGACATCAGTAATGAAAGGGATCATCAACACTGCTATCAAGCAGCAACTGTTCAGTAATAACCTGCTCACTGATGTTCAGTTTGTGTTCCATCAGGATCACTAGGTTCCTGACTTCATTACAGCCTTGGTTCAAACACAGACAGAACAGCTGAATTCCAGAGGTGAGGTGACAGTGACTGCCCTTGTATTATCAAGGAGCCCTAGCAAATCAGGAATTAATGGGAATCAAGAGAAAAACTTGTTGCTGGTTGGAGTCATATCTGACACAAAGACAAATAGTTGTGATAATTGAAGGTCACTCATCTCAGTTCCAGGATATCACTGCACGAGTTCCTCAGTGTAGTGTCCTCGGCCCATTCATCTTCCAGCTGTTTCGTCGATGACTTTCTTTCCATCATAAGGTCAGTATACTGAATTACAGTGTTCAGCACCACTCATGACCCATCAGATATTGAAACAATCCATGTGGAAATGCAACAAGAACTGGACAATATTTAGACTTAGGTTGACTAGTGCCAAGTAATATTCACACCACACAAATGCCAAGCAATGACCATCTCCAAGAGTGAATCCAACCAATGTCTCTTGACATTCAATAACCATTGCTAAATCCTGCACTAACATCCTGCAGGTTACTAATGGTCAGAAAGTCAACTTGTAAATACTGAGACTATAATGGCTTGTCAGGGGCTAGGAATCCTGCAATGAGCAGATATCCAAAGCCCGTCTACAATGTACAAGGCAAAAGTCAGAAGTGTGATGGAATGCTCTCCCCTTGCCTGGATGATTCTAACAAGGGGCATACATGCAATGGGTGATGAGAGGGCTGCTCTTGGATTTTGAGAGTAGCCTAGTGCTTCATGTCGTTAGCGTACGCTTGAACTGGACCAGTTGATGGGCAACACGACAGCTCAGTGACTATCACTATATTACTCAGTGACTATATGCAGACACACGGATTTGGGCCTGTGTCTGTGGGAGTTTGCACATTCTCCCCGTGCTTGCGTGGGTTTTCTCCGAGTGGTCCGGTTTCCTCCCACATCCCAAAGATGTGCTCTTAGGCTGATTGGCAAAACAAATTCTCTCTAAATTGTCTTGCAAATTTGGTTCCAATGCATAGATCTATAAACATAGAGAGGAATCATGGGTAGAAGTGGGAATATCAAGGTGATGGCGTAGGCTTGTTGGACCGAAGTTTCAGCAACAATCCAGACATTATCCGGACAAAGCAGACCACATGATTGGTGTCCCTTCTACAAACACTTACTCCTGCCACCACTGACACAGCAACAGCAGTGTGTACCATTCACAAAATGCACTGCAGGAACTCAACAAGATTCCTTAGACAGCACCTTCCAAACCCATCACCACCACCTAGAAAGACAAGGGCATCAGATACATGGGAATACTGCCACCTTTCCAATCCACTCACCACTCTGACCTGGAAATATATCGCCATTTCTTCACTGACACCAAGTCAAAATCCTGGAAGTCCCTTTCTAACAGCACTGTGGATGGACCTGCACCATGTGGACTTCAGTGTTTTAAGGCAGCAAACTCACTACAACTTCTCAAAGGCAATTAGGGAAGGATAATAAATGTTGGCTTAGCTATTGACGTCTTCAGCCTTCAAATACACAAAAAAAACTAAGACTGATGAGAAGAAACAGCTTCACTCAGAGTGATGAACCTGTAGAATTCTCAACCACATGAAGCTGTGAAGGCCAAGTAACAACGTATTTGGAAAAAAATAGATTTTGAGACACTAAAGGCATCAAGGGGTATAGAGGAGAGAGCAGGGGTATGGCAGGAGATAACAGGATTATCTAGTGAGCACCAATCTTTTAAATATATATATACATATATATATAAAAAAGAGATTTGCAGACTATTTTTTGATGTTCCCCACTGCCATATTCAGCTCCACTTAATGTTAAAAGAAGAGCTATTACAAGATAATATGATAAACTATGTAATAAAAATTTATTGTACAGAATATCAATTATATTTTATGCACTATACTTGCATTCTCAAAAAACTTACAAAATGTATTTCATTATACCAGTATTTAACTGTAATCTTTAGCCTTTTCGTTAGAACACCTGGGTATAGGTTTGGACAAATTGCACTTCACACATCAGTGACCTATTTGGTTTTAAAAAAATATTGTGCTTAAAGTGATGGAAATATGCCTTTCTATTTTAGGCACCCATTATCAGCATCAAGCATATCTAGAGGAGGTGTGGCACAGTTGGGAGCAGAATCAGCTTTCTTTACTGCTGTATCAGTGTGCTTTCCTTCTCCTCTTAGTCTCAGAGTAGCATCCCTGTTGTAACAAACAGGGGATTAAGACTAGACGACAAAATTAAAATGATGAAAATTAAATTTAAAACAGGAACAATTGCCTCGCTCAAAAATGCAAGAGTCTGGAATAATCTACAAGATGGCATAAGAGACAAAAAAATTAGCATGTTCAAAGTCCATTTTGTTGCTATAATTGAGAGACGAGCTTTGATGAGTCTTTCAATCTTTTGACATGTTTTCCATTTTCCACTTACAAGCATGTTGGGGTTTCACTGAGTGCAAATATAACATGAAATTGGAAAGTTTATTATTCAAGGTTCATAAACTTCAATTCATTTCATGTACAGTCAGAGTCTGTGTTAAATTCAAATTCAGGGGGCAGTGATAGAGGGGCAATGTCTAACCCACTCATCATCCTTCCCCTTAAGCAAAAAGGAAAATGAGAAAAAATATAATTTCCCATTAATCAGAGATGAGCAATAGAAAGTTGAATTATAATTGTGGTATTGTGAAGACACAAAAAGGTTCTGCCCTTAAACTTGAAATGCGAAAACCATCACGCACATCAATATTCTGAAGCAATTAGGGTCCATGGCTCCATAATTAAAATTTATGGAATACATAAATAAACAAATTCAATGTCATGTCACCTTGTTCAATGCATCAGATCCAGAGACAGAAAAAAAAAACACTTCGCGATGCATACAATTACATAAAATTATTCCCGTTACCAGTGCAGTTCATTCAAATGCTAATTTATATATACTGAATTGGTCAATCAGCCTACTGAGTTCCATAGTTTACAAAGTAAATCTTTAGTGCATATTACTTTATGTAAATAATTAGATTTGTATATAAATAGAATAAATAAATTTCTTGTCATTTCATCAATGAACTAAAGCTGTTTTTTCTTAGCTTTCAGTTTCTTCCTTCTTAGTTCTTCTTCCTCTTTTCTCAATTCTTCTGCATCTTCCAACATACCCAAATGCAAGCTGCAGAAGATTTAAAAAATCAAGTTTTATAAAATAACACACATATTTTTCAAAGTTCTTCTACCTTCTGTTATCATATACTTCAACTCTAACTTCAAAGGTGATTGGGGGAGTCTGTTGGCAGGCAAAGGAGCATCTGTAAGTGGGTGGCTTTCAAAAGTGTGTTAACCAGAGGTCATGCTAAGCACTTTACTTAGAGTGAAGGGCAAGGCTGGGAGAAGTAGGGAACCCTGGATGACTCTGGATACTGAGGCCTTGGTCAAAAAGGGGGAGGAGCATATGACATGCATAAGCAGCTGGAATCAAGTGGATCCCTTGAAGAGTATAGAGGTTGTTCCGAGTAGAATTGAGAGAAATCAGAAGGGGAAAAAAGGGAACATGAGATTGCTTTGGCAGATAAGGCAAAGGAGAATCCAAAAAACTTCTACAAATACATAAAGGGCAAAAGAGTAACTAGGGAGAGACTAGGGCCTCTTAAGGATCAACAAGGTCATCTATACGTGGGCCCACAAGAAACGGATGAGATCCTAAATAAGTACTTCTCATCGGTGTTAACTCTTGAGAAAGACACGGATGTTAGGAAACTTGGGGAAATAAACAGTGATGTTTTGAGGAGTGTACGTATTACAGAGGTGGTAGTGCTGTAAGTTGTAAGGTGCATCGAGATAGATAAATCCCCAGGACCTGATGAAGTGTATCCCAGAATGTCGTGGGAAGTTAGGGAAGAAATTGCATGTCCCCTGGCAGAGACATTTGAATCATCAATAATGTAAGGGCTGCAGGGAAAAGCCTGGGAATTACAGACTGATGAGCCTAATGTTTGTAATGGATAAGTTGTTAGAAGATATTCTGAGAGACAGGATTTACAGGCATTTAGAGAGGCAAGGGCTGATTATGGACAATGAATGTGGCTTTGTGAATGGAAAATTACATCTCACAAATTTGATTGTGTTTTTTGAAGGAGTAACCAAGATGAGGCAGTGTAGATGACGTTGCCTACATGGACTTTAGCAAGGCCTTTTGATAAGATACCGCATAGTAAGTTGTTGCTTAATGTTAAATCCCAGCAGATTCAGGGTGAAGTAGCCAATTGGATACAAAATTGGCTTCATAACAGAAACTAGAGGGTTGTTTTTCCAAACTGGAGATCTGAGACCAGCAGTATGGAGATGGTGGATCCACTGTTACTTACATTAATGATTTGGATGAGAATTTAGGAGGCATGGTTAGCAGGTTTGCAGGTGACACCAAGATTAGTGGCATAGTGGATGGCAAAGAAGATTACCTAGGATTGCGGTGGGATCTTAATCAATTGGGCCAGTGAGCCAATGAATGGCAGATGGAGTTTAATTTAGATAAATGCGAGGTGATGCATTTCGGTGTTCTGAACCAGGGCAGGACTTACTCAGATAATGATAGGGAGCTGGGTAGAGTTACAAAGAAATCTAGCGGTACAGTTTCATAGCTCCTTGAAAGTTCAGTCACAGTTGGACAGGGTGGTGAAGGTGGCATTTGGCATGTTTGGTTTCATTGGTAAGAACATTGATTACAGGAAATTGGACAAGATATTAATAAGGCCACATTTGGAACTTTGTTCACAGTTCTGGTCACCCTATTATAGAAAGATATTATTAAAACTAGAAAAAATGCAGAAAAAATTTACTAGGATACTATCAAGATGTGATGGCTTGAGTTACAAGGAGAGACTGGATAGACTGGGAGTTTTTTTCTCTGGAGCATAGGAGGCTTACGGCTGATCTTATCGAGGTCTATAAAATAATGAAGGTATATATAAGACAGATAGTCAACAGCTTTTTCCAAAGTTAGGGGGCTCTAAAACTAGAGTTTAAGGTGAGAAGGGAGAAATACAAAAAGTTCACACGGGCAATATTTTCACTCGCAGGGTGATGTCGGGAACGAGTGCCACATGCAGTAGTAGAGGCAGGTAGTTTTGTCTTTTAAAAAGCATTTAGACAATTACTTAGTAAGATGTATATAGCAGGAAATGGACCAAACATGGGCAACTGGGCTTAGCTTAGTAGTAAAAACTGGGCAGCATGGATAAGTTGGACCGAAGTGCCTGTTTCCATGCTGCAAATCTCTATTCCAGGTACTCTGCACGTCCAATGGTTAGCACTGCAGCTTCACAGTGTCACGGGCCCAGGTTCAATTCCATCCTTGGGTGACCATCTGTGTGGAGTTTGCACGTTTTACATGGAGTTCTTAGGAGATACTCTCGTTTCCACCTACAGTCCAAAGATGTGCAGGTTAAGTCTAAATTGCCCTTAGTGCCCCAACGTGTGGGCGCTTGGTGGATTAGTCATTATAAAATGCGAGGAGTAACTGAGATAGGACTGGGTGTTGGCCAGGACAAGATGCTGTGCTGGTGCAGACTCACTGGACTGAATGGCCTCTCTTTTTACTGTCGGGATTCTATGGATTAAGGGCAAATATAAAGAACTTAATGTCACCAGTTTACAACTCTCAAATTTCAAATCCTACATTAAAACAAGTTGGCAATATTAAGAAAACAATTTATTCAGCTTATTCTCACAATAAGCTTTTTAGAACATGTTCAGGTTGCACTTCACCCTCATCAGCTTTTCTGTAGTAGTCTACTTTCATTATCGGACTTTATGAAGAGCAATTTTTATTTTAATGTGAAGCTTGAATCAAATATGTGACTGCAGTGACAGAATTATCATCTATGAATTAGGAGGTTGTGGGGCCAAGCTTCATTCCAGGATCCAAGCACATAGTTTGGGGAATTCTGAAGTTTTGAATGCTCTGCCTGAAAAGATTATGCATTCGATAAATTTAAAAGGGAATTGGATAAATACTTGAAAACAGAAGAGTTACCAGAGCAAGGGCAAAGCAATAGCTCAAATGGCAAAACAAGCATAATGAACCAAATGATCTCTTTCTGTGCTGTAAGGTGCTGCAATTCTATGATAATATAATATAGCACCGAGACAGTGCTGCACTGTCAGACAAGCCATGTTTTGGATGAGGTGCTAAACCAAGATCACATGATGTTATATGAAGAGTAGGACAACTATTTCCTTCATGTTTGGCCAATATTTATTCCTCAGCCAAACCACCAAAACTGCCAAAGCCAGTTTCAGGGGTTCTTTTATGCTGTCAACATATACTGGGAGCTGGGTTTGAGACCATTCTAACTGTTTCTTGTATAATTCATTACACTCAATGTGCAGATTTCCATTCTATGACTTTGAAGCTGGGTTCTACAGATGTTCATCTGTTCATTTATTCTGTTGATTTCTGAGACCTTATTGTATGCAATTTACTGCTTGTCTACATAACAGCAAATATACATCAAAATGATTCACCAGCTGTGAAAAATTTCAGGATGTCCCAAGGATACGAGGGGCACAGTGCAAACATAAGTCTGTTTGTTTGTTCCTAAAAATTAAAATCAGTTTTTAAAACTGATAAACAATATATATTTTGTTGCAGTATCCTAAAAATAGCAATGCTTGGCACCATGATATTGAATTGATATCCCACATTACTGGGTTTCCCACACAACCACAGCGTAACTGGAAATTGGTAACAAAACAAAGCATGTGTTGCAGTTAAGAGACCCAATTAAGATGAGGAAGTTGTATTAAATTTGGGCCCAATATCCTTGTAAATAAGAGCTGGTGTAGCCTATGTCCATCCTCCCTATTTCTGAGATGGCAGTGGCTTTTTGATTAGAAAGGCACAGATTACCATTCTTTTGACTGCTACCCAGTTATCTGCTGCAAGTGTGGGGTCATTGTCCTTTTGCTTGGCAGTCAAATAGTCTTCTGGTGTTTACACATGAACAATGGCCACAAGAGCAAGTTATAAAAGGACAATCAATACCCAGTAATGATCTGTACTACGTCATTATCAATAACTCAAGGAGAAAGAAGAACATTGTCAAGACAAAAGCATGCTCTATTTCAGTTGCAAAAATACTGTGAAAAAACATATACATCTTCAACTACATACATTATGCATTCCTATTTATCAAAAATTTATATCATTGGTGATAACACACTTGCATAAAGGCTATACCACTCGGCAGATTTAAAAACTTTGAATTACAAACTATATACTATTTATTAAGCACACAAAGTAACCATTGTCACAGGCTCCAGATAAAATCTGGAGGTGCACCAACATTGAATTTTACCTTTTGGCTTCTTCCTTCTGCTGTTCTTTCCAGCTACTCTCCATGTATCGCAGAGCATAGTCACTTTCATCTTTGTACCTGTAACACAAAACAATACTCAACAATCTCTCAAATTCATCAGAAATCAATCTCTGAGCTATAGAATATGGCTTTTATGTTATCATGAAATTTAGCCTTTGTTTTATTACCACAGGTGCTGCAGTATGAAATACTTTCCATTTGGAACAAAAGGAAAGTATTCAATTTCAAATAGTGTCAGCTTCAAGCATGCTCACATCAAATGTTCACTGAAGCACCCTGTTAACTTTCCTAACAATGTACCAGATTCCACAAGTGAGCCACACCAGCCATCCTGAGGCTTCAATGAGATGGAATGCCAATGCCAGTTTTAGGGATTTTTTTATGCTGTCAACATACACTGGGAGCTGGGTTTGAGACCGTCCAAACAATTTCTCATATAAGTCATTACACTCAATGTGCAGGTTTTTATTCTATGGTTTTGAAGCTGGGTTCTACAAGTGAAAGATTGATTTGCCACCAAAAGCATAAATTAACAGAGATGTATTTGAAATTGATACGTACCTGCTATTAAACTAGCTGAATAAAAATTGAATGCTCTTACGCCTTTCTCTCCTTTCCTACTATGCAATATCTTACTAGGTTAGCTATAAAACGAACAAATTTAAGTGATTATCATTCATTGATCACAAGTAAATCTGAAACAGGACTGGTTGAGGTTATCATAGAGCATCTTACTCGGGGTACATCGGTTTTCATCTTTACTGCTCATTGGATTAATTAAAAGTATCAGACTGGACAGTTAATGTCATAACCAGAGTACTCTATTAGAGTAGGGAAGACAGTCAGTTTCATACTGAAGGAGGAAGAGCTTACACATACTTTTAGCCAGATTTAAACACTTTTTTTGGCACAATGTTACAAATCATTCCCAATCCATTGTCCAGCAAAAGCAAGCATGGAGGCTGTTAATATAAAATTAACACCTAATCTGGTGAGGCAATGGAAGAAAGTGGCAAGAAAATCAAAAATGAAAAATAGAAATGGATAAGGACAAGTTATTGACAAGCCTGATGGTGATTTTCATGATGCAGTTCATTCAATTCTTTGGAGATGGGGTAGCTTCATATGTCACACTTTTGCTGATGGCTAGGTGACAAATCCTGTCACAAATGAAATGGTTATCAAGCATTATTGTGGGTTGCTGTTTTTGGTGTGGGCACCAGTTGCCAAGCTTCTATAACCTCTGATTGTCATCATGACAATTTCTGTGTCATTAACTGGTGCCTTCTAGGTGTGAGAATCTGTGTTTAGGGCCTCTATGCCATGTTTGCAAGCATCACTGGAGTGCAACTCCAAGCATCCTACTTGTGTTCTGCACATACAGGAAATTCTTGGGTATGCATCAACTTCCACCCGTGAACACATCCGAGCTAGTGATGCACCTCGGTTTGATCAGTCTAACATACTGAGAAATTTGACTTTGAAAGGGCAGTTGCACTCATGATTGTTCTTCCATCAGATGCCTAGAATGCACCACAAACAACAAGCAGATTGTTCAGTTTCCTTTCTTGATAGTTGTAAATCAACCATGTTCATACAGCAAAGTACAAGAATACAAGGGTTGTGAACCTTTAGAACTTTCTTCTGCAGATAGCAGTAGAGGTAGGCTCAATTAATATTTTATAGCAGAGGTAGATAGATTCTTGAGAGAGTCAAATGTTTTTGGGTAGGTGGAAAGCGGAGTTGAGGCCACCATGACCTTACTGACCAGAGTCGAAAGGTATTTTCCTGCTCCTAATTCACATGCTTGCATGTAAATTAAAATAGCTGCATTCAGAAAGACATGTTTCCACACAGCATTAGGAACTTGCTGCACTACAAGCATTAGAGAAATGGTCAAGTCTCAATTCTGCTTATACTAGCACCAAAACAAGAACAAAATAGGGAACTACAAAATACAGAATTTTTTGCAGAACAAAAAATACTATAACTTTCCTCGTTTGAAAACCACAATAATTGTGTTGCTTCAGAAAAAGGGATAATCCAATTGCTTCATCAGCTTGTGGTTTTCAAAACACATGTCAGAATAGGTTACATTAGACAATTTAGATTTTATTCTTATTTTCTTCCCTTCTTCTGCTGAAGGTGTTGTTTTAGCAGACATTTCATCACATTGGCAATTTGACAGCCTCTCAACCAGGTGTTCATTTTTCATGCATTAACCCAAGCACTGGCTGGATAGTCAATTGCTGCAGTCATCAGCATTAAGACCAATTCTATTAGCTGCCATCCATTTAAACTTGACAGCAGAAAGTCATAGAATAGCAGTATATAGAAGAATAACCTATGATAATTTTTTACTTCTCACTAGCCCAGACACAAAAAGGCATTTTAACAGCTGAATGCAGAGATCAAGCAACTCAGCGCAGATCAGGAGTCAAAATATGTAGCCTTCTGGTCTGATATAGGTTATTGTTATAGCACTCAATGCCTTTGTATGTCCAACTATACAACACAGGAACAGGGAGTAGGTTATTTAGCCCTTTAAGCCTGTTTTATCATTCAGTTAAATCAGAATTGATCAGAATCTCGACTACTTTCACCTGCCTTAGCTCCACATATCTTAGTGTCCTTACCCGAAAAAATAATTATTCAGTTTTGAAATTTTCAATTGAGCTGGCCTCAATAGCTATATTGGGTACAGAATTCCAGGTGAACTCCCTTTCATAAAAAGAACTGCTTCTTGACATTATCCCTGAACAGCCTATTTCTAATTTTAAGGTTGTAGCCTCTTCTTCTGGATTCCCCACATTGTTTCTCTTCATATAAACATATACTCCACAATACAGACATAGGAGCAACTAATTGCAACAGTTTTGCCTTACTTTGTGCGGTCATATCCAAAAATATCCTTGATATGTTTTGAGATTTCATCCTGCGATTCTCCAGCATCGTCAATGAAATCATCCATTTCTGAATCATAATCACTTTCTTCATCACGATCAAATGGCCTCCGCCCATAGGAAATAGGCAACCTTGCAGCAGTTACTGGGACAAGAAACAAAAGCAATTGTAATGTTACAATGCATGCATTGACAATACCAGTTAATGAACACAAAGTAGCAGGTCTCTCAACTTTTATTAAGACAGGGTCAGACAGAGAAAGAAAAATTCGAAGGGGAGGATCCACTATCCCTGGTTAACTGAAAAAAAAACTTAAAAATCATATTATTCTATATTGACTATGGATCAAAAGACAAAGTATTAAAATCAAAGAACAACTAAAAGATTGATAGGAAGGGAAAAATTAAAGGAGAAAAAACTTGCTAGAAATATAAAAACAGATACTAAGAGTTTCTATAGATTTTTTTAAAAAAAATTGGTCCTATAGAAGGTGAATCTGGGGAATGAGCAATCGAAAATAAGGAGATGGCAGATGAAATGAATGTTTATTGCATCAGTCTTCGTTGTAGAGGAATAAAGTAACATTCCAGAAATAGCTGTAAGTAAGAATATAAAAGGGAGGGAGAAACTCAAGAAAATTACAATCATCAAGGAAGTGGTACTGAGCAGACAGTTAGAACTCAGGCTGTCCCCACATCCTGATGGTTCTTAAAAGAACTGGCTAGCAGGATAGTGGATGCATTGGTTGTAATTTTCTAAAATTCTTGAAAAATCAAGAAAGCTTTCATTAAATTGGAAAAAATGTAACCCCTTCACCCAAAATACGAGGGAAACAGAAAGCAGGAATCTACAGTTAGCTTAACATCTGTCATAAGGAAGATGTTAGAAGATACTACTAGCAGGACATTTGGAAAAAAATCAAGACAGTCAGGCAGAGTCAGCATAGCTTTGTGAAATTGATTTCAGTTCTTTGAAGTAACATGTGCAGTTAACCAGCAGATGTACCGTATTTAGATTTCCAGAAGGCATTTGGCAAGTGCCACATTAAAATTTACTGCGTAAAATGAAAACTCAGAGTAGGGGTAACATTTTGGCACAGATAGAAGATTGGTTAGCTACCCAGAAACAGTAGGTAGGCATAAATAAATTTTTTTCTCGTTGGCAAAATTTAACTAGTGGTATGCCACAATGCCAAGGCCTCAACTGGTTCGTAAGTTTGCTGATAACAAAAATAGACAGGATAGTAAGATGTAAAGAAGACACAATGAAGAGATGTTGGTTTTTCCTATGGGAAAATCTAGAAGTTTAAAATTACCTGTTTAAAAAAGGTTGCCCTTTCAGGACAGAGATGGGGAGAATTTTCTTAGAGGATCGAATGTCTTGGGAACTCTTTTCCTCAAAAGCAGTGGAAACAGTCTTTGAATATTTTTAAGGCAGAAGCAGATAGATTCTTGATTAGCCAGAGGGTGAAAGGTTATGAGGATAGACAGAAATACAGAGTAGAGATTACGATCAGATCAGCTGTGATGCTATTGAATGGCAGAGCAGGGGTGAAGGGCTGAGTGGCCTACTCCTGCCCTTAATGCGCATGTTTGTATAATCCTGAAATACAGCTTCCCAGTAAATTCCATAAAAGACCATACCATTTTTGAGATAAGATACTACAATCATCTATCAAGTTTTCAACGTAGTATTCCTTTTAACTTGTGCTAAGAATCAATTCTGAACACATAACAGAGCAAGCAAAAGAACTGTCATTTAAATTCTTAGTTGAAGTATTTGATGTAAAACCTTTGGCAGCCTCACCCAGGCTTCCCCAGTAGTCCATAATTTCTTTCTCCCTCAATATTTGACTGTAAAATGCATCAATATCTAAGCAAAATGCTTCTCTCGCACAACATTAACTAACATTACCCATCTGCGTTAACTCAGACAGCTACCAGCGTGGCAATCCTCGTTGATTTTTCCACCATTATTAATTTGGCTGAGGTGAGTTAACAATGAAAATAAACTGAATCTGGGATCATCTGGCCTGTGCAATTCAGGATATGAATAGGCTTTACCTGTAATTCACTGCAGGCATTTTAATGATTCATAATTCTAGAAATTGCCTTACAGTCAATATACTGAAAGGTTGGTTTTGGATATTTTAACAAGGAACAGGTTCATAAGAGGCCTCACCCAAAGTAAGTCTTCAAAGCAATATTTCTTTTTCTACTGCCAGTTTCAAGTAGTCCTGCTGTGCTTTCACAGTGTCTCTCAAACTTTCC
Organism: Sphyrna mokarran; assembly: GCA_024679065.1. Classification (NCBI taxonomy): domain Eukaryota; kingdom Metazoa; phylum Chordata; class Chondrichthyes; order Carcharhiniformes; family Carcharhinidae; genus Sphyrna; species Sphyrna mokarran. Next base: position 81,964,881 of record JAGIQG010000008.1, read on the forward strand.
TTAGCAACAAAATCAAATTTATTCATGTAAAAGTCTAAATAGCTCAGGAACGACACACAAGGAATTGGGTGAGTGAGGGGGAAGGCGGTGGGGCGAAGGCGGGGGGAAGGGGGAGAAGGAGGAGGGGGAGGAGGAGGAGATAGCTCGTTAGGGATTTTTTACCTTTTCTCACCATATTCCATGTGATTCGACACTACATAAAGCACATTTTTTTTCTTTTTTCTGATATTTGACATTATGTCGTACCTGGTGGCCGTGCCATTGGTCTGTATCCTGGCGGTGCTGATCTCATACTGCTCATCTGCCCATTGCTGGGCCGTGATGGGAAGTTCTTTGAAGATATTGTTTCTGCTACTACAGTACATTTGGGCCTTGGTATGCCAATTCCACTTCCAGGTTGTCCAGGAACTGAAGAATTTCCCGGCCGCACCGACCCAGAGCCGGCCGGCCGCACCGACCCAGAGCCGGCCGGCCGCACCGACCCAGAGCCGGCCGGCCGCACCGACCCAGAGCCGGCCGGCCGCACCGACCCAGAGCCGGCCGGCCGCACCGACCCAGAGCCGGCCGGCCGCACCGACCCAGAGCCGGCCGGCCGCACCGACCCAGAGCCGGCCGGCCGCACCGACCCAGAGCCGGCCGGCCGCACCGACCCAGAGGCACTCATGCTTTTTGATTGCACAGACCCAGAGCTACTTGCATTCTTGTGCTTTGGAGGGCCTGAATTGCTTACAACTTTTGGCTGTGTGGAACATATACCTCCTGCACTGCTGGGACGAGAATTCCCAGAACTAACTAGGCCTTTAGATCTCTGTTGGCCCAGGTTGCTCGATCGTGGCTGGTCCGAGTTGCCTGAACTGCTTTTGTGTGTTTGGTTCAAGCCACTTGAACTTTTGGATCGGTCAGGAACTAAACTGCTAGCATTTTTAGAGTGTGACAGATTTGAACCACCTGTCCTTTCATGCCTTTTGGAGGAACTATCAATTTTCTTAGATGAAGTAGACTGATCCAATCTTTTCTGGCTGTTTTTTGAAGACAATGCAGAATGGGTTCCATTTGATCCAGGTTTCAGAACTTTGTTTGGTGTCTGGGACTCACTTCCAGATTTATTTGCACTGTTTAGTACTGTTTTCCCAACATTGTTACCGGAGGATTTGGTGACAGTGTGTCCAACTCCCCCTGAAGATCTGGACTTTTCCTGTGCAGGTGCTTTGTAGGATGCCGAAGATGGAGGCTTTTCATTTTTCGGTTTCTTGTTAATTCCATGAACAGAGCTCCCCTCTCTGGATGAAACAAGTTTGTCTCCTGAATCTCGTGCTAATTTTGTGCTTTTACTATCTTTAGTTGAAGATTCTTTCCTGGATGAGCTAGAAAATGTGACCTCTTTCTCAGATTTCCTTTTATCATTGTGTTTCTGTCGTTTGCGCTCTAAAAATTCCAATTCTTTCAGTTCCTCCGCTGTGTATAGCTTCTCCTCCACTTTTTTTATTGGCTTCAATTCCACTGGCTCAAACTGCTTCTTTTCAGCTAGTTTTAGGAGATCGGAGAAGTTCATGGGTGCTGATGGCGGTTTCTTTGGAACTTTAGGTTTTTTGACCTCTCTACAAAATTGTTCAGATTCCTCACTTGACACCTCAGGTTCTCTGTGTTGTCTCTTAGACTCCTTGGATGGTATCTCAGGCTCTTGGTGTTGACGTTTAAGCCGTTTAACTGGTATCTCAGGCTCAGTGTACTGCTGTCTCTCGTCCCAATGCTCTCCAAACTCATCAGAATCCTCTACTTCAGACATTTCATCCTCAGCCTGTGCCACAACATTGTAATAATCTTCATCATTACTGTCATCCATTCTTTGGTCCCTTCCCTCATCATCAGAAGTTTTCTTTTTGCTTTTCTGTTCCACAGGAACACCATCATAGCCTCTGAAATTGTCCTTTGTCCGGGTAGCCATTGCTCTTGCTTTACGATCATGTTTTAGTGCAACCCGTTTTGCAATCAACTCTGCCTTCCTCTGCCTGTCTTCTAAATCTACAATAAAAGCAAATGAAAGATTGAAAATAGCCCCTTAAACATAATGAAGCAGCAAGAGATGCTGTTTAGTCTACCCTGCATGAAAAAAATCTAACTGATGCTACTCAATGAATAGTCAGAAGTTTTGGCTAATCCTGCCATCAACACTACCGAAACAGATGATCTGGTCATTTCTGCACTATATAAATTCAAGTTCATTAAAATCAATGGTCACATTCTAATTTTCAATTGAAGACACTCGTTATGAAAACCAGCATCATGATCATTTGAAATTACGACTGTAAGACCTCGTGCATTGGTCTCAAATGGCTAGGAATGGGACTCTTCTTTTTAAATTATGTACCAGAAGAATATTTGAAGCTTTTCAAAAAGTTATTTTCTTACCACCCAAAACCTGCCAAGCTGACTCATTTCCTGCTGGGAGTATCAGTGATGTCACCTTTGAGGAGTGTTGCTACTCAACAACTCTACTTTAAATAGAATCCATGATTTCAGGCACGTTTAAATTCCACATGACCCCAGGAAACCATGCTATAAGTGTGGGAATAGCTGTTTGGTTTTTCACAGCTCCGCCACTCCAAGGAGAGAGAGAGACAGGCTGAGCATAGAAAGACAAAGGCAGCAGACACATAGAATCACCAACACCTGCAAGTTTCCCTCCAAGCCATACAGCATCCTGACTTGGAACTATATCACTGTTACTGGAATTCCCTCCTTAACAGCACTGTGGATGTACCTACACAACATGGACTTCAGTGGTTCAAAAGGGCAGCTCCTCTCAAAGGCAATTAAGTATAGCCAACCTAGCCAGTGGTGCCCACAATCCATAAACAAATAAAAGGGAATGTGTTAAATGTGCCAACATCTCAAATGATTTGGCACAAAAATATTTTTAAAAAGGGAAGCTCCATGACTAAGGAGCACTTTCCTCAATATTTTTACCACTTCAGACCATATTCTTTTAACACACCCATTTACAGACTATACATATACTCTAATGTCTCTAATGTATCATAATTCCATTTTGGCAAATATTTGCAGAAAGCAGAAACTACTTTAGTGCTTATATTTATAAAATGTCAAAGCTGTTGAAGGAACAAATTATTTTTCAGCACAGCAAAGTCTGCAAGCACACCATTTCAAGACTGCATGAATTATACACCAGATTTGATGTTCACACAGACCTCAGTTGATCAATTTAACTTAACATAAATTACTAATCTACAGGAAGATGGTTGAAGAGATCTCTCAAATGGATTTCATCCTCTCAATCAAGCACTGAGTTGTCTAAGTCTGCAGTCGTTCGACTGAATTAAGCCATGTAATACAGTAATATCCTCAAGAATAAAAAAAGACTGGTATTCCTTACCTAGTAATGAAAAGAATATTGTGAATAAGGAGCCATGATGACGAAATTTGTTTGCAAACCCTTAATTTAATCCTTTTAACAGCTAAGAATTTTGTGATTCCATAACTACCATGATCAAATGTCATAATTTGCCTTTTCAGTTAGATTACATGCGACAGCCTGGCAGTTTGCTATTTTAACTGTACAGCCTTGATTATCTACCTTCTTAATGATTCACAATGATTATGTGCAGTCAATTTGCTTAAACTAGCTAATATGGAATTAGGTCTGGAATTGCCTTGAAGATAAAGCCTCTAGGCCTGACATATTCTGGGTGTCGAATGCTTTGTAAGATTTACTAGCAATTATAGTTAGATGCTGAAAGCTAGCAGGGTCAGTATTTTGGGTCTTGGGAACTAGGAGATGTACTGCTGCTATTTCTTTCCTAAACATATCTCATTTCTAAGATTGGAAAACAAAATTGGATTATGCCATTCAGCCCTTGAGCTCTCCACCAATCAATTAAATCATGGCTAATTTGTATCTTTCTTACTCCATTGACGAGCCTCAGTTTCAGGTCCTTAATATTCTTGCCTAACCAAAAAAAAGTGTTTCCAGACATAAACCCAGTTCCGATTTAAAGGTTATACCACTTGTTCCAGAATTCTCCCCAGAAATACTTTTTGTCTATTTACCCTGTCAAATCCTTTAAATCATCTTAAACTTCTCAATTAGATCATCCCTTTGTATTCTTTATTCAATAGCATATACAAATTAACACATACTTTCTGATCATTTCATATTTGTTCAAGTTAGGCCTCTAGTAACAGATTGTAGTAATTTCCCACAGCATGCTGAAACAAAAGAGTATATAATTTGCTGGCGTAACTCTCCTAACCTCTTTAAATAATGGAGTGAGTCTCACCTGCATATGCTGAGTTCTGGTGATCTATATAAACAGAGCATTCACCTCTGTCAGAGCAAAAGGGTTCTCCATTATCACTAGAATGTTATAGCAAAGAAGGCTATTCCACATAAAACACATTTCAGGATTTTTCTATCTGAATGATCCAGCCTAATTGCACTCTGCTACTCTCTCCAAACGCCCTTTAATATTTCCAACAACCTTCCAAATCTTTGAAAATAATTTCTGGTCTTTGCTTATGCCAGAGAATTTCACATTTTAACCATCTCTGCACACAAATTTTTTTGCAAGGTTTTGTTATGGAGGATAACTTGTGAGTTCAGTGCAGAGTACTTGATTTATCAAAATGGGCAGCACGGTGGCAGTGGTTAGCACTGCTGCCTCTCAGTCCAGGAACCCAGATTTGAATCCCAGCTTGGTTCACTGTCTTGCGTGGAGTTTGCACGTGTGGAGTTTGCACGTGTGGAGTTTGCACGTGTGGAGTTTGCACGTGTGGAGTTTGCACGTGTGGAGTTTGCACGTGTGGAGTTTGCACGTGTGGAGTTTGCACGTGTGGAGTTTGCACGTGTGGAGTTTGCACGTGTGGAGTTTGCACGTGTGAGTTTGCACGTGTGGAGTTTGCACGTGTGGAGTTTGCACGTGTGGAGTTTGCACGTGTGGAGTTTGCACGTGTGGAGTTTGCACGTGTGGAGTTTGCACGTGTGGAGTTTGCACGTGTGGAGTTTGCACGTGTGGAGTTTGCACATTCTCCCTCTGCCTGTGTGGGTTTCCTCGGTGTCCGGTTTCCTCCTGCAGTCCAAAGATGTATGGGTTAGGTAGACTGGCCATGCTAATTTGTCCCTTAGTGCCAGGGGGACCAGCTAGGGTAAACATGTGGGGTTATGGAAATAGGGATTGTGGTTCGGGCTGAATGGTTTCTTTCTGCATTACACAGGAAAGAGATAGAGAATCTGGTGAACTGAGGCAAAGACAATAATATCTCCCCCAATGTCAATAAAATGAAGGAGATAGTCATCGACTTCAGGAAGCATAGTGGAGGATATGCCTACGTCAAAGGAATGAAGTGGAAATGGTTGAGAGATTGAAGTTTCTCTTCAATCTCTCAATCATCTGTTCTAGGCCCTCTGCACTGACACTACAGTTAAGAAAGTCCACTGACGTCTCTACTTTCTCAGAAGACCGAGGAAATTTGGTATGTTCGCTACTACGCTCGTCAACTTTTAAAGATGCACCATAGGAAATATCCTTTCTAGAGGTATCGTAGCTTGGTGTGGCTCCAGCTCTGTCGAAGCCTGCAAAAAACTACAAAGCATCGTGAACAAAGCCCAATCCACCACACAAACTGGCCTCCCATCCATTGACTCTGTCTACAGTTCCCATGCAAACACTACGACAGCGGATGAATGAGCATCGCTCAACAATCACCAGGCAAAACAGTTCCCTTCCTGTGGGCGAACACTTCAGCAGTCATGGGCATTCGGCCTCCGACCTGCGGGTAAATGTTCTTCAAGGGGGCCTTCGTGATACACGACAGCGCAGAGTCGCTGAGCAGAGACTGATAGCCAAGCTCCGCACACATGAGGACGGTCTTAACAGGGATCTTGGCTTCATGACACACTATCTGTAACCCCTGTAACTTGCCTGGGTTAGCAAAAAACCTCACTTACTGTGCTGTCTGGAGAAAACAATTCTATAACAATGCTCAGGATCCCCTTCACACACATTGTTAGCCACTTTAACACTTGAATAGCAGGTTAGATGTAAGGATTCGCATTCTAATCAGCAATCTATGACTGTCTGTGCTGATGTGTGCTATTGCAGACCAGAACACTGCACTTGCCTGAGGAAGACACAAGAGTGTTGAAAGCTCGCGGATTTACTATCAAATAAATCGGTTGGATTAATAATTGGTGTTGCTAAATTCTTACTCGGAAAAGTGGTCAGCATAATCAAGAACCTCATACACCCTTGGACATACTGTCTCTTCCACCTTCGTCTGAAAAACTTGGAAAAAGTTAAAGTCTGAGATCATGTACCAACTGACTCAACAACAACTTCCCTGCTGCTGTCAGACTTCTGAATGTACTTACCTTAAGTTGATCTTTGTCTACATCCAGCTGTGACTATAACATTACATTCTGCACCATCTCCTTTCTTTCTCCATGTACAAAATACTTTGTCTGCATTGCATGCAAGAAACAATATTTTCACTGTATACTAATACATGTGACAATAATAATCAAATCAAAACAAAAACATGAGTGATGGCCATTTTGAATGAGTGCTGCCAGTAAAACTGGCATGAATCAGTATCTTCAGCAGAGATGGGGAGGAAAGATTATACCCTGTACAGACAACACCCTTAATAGTCAAACTGGGACAAAACTGAAGAAGCATTTTGCTGTTTTGAATGACACCTCTAATATATTTCATCATCTCTCCAACTCGACTGTGTTTTCAATTCTCAGATATCAGTTGCTTGAGGGCTAGTAAATGCATTGTAAAGAAATATGCAAAATGCAGCAGGAAATTTGTTACAATATTGAGTCAGATAGTTCTGTTATGTACAGTACCTTTCTTTCTCAGCTCCTCTTCTTTGCGCTTGAGGAATGCTTGCACTGCAGCAGACTGAACCTCTTTCACTTGCGGCTGTTTCTTCAAAGGTTTCACTGACAAGCTGTAACGCTTCTATTGAAAGTGCAAAAAGAAATGGCAATATGACACCAAGTACAATTTGTCCAACTAAACCTTTGGAGAAACAATGGTTGTTAGTACTCTACCAAAAAGTAAATACCTAATGTATAAACTTATGTAAAAGATGACCCCATGATTTTTGACCTAAAAATCCTCAATTTTGTTTTAAACAGATCTTGTGTAAATGTTGACGAGGTTTTCAGGGTTCAAAGCACAATAATTTCAGAACCATGAAATATAATGTTGAAGGTTTGATTACAGTGCAAATGTATACATAATAATGAAATTAAGTATTGGCAAATAAATACTTAAAACATTTGTACTCAAGTTTTTAAAAAATATTTATTGAAACGATCAAATTATGGAAGATAAACCATGTTGTGATTAATTACTTTGCAGAACACTTCTACTTAATTCACAATCATGACCCCCAAGCTTTTGGTTGCCTATCATTTTAATTTGTTATGGCACTCAGACCTCAGTCTTCTATTCTGTCGCGATGAAATTCAATGTAAATTTGAAGACCAGCATCTTATCTTTTGATTAGCTATCTTTAAGAGGCTTCAGATCAGGCTCAAAAATTTCAGATTATAATTCCTCTCTTTTATTGGGAACTGCTGGTAATGATTTAGTTTTCACATTTACATCTTCTACAAAGTCATTATTTTGTTTTGGACTATGGTCTCTGGAGTTTATAAGAATGAGGGTAATCTCACTGAAATATTAGGGTTAGGATTCTCCATGGATTTGAAAGAGATGAAGAATCTAGAAAAGAGAGAACATCCTCAGAATAAGTAATGAATTGTTTAGGATTGAGATGAGAACTTTGAGGTTCTATATTTTAGGAATTCTCTAACTTCAAGATTTGTGAATATTATATTGTTGAGTATATTCACGATGGGTTAGATAGATCCTTCTGTTTCACGAAATCAAGGAATATGGAGTGCAGGCATAAAAGCGGAGTGGAGGTAGAAGATCAGTTGTGATCGTTTTCAATGGTGCAATAGTTTTGATGAGCCTGATTTTGTTTTGTAAAGTGTATCCAAAATGTATGTACTAGTAATTGGCATTTCAGACGTTGTGTCTTACCTCTGTGGATAGAAAGATAACAGCTCATTGTGATCAGAAGTTATGTTTTGTTGTCAGCATGCAGGCACAGAGTAACAAAAACCTCGGAGGAGGCAGAAATGGATCATCCACTCAGAACTTCTGGTTGAAGATTGCTGTGAATGCTTCAGCCTCATATTTTGCATTGATGTACTGGGCCCCTCCATCAAAAATGGGGAATTTGTCGAGCCTCCTCATCCAGTGAGTTAATTATCTACTACAATTCATGACTGGATATGGTAGACTGCAAATCTTAGATTTGATCCAGTGATTGGGGAAATTGCTTAACTCCATTATTTGGACAGCATGGTAGCACAGTGCTTCACAGCTCCAGGGACCTGGGTTCAATTCCTGGCTTGGGTCAGTCTGTGTGCATTTTGCATACTCTCCTCATATCTGCATGGATTTCCTCCAGGTGCTCTGGTTTCCTCCCCCAGTCCAAAGATATGCAGGTTAGGTTTGATTGGCCATGCTAAAATTGCCTTTTAGTATCCTGAGATGCATAGGTTAGAGGGATTAATGGGTAAAATACGTAGGGATATGAGGGTACAGTCTGGGTGGGATTGTGATCAATGCAGACTCGATGGGCCAAGTGGTCTCTTTCCGTACTGTAGGGTTTCTATGATTTGCTACTTATGCTGTTGGCACACTTAAGTCCCGTGTTGTAGCTTCAACAGGTTGACAGCTCTTTTAGGTAAGCCAGGTGTTGTTCCTGGTATGCCCTCTTGCACTCCCCATTAAAACCAGAGTTGTTCACATAGCTTGATGGTAATGTTATTGTGAGAGATATGCTGGGCCATGAAATTATAACTTGTGGTTGACTATAATTCTAAAGCTGCTGATGGCCCACAACACTCATGAATGTCCAGTCTTGCGTTGTTAGATCTGTTTGATGTTTATCCCATTTTGAACAGCAGTAGTGACACACAATGCAATGGAGGGTATCCTCAATGTGAAGATGGAATATCATCTCCACAGGACTGTGTGAACTGATATGGTCAAGGACAACTGTAAATGCAACAGGCAGGCTAGTGAGGATGAGGTCAAGTTTTTTTTTATCCCTCTTGTTGGTTTGCTCACCACCTGTCACAGACTCAATCTAGTCGCCATATAAGACTTGATCAGCTCGTTCTGTAGTGGTATTACAAGCCACTCTTTGTAATGGAACTGAAGTACCCCCAACACCACCCCCCTCCTTCCCCGCTGGAGGAATTACTGATTCATCAGCTGATGGATGGGGAGAGGGGCAGAGATATGTGGTAATCAGCAGGAGGTTTCCTTGTCCACGTTGAGCCATGAGACTTCATGACTCCAGATTAAATGTTGGGGACTCCTAAGGCAACTTTCTCCTGACTATACGCACTGCGTCTGTTGGTGTGTTTGGGACATTATCGGTCAGACATGATTCCATCAGTATGACTGTTAGGCTATTACTACACGAAGTTCTCCCAACATTGGCACAAGCCTCCTGATGTTGGTAAGGAGAACTATGCAGTATCTCAATAGGGCTGAACTTGCCATCGTCATTTCCAGTGCCTAGATAGATGCTGAGTGGTTTGCCTGGTTTCATTCCTTTATATTGATTTTGGAGTGGTGCGATACACTGAGAGGACAGTTAAGAGTAAACCACACTGGAGTCACATGAATCAGATGGATTCTTAAAACAATTGACACGAACAATCTTTAGACTTTTAATTCCAGCTTCTAAAAACACGTTTTTTTCAAACTGAATTTGAATTCCACCATCTAATCTGGTGGGATTTGAACCCACGGCTGCAAGTCCAGTGACAACACAAATATGCCACTACCTCTAATGTACCGGCTGAGGGCTGCTTTCATTTAAGAAATGGGGTGGTGGTGGGAGAACAGAGGAAAAGATAAGGTAAAAACTTTAAGAACTGATTCTGAAATTCAGGAAAAGATAATTCATCCAGTATGCATTGTATGTGAAAATGCAACATTTATTTGGAGAATTGCACACTCCCTGAATCTATTTGTTTTCATAATGACATCATTGAACATCTCTTGAGAAACCAGCACAGCTCCTAGCACAGGCAGAGCCATGCCAAGAAATCTCAGTATATCACATACTCCTACTGGAGGCAACACTTGATGAAAGCATGTCACAGATTCAATGTGGATGTCTAAAATCTTGAAAATTGAACAAAGGATAAACTGGGCAGTTGGAGTCAAGCTGTCACTGTTGTGACTACAGAATTACTAATTACAATGGACCTGCATTTCATAGAATCATACAATGCAGAAGAGGCCCTTTGGCCATCGAGTCCGCACCAACGCGTTAGAAAAACCTGAACTCCCACCTAATCTCACCTTCCAGCACTTGGCTCGAAGTCCTGAATGTTATGATGTGCCAAGTGCTCAACCAGATACTTTTAAAAATGTGAGGAAATACCTCTACCACCCTCTTAGGCAGCACATTCCAGACCATCACCAACCGCTGGGTAGAAAGGTTTTTCTTCGCATGCCCCCTAAACCTCCTGCCCCTCACCTTGAACCTATGCCCTCTTGTAACTGACCTTCAACTAAATGGAAATGCTGCTCCTTATTCACTCTGTCCACGTCTCTTGTAATCTTGTACATCTCCATCAGGTCTTCTCTGCTCTAAAGAAAAGAATGATGTGGAGATGCTGGCACAGTTCTTATTGCGTTTAGCTCAATCCAACACTGGAATCTCCACATCATGACTACCACTGACACTGCAAACTGCTGGCTCCAAGTGAAGAGGATCTCCAAGAAGATCACGCATATTGACACAGACATCAAATTTCTATAAAGATACAAGAAAGAAGGCAAGATACCAAAAGGACTACAAATCACAAATCCATTCTGGTCAATGTACAACAGACAACACTGAGAGACTTTGCCATCACACCTCTCTCACACTCCTCAATTACCTCATACTCCAGCTTTACAGCAAACACCGCAACCTGGTAACCGAGATAGAATCCATATTTCCAATGAAAAGAACCCAAGCCTATCCAACTACTCTTCATAACTTAAATGTTCCATGCCAGGCAGCATCCTAGTGAAGTTCCTCTGCACCTCCTCTAATCCAATCACATTCTTCCAATAATATGGCAACCAGAACTGTACACAGTACTGTAACAGCAGCCTGCCAAAGTTCTATACAACTCCACGACCTCCCTGATTTTCTAAACTATGCCTCAATTGATAAAGGTAAGTGTCCCATATGCCCTTTTCACCACCCTAACATGCTCTTCTGTTTTCAGAGATCTCAGGACAAACATGCCAAGATCCCTTTGTTGCACAAAACTTCGTGTCCTACCATTCATTAAGAACTTTTTTGTCAAGTTACTCCTTTCAAAATGTATCACCTCACACTTTGCAGGGTTAAATTCCATCTGTCACTTATCTGCCCATTTGACCATTCTATCTATATCTTCTTGTATCTCAAGACACTTCACCTCTCTGTTAATCACCTGTCCAATCTTTGCATCATCCACAAATTTACTAATCCTATCACCCCCTCCACATTGTTATCAATGTCTTTTAAATGACAAATAATAGGGACTCAACACATTTTCCTTCCAGTCACTAAAACATCCTATTATCATAACCTGACTCTTGAATCAATTTTGAATCTACTTTATCAAATTACCCTGTATCCCTTGTGAATTTACCTTATTTACAAGTCTCCCATGTGGGCCCTTTTAAAGGCTTTGCTGAAATCCATATAAACTACATTGACTGCACTACCCTTGCTGACACACCTGGTCACTCTTCAAAGAATTCAATCAAATTTGTTAGGCATAACCTCCCTCTGACGAAGCCATGCTGACTAATCCAGATCAAGCCTTGCCTCTCCAAGTGGAGATAGATACTCTCCTCCAGAAAGTTTCTCAAATAGTTTCTCTATCACTATCATGAGACTCATTGGTCTGTGGTTCCCAGCTAACAAAACCCAATAAAACAGTTACAACAATATTTTTATCTTTGCAAGAATTCCTATTTGGTGTATGTAAATCTCAGTCAAATTTACAAAAAAATTTTTTTGACAACATAATTTATTGCCAATGCACCACGCTGACATTTGTGTATATCAGGAAGGGGATCTCCCTCTCACAAACAGGGGTTATTTATAGTTATTTGCACTGTGTAGAGCAGCATGGTGGTACAGCGGTTAGAATCACTGCCTCACAGCATCAGGCTCCCGGCTTTGATTCTGGCCTTGGTGGCTACGTGCAGTTTGCACATTCTCCCCATGCCTGCTTTGGTTTCCTTTGGGTTCTTGGGTTTCCTCCCACAGTCCAAAAATGTACTTGTTAGATGGACTGACTATGTTAGATTGCCCTTTAACATCCAAGGGTGTGTAGATCTTTTTTATTTTTCTCAAATTTTTACTCCATGCAAGAAGAACAAATTCAAATTGAATCCAATTCATGGTCCCCATGTGAGGGACAAACAAGGTCCAAGTTGAAAAGATGAGACATTGTTTAATCAAGCCCAAGATGGGGTGCAATGTCCAAGCTGACAGGATAAGGCATTAGATCCACTCTTGGGCTTGGTCTGATGCATCTTAGCCAAAAGGCCAAGGTAGCTTTGAAAAATTGCATCAGGTGACGTTTCAGTCAAACTTCATTGGCTATCCTGATCCTTTACTATAGCCTGAGCAAACCACCATCACAGCATACTCCAAGTGCAATGGGCTACCTCATCACGTGCTTGCTCATGGATTTACCCCTACCAGGTAGGGGGTTCAACCATGGTAAATGTATAGGATTATGCAGATAGGGCAAGGATATCAGCCTTAGTGGGATGCTCTTTTGGAGAGTTGGTGCAGACTTGATGAGAATGGGATTCATAGAATTTCTCAGTGCAGGAGATGGCTATTTGGCCCATTGAGCCTGCACTTACAACAATCCCGCCCACGCCCTATCCCTGTAATTATATGTATTTACCCTGCTAGTCCACCTGACACTAAGGGACAATATAGTATGGCCTACCAAACTAACCCACACATACTTGGAACGTGTGGGGAAACCAAATGAAAGACATGATAGCCTTTGTTGCAAGAAAATGGAATAGTACAGGAATAAAGACATAGAGGGCTTTGTTTAGACCATAACTGGAGTACTGGATGCAGTTTTAGATTCCACATTTAAGAAAGTACTTGCATTGGAGGTGCTTTCACACAATTACATCATTGTTACAGTGCAGAAGATGGCCATTTGGTTCATCACGTCTGCACTGGTTTAATGAATGAGCATTTCGATTAATGCTATTCTCCTGCCTTCTCCATATAGCTTGGTACATTGCTGTTTTGCACAAATAACAATTCAATTCCCTTCAGAATGCCTTGATTGAACCTGCGTCCACCACATTCTCAGATAGTGCATTCCAGACCTTAACTACTCGCTGTGGGAAAGAGATTTTTCTCATTATGCTCCTGCTCACCAACAAAGGGTCCCTGTAACGAGAGGTTTGTCCAAAGATGCACGTCAGAGGCATGTATTCTCTGAGGTTTAGAAGCATGAATGGTGAAACTCTGAAACAGACAAGATTCTGAAGCAGCTTGATGTTGTGGACTTTTGAGAGATTATTCAAGTCAGCTCAGTACAAGGACAGATTGTTTAGCACTGAGATGAGAATTGCTTCACTCAATTTTCTGGCCCAGGGAATTGTGTATGCTCCATCATTAAATACATTTCAGATTGAAATAGACAGATTTCAGTTTCTTAAGGAATTGAAAGAGTGAGCAATAATGTGGAGTTGAAACCCATGATCATATGGAATGGTAGAGCAGGATCGATGGTCTATGCGGTCAATGTCTGCTCTTATTTGTCTTGTCATGTGATTGGAAGAAACTGATCCATGGATATTGTGTGAAAATTGTGAAGACACTGGCTAAGACCTATCTGGCACAGTGGCTAGTGATTAATTAATGGTTACAATCCAAGACACTCAACATTTCAAAGCACAAATTAATATTGGTTATAAGTAAGTATTGGTTAAATTATATAAGCTTGAATTTTAACTTAAAAATTAGATTGCAAAGAAGATAGTAAGCCAATATGTTGTTATAATCCTGCGCAAAATGAAAACATTGAAGCTGGAAATTTAAAATAACAGAAAACGCTGAAAGTAAATACTAATAAGGTCAAATATTAGGTCATGTGGAGCAATAGAATAACATTTCAATAAATTACTTTTCATCAGAACTGGAATATGTTAGAGATGTAATGGGTTTTAAATGCATAGGCAGTGAAGAAAGTGGGGTGAGTAATGAGACCAAAAGGAGGTGGTCTGTGACATAGTGGCATGTATAAGAGATAAAGTGACAAAGAGGTTGATGCAAGACAAAAGGAGATGACAATTAGAGAGATTAATAAATATATATTGGTGTGGAGCAGGCAAAAATGACACAAAACATCAACATGGTATTCAGCATACTCAAGTATTTCTTCTACTGATAGTTTTATTCATTTATATTGCTTAACCAGTTGCCTTGATTTCACCAGAAAATATGTTTCACAAAAGGATTCTAGAACAAAGAGGTGAGATGCATTAATTAAACAAGCAAAAATGTCCCCAGTTTTTAAAAATCACAGTACTTGAAGCATTACTGTTCCCAAAACACTAAGCTCATCAGAACAGATGCCATGAATCATAAAAGGACACAATTTCAGTTGAATGGGAATGTCTTAAGTGTCTCTTGAGAGACCAACCTCACCTAGCCACCTGCTTATTGTCTCGCCATCTTCCACATGAATTCACCGAATATTCTCAATGTTATTTAGCTGTCCATTTTAAAGGCTTTTCCCTTTGCACAAAAGAAAATCAATTTTCCCTTTTACTTTCCACTTCTTAATTTTTACTTGCATTCCTGATATTCCACTCTGTAATAGAAGGCAAATTTAAATTGCAGCCAACCTTTAAGTTGGTACAAGTATTTTGAGATTTTAAACCGCTAACTTCAAATTTGAATAGTTGGAATCCTTGTTACAGTGCCAGGGATTCCACCTGGAACCAAATGTACTATTTTTAAGAAGCCTGTAGGTATTTATATCAATGCAAACAGATGGTACTTTCAGACACTGACCTCATTTGCATATTTCTACAACGGTATAAACCAAATATCAGCAACAACAACAACCCCCTCACCACTGCAGCCAGCATATTCTGTAAATGTGAAGAGCTACTTCACTGTTACAGAACTTAGGATTTTAACTTATCTGCTGTCATTAACAGTGGATAATACTGCTAGGACAGCAAATAAAATACTGCCAACGCTGGTAACACTATATTAAGAGTGCTTCATATTATCACTGATGGGTGTTGGAGCCACTGGTTCACACAATTGATATCAACATTCTAGCAAGGTTGCAGAAGTAGACTTCTCAGCGTTTTGTCTAAGTCAAGCATCAGATCAAGCCAAATATCGAGTGCAATGCCTTTTCTTGTCAACTTGGATCTTCTGTGTCCCTTTTGTGGGGATTGTGAATTGGATTCAATTTTAATTTTTTCTGAGCAAGCAAGAGATGGATTAAGGGTTTGCCCATTGGCTTTGTAACTTTAAGAATTGTGAAAACATTTAAAAAACTAATATCTATTCCAGAAGGCTTGCTGCTGGGAGGATCTTGATTTTCTTTTTTTAAAAATTTCTGAATCTAGCAAGTTATCTCTAGAATTATGGCTAGTTGCAAGAAACCTGTGCATTATCCTCAGTCCCTCACAAAGAATATAAATATCAGCAAAGATGTGAACTTTGCAGTTCCTGAGTTCTGCTGGGAACTAATTTCCCTTGCAGTTTAAGAAATTGTACGTGACACTGAGAAACATCCACAGGCCTGAGAATATAAAACTTTAAAGTTTAAGATTTTTTATGCAACTGTTTTGGAGCTTTTTAGATGTCATCAGCATTGATTTAATAGCATCTAAACAAAAACAATTTAGGTTACAACTTTACCAAATACTTGTTGCAGAAGACTGAACAGTTCAGAGCAAATGTACACCTGTTTCTATTGTGAATAAAGGGGTGTACCGTTATACATTGTGAGTAGAAAACAAAAATGGCATTCAAATAAGCTAATAACAAGGCCAGAGGCAACAGAGCACAATGGATTGTTGGCGGGGTTTTCGTCTGAGGCTGTATATTGCTAAAACTTAAGCTAAATACAAAGATTTGCAAACTCAATGTCCTGATTCAAAGATGCGCTTTATTTGATCAATATGCATTGGGAGAGAGATGCAAGAAAGATTTCAACTTCTCTCTAAAGTTACATCACATAAGCACATTTGATGTACCATTTCCAAAAGTTTGTATTCCCCAAATCTGTTATACAGACTGGATGATCCAATCACATTAATACATATTATTTACCTTGGCCAATAGTATTCTATCTGTTGACATAATTAGGAATTCATTGGTAATCGGACTTAAAAGCCCTTCCATTATTGCTTAGCAACCTGCTAACGTGCATCAGGCTGGTGTCAGATCATGAAAATTGATAAAGAGTCGCTTTCCCAGTCTGGCTGGCCTTGCCTTTATCAGCAAAATCCGAATACTTTCATTCATTGCAATTAGCACTTGAACACTTCTATTCATTTATAATCTCAGCAATTCTCCAGCTGCAAGGACCTTACTCTAATAATTCTGTATCCTATAATTACCAGAAAATACAGTCTGTTTGATTTCACTTTTTCTCATTGCGCCGTGGGGCAATTGTTTTTGATCAAAGCTCACAAATACCTTTAAAACTTTAAATATATTTCAAAGCTACAACACTTATAAAAATCCATTCTATTGCTTATATACATGGTTAATAAACAATACTCTCTCATAATATATGTAGGAAGCACATTGTGATCCCCAACTAATCTATTTTGGCTTAAAAGCCCCTTAAGCAGTGGTTTCGGTATCCCTGTCACAATAGAATGAAATATTTCATTTTGCTCTAATGGTTGTAGTGGATCTATAAAATGGATTTAGATAGTTTCGACAGTTCCCATTGGATAGGAGTCCAAAATATAAAATCACTTAAAATTTGGAACTACCAATCTTACTAAGAATTAACTAGCTTTCTTAATGTAAGAAACCCTAATGATAGGAGGTGGTAGGAACTTGCATTCATACAACACCTTTCACATCTTTCAGGAGGCACAAAAACAAGTTACGTCTTTGAAGTGCAGTAACAGTGTTAAAGGAACCAGTGTTGAGCTACCGTTCTTGCAGGAGTCCCACTCCAGTGCTTGATGGTTAAGGAAAGTGCATACATCATGTGGCCAAAACAGGTTGAGTATCAACTTGTACGTCTTTCCAACATGTGCCAATAGCTGGCAGTAGTAGAAGGAGAGATCCCTCTTGAGCCATGATCAGACTTCATTATAAGGGAATTTTGCTTTACTGAAATATGCACCCTATGATACGGTCAGATGAAAACTTCACTACCATCCTGGTGGAAACAATGTTCTAAATTAGTCTACCAACAACAATGGCTGCCATTCAAATTATTCAACTAATCTTGTACAAAGATAATCAACCCCTGCTTCAGATAGCTGCCCCAATAGAACTGGCATCACTAATAATATATAAAGCATATCATCAAAATAATCATCCTTCAATTACAAAGTAACTGGGCTTCTCACAATCACATACATCTACAGGGATAAAATCAAATCTACCTGGAGCCAACCCAAGCCAAGCAAAAATACTTATCTGAATATTTTGGACAGTCATAAATTTCCAGGGTTTTAAAGCTGTTTGCTGTTGCACTATTTCTGAAGAAAAATGTGCTGTGTATGCAGCTTCTTTATCTCTCCATTCAAAAGCACCACATTTACCAGCTCAAAGCAAACAGCTACAACTCTCACACAATTACTCATTGTTATAATTTAATTGTGGTACAATATGGCATTTAAGAGCAGAAAAATGTTTAAAGCTGTGCTGTAAAAGAGCATCAAGAATAAGTGATACATAGTACCCACTCTCAGAACATGAGTTAGCATCTCTCCCCGCTAACTAAAACTAGCATCTAAGCACCTTACTGAACTGTGAATAGAGAAAGAAAGTTGTCACGTTGAGAGCCTTCCCTTCCCCCAGTTCTGAATCAGCAGATAGCTTCCATTTGCTGTCATTCAACTTTAAGATTTTGTTTGGTGTGTAGTACCCTTCAAAATCAGATTTACTAAATGTGAAACAGTATGATTTTACCACTAAGCTAATTGTTTTGAATAACAAGAGCACAAAAAATGCATTTTATGGGATGCACATCTTTGCTAATTTGTTTGCAGGCCAGTATCCAATTTACATCTTGCATACTCAATTGGATAATGCTTTTTCTGAACTCAAGAACAGCTTCTTCCCTACTGCCATACTTTTGAATGACCTACCTCATTAAGTTGACCTTTTTCTACAACCTGTCTACGACTGTATCTCTACGTTCTACACTCTCTCTTTTCCTTCTCTACGAATGGTATTCTTCGTTTATGTAGCGCAAAAGAAATAATACTATTCATAGTATATTAATACATGAGACAATAATAAATCATTTAATTCAATTCTCTGAAGACAGCTTTATAGAATCTTAGTTAGGCTGCACTTGGAATATAGTGTTCCGTTCTAGTTGCCACATTACCAGAAAGATGTGGAGGTTTTGGAGAGGGTACAGAAAAGATTTACCAAGATGTTGCCTGGTATGGAGGGCATTAGCCAAGATGAGAGGTTAGAAAAATTTGGTTTGTTCTTACTGGAACGACGGGCTGCGGGATGATCGGATAGAAGTCTACAAGGTTATGGGAGGCAAGGATACAATGGATAGTCAGAGGCTTTTTCCCAGGGTGGAAGAGTCAATTACTAGGGGCACAGGTTTAAGGTGCAAGGGGTAAGGTTTAAAGGGGATGTATGAGGCACTTTTTTTTTTAAACAGAGGGTTTTGAATATCTGGAACTCGCTGCCGAGGGAGGTAGTGACTCAGTAGTGGTTTTTAAGGGGCATCTTGACAAATACATGAATAGGATGGAACAGAGGGATATGGTCCCCGGAAGGATATGGAGTTTTAATGAAGTCGGACAGCATGGTCGGTGCAGGCTTGGAGGGCCAAAAGGTCTGTTCCTCTGCTGTAATTTTCTTTGTTCTTTGACCATGTTTATGTATATCTCCTACTTCTGGAAGCATCATTCATCACACTTTCTCTACTCATATTCTTCATCATTATTTCCTGTGATCTCAAATAGAATTTCCACATCTCCTCTGATGTTAAAGTTGCCTCCAAAGCTCTTAGCTTCACTTTTTTTTCCTTATAATCATATCTTTTCTTAAAAATTCAGGTCAAATTTTATCCCATACTTTATCACTGGCGAGGTTCTAACAGTAAGTAGTTTCACAATATCAGGTTGAAGACCAACAGGTTTATTTGGTAGCACGAGCTTTCAAAACATTGCCCCTTCATCAGGTGAGTGAAGGGTTCAGTTCACAAACAGGGCACATACAGTCACAAACTCAATTACAAGATAACAGTTGGAATGCATGTCTTAACAGGTATTCAAGTTTTTTCAGGTACAGACAATGAGTGGAGAGAGGGTTAAACACAGGTTAAGAGATGTGTGTTGTCTCCAGCCAGTTCAGTTAGTGAGATTTTGCAAGCCCAGGCAAGTGGTGGGAGTTACAGATAGTGTGACATGAACCCAAGATCCCGGTTGATGTTGTCCTCATGTATGCAGAACTTGGCTATCAATTTCTGCTCAACTCGCGCTGCCAAATAAACCTGTTGGACTTTAACCTGCTGTTGTGAGACTACTTACCGTGCTTATCCCAGTCCAGCACTGGCAACTCCATATCAAGTTTCTAACAGCGCTCTTACTCCTGGACAGAATGCAAGAAAATGCTTGTCTGATAGGTACTTGCATTCTTACTTCTCATCTTCCTCATTAATTCCCCCTGTAATAATTACATTCCTTGATCTTTCTTTTCTGACATGCTCCTCATTCATTATTCCACTTGTTTAACTTCCATTCTACCTCCTTATCATACGGATATTACATCATCACTATAACTTCTACTCCTAGTTCAAGCTGCGACACTCTTGCCTACATTACTTATTTTTCTTAAAATCCAGAGACTACATGAAAATCAAGATGGACATCTTCTAACCATGAATTTCTGCTTGATATCATCTTTTCTGGTACATTGACCATGCCAAATTCTCCCTCTACGTAACCGAACAGGCTCCAGAATGTGGCAACTAGAGGATTTTCGCAACAACTTCATTGCAGTATTACTGTAAGCCAACTTGTGACAAAAATTTAAATCTAAAACTTTTACTTTGCTCAATATCATGCCACTGCCCACAACTTTTTTTTCAATTCGTAACACACAAGTTTACACATAATGCAGACTTGATTGATCATATTTTTTATTCCTGAGTTTTACTGCAGTGTTGAATCTACAATTCCTGTTACAGCCTATACAGCAGCACTCCTCGGAGCTTCTGCATGATGTCTTTGAGTACTACCTGCAAAATTGCTCCAATCAAACAAAGCTTTCAGAAAATTAATTTGACACAATAATAGCTGTTAAGCCTCATCAACTGGTAGTTGTTATAGAGAATGAATGGACATCATTTTACTGAGTTCAGACATGCCACCTTCATCAATATTACAAGCCACTAGAACTGCATTTTGCAGTTGGCACAATAAGCAAGACAAAATGTTTTTCGCATTGCCTCCATGAAAATAACTTGCACAGCATCCCCTGAGAAAAACCTTATAAAGCGATTTTTTTTAAATTCCAATAAATTTCAGGCAACTTGCTGTAACAAGCTTTCTGCCAACTGAAATGCTCTGGGGTGGGCCACAGCTGGAATACACTTGTATTCATTTGTGGTCCCCATACATCTAAAGGGGCTACAGGTTGTTGTTTATACATTAGAGGGGGAATCTCAAGAGTAATGGGGATGAGTTAAGTTTTGCAAAGTTTAATTTTGTCTATTGATGCAAGGTTAACTTCAAGAAAGTTGAGTAAAATATTAAACATAGTAAACAGATGGATAGGATAAATTTAGATTACTTCAATGTGTATTAAGTTAGAATCAAAGCACGTAACACAAGTGAAAAATGAATCTCAAATATTTGAAATAGTCATTTCACTCAGTAATGCTTGGACTTGAACTGCTAAACAACATAGAATGAACGGCAATCAAAATGCAATTAAAATTTCAGTTTTTTGCTGAAATATTCTTTTTTGCTCCCCAAACGTTGGTACAATTGATCAATTACTGAAAACACACAAGTTTATTTCAATAGAAACAAATATTCTTTAAATATTTTATATCTCCTAACAGATCTGAGTGAGTTGGATTCTACAGATGGCTTTTACTGGGAGCAAGCGTTTTGGTCTACCACCAGTTCAACAAATAAAACAGATTTATTATGTATTACAGACACAGTAACAGCTTGACTCACAGGGCAGTTTTTATTTATAATATGTCCCACAATCTCACGAACTATTTGCCTCACTTGGACTTTAAAGGTTAAAAGCAAACTGCAGTAATTTGCGAGTTAGTGAGACAATTGTGCTTAATTACAATAATGCACACTGGGAATTCATGAAGTATCTGAAGGAAAAGTGAGTCGTGGAGCTGAAGGAAATTACACACATGGAGAGTCAGTGCCTGCTGAAAACAAGGAGGAGAATTTTACAATTAAGATACCGTTTAATGGGGGACAAGTCAGGAGCACTGTGATGGTCGAATGGGATTCAGTATAAGTTAAGTCACAGGCAGCAGTTTGATAAGTTTATGAAGAATGGAATTAGAGACCCAGCTAAGAGTGAATTTTAGTAGTAACATCCAGAGGCAAAACTGAGGGATTATGCAGCAAATGAACAAAGTTGAATCATATCAGAGAGATGGACACAGGCGATCTTATTGATGGTGATCAGAAGCTAATTTGGGAGTCAAATACGATGCCAGAACTGCAAAGACATTGGTTTAGTCTGAAACTGCTGGCATAGAAAGGTTGGAGTTGGTAACCTAGAAATGTGTGTTTGCAGCACAAATCAAAAACCTTTCCTTCAGATACTCCAGTTTCCTCCAATACTTCATACATATGAGAGTTAGATTGATTGGCTGTGCTAAACTGACACCTAGTGTCAAGGGGATTAGCAAGGTAAATGCGTGGGGTTACAGTGATACGACCTGGGAGGAATTATGATTGGTGCAGGCTTGATGGGCTAAAATGGCCTTCTTCTGCAGTGTAGGGATTCTATGATTCTAATGTTTAACTGGACGTCAGAAAAGTAGTTGGTTAAAGTAGCTGGAACAGAGCTGTCAAGAAGAGTAATGTTGAGGTAGAACTGGATGTTGTCAGTCTACATGCAAAAACTAGTATTGTGCTTTCTGGTATTACTGCTGTGAGGCAGCACGTGAATGTAAATAGAAAAAGACCAAAGATTAACCCTTGCATTGACATTGATGGTCCAGCAGTGAGAAGTCAGTGCGAGTGATATTCTGGTTAGGGATAGATAAAGAACCTAAATAGAATAGCTTAAACATAGAGTTCTAAGAAAGATAAGCACAATCTGGAAGGCAACAACACATGCAATGACTATGGAGAGGAAAGGAAAGCTGGAGATGGACTAATAGATTGCAAGGTTCGGTTAAGGGATGTTTTTTGATGAGAATATAAGTTTTATGCCCGAGTCTGGATATTTGGGACATTTCAGGAGTGCTCTGTAACACTCCCCAGGCCTGACTCTGGATGCTGGGTATTTAAAGGGTGCACTGTAGCTCTCTCCAGCCCTGGCTCTAGGTGCTGAGTATTTAAAGGATGCACAGTAACCAAGCCCTACTCTGGTTACTGGGGTATTTAAAGGGTGTACACTAACTCTCCCCAGGCCTTACAGGGGTTGTTGGGGTATTTAACAGGTGCCGGGGTATTTAAAAGGAATGTTGTAATTCCCCCCTAGACCAGGCTCTGGGTATTTAAAGGGTGTACAGTAACTCTCCCTAGGCCTAACTCTGGGTGCTAGGGTATTTAATGACAATAGGAAGTCTCAAAACACCAGGTTAAAGTCCAACAGGTTTATTTGGTAGTAAACGCCACTAGCTTTCAAGACTGCTTCTTTGTCGGGTGAGTGGGAATTCTGATCACAGACAGGGCCTATAAAGACACACACAGTTTACAGAATTTAATGACTGCAGAGTAACTTTTGCATTCCTGACTCTAGGTGCTGGGGTACTTAAATGGAATGTTGTCATTCTCCCCAGGCTGGTTCCTGGGTATTTAAAGAGTGTACAGTAACTCTCCCCAGGCCTGGCTCTAGGTTTGGGCTATTTAAAGGGTGTACAGTAATTCTCTGCAGGCCTGGCTCTGGGTGTTGGGATATTTAAAGGGTGTACAGTAACTCTCCGCAGGCCTGGCTCTGGGTGCTGGGGTATTTAAAGAGTGTACAGTAACTCTCCCAGGTCTGGCTCTGGGTGTTGGGATATTTAAAAGGTGTACAGTAACTCTCTGCAGGCCTGGCTCTGGCACTGGGGTATTTAAAGGGTGTACAGTAACTCTCCGCAGGCCTCTCTCTGGGTGCTGGGGTATTTAAAGGGTGTACAGTAACTCTCTGCAGGGCTGGCTCTGGGTGCTGGGGTGTACAGTAACTCTCCCCAGGCCTGACTCTGGGTACTGGTGATGTAGAGATGCCGGCGTTGGACTGGGGTAAACTCAGTAAGAGATCTGTGACAACACCAATTTTAAATCCAACCAATTTATTTGATAGTAAAATTGCTAGCTTTCGGCCTTTGTAGCCTTCGTCAGGTATTTAAAGGGTGTAGAGTAACTCTCCCCAGGTCTGGCTCTGGGTGCTGGGGTATTTAAAGGGTTACAGTACCTCTCCGCAGGCCTGGTCTGGGTGCTGGGGTATTTAAAGTGTGGACAGTAACTCTCCGCAGGCCTGGCTCTGGGTGCTGGGGTATTTAAAGGGTGTACAGTAACTCTCCGCAGGCCTGTCTCTGGGTGCTGGGGTATTTAAAGGGTGTACAGTAACTCTCCCCAGGCCTGGCTCTGGGTGCTGGTGATGTAGAGATGCCGGCGTTGGACTGGGGTAAGCTCAGTAAGAGATCTGTGACAACACCTATTTTAAATCCAACCGATTTATTTGATAGTAAAATTGCTAGCTTTCGGCCTTTGTAGCCTTCGTCAGGTATTTAAAGAGTGTATAGTAATTCTCCCCAGGCCTGGCTCTAGGTGCTGGGGTATTTAAAGGGTGTACAGTAACTCTCCCCAGGCCTGGCTCTGGGTGCTGGTGATGTAGAGATGCCGGCGTTGGACTGGGGTAAGCTCAGTAAGAGATCTGTGACAACACCTATTTTAAATCCAACCGATTTATTTGATAGTAAAATTGCTAGCTTTCGGCCTTTGTAGCCTTCGTCAGGTATTTAAAGAGTGTATAGTAATTCTCCCCAGGCCTGGCTCTAGGTGCTGGGGTATTTAAAGGGTGTACAGTAACTCTCCCCAGGCCTGACTCTGGGTGCTGGGGTATTTAAAGTGTGTACAGTAACTCTCCCCAGGCCTCTCTCTGGGTGCTGGGGTATTTAAAGTGTGTACAGTAACTCTCCCCAGGCCTGACTCTGGGTGCTGGGGTATTTAAAGTGTGTACAGTAACTCTCCCCAGGCCTGACTCTGGGTATTTCGAGACTGTGCTCTGATTCTCCATAGTTCCTATTCCAGGGACTGTGATGTTTAAAATTTTCCGTGCTGTCACTCACCGCGGGCTGGGAATCCACCCGGTTCTCGGAGGCCATACTGAGAACGCTCCTGAAATCCATGGCACCGCGGTGTCGAAGGAGCGACACTCTGCACCCAACTCAACCC
Organism: Sphyrna mokarran; assembly: GCA_024679065.1. Taxonomy (NCBI): domain Eukaryota; kingdom Metazoa; phylum Chordata; class Chondrichthyes; order Carcharhiniformes; family Carcharhinidae; genus Sphyrna; species Sphyrna mokarran. Next base: position 81,989,822 of record JAGIQG010000008.1, read on the forward strand.
CGAACAGACAGCAGCGTCACTTCCGGATCATCCAGCACCACGTCCGGTCTCCAGGGCTGTCACATGGCCGGAAGCGCGCCTATGTTCCTGATGTCATTCAGTGCGTGTCCCCTAGAGACTCAGTAAGTATTCCACATACATTACAATGAATACCCCGATTCAGCAAGCATTGCACATGTATTACAGTGAATGCCTTGACTCAGCGCACGTTGCACACACGTTACATTGAATACCCTGACTCAGCGCACATTGAACACACATTACAATAAATACCCCAACTCAGCAAGCATTGTATACACATTACAGTGAATACCCCCACTCAGCAAGCATCGCTCACACATTACACTGAAAACTCTGACTCAGCAGGCATTGCACTCACATCAGGGAATACGTTGACTCAGCAAGTATTCCACTAACATTACAGTGAATACATAAACTTAGTAAGCATTGCACACACTATAGCACAGCGAATAGCCTGACTCAGCAATAATTGCACACACATTACAGTGAATACCCTGATTCAAAAGCACTGCACATACATTACAATGAATACCCAGACTCAGCAAGCATTGCATACGCATTACACTGAATATCCTGACTCAGCAAGAATTGCACTCACATTACAGGGAATATGTTGAGTCAGCAAGCATTATACACACATTACAGGGAATACGTCAACTCAGCAAGCATTATACACACATTACAGGAAATATGCTGACTCAGCAAGCATTACATACATTACAGTGAATACTGTGACTCAGCACGCATTGCACACATATACAGTAAATACCCTGACTCAGCAAGCATTGCACACATGTTATAATAAATATCCCGACTCAGCAAGCATTGCACACATATTACAGGCAATACCAGAACGCAGCAAGCATTGTACACATATTACAAGGAATAAACTGACTCAGCAAGCATTGCACATACAGTCAGTGAATGCCCTGACTCAGGAAGATTGCACACACATTACAATGAATATCCTGAGTCAGCAAGGTTTGCACACATTATAATGAATGCCCTGACTCAGCAAGCATTGCACACACATTGCAGTGAATAGCCTGACTCAGCGAGGTTTGCATACACATTGTAGTGAATACCCAGACTCAGCAAGCATTGCATACACATTACAGTGAACGCATTAATTCAGCAAACATTGCACATATGTTACAGCATATACCCTGACATGGCAAGCATTGCACACACATTACAGTGAACATCCTGACTCGGCAAGCATTGCAAACACATTACAGTGAACACCCTAACTCAGTAAGCATTGCACACACATTACAGTGAACACCCTGACTCAGCAAGCATTACACACACATTACAGTGAACACCCTGACTCAGCAAGCATTACACACACATTACAGTGAACACCCTGACTCAGCAAGCATTGCACACACATTACAGTGAACACCCTGACTCAGCAAGCATTACACACACGTTACAGTGAACACCCTGACTCAGCAAGCATTGCACACATGTTACAGTGAATACTCTGACTCAGCAAGCATTGCACACACATTACAGTGAATACCCTGACTCAGCAAGTATTGCACACACATTACAACGAACATCCTGATTTCGCAAGCATTATGCGCACATTACAATGAATACTCCAAATCAGTAAGCATTCCATATACACTACTGTGAATACCGTGACTCAGCAAGCATTGCACACACATTGAAGCAAATGCCCTGACTCAGCAAGAATTTACACACATTGCAGTGAATACCCTGACTCAGCAAGCATTGCACACACATTACAGGGATAACCCTGGATCAGCAAGAATTGCACGCATATATTGCGCATACGTTATACAAAACACTCTGACTCGGCAAATACTGCAAACACATTACAGGGATACACTGACACAGCAAGCAATGTACATATATTACAGGGATAACCCTGGCTTATGAGGCATTATGCACACATTACAGGGATAGTCCTACATCAGCAACTGTTACGCATACATATAAGAACTCAGTAAGAATCTAGCAACACCAATTTTAAATCCAACCGATTTATTTGATGGTAAATTTGCGAGCTTTCAACCTTTTCATCTTCGTCAGGCAAATGCAGTGTCTCCAACTTCAGAAAGGGATTATGAGGTTTCTTTCTCTTAACTGAAATCAGTATCTAAGCTTGAATATTCTGCAAGAAAAATCCAGCTATGAGTGACAAATGTATGGCATTCCACTTGAGAGGTACAAGACAGGGACTGGTGCTTGCAGAACAGTACTCTAGCTGTGTTCAAGTTTTATTTATTTACACCTTTTAAATTACACTTCTTCAGAAGTGTAAAGAATACAAAGGAATTTGAATCAGTATTTCCAGGAAAGAATGAGGCACAACCGGACAGATAGAGAAACAACATTCTCAACGAATCAGAACACCACGCAGGAGACTGGACAGATGTCTGTGCCTGATGTTGACAAAGTTGAGGATTGGTTGAGGGAAATAAGGATTACGAGGAAAGCGGGGTTGGGGCTGTTAGGCAGCTTAAAGACATATAAAGCTCCGGGGCCTGATGGCATTTACCCCAGGCTGCTAAGGGAGTTGAGGGAAGACTTGGCTGGGCCTCTTACGCAAATCTTTGTCTCTTCCTTGGACACAGGTGAGGTCCCAGAGGACTGGAGGATAGCAAACGTAGTACCGTTGTTTAAAAAAGGTCAGAGGGATCACCCGGGGAACTATAGGCCGGTGAGCTTGACTTCAGTTATAGGTAAGCTAATGGAGAGGATCCTTAGGGACAGGATGTATGAGCATCTGGAGCGCTGCTATCTGATCAGGGATACGCAGCATGGCTTCGTCAAGGGGAAGTCTTGTCTTACGAATCTGGTGGAATTTTTTGAAGAAGTGACAAAAACAGTTGATGAAGGACAGGCTGTTGATGTCGTCTACATGGATTTCAGTAAGGCGTTTGACAAGGTGCCTCATGGTAGACTGATAGAGAACGTGAAGGCGCATGGGATACAGGGTCGGGTATGTAGATGGGTCGAAAACTGGCTCGGAAGGAGGAGACAGAGGGTAGTAGTGGGAGGCTCTTTTTCCAGCTGGAAGCCTGTCACTAGTGGAGTGCCACAAGGCTCAGTACTAGGTCCTCTTCTATTTGTGGTCTACATAAACGACTGGGAAGTAGGGGTAGGTGGTGAGATCAGCAAATTTGCTGATGACACCAAGATGCTTGGATTGGCGGGTACAGAAGAGCAGTGTCAGGCAATACACCAGGACATAGACAGGTTGGTAGATTGGGCAGATAGATGGCAAATGGAATTTAATCCGGAAAAATGCGAGGTGATGCATTTTGGCCGGAAAAATGTAGAAGAGAATTATAGGATAAAAGGTAAAACTATACGGAGCATAGAGACGCAGAGAGACTTGGGGTGCAGGTTCACAAGTCTCTGAAGGTGTCCTCACAGGTGGAGAAGGTGACAAAGAAGGCGTATAGTATGTTAGCTTTCATAGAAAAGGGTATAGAATATAAGAGTAGGAGTTTGATGTTGCAGTTGTATACAACTTTGGTTAGGCCTCACTTGGAATACTGCGCACAGTTCTGGTCTCCGTACTATCGGAAGGATGTGGAGTCCTTGGAGAGAGTGCAGAGGAGGTTTACCAGGATGCTGCCTGGTATGGAAGGACTGTCCTATGAGGAACGATTAGATAGACTGGGGTTGTTTCCCTTGAAAGACGTCGGCTTAGAGGGGATCTCATAGAGGTGTATAAGATTATAAGGGGTATAGATAGAGTAAAAGGAGGTAAACTTTTTCCACCTTTAGAAATGGATAGGACGAGAGGTCATGGCCATAGGGTGAGGGGGGCTATGTATAGGACGAATATTAGAGGGCAGTTTTTCACACAAAGGGTAGTGGGGTGTGGAATGCACTGCCGAGTAAGGTGGTGGGAGCAGGCACGCTGGGGCTGTTTAAGGGTCTCTTGGACAGCCACATGAGCGGTATGCAGATAGAGGGATATATTAGGACTGTTTAACTACGGCTTTTTTCCACAGGTAATTCGGTCCATAATTTGAGCACGCATTCGGCAGGTGGGGCGGGTACAGCTCTTGGATGTTGATTCATGGGTTGCCTGGTACCTCATGTCGTATATGAGTGCTTTATGTGGACCATCTGAAGGGGCACCATGACAGCTCAGAGACTATCGATGTGGCTGTGCAGACACTTGGAATTGGGCCGGTGTCTGCGGGAGTTTGCGCGTTCACCCCGTGGTTGCGTGGGTTTTCTCCGGGCACTCCGGTTTCCTCCCACAACCCAAAAATTCGCTCTTAGGCTGATTGGGTAACAAATTGTCCCTATGGTGAAAATTTTCCAAATTAGGATTAATATATATAGTATTATATAGGAATATTAAAATAGGATAATGATTTGGTATTACGGTGGCGCGGGCTCGTTGGGCCGAAGGGCCTGTTTCCCGTGCTGTGTTGCTTAATAAAAAAAAAAACCACAGCACTAAGTCATTATCCTAAGTTTTCACAATCCTTTCTTGCCTTTTCCACATGACCATACCTGCCAATCATGCATTTGAAGCCCAATTCTGCAAAATTCCAGGGAAAAACAGCAAAATGGCATTAGTTCAGATTGAAGCCAACATTCTAGTCAGTAGAAACAGCTAGACTGCTGAAACAGCAATGCAGCTTGTCAATTAGGCATTATTACTGTAATATATGAGAAATGTTTACTCAATCAGGCCATTCCCCGTAAAGTGTGTGCAACAGATGTTGAGTCAGGGTTTTCCCTGTAATATGTATGCGTGATGTAGAGATGTCGGCGTTGGACTGGGGTAGTAAGAACTCAGTAAGAATCTAGCAACACCAATTTTAAGTTCAACTGATTTATTTGATGGTAAATTTGCGAGCTTTCGACCTTTTTGTCTTCGTCAGGCAAATGCAGTGTTCTGGTCTGCGATAGCACACATCAGCACAGACAGTCACAGATTGCTGATTAGAATGCGAATCCTTACATCTAACCTGCTATTCAAGTGTTAAAGTGGCTAACAATGTGTGTGAAGGGAATCCTGAGCATTGGTTAGAGAATTGTGTATTTTCTCCAGACAGCACAGTAAGTGAGGTTTTTTGCTAACCCAGGCAAGTCACGGGGGTTACAGGTAGTGTGACATGAAGCCAAGATCCCTGTTAAGACCGTCCTCATGTGTGCGGAACTTGGCTACCAGTCTCTGCTCAGCGACTCTGCGCTGTCGTGTGTCATGAAGGCCGCCTTGAAGAACATTTACCCGAAGGTCAGAGGCCGAGTGCCCGCGACTGCTGAAGTGTTCGCCCACAGGGAAGGGAACTGTTTTGCCTGGTGATTGTTGAGCGATGCTCATTCATCCGCTGTCGTAGTGTCTGCATGGTCTCCCCAATGTACCATGCTTCCGGACATCCTTTCTTGCAACGTATTAGATAGACAACGTTGGCCGAGTTGCAAGAGTATGTACCGTGTACCTGGTGAATGGTATCCTCAGGTTTGATGATGTCGTCCATGTCTATGATCCGGCATGTCTTGCAGAGGTTGCTGTGGCAGGGTTGTGTGGTATTGTGGTCACTGTTCTCCTGAAGGTTGGGTAGTTTGCTGCGAACAATGATCTGTTTGAGGTTGTGAATGTGAAGGTTGTGAAAGAGGAATGAATCCAATTGGACTCCTCCGGAAGGCCGCTGCCCTCGACTGGACATGTATGCCCAAGCCATCAGGAGGTGCGTGAACACCAGATTCATCAACCGCACTTACAAGACAATCCCGAACATCACCCAAGCACAAAGCAAGGCCATCCGTGCTCTCAAGACCAACCGCAACATTGTCATCAAACCAGCAGACAAAGGAAGCGCCACCATCATACTGAACAGAATGGACTACCATGAAGAAGTGTACTGACAACTAAACAATGTGAAACACTACAGACAGTTACCAGCAGATCCGACCAAAGAACACACTCGTCAACTCAACACTGTGATCAAAACCTTTGATCCGGGCTCTCATTCCACGTACTCCCCGCATTGGAGATCTCTACTGCCTCCCAAAGATACACAAGGCAAACATACCTGGCTGTCCCATCGTATTGGGCAATGGGACACTGTGTGAGAACCTCTCCGGCTATATCGAGGGCATCCTGAAACCCATTGTACAAAGAACCTCCAGCTTTTGTCTTGACACTACGGACTTCCTACAGAAACTCAGCACACATGGAGCAGTTGAACCAGGGACACTCCTTGTCACAATGGATGTCTCAGCGCTCTACACCAACATCCCCCACGACAATGGTATTGCTGCAACTGCCTCAGTACTCAATGCCAACAACTGCCAGTTTCCGGATGCAATTTTACAACTCATCCGCTTCATCTTGGACCACAACATCTTCACCTTCAACAATCAGCTTTTCATCCAGACACACGGAATAGCCATGGGGACCAAATTCGCACCTCAATATGCCAACATCTTCATGCACAGGTTCGAACAAGACTTCTTCACCACACGGGATCTTCAACCAAGGCTATATACTAGATACATTGATGACATCTTTTTCCTTTGGACTCATCGTGAACAATCATTGAAACAATTGTATGATGATATCAACAAGTTCCATCCCACCATCAGACTCACCATGGACTATTCTCCAGAATCAGTTGCATTCTTGGACACACGCATCTCCATCAAGGACGGTCACTTCAGCACTATACCGCAAACCGAGACAACCTCACAATGCTCCACTTTTCCAGCTTCCATCCTAGACACGTTAAAGAAGCCATTGCCTATGGACAAGCCCTCCGTATACACAGAATTTGCTCAGATGAGGAGGATCGTGACAGACACCTCCAGACGCTGAAAGATCATGAGAACAGGATATGGTGCTCGACTCATCGATCGACAGTTCCGACGTGCCACAGCGATAAACCGCACTGATCTCCTCAGAAGACGAACACGGGACACGGTGGACAGAGTACTCTTTGTTGTCCAATACTTCCCCGGAGCAGAGAAGCTACGACATCTTCTCCGGAGTCTTCAACATATCATTGATGATGATGAACATCTCGCTAGGCCATCCCCACCCCCCCACTTTTCTTGCTTTCAGACAACCGCACAACCTCAAACAGATCATTGTTCGCAGCAAACTACCATTACACACATTACAACGAATATCCTGATTTCGCAAGCATTATGCGTACATTACATAATGTAATGTGCGGTTGTCTGAAAGCAAGAAAAGTGGGGGGGTGGGGATGGTCTAGCGAGATGTTCATCGTCGTCAATGATATGTTGAAGACTCCGGAGAAGATGTCGTAGCTTCTCTGCTCCGGGGAAGTATTGGACAACAAAGAGTACTCTGTCCACTGTGTCCCGTGTTCGTCTTCTGAGGAGATCAGTGCGGTTTATCGCTGTGGCACGTCGGAACTGTCGATCGATGAGTCGAGCACCATATCCTGTTCTCATGATCTTTCAGCGTCTGGAGGTGTCTGTCACGATCCTCCTCATCTGAGCAAATTCTGTGTATACGGAGGGCTTGTCCATAGGCAATGGCTTCTTTAACGTGTCTAGGATGGAAGCTGGAAAAGTGGAGCATTGTGGGGTTGTCTCGGTTTGCGGTATAGTGCTGAAGTGACCGTCCTTGATGGAGATGCGTGTGTCCAAGAATGCAACTGATTCTGGAGAATAGTCCATGGTGAGTCTGATGGTGGGATGGAACTTGTTGATATCATCATACAATTGTTTCAATGATTGTTCACGATGAGTCCAAAGGAAAAAGATGTCATCAATGTATCTAGTATATAGCCTTGGTTGAAGATCCCGTGTGGTGAAGAAGTCTTGTTCGAACCTGTGCATGAAGATGTTGGCATATTGAGGTGCGAATTTGGTCCCCATGGCTATTCCGTGTGTCTGGATGAAAAGCTGATTGTTGAAGGTGAAGATGTTGTGGTCCAAGATGAAGCGGATGAGTTGTAAAATTGCATCCGGAAACTGGCAGTTGTTGGCATTGAGTACTGAGGCAGTTGCAGCAATACCATTGTCGTGGGGGATGTTGGTGTAGAGCGCCGAAACATCCATTGTGACAAGGAGTGTCCCTGGTTCAACTGCTCCATGTGTGCTGAGTTTCTGTAGGAAGTCCGTAGTGTCAAGACAAAAGCTGGAGGTTCTTTGTACAATGGGTTTCAGGATGCCCTCGATATAGCCGGAGAGGTTCTCACACAGTGTCCCATTGCCCAATACGATGGGACAGCCAGGTATGTTTGCCTTGTGTATCTTTGGGAGGCAGTAGAGATCTCCAATGCGGGGAGTACGTGGAATGAGAGCCCGGATCAAAGGTTTTGATCACAGTGTTGAGTTGACGAGTGTGTTCTTTGGTCGGATCTGCTGGTAACTGTCTGTAGTGTTTCACATTGTTTAGTTGTCAGTACACTTCTTCATGGTAGTCCATTCTGTTCAGTATGATGGTGGCGCTTCCTTTGTCTGCTGGTTTGATGACAATGTTGCGGTTGGTCTTGAGAGCACGGATGGCCTTGCTTTGTGCTTGGGTGATGTTCGGGATTGTCTTGTAAGTGCGGTTGATGAATCTGGTGTTCACGCACCTCCTGATGGCTTGGGCATACATGTCCAGTCGAGGGCAGCGGCCTTCCGGAGGAGTCCAATTGGATTCATTCCTCTTTCACAACCTTCACATTCACAACCTCAAACAGATCATTGTTCGCAGCAAACTACCCAACCTTCAGGAGAACAGTGACCACAATACCACACAACCCTGCCACAGCAACCTCTGCAAGACATGCCAGATCATAGACATGGACGACATCATCAAACGTGAGGATACCATTCACCAGGTGCACGGTACATACTCTTGCAACGCGGCCAATGTTGTCTATCTAATACGTTGCAAGAAAGGATGTCCCGAAGCATGGTATATTGGGGAGACCATGCAGACACTACGACAGCGGATGAATGAGCATCGCTCAACAATCACCAGGCAAAACAGTTCCCTTCCCTGTGGGCGAACACTTCAGCAGTCGCGGGCACTCGGCCTCTGACCTTCGGGTAAATGTTCTTCAAGGCGGCCTTCATGACACACGACAGCGCAGAGTCGCTGAGCAGAGACTGGTAGCCAAGTTCCGCACACATGAGGACGGTCTTAACAGGGATCTTGGCTTCATGTCACACTACCTGTAACCCCCGTGACTTGCCTGGGTTAGCAAAAAACCTCTTACTGTGCTGTCTGAAGAAAATACACAATTCTCTAGCCAATGCTCAGGATTCCCTTCACACACATCGTTAGCCACTTTACCACTTGAATAGCAGGTTAGATGTAAGGATTCGCATTCTAATCAGCAATCTGTGACTGTCTGTGCTGATGTGTGCTATCGCAGACCAGAACACTGCATTTGCCTGACGAAGACAAAAAGGTCGAAAGCTCGCAAATTTACCATCAAATAAATCGGTTGAATTTAAAATTGGTGTTGCTAGATTCTTACTGAGTTCTTACTACCCCAGTCCAACGCCGACATCTTTACATCACGCATACATATTACAGGGAAAACCCTGACTCAACATCTGTTGCACACACTTTACGGGGAATGGCCTAACTGAGTAAACATTTCACATATATTACAGTAATAATGCCTAATTGGCAAGCTGCATTGCTGTTTCAGCAGTCTAGTTGTTTCTATTGACTAGAATGTTAATCTGAACTAATGCCATTTTGCTGTTTTTCCCTGGAATTTTGCAGAATTGGGCTTCACATGCATGATTGGCAGGTATGGTCATGTGGAAAAGGCAAGAAAGGATTGTGAAAACTTAGGATAATGACTTAGTGCTGTGGTGTTCTGATTCGTTGAGAATGTTGTTTTTCTATCTGTCTGGTTGTGCCTCATTTTTTCCTGGAAATACTGATTCAAATTCCTTTGTATTCTTTATACTTCTGAAGAATGGAACATTTTTATTTGTTTAAAAGGTGTTAAATAAATAAAACTTGAACACAGCTAGAGTACTGTTCTGCAAGCACCAGTCCCTGTCTTGTACTTCTCAAGTGGAATGCCATACATTTGTCACTCATAGCTGGATTTTTCTTGCAGAATATTCAAGCTTAGATACTGATTTCAGTTAAGAGAGAAAAACCTCATAATCCCTTTCTGAAGTTGGAGACTGGAATCTGCCAGGAAATTAGTCTCTTTTTTGGAGGTTCTGCTCTATGAGAGTCACTGCTTCAGAAGCTGTTTGAACGCCGGGTTAGAGTCCAACCAGTTTAATTGATAGTCATCTCACAAGCTTTCGGAAATGGTGTTCCCTCTACACACCTGACAAAGGAACACCATTTCCGAAAGCTTGTTGGATTACTATCAAATAAACTGTTTGGACTCTAACCCCTGGTGTTATGAGACTTCTTACTGTGTTTACCCCAGTCCAACGCCGGCATCTCTATATCATGAAGCTGAGAGAAACAGCAGTGTTTTCCTCCTTTCTGTGCCTGAAGACTAGAACTCAGTAATGTTTGGCTGTTTTGAGGATTTATTCTTCTCTGAAAATTGCTGCCTAGTCTTCTGTTCAAAAGTGTTAAAAGGCTGAAAATCCAGCATCACATTAGTATATGTGTTTTTTGTGCTAATTTGTGTATGAGAATGGGATATTGCTTTAAATTGGAGCTACAGAGATAGCTAATTGTTACGAAATATACTGTGTCATATTTAAATCTTGTAATTGGTAAAAGTTATGCTAATTCTTATTGCTATATTCTAAATGTGTTTTTAAATAAATTTTGTTTGTTAAAAGCTTCCTAGTGGGTCACTTGAATCATATCCAGAGAGAAACATGTTATGTTCACCCATGCCAAGTTAAACACTGACTTGGCAAACACTGTTTATATATCACAGGGATAACTCTGTCTGAGACAGCATTACATGCACGTTACAGGATTTCATTATTTAAGGCTGAGATAGATAGATTTTTGATCAATAAGACAAACAATTATAATGGGAAAGGATAAGGAAATAGTGGTGAGGAATGTTGGATCTGTCACGATCCCGCTGAATGGTACAGCATGCTCAAAGGGCTGAACAGCCTACTCCTGTTCCTATTTCTTATGGTCTTATTCTGTTATTTGTGCCAAATGAACATAAATTTTTGTTGAGTCAGGAAGTAAGCTCCTCAGTACCGAATACCCAGTCTTAGGCCTGCTGTAGTACTCCTGTCATTTATAGAGTGTGTCTCATTTTCTAGTTAATGGTGACTCCAAAGATCACCAAAGATCATGCTGCTGAGGAATGTGCTGATAGTAATGACACTGTCACACTGGTATATCTCTAACCCTTGTTAGAGATAATCATCATGTGGAATTTGTATGTCAATTATTATGAGCTACTATTTGTTGAATCGAGGACATCACTGTAAGGTGTGTACATTGTATTTTGTACAGGCCTCACTGCATGTAGGTGTGAATATTTTGAATATCTGAGGTGTTCTGAGCAGTGCTGAAATTGGCTAACACCAGTGAATAGCCAACTTCTCCTTATGGTGGAGAGAAGGTCATTGATGAAGCAACCAGAAATAGTTGCATCCAGAAAGCTACTCTGAGGAACTCGTGCAACAGTGTACTGGAGCAGAAGTAATTGACTTCTGACAACCATAACCATCATTCATTTTACCAATTAATGCTCCAGCCACTGGCGAGCTCCCCACTCACTACCCCCAATTCTTATGATGTCAGTTTTTACCAAGGCCACACTTGGTCAAATGCTAATGTCAAGGGTTCTTACCTCACCTCTAGAATTAAGCTCTTATGTTCATATTTGGACCAAGGTTGTAATAAAACCTGCAGTCCAGCACTGCTGCAGAACAAAATCTGAACATCAGAGAGTGGATTATTGGTCAGTAAGTGTCGCAAATGGTGTCCAGGTCTGCTGGATGAGAGTACAGTATGAGTGAATTGTTACAGCACAGAGGAGGCCATTCAGCTCATCATGTCTGCATTGACTTTCCATAGGAGCAATATACCTAGTGTCATTATCCCACCTTCTCCTTGTAGCCTTGCTTTCTTTTCTACTAACAATCCAATTCCTATCTGAATGCCTCATTTGAACCTGCCTCCGTCACATTCTCAGGTAGTGCATTCCACACATGCTATATGAAAATGCTTTTCCTCATGTTGTCATTGTTTTATGCACTGCTTTGTGAATTAAGGAATCAAAGAACAACACAGCATAGGAAACAGGCCGTTCGGCCCAACAAGCCTACGCCACCATTTTGACATTGTGAGTGCCCTCTTCTACCTATGACCTTTGTGTATGCCTGTTGGGGAAGATTAAAGGAAGACTAATTTAGGGACAATTTGTTAATACCAATCAGCCTAAGAGCACGTTTTTGGGGTATGGGACAGTGATTTTTAAGGGCACCTTGACAAATACATGAATAGGATGGGAATAGAGGGATATGGTCTCCAGAAGGGTAGGGGGTTTTAGTTCAGTCGGGCAGTACGGTCTGTGCAGGCTTGGAGGGCCGAAAGGCCTGTTCCTGTGCTGTAATTTTCTTTGTTCTTCTTTGAAACCGGAGAACCCGGAGAAAATCCATGCAAGCATGGGAAGAACATGCAAACAAACACAGACAGTGGCCCAAATCCATGTATCTGCACAGCAAACAGTGATAGTCATTGAGCTGTCATGTTGCTTGTCAGATGGTCCAGTTTAAATGTATACTAATGATGTGAAGCACTAGGCGACTCTTGAAGCAACATCCAGGAGCACCCTTGCACGAACCATCGCGTGTATGCCCCTTGTTGGACAACAAGGTGGACCGAATCACCAATGGATTAAAAGAGAAAACATCAATAAATATGCACAACTTATACAGACATTTATGGAATCCCCAGAAAGTCAGAAGTAAGACAAGTGAGCCATAAAGTATGTTGGAAGGTCAATACGAATCAATTGATTCCCAAGGATGTCCCAAGGCTCTTGGTCTTTATTTAGAACAGTCTCCTGTATCCCTCTATCTCTAGTCTGCTCACGTGCCTATCTAATTAAACCTTAATCAACTCTAGCGTGCCCGCCTCCACCACCCTACATAGCAGTGCATTCCAGGCCCCCACAATCCTTTGTGTGAAAAACCTCCCTCTAACATCTGAATTATATCTCGCTCCCCACACCCTAAGCCTGTGCCCCTCGTAATTTTTGTATCCAACCTAGGAAAAAGCTTACTACTGTTCACTCTATCTATACCCTTCATAATCTTATACCCCTCTATTAGATCTCCCCTCATTCTCTGCCTTTCTAAGGAGAACAGCCCCAATTTACCCAATCTCTCAGTCCTTCCATATAAGGCAGCATCTTGGTAAACGTCCTCTTCACTCTCTCCAGGGTTTCCATGTCCTTCCAGTACTCAGGCGACCAGAATTGGATGCAGTACTCCAAATGTGGGCAAACCAACGTTCTATACAACTGCAACATTAGACGTCAGCTTTTATACTCTATACCCCTCCCTATAAAGGCTAGCATACCATAGGCCTTCTTCACCACCTTCTCCACCTGTACTGCCACCTTCAAGGACTTGTGTACTTGCACCTCAGGTTGATCATTGGAGCAGTATGTAGCTAGTCCAACTAGAGAGTGGGCTATATAGGATTTAGTTCTGAGTAATGAGCCAGGTCAGGTGGTTGAGGTTGCAGTAGGGGAACATGTGGCTAATAGTGACCACAATTCTGTCTATTTTAGGATACAAATGGAAAAGGATGCTTGTTGCCCTAGGGGGAGAGTGCTGAATTGGGGGAAGGCTAACTACAGATGGACTAGACAAGAACTTACGGAAACTGATTGGGAAAGGTTGTTCGAGGATAAGTCCATGCTCGGCATGTGCGATTCTTTCAAGGCAATAATGAAAAGGTTGCAGGAAAGATACGTGCCAGCTAAGCAGAAGGAAGGGAAAGGTAGGATTAGAGAGCCGTGGATTACTAAGGATATTGAGGACTTGGTTAGGAAGAAAAGAGAGGTGTATGTTAGGTCAAAGCAACTGGGTACAGAGAGAGCATTGGAGCAATATAGAGAGAGTAGGAAGGAAATCAAACAGGGAGTTAGAAGGGCAAAAAGGGGGCATGAAATGGTTTTGGCAGATAGGATTAAGGAAAATCCAAAGGCTTTTTACTCCTATGTTAGGAATAAAAGGGTGGTTAGAGGAAAAATCGGACCTCTTAGGGACAGAGAAGGGGAACTGTGCTTAGAGCCCAAGGGAAGTGGGGGAGATCCTGAATGAATATTTTGCATCAGTATTCACGAAGGAGAGGAGCTTGTTGACCAGTCCTGTCTCTGAGGGAACTGTAGACCAGTTGAGGGAAATATCCATACCGAGGGAGGAAGTGTTAGAGCTTCTAGGTAGCATTAAAACTGATAAGTCTCCTGGGCCAGATGGCATTTGTCCCAGTCTGCTTAGGGAGGCGTGAGGTGAAATTGTTGGCCTTCTTATGCAAATCTTTCTCTCTTCTTTGGACACAGGTGAGGTGCCAGAGGACTGGAGAATAGCTAATGTTGTACCGTTGTTTAAAAAGGGTAGTAGGGATAACCATGGCAATTATAGGCCGGTGAGTTTGACGTCCGTGGTAGGGAAGCTGTTGGAGGGGATCCTTAGAGATAGGATATATAGACATTTGGAACGTTGCAATCTGATTAAGGATATGCAGCATGGCATAGGGGGAGGTCGTGCCTTATGAACCTGGTAGAATTTTTTGAGGAGGTGACAAAAACAGTCGATGAAGGGCGAGCTGTTGATGTCGTCTCTATGGATTTCAGTAAGGCATTTGACAAAGTCCCTCATGGGAGGTTAGTTGAAAAGGTCAAGGCTTATGGGATACAAGCACAGGTAGCTAGATGGATAAGATGGCTTGGTAATAGGAGACAGAGAGTAATAGTGGAAGGGTGTTTTTCTAGCTGGAGGTCGGTCACTAGTGGTGTGCCGCAGTCCTCGGTACTGGAGTAGTCGGTACTATATTTGCAACATATGTAAATGACTTGGAAGAAGGAGTAAGTGGTCTGATCAGCAAGTTTGCAGACAATACAAAGATGGCTGGACTTGCGGATAGTGAGGAGCATTGTCAGGCGATGCAGCAGGACATAGGCTGGTAGCTTGGGCAGATAGATGGCAAATGGAATTCAATCCTGATAAACGCGAGGTGATGCATTTCGGGAGAAAGAATGTAGGAGGCAGGTATATGATAAAGGATAGACCTATTAAGGATATAGAAACGCAGAGGGACCTGGTGGTGCAGGTGCACAAGTCTTTGAAGGTGGCATAGCAGGTGGAGAAGGTTGTGAAGAAAGCATATGGTATGCTAGCCTTTATAGGAAGGGATATAGCGTACAAGAGCTGGCCTTTAATATTGCAATCGTATAGAACATTGGTTAGACCTCATTTGGAATACTGCATCCAGTTCTGGTCGCCTTACTACCAGAAGGACGTGGAGACTCTGGAGAGAGTGCAGAGGAGGTTTACCAGGATGCTGCCTGGTATGGAAGGTCTGAGTTACGAGAACATCCTTTCTTGCAACGTATTGGGTAGACAACGTTGGCTGAGTTGCAAGAGTATGTACCGTGTACCTGGTGAATGGTATCCTCACATTTGATGATGTCGTCCATGTCTATGATCCGGCATGTCTTGCAGAAGTGCTGTGGCAGGGTTGTGTGGTATTGTGGTCACTGTTCTCCTGAAGGTTGGGTAGTTTGCTGCGAACAATGATCTGTTTGAGGTTGTACAGTTGTCTGAAAGCAAGAAGTGGGGGGTGGGGATGGCCCTAGCGAGATGTTCATCGTCATCAATGATATGTTGAAGACTCCGGAGAAGATGTCGTAGCTTCTCCGCTCCGGGGAAGTATTGGACAACAAAGAAAGGATGTCCCGAAGCATGGTACATTTGGGAGGCCATGCAGACACTACGACAGCGGATGAATGAGCATCGCTCAACAATCACCAGGCAAAACAGTTCCCTTCCTGTGGGCGAACACTTCAGCAGTCATGGGCATTCGGCCTCCGACCTGCGGGTAAATGTTCTTAAAGGGGGCCTTCGTGACACACGACAGCGCAGAGTTGCTGAGCAGAGACTGATAGCCAAGTTCCGCACACATGAGGACGGTCTTAATAGGGATCTTGGCTTCATGACACACTATCTGTAACCCCCGTAACTTGCCTGGGTTAGCAAAAAAACCTCACTTACTGTGCTGTCTGGAGAAAATACACAATTCTCTAACCAATGCTCAGGATTCCCTTCATGCACATTGTTAGCCACTTTAACACTTGAATAGCAGGTTAGATGTAAGGATTCGCATTCTAATCAGCAATCTATGACTGTCTGTGTTGGTATGAGTGCTATTGCAGACCAGAACACTGCAATTGCCTGACGAAGGCACATAATGTCGAAAGCTCGCGAATTTACTATCAAATAAATTGATTGGATTTAAAATTGGTGTTGTGAAACTTTACTGATAGGTATGAAGCCAGCCAATGGAGCATATTCCCTCTTATTACCATTGGCTTTAATTGTACAAAGATTCCTTGATGTTACACTTGGTCAAATGCTGCTTTGATGTCAAAGGCAGTCATTAGTCATCTCTGGAATTCATCTCTTTTGTTTTTTTTAGAACACGGCTGTGATGAGGTGTAGAGTTGAATAGTCCTGGTGGTAAGCAAGTTTTTGATGAGTAAGTACAATTTGATAGCCTGTCAATGACACCTTCCATTATTTTGCTGATGTTGAGAACAGACAAACGAGGCAGTAAATAATGGGTTGGACTTGGCCTGTTTTTCGTGGACCTAACATATACCGACAAACTGCCAATTTGTTGAATAGATACCAGCATTGTAGCTGTACAATATATCCTTTCTGAAGGAAGGAAACCAAAACTGTACACAGTACTCGAGATGTGGCCTCACCAGCACCTTATACAGTGCAGTATAACTTCTCTGTTTTTAAACTCCATCTCTCTAGTAATGAAGGACAACATTTTATTTGCCTTCTTAATTACACGCTGTGCCTGTAAACCAACTTTTTGTGATCCAGGTCCTTCTGCACAGCAGCATGTTGCAACTTTTTACTATTTAAATAATAGTCCATTTTACTGTTATTCCTACCAAAATGGATGACCTCACATTTACCAACAATGCACTCCATCTGCCAGACCCTTGCCCACTCACTTAAAATATTTACATTTCTTTGCAGAGTTTCAGTGTCCTCTGCACACTTTGCTCTACCCTACTCATCTTAATATCATCTGTGAACATGGACACACTACACTCAGTCCCCAGCTGCAAATCATCAATGTCAATTGTAAACAATTATGGTCCTAACACTGATCCCTGAGGCAGACACTAGTCATTAATTGTCAACTAGAAAAACATCCATTTATCTCCACTCTTTGCTTTCTGTGAGTGAACCAATCCTCTATCCATGCTAATATATTACCAGTAACACCAAGCACATTTATCTAATGCAGGAGTCTTTGATGCGGCATCTTGTTGAATGCCTTCTGGAAATCCAGGTACACCACATCCACTGCATCCCCATTGTCCACCACACTCATAATGTTCTCAAAGAATTCCAGTAAATTTGTTAAACATGATCTGCACTTCATGAACTCATGCTGCGTTTTCCCAATGGGAATGATTTGATGATAATGGTAGAGTGAGGGATGTGCCAACCATGAGGTTATACATTGTAATTAAAAGAAATTCTGCTTCTGATGGATTCCCCAGTGCATCATGGATATCCAATTGTGAACGGATAGGCCTCTTCTGAACAAACTCATTCAGCACACTGGTAGTGCCGCAAAACATGGTGGAAGGAGTTTTCAACGTGCGGATGTGACTTCCTTTCCACAAGATTGCACACTGATCACTTTCACCACTATTATCATGGATGGATAGACCTGTGATGTGAATTAGAGAGCTGTGGATTACTAGAGATATTGAGGACTTGATTAGGAAGAAAAGAGAGGCGTATGATAGGTCAAAGCAGCTGGGAACGGAGACAGCATTGGAGGAATATGGAGCGAGTAGGAGGGAGCTCAAACGGGGAGTTAGAAGGGCAAAAAGGGGGCATGAAATGATTTTGGCGGATAGGATTAAGGAAAATCCAAAGGCTTTTTACTCCTATGTTAGGAATAAAGGGGTGGTTAGAGGAAAAATCGGGCCTCTTAGGGACGGAGGAGGGGAACTGTGCTTAGAGCCTGAGGGAATGGTGGAGATCCTGAATGAATACTTTGTGTCGGTATTCATGAAGGAGAGGGGCTTGTTGACGGCTCCTGTCTCTGAGGGAGCTGTGGACCAGTTGAGAGAAATATCCAAAAAACAAAGAACAAAACAGCACGGGAAACAGGCCCTTTGGCCCAACGAGCCCACTCCGCCACCCTGATGTTCCCACCTCTACCCATGATCCCTGTCTATGTTTATAGATCTATGGATTAAAAACCAAATTTGAGACAATTTAGGGAGGATTTGTTTTGCCAATTAGCCTAAGAGCACATCCAGAGCATCCAGAGAAAACCCATGCAAGCACAGGGAGAATGTGCAAACTCCCACAGATACAGGCCCAAATCCATGTATCTTCACAGCACAGCGATGGTCACTGAGCTGTCGTGTTGCCCATCAAATGGTCCAGGTCAAGCGTACACTAACGACATGAAGCACTAGGATACTCTCGAAAAAAAATCCAAGAGCAGCCCTCTCACGACCCATTGTGTGTATGCCCCTCGTTAGACAACAAGGTGGACCAAAGCACCTGTAGGATAAAAACAAGTAAATAAGTACATCAATATCATCATCTATGTACACACTTCCCAGGGACTACCAAGGCTCATGATCCCTATTTTAAATCAGTTTTCTATACCCCTTTATTCCCATTCTGTTCATGTGCCCATCTAAGTATTTCTTAAATAACTCCAGAGTACCTGCCTCCACCACTTTACTTGGCAGCGCATTCCATACCCCCACCACCCTCTGTGTGAAAAAACTCCCTGTAGAGTCCAAATTATACCTTACCCCCCTTCATCCTAAGCCCGTGACCCCTCGTGCTATTCGAGTCCATGCTAGGAAAAAGCTTAACCTTGTTTACTCTATCTATACCCCTCATAATCTTGTACATCTCTATTAGATCTCCTCTAAGTCTACGATTTAGAAGGAAAACAGTCCGAATTTGCCTAACCTCTCCTCGTAACTCAGACCTTCCATACCAGGCTGCATCCTGGTAAACCTCCTCTGCACTCTCTCCAGAGTCTCCACGTCCTTCTAGTAGTAAGGTGACCGGAACTAGATGCAGTATTCCAAATGAGGTCTAACCAATGTTTTATACAACTGCAACATTAAAGGCCAGCTCTTGTACTCTATACCCCTTCCTATAAAGGCTAGCATACTATATGCTTTCTTCACAACCTTCTCCACCTGCTCTGCCACCTTCAAAGACTTGCTCACCTGCATCCCCAGGTCCCTCTGCGTTTCTATACCCTTAATAGGTCTACCCTTTATCATATATCTCCCCCCTACATTCTTTCCCCCAAAATGCATCACCTCACATTTATCAGGATTGAATTCCATCTGCCATCTGTCTGCCCAAGCTACCAGCCTATCTATGTCCTGCTGCATTGCCTGACAATGCTCCTCACTATCCGCAAGTCCAGCCATCTTTGTACCGTCTGCAAACTTGCTGATCACTCCACTTACTCCCTCTTCCAAGTCATTTATATATATTACAAATAGAAGGTAGGTCCCAGTACTGAGCCCTGCAGCACACCACTAGTGACCGACATCCAGCATCCATACTGAGGGAGGAAGTGTTAGAGCTTCTAGGTAGCATTAAAACTGATAAATCTTCGGGGCCTGTTGGCATTTATCCCAGGCTGCTTAGGGAGGTGCAAGGTGAAATTGCTGGGCCTCTGACGCAAATCTTTGTCTCTTCTTTGGACACAGGTGAGGTCCCAGAGGACTGGAGAATAGCTAATGTTGTACCATTGTTTAAAAAGGGTAGTAGGGATAACACTGGAAATTATAGGCCGGCAAGTTTGATGTCAGTGGTAGGGAAGCTATTGGAGGGGATTCTTAGAGATAGGATGTATAGGCACTTAGAGTGTTGCTATCTGATTAGGGATACACAGCATGGCTTTGTTAAGGGGAGGCCGTGCCTTACAAATCTGGTAGAATTTTTTGAGGAGGTGACGAAAACAGTGGACGAAGGGCGAGCCGTTGATGTTGTCTATATGGATTTCAGTAAGGCATTTGACAAAGACCCTCATAGGAGGTTAGTTGAGAAGGTCAAGGCTCATGGGATACAAGCACAGGTAGCTAGATGGATAAGTAACTGGCTTAGTAATAGGAGACAGAGAGTAATAGTGGAAGGATATTTTTCTAGCTGCAGGTCGGTCACAAGTGGTGTGCCGCAGTGTTCGGTACTGGGACCTCTTCTATTTGTAATATATGTAAATGACTTGGAAGAGGGAGTGGAGTGATCAGCAAGCTTGCAGACAGTACAAAGATGGCTGGACTTGCGGATAGTGAGGAGCATTGTAAGGCAATGCAGCAGGACATAGGCTGATAGCTTGGGCAGATAGATGACAGATGGAATTCAATCCTGATAAATGTGAGGTGATGCATTTCGGGAGAAAGAATGTGGCGGGGAGGTATATGATAAAGGGTAGACCTATTAAGAGTATAGAAACGCAGAGGTGCAGGTGCACAAGGCTTTGAAGGTGGCAGAGCAAGTGGAGAAGGTTGTGAAGAAAGCATATGGTATGCTAGCCTTTATAGGAAGGGGTATAGAGTACAAGAGCTGGCCTTTAATGTTGCATTTGTATAAAACGTTGGTTAGACCTCATTTGGAATACTGCGTCCAGTTCTGGTCGCCTTACTACCGGAAGGACGTGGAGACTCTGGAGAGAGTGCAGAGGAGATTTACCAGGATGCTGCCTGGTATGCAAGGTCTGAGTTACGAGGAGAGGTTAGGCAAATTGGGACTGTTTTCCTTAGAAAGACGTAGACTTAGAGGAGATCTAATAGAGCTATACAAGATTATGAGGGGTATAGGTAAAGTAAACAGGGTTAAGCTTTTTCCTAGCATGTATCGAAGAGCACGAGGAGTCATGGGCTTAGGGTGAGGGGATAATTTGGATGCTAGAGGGAGTTTTTTCACACAGAGGGTGGTGGGGGTATGGAATGCGCTGCCAAGTAAAGTGGTGGAGGCAGGTAGTCTGGAGTTATTTAGGAAATACTTAGATGGGCACATGAACAGAATGGAAATGGAGGGGTATAGAAAACTGATTTAAAATAGGGATCACGAGCCTTGGGTGTTCCTGAGAAGTGTGTACATAAATGATGATATTGGTGTACTTGTTTTTATCCTACAGGTACTTTAGTCCACCTTGTTGTCTAACAAGGGGCATACACGCAATGGGTCGTGAGAGGGCTGCTCTTGGATTTTTTTTGAGAATGTCCTAGTGCTTCACGTCGTTAGTGTACGCTTGACCTGGACCAGTTGATGGGCAACACGACAGCTCAGTGACTATCGCTGTGCTGTGCAGATACATGGATTTGGGCCTGTGTCTGTGGGAGTTTGCGCATTCTCCCCGTGCTTGCGTGGGTTTTCTCCGGGAGATCCGGTTTCCTCCCACATCCCAAAGATGTGCTCTTAGGCTAATTGGCAAAAACAAATTCTCCCTACATTGTCTCAAATTTGGTTTTTAATCCATAGATCTATAAACATGGACAGGGATCACGGGTAGAGGTGGGAACATCGGGGTGGCGGTGCGGGCTCGTTGGGCCGAAGGTCCTGTTTCCCGTGCTGTTTTGTTCTTTGTGACAGATAGATTGGTGATAATAAGGTCAAGTGGGTATTTTCCTTGTGTTGGTTCCACTGTCACATGCGACAGATGCAGACTGGCAACTCTGTCTTTCACAACTCCACCATCTTGTTTGGTAGTGGTGCTACTGAGCCACTTTTAGGCATAGGCTTAAATGTTCTGCAACCAAAATACATTCTGTGTCCTTGCTACCCCCAGTGCTTCTCCCAATTGTTGTTTAAATGGATTCATCAGCTAAGTGAGGGCGGTAACTGATAATCTGCAAGAGATTTTCTGAATTCTGTTTGAGTGTGACACTAAGGGACCTCATAAGATGCAGAGTTAATGCTGGGATGTCCCAGGGACTGTCCACATGCACTCTGCTTTGCACCCTCTGGTGGGTATTTCCTATCAGAGGAAACTGAGAGATGGCAATGGAGGAGTTTGTGATTTTGGTTGAAAGACATGATTCAGTGTGTATGAGTACATCAGGATGCAATTTAGGACACTCCCCTAATATTGGCATATCCCAAGATGTTGTGAAGAGAACGTGGTAGGGTTGACTGTGCTTTGTGACACGCTCAAATCCAATATCTAGTCAATGCCAGGTGGTCCATCGTGTTTATTCTTATTATAGTTTCTCATAGAAATTTGATGCAACTGACTGGTTTACTAGGTTATTTCAGAGAACAGTTAACAGTAAACTGTATTGTTGTGGGTGCTGAGTGACATGTAGGCCAGATCAGGTCAGGATAGCAGATTTCTTTACCTAAGGGTATAATATAGACTGAACAGTGCTTGAATTGATAATGTAACTGATTAATTTTCAGTCGTATATTATGACCACTTATGCATGTTATGCTGTGAGAATGTACATAAGACATAATGAGATTAAGTCATGTTGGCTTCTGTTGAATTTGCTAGTTTGATCTTGTGGGAACACAAGGGTTAAGTGAGTGAAAAGTGGTGATGGAGAGTTCAGCTTGCAGGCAAGCACTTGAACAGAAAAGCATCCCAAAAGCAAATGATAGGTATTAAAATGACTTAGAGGCCTTTAAGTTATCAGGAATCATGTCAATGATACCAATACCTATGATTATAAAAATATCCACAGCTAGGACCTCATTAAGGATATCTTGAAACATCCTCTGATTTCATGGAGTCATCATTGTGGTGAAGGGAATGAGAAGCCTTGAAACAGTGTGAAGATGTACCTGTCTGATTCTTATCAAACATTGGGAATATTTGGGGGCCTGGCAATGGTCAGAAAGGACATTGTGAAACAGCATAGGAACTCTGTCATTGAGTGATGATATCACTTTTGACACTCACAGAGACGACCGTGCAGAGAGTAACCAATCGCTCACTAACACAAGTTTTGAACATCAACCACGTGAACCATCTGATGGCAGATGTCACAGCTTCCACAGCACCACCAGTAACAAAGGTCTAACTGCTGCAGTGCAAGCTCAGGCTGCTGCCCTCATGGCCCTGGACACCAGTGCTCAAAAGAGCTTCCAGGGCCTCCAAGCAGTCCTTCATCCTGCTCTCCAAAAGATTAGTTGAATTACTGATCGGCCACTCTGGGAGAGTTGCTGTGGCTCCATGTAGTATGAACCTGCTTTCCTTTTCCAGCATGGCAGCTTTCACTGTCCCCATTCCTTCCTGTATCCTTGCAAGCCAACCCAGAATTTTGCAGCCCAGCCTAAGATGATGCATAATGTAATGGTTGAATTTATAAAATTGGGTTGAAAGATACATTTCCTGATGGGTTTTATTTTTGTGTTACTGGGAAGAGGATGATGTAATGGGCATTGGTAAAGAAAAATTAAGAACTGTGGGACTGTTGGTGCCTGGAGAGGTGTGATGGAGGTTACTGGCAACACTTTAGTTGTTTCATTGCAGAGTTGGAGCAGAAAGTCACTGTCCATGTTGGCGCCTTACTTCCACTTGTTTCTCCACTTCCTCCTCCTCCTCGTGCTCCTCGTTAAATGAAGGAGATAGCCATCAACTTCAAGAAGCATAGTGGAGGACATGCCCTGTCTACATCAACAGGGATGAAGTGGAAATTATCGAGAATTTCAACTTTCTATGTGTCCAGATGACCAACAACCTGTCCTGGTGTCTCCACACCAGTTAAAGTCCACTAATGCCTCTACTTTCTCAGCAGGCTAAGGAAATTCAGCACATCCACAACTTTAGAGTTGCACCATAGAAAGCATCCTTTCTGGATGTAGCACAGCTTGGTATGGCTCCTGTTCTGCTTAAGACTGCAAGAAACTACAAAGAGTTGTGAACAAAGCCTAGTCCATCACACAAATGAGCCTCCCATCCATTAACTCTGTCTACACTTTCTGGTTATGTTCCAACTGACTCAAGAACAGCTTCTTTGCTGCTATTAGACCTTTGAATGGACCTACCAGTATTAAGTTGATTTTTCTCTATGACCCAGTTATAATTGTAATACTACATTCTGCACCGTCTCCTTTCCTTCTCTATAAATGGTGTGCTTTGTCTGCATAGCATGCAAGGAACAATATTTTTTTCTGTATACCAATACATGTGACAATAATAAATCAAATCATCCTAGCTTCTCATCTGAAAAATGGTATTAAGGCTGTTCCATCAGAATGACAAGGTTTTGCAGCATATTACTATAAATCGTGATACCTGAGTACTGCTGGATTCCTCCAAAGTAGTTTAAGCATTGGCTATGTTGCTTGAGAATACCAATGCTGTGCTGTATAATGTTTCTTGTGGCACCATGGGCTCTTATTGTATGTCTGTTGTGGATGAGGTGATTCAAACATAGGTGGTACAGCCCATGGTTGCAGAATGAAGAAATGCTGACTAGTACCAGGAATACTGACCTTCATATGCATGATGTGCTGTCTGTAGTTGTACATTGAAGAATATGGTAGAGTTAATCAGACTCACACAGGCAATCTGCTTGCTGCAGTCAATAGTATACTGTACCGCGGGGAAGCCTGTAAGCTGAGCAAACATTTGTGCTCACTTTGCCTACTTGCCTCTAGTGAAAGATGAGATGAGCTTTCTCTTTCTGTCTATAGACTGCTCCAGTAACCTTTCTTATGCAGGAATGCACTGCAATCTGCAAGTTCTTGCTTGTTTCTCCATTGGTAGCCTGAATGGGATGCACAAGAGTGATTAGTTTATTTTTGTTTGCATTATATAATGACTAAAATTATAAAATTGGAGTAGAACGTGCATTTTTCTGGCAATTTTTATTTTTGTGTTGTATTTTTGATTAATTTTGAGCCATGGACCCTTGACAATATGATTCATAACTTGTTTTAAGGTTGCAGTCACGGCTGCAGCCGTTGCTGAGTTTTATTTATGAAGGGTTTTGTGAAGACATGTCAACCTCTGACTATTATTCATGGTAAGGGAATTGCTCCTTAAAGACCTATGGATTTGGCTCCCTGTTCCTCCGTCTTTTATCAACTCTTCATGTTCTGCATGGCCTCCCTTCATTCTCCTCATCATGTTTAATTCCTAAAAAATCCAGGCCACTGATAACTGAAAGTAATTTGTTTCAACATGAGATTTTAAATAATCAGAAATGTGATTCATTGCTAATCAGATAACTTCATTTAGAATATTTAAAATTTAGATAGGTAAAAGAAAACACCCAAAAATGCATACAAGGACTCCAGCAAGGAAAAAGAATAACCTATAAATAGTTTGTGATCCCTTTAAATAATGCTGGTGGAGATCCTTCATGCGTTTTAATGGCTTGTTTAGCTGTTTGAATATAAGACAGAGTGTTGGCTTCAATGTGGGTGATTAAAAATGGCAGTGCTGGCATTAATCATCACTGCACATTGATTGACATCCTAATCTATGCACGTTGCTGGTTGCCATTAGGTGCACATGCAAATCTCTTTACCAAGGTGACATCTGGTGCGTGTGTGCGCACCCAGATTTTGTTCATTATTGTGACTATAAAGAAACAGGTACCACAGAGCCCAATTTTTCCCCCTTTGTCTCAAGTGAAAGCAATTTTTACTTTGAATTTTGATTGCAGTTAACAGCTTTTCATGCCAAACTAAGGTTTCAGCTGTTCAGTTGGAATGGTGCCACATAGATCAGCACGTGACTGTCACCAGACACTTGGCTGATATTGTCAGCTGGAATATAGGGACTTGTTTCCTGAGTCAATAGCATTTTGAACAGCTGTGCTTTTTGTTTTAGCTGACATAGCATTATAAATAACACCACCACCCTTTCCCCCTCCTCCCCAACCCCTGATTTAGTTCAACTTATTGAAATAAATGTTGGACATTCACATTTCAATTACATGGATAAACTGAAGAGCACTGGAGATCAACAAAATGGCCTTTTTTAATTTTTGATTTAAAAAGGGTATTGTTTAAGCTCCAGTCGACTTACTCTCATTCTTACGCTCATAATTTAGAGGAAGGAAGATATATTTTAGAAACCAAAGTTGTTTCAGGTTGATGATCTTTCCTGAGTTCTGAGAATGGGTCAACAACCTGCCAAATCTGCTGATTCTTTCAAATGTTTTCTGATTTTAATTTCTGATTCACAGTATTTTGCTTTTGTAAAAAGTTTTTTTAGATTTTCTTTCCAATAAGGAATTTTTCCAAATCTTATGGATGGTGATTGCTGCAAGATAGAATGATATATGAGGAACAGAATGAAACCTCTCATTCCTCTCAGAGAGAGATATATGTGTTCTCCAGAAGAAATTTGTAGAGGAGGAGAAAAAGTTGTGTGGAAAGAGCCGCTGGAATTTTACCACCCGAGCGGGCGAGGCGCAGACAATGGGAAGTCCGTTGACCTCAGGCAGGATTTTACTGTTTCAGGACGAGTGAGACTGTGAAATTCCACCCAGCATCCACATAGATCAGTTGGGCCAAATGTCCTGTTTCTGTGCTGCAGATGATATAAAGCCTACAATGAAGATTGTTTTATGTTGGTGCTGGCCAAAAGCTTTTATATATTCAGATACATTGCCAACTTTATGCCTGTAGAGCTAAGATTCTCGATTGGTTTGATGCTCGAATGAGTCAAAAACGGGTTTGTGCATTGGAAAACGTTGTTTATAATCACATGTTCTGAGCAGCAACAATTTATGTTTATATAGTGCCTTTAACATGGGGAAACATTCCAAGAAACTTGGTGAAGAGGGACAGATAGAGAGATAGATGGATAAAGAGATAAATGGAGGAATAGAGATAAAGAGTTCCACTATCATATGCCCTAATTTATTTATCTGCGATCACCTTAAAAGTGATTCTTCTATTATCTTGCAATCATTGCAATATAAGTAATGGGAAATTATTAACCAAGTGTGTGAACATCATAACAGTACATTTGTAGAACTATAACAATCTTAGGTTGCTGTTGAGGTTTCCTACAGCTGTAGAACAATTATGAGATTGAAATTTTGTCCTAAACTGTGACATTGGAACTCACCTATCCGTCAAGGTAAAATGCGCCCTCCATCAATCAAGGCATCAGGAAGAGATTGTAAGGATGAGTGACTCTTCTGGGCTACAATCATTCTGATCATAGATTGCCTGAAGATAGATCAGAGCTTTATTGGAACCATTCAGCCTGCTGTCACATGGTTATTAGCTGTTCCAAGCTCATGTCAATCACTAGTGTGTTGCAAGGAGTGGATGTAGATGCCACTGCTTCCTATGGCACTGAAAATGCACAAACAGAAATATAACCCCTCCACACACAGCACACGAGGGAACTTCAGATCTGAACCTTCTACACATGAAGTGTCATAGAATCATAGAATCTTACAGTGCAGAAAGAGGCCCTTTGGTCCATCAAGTCTGCACCAACCACAATCCCATCCAGGCCCTATCCCCATATCCGTACATATTTTACCCACTAATCCCTCTTATCTAAGCATCTTAGGACACTAAGAGGCAATTTTAACGTGGCCAGTCAACCTAACCGCAGATCTTTGGACTTTGTTGAAACAACATAATCCAATGCAGGTCCTGCAAGAACTTTGCTTTCACTGAAATGAGTGACACTTGTTGCTCTGGTGCAAGCTTTAAAACCTTCTGATACAGTACGTCTAACTAATTGGTTAGGATCATGCATAAATTGTGTTTTAGGTGTGAAGCTGCCACCGTAACCAGAGGTAGCAGTAGATGCAGGGCATAATGAAGGGGAATAGTTTCTCCCTAGGGATTCCTCCTGTCATTTCTCTTGTGGTGATTAACGTTAGCGACTGTCCTGTCCTAGAGAGAGTATTAGGCATGTTACAGGTTAATCAAATGGTTTTCTGAAAGCCAGTTGATGATGAAGAGCTCCTACTGAAAATACAGAATGAATGAAATCCCTAAGTGGGAACTGATTATTTCACTACGCTGAGGGCTCAATAAGTTATCAATCTGCTTCACAAAGGAGCTTTCAATGCCCAAAACTGCAGCTTCTGAATACTGGGAGTGGTGCCCAAACAAAACAGTTCTGCCAAATAGCACTCCTGGTGTAGCATTTCATCTTTCTGATCTTTCCAGCAGTGGGCCGCTGCCACACAGGCTTAACATAACAACAGCTTGGATTTACATAACGCATTATACAGCACAAGAAGAAGCATGGTGGCACAATGGTTAGCACTGCTGCTTCACAACACCAAGGACCTGAGTTTGATTCTCAGTTTGGGTCACTATCTGTGCAGAGTCTACGCTTTCTCCCCATGTCGGCATAGGTGCTCTGGTTTCCTCCCACAGTCCGAAAGATGTGCTGGTACATTGGCCATGCTAAATTCTCCCTCAGTATATCCAAACAGTCGCTGGAGTGTGGCAACTAGAGCATTTTCATAGTAACTTCATTGCAGTTTTAATGTAAGCCTACTTGTGACACTAATAAATAAATTTTAAATATTTATCGGAATAAAATGTCCCATGGCATTCTACAAAAAGTATTATAAAGCAGAATTTGATGCTGAACCACATAATGAGATATTAGGGCAAATAGTCAAAATCTTTATTCAGGAGTTAGATTTTAAAAGTTTTAAGGAGGAAAGCAAGGTTGAGGTTTAGAGAGGGAATTCCAGAGCCTAGGACCGAGGCAGCTGATGACCTAGTTCCAACGGTGGAGCAGTTAAAATCACGGATGTTTCAGAGGCCAGAATCCAATTAGTACAAGTATATTAGATGGTTGTGGAAAATTACAAAAATAGACATGGGAAAGGGCCATGAAGGAATTTCAAAACAAAGATGAGAAGTTTAAAACTGAGGTGTTGCTTAACCAGCAGCCAACATAGCTCAGCAGCACAGATGGATGAATGGAGATTGGTAGATGTTAGGACAAGTGCAGGAGAGCATTGGGTGATCTCTAGTTCACCTAGAACGTGGGAACTGGACAGGGATGCCTTGGAATAATTGAGCCTGGAGATAAAAATGGCACGGACAAGAGTTTCATCAGACGATGAGTGGAGGCAGACCAGATTCAGACGATGTTATGGAGGTGGAAATAGGTCAATTTAGTGATGGTGTTTAGAAGCTGCTCTAGGGGCTGCTGGTTCAGTTGCCAGGGACTGCAATGGTATTGTTAGCTCGGGAACAGAGTTTTTATCAGAGATTGACAACAATGCCAATATTTAACTGGAAGAAATTTCTGGTCATTTAGAATTGGAAGTTGGAGAAGCTGTCTAATAAACTAGTGACAGTGGAGGAGATGTGAAAGGTGATGATGAAGCAAAACTGCAAGCAGAAGTATACCTAGAGGGAGAGCAAGGGGAGCAACTGCTCCCTGAACATATTCTTCAAAAGTGATGCCTTTCCAACGGGGTGTTCCTCACGTGCCCCTCAGATCTCTTCCTGAGATCTGAAGTCCTCAATCAGTGTACTGCAATTGCAGGATGCAATATGGATGTGGGGATTTCAGGCAGCAAGGAAGGCATGCAATCTCCCGAGATGGCATGCAATCATGAGGATAATTGCAGAGGCCGCTGCGACCATCAACAATGTACTAAAATTCATGATCACCAATGACTTGTGTTCCATTTATCCTAACTTGTCCACATTGTACATTGTCATTTTTCTGACCTTACCAATAACTAGTGCAGTTGCAGAAGAATCCTTTAGCCGGTTCAAACACAAAGTCCTACCTTTGTTCTACAACAGTTGGCTACTGAGGTAGATTATAATAAAGTAATAGATAACTTTGCTAGAATGAAGCCTAGACAAAACAGCCTGTTGTAATTGCTTCATACCTTTTTCATATTGCTTCATTTTGTTTTCATTTTACATTTAAAATATAAAATAATTAAATAACGTGTTTTTATTATGTTTTGATTTTAAATACAAAATAAAAATGTATAATGAGTTTAAAATTATTTGGTATGTGTCATGGAATCTTTTTTTATGTGCTCACTCCCCTAACTTTAGAACCTGGTTATGTTCCTAACTGGAATGTGTGAAAATTAATGATAATGTACAGGAAAACCTTGGGTGTGAGTGCGGGACACTTGGCTTCAAATCATAAAAAATAGGAGATGTCCTACCTTTAGTGAGCTCCAGTTGGTTACAGCAGACTCAGCAAATTTATGTCACGTGAGGATTAAAGTTACAGCAGAATCAACAAACTTATGGCATCTGAGAATCTCTCTGCCCTTTATTCTGTTTTATTAGCCATAATTGCCTCACAATTGCTTGAAAACAACTTTATTTTGTGAGGAAAATCTAGATCTAAGTGCCCAGCTTATGTTTAATTTTTTTTAGATAACTCACTCCAATACTTCCTCATACCTGCGTTGTTGAACTCAAAAAATGAATGGTAATCCGATACAATAAAACTGAAAACCGCGGATACTGGAAATCTGAAATAAAAAGAGAATGCTGGGAAAATTCAGCAAGTCTAGCAGCATCTGAAGGGAGAGAAACAGAGTTAAAGTTTTGAGTCTGTAAAACTTTTCTTCTCAAGCAATGATAATCCAATAGCTTACTCAAATAATTCAGGCTGGAATTCTCTGGCTGTTTATACCCTGCAGCCGCTGCCAGCAAGAATGAAGAATTTGGTGCTCAGCCAAATTTCCATTCACTTGTAGCGGGATGGGACAATCCTAGCTGCGAGGGAGGTTGGATAATTGGCCAGATTAACACAACAAGAGTTTCCTTATTGAGATTATAATTGCTTACTCAATCAGAGAGTCTCATGAATATAGAAAACTGAGAGGATGCAATCTTTGCCACTCTGGATTCTGAACATGTACCAGAAGAACTTGATGAATGAAATAGTGTTTGTAAATAAAGAGAATTTCATGAAGGGACAACAGTCTCTGAGAAACTATTTCAGATAGAAGGTCCAAGGGGTGACAGTGGTGGCACAGTGATTAGCACTGCTGCTTCACAGCACCAAGGACTCAGGTTTGATTCCTGGTTTAGGTCACTGCCTGTGTGGAGTCTTCAAGGGTTTCCTTCCACAGTCTGAAAGATGCGCTGATTATGTTTCAAATTCTCTCTGTGTACCCAAACAGGCTCCAGAGTGTGGCAACTATGGAATTTTCACAGTGATGTCATTGCCATTTTAATGTAATTGTGACACTAATAAATAAACTTTAAGGTTCTTTATGTCACATATGGCTGACAGTAATCTGTCACTCTTGCTGCCTGTAAAGAAATGTATACTGTCTGGAGACAATACACATCTCTTTAACCTAGACTTAATGCTCCTTCCACTCACATTCTTGGCCTCTTTAAAACTTAAATAGCAAGTTAGGTCTAAAGACTCGCATTCTAATCAGTAATCTATAAACTGTCTGTGCTGTTATATGCTCTGTCTGAGGCCAGAACTCTCCATTCGCCTGACAAAGGGGCAAACTCCAAAAGCTTGCAAGTTTACTATCAAATAAATTGGTTGGAGTTGAAACCTTATGTTGTCAGACATCTTACTGTGTTTACCCCAGTCCAACACCAGCATCTCCACATCATGACTCTTACTGCCTGGCAAGGGTGCGTTGTGTTGGGAGGACTTGCAGATTGAAAATCAACTTGTTTGACCGCGCCATGAACACATCTTCCTTGGCCATCGAGTCTAGGAGAAGGCAAGTGGGACTCTGGCTTCTGGCTCACCATGATGGACCACCACACCATGATCTCCCAAAAATGCCAGTTGTAGATGATCAACTTTTGGTGAAAACAATTCTGGGTGGGAGTAGAGGTGATGGGTAATGTTGGTTCAGAATGTACCTGAATTTGGAATTGGGGGGAGGGGGGAAGGTCGGGGGAGTTACTCATGCCCCCTCCCCCGACCCCCGGGGTTACCAGCGGTCAAACCTCCGTCATGTGGCTTACTCTGGCCCCGCCCCCGCCCGCCGGTGACGTCACGGGGCACTGTGAGGGCGGGGCCAGGGGGAGGAGGAATCTGGAGGAAAACATCAGCGAAGCGACGCCGGGAGTGAGGAACCGATCCGGATCCCGATCCCGAAGCCAGAGTCAGGAGCCCAGCCGACAGGAGGATGGTGTCGCCTGTCACCGTGGTGAGTTAGTGTCGGCTCAGCCAGAATGGATGTTGCTGCTGATTTTTATTTTACTTACGGGCCGAGGGTGAGAGACTGATCTTCACCCTTTCCCCTCTCCACCCCCCCTCAACAAAACCCTCAGGGGGGGTTAATCTCCACAACTTTTCATTGAAGCTTCAGTCTGTCAGGATCCCCTCCAAACAAACATTTGTGTGGCTTCTCTTTCCCTCTGCAGATGCTGTTAGGAGCTCTCACTGATCTTAGCTCCAATCTCTCTCAATCTCTCTCTATCTCTATACCTATCCCCTCTCTATCTATCGTCTCTATTTCTCTCTACTCCCTGTCTCTATCCTCACTCTATCTCCATACACCCCTCTCTGTACATCTCCATACACCCCTTTTCAAGTCAGGTTCAGTAACTTGTTTGTGGACCCAGAATCAGGTTCAATGACAGGTCTCTTGCTATCTGCCTCTTTTGTGGAGCCATGTGATAGATCCTCCTCCTCTTTCTCTTCTTTACTGGCCCCTGTATTTTTCTCTAGGATTTTCTGGATCATTTTTATTTGGATAAAAGGCTGTCATGTGACAGAGATGAGTATATACCGGCGATTCAAAAGCTGCAATGGAGGAGTTACTAAGGAAACCAGGAGAGATAGAGATAAAAAGGGGAAAAGAGAGAGAAATCAGTGCAATTATACATTACTGGTATTTTGACTTTGTGTTCAAAAATAATAATGTGTTACTGAGTTGCCTCCCTCCATCTCTGTATCATAGATTACCATGCTGTTTTATTAATGATTTGATTTATTATTGTCACATGTATTGGGGCAGTGAAAAGTATTATTTCTTGCATGCTATACAGGCAAGATATACTGTTCACAGAGTATTTAGGGGAAAAGAAAGGAGAGGATGCAGAATGTAGCATTATAATCATAGGGTCTGGAGGCAGATCAGCTTAATATATAGTAGGTCCATTCAAAAGTCTGGTAGTCGGGAAGAAGCTATTCTTCAGTTGGTTGGTATGTGATCTTAGACTTTTTTATATCTTTTTCCTGATGGACATATATAATGGTGCAATGACGGTAATATCTCTCTCGATGTCAGTAAAATGAAGGAGATAGTCATTGACTTCAGGATGCATAGTGGAGGACATGCCCTCTCTACATCAACGGTTGACAGCTTCAAGTTTCTAAGTATCCAGTCATGTTCATCAAAGTGAAGGATGTTAATGCTGGAGATGGGACACCATCAACTTCAGATATCTCAGTGTCAGGATCAATCAGAGTGAAGTTAGTTATACGAAGAGGACCTTGAAGTTTGTGATGCCTCTAAGATCAATTTACGTGACCAGCAAGCACAGTGGTTAGCACTGCTGCCACGCAGTGCCAGGAACCCGGGTTTGATTCTCAGCTTGGGTACTGTTTGTACATTCTCCCCATGTCTGCACGTATTTTCTCTGGGTGCTCTGGTTTCCCCTCTGTTTGAACAATGTGCCGGTTAGGTGCATTGGCCATGCTAAATTCTTCCTTTGTGCATCCAAACAGGTGGCGGAATGTGGCGACTAGAGGATTTTCAAGTATTTTCAACTTTATTTTCATGTTAATGTAAGCCTACTTGTAGTACCAATAAATAAATTTTGAAATGACTAAATTCTGTAACATGAAATTGTAGATTCTGTAGCTAGTCTACCCAGAATGGGAGCTCATCTCAAGATTCCTCAAGACTGAGGAAAACAAATCACTGATACAAGTGCTATATAAAATACTAAATTAGTGAGTTTTGTTAAAAAGTCATTTTAATCTATTCCAGCTGCTTACTGTTTAGTCTCAAAACTTCCCTTGCAATTGTATGATCCAACACTTGATGGACACCAAGCACTCTTGCCTGATTATTCATCCATCCCAGAGAGACATCTGGGTGTTAGCCACACAATACTACAGATATTGGAAATCAAAAATAAAAGCAAAAAATATTAGAAACACTCAGGGTTTCAAGCAGCATCTATCCACAGAGAGAGAGAGAGAAAAACAGTTAACATTGAAACAATAAGAATGTCTCTCTACAGATGCTGAAAAACTTGCTGAGCCAAGTATTATCTGTTTTACTTCAGTTGTTATTTGTAGTTAGAGAAGTAGAGCTATTTTTCTTTAATATTTGTATTTACAACACACATGCCCTTGTACAATCATATAAAGTATAATTGTCCGAAGAACTGTTTAAATATTCATTTTAAATAACTTAAAATTACGCACTCTATTCCTAGTATGTTTAAGGTACCAATGATCCCAGTTTTTGTTGCTGAAAGACACTAACCAGCATTTCTACATTCAGTGACATGTACTCGGGTTACTAGCACATTAATAAACTAGGAGCTACATTGTTTTAATTTCAAATTGGGCAAAAACTAATACTGACCTAAAATAATAGTTGACCATTTAGAATATAAAGGTTCAGAGAAACATCAGTGTTTCCAAATTGTCACTTATTCTTCAGTAATCTGCCACAGGATGGTGGCACAGTGGTTAGCACTGCTGCCTCACTGTGCCAAGGACCAGGGTGGCAATTTGAAGTTTACACATTTTTTCTCTGGGTGCTCCAGTTTCCTTCTTTAGTCCAAAGATGTGCAGGATGGGTGGATTGGCTGTGCTGACTTGTCGATTAGTGTCTAAAGATGTGTAAATTAGGGGGATTAGTGGGTAAATGTGTGAGGTTACGGGAATAGGGCCTGGGTGGGATGCTGTCTTGGAGATCAGTGCAGAATTGATGGGTTGAATGGTCTCTTTCTCTATTGTAGGAATTGTATGATTCTATACTTGCTGCAGACTCATCTGGACTGGCCATCAGTAAAGTCACCAA
Organism: Sphyrna mokarran; assembly: GCA_024679065.1. Lineage (NCBI taxonomy): Eukaryota > Metazoa > Chordata > Chondrichthyes > Carcharhiniformes > Carcharhinidae > Sphyrna > Sphyrna mokarran. Next base: position 82,024,948 of record JAGIQG010000008.1, read on the forward strand.
TAACCATGGTCACTGACATTCAGTTTGGATTGTTATACAATCCAATTGCTTCTCATCTCATCACAGCCTTCTTGACCCAACCATTAACATGAGCTGAATGCTAAAGAAATTGACTTTTTTTTTTCAGTCGTAGGGCAATAAAAGCAAGATCTGCATTTATTGTGCATTCCATACTGCTCTTGTTTGGTGAGCTACCTGCTTGAATCATCCCAATCTTTTGGTGTAAAGGTACACCCACAGGTTGTTAGATAAGAAATCTAGAATTCTGGTCTCATGATATGTTTCCAAATCAGAATGGCCTGTGATTTAGAAAGCAACTTGGAAGTGTCAACCTGAATAGTTCCCAAGTACTTGCAACTCTTGTCGTTTCAGTTCTTTAGGGAGTGCATGTTTGGAAGCAGCCATTGAAGAAGCTATAGTGAATTGCTATGGATAGGCCACACTCACAGCTGTAGTATGCCAGTAATACAGGGGGGAATGTCTCAAAGTGTACAGTGCCAATCAAGTAGAATGCTTTGTCCTAGATAGTGTCAAGCTTTTTGATCATCAAAAGCATTGGAAGATATTTAAGCATAGGATTCTATCTTGTGGAACTCCTCCAGCAATATCCTAGGATTGAAATGATTGACATTTACCAAGCACAATCATATTCCTTTATGCCAAGCACGTATTCTTAAATGGGAGTACTCTTCCCTTTTGGTTACACCTTTGTTAGGGTTTCTTGCTGCCACATGGGTTTGATTCCTTCCATGATACCAAGAGGAGTCACTCTCACTTCACACAAGAATTCAGGTTGGTAAGCTGCTAATTGACCAAGTTGAATTAGTTCTGCTTTTGTAGAAATGTCTATCAAGACAAACTTAGCAAGTTGGTGAGTGCACCTGTAGACAGACATACACCACTGATTGATGATTCAATATTCCCTCAATGTCCTGAATTAAATTTATTGGTCATTATTGTGGCTGTACCCATCCACATGGTTGGTGAGGATTCTATCCGTTTTCAATCTCTCAAATACATTGACCTCCACTATTTAGAAAGGACAAAGCTATTGAGTAAATGGGAGTGCTATCACTTTCATAATCCTGTCCAAGTCACACATCATCCTAACTTCAAGATATTTTGCTGTTCTGTCATTGACTTTGTGCCAATTCCTGGGCTATCCTGCCTGACAGCAATATGGGACACCACACAGATCACTGCAATTCAAGAAAAATGTCCATTACTGCCTTCTCAAGAGCAACTAGCTAGGCAATACTTGTTGGCCTTTCTAGTTGAAATACATTCTGACAATTAACAAAGAAAGAACCCTCCAATCCTTCAATTTTTAAGACAATTATAGCCTTTTCTTTCTATTTGTCTCTAATTCCAATTTTTTTTTAGGGCTGATTTTCATGTCGTGAGGCGCTCCAATATTGTGTAGTTTGGTAGGAGAGAGGACAGCTACTTTCATTGTTTGTGAGAGCTGTGTTCTCTCATCAACTACGGGGTAGCATGGTGGCACAGTGGTTGGCATTGCTGCCTCATACCTGGGTTTAATTCCGACTTGGGCTACTGTCTGTGCAAAGTCTGCATGTTCTGTCCAAGTCTGCATGGGCTTCCTCCAGATGCTCTGGTTTTCTCCTTCTGTCCGAAAGTCATGCTAGTTAGGTGCATTGGCCATGGTAAATTATCCCTCAGTGTACTTGAGTAGATGCTGTGGCGATTAGGAGATTTTCACAGTAACTTCATTGCAAAGTTAATGTAAACCTAGTTGTGACACTAATAAATAAAAACTATTTATGTTCTCATGTAATTTCTTAGTCACCCAATGCCTATGTTACAATTTATAATTTGAGAAATATCACCTTTTGACATTGCAGAATAGGATTTTTCTACCTAATATTCTCTTTGCTTCTGGAGGTGCTAGCCAGCTCTGGAGTACAGGGAATGCCAGCATCTCTTCAATAATTCAGCCAAGTGCCCATTCTTCCTGTAAGAGTCTGGATCATCAGTATAACTAAGTGGAAGTTGTTTGTTCTGAAGCAAGGTTGGGTCTATCATCTACGAAACAACTTTAGCCTAATAACTGGAATGAAGGATTATTCAGATTCTTTTATAGTCATTGTACTATAGAATGAGTCAGTCTTGAATTGCTCTTGTATAGCCCCTAATAATAGATTCAAAAAGCGCTCAGCTAGTAGGTTACATGCCAGCCCTTTGGATATAAAAGACAAGTCTCCTCAGTTCTGTGTATGATTTATAGTATCTTTGTGCTGCTAGAAAACCTTGATTAGTATCTATAGACTTGAGATATGTTAGCAACAGACCAGGAACTGCAGTTCCCATGAGAGGAAATCTGTCAGCTCCCATGAGGCTGTTCACTATCAAAACAAACATTTGGAGTATATCCATTTTCACTATGACTATCCATGTTTGTTGATTCTAAACAGCTTTTATTGTACATTCACGAAGAGGAGGCCAATGAGTCAATGGCATGAACCATATGGTACTAATGCTATAATACCAAGAATCAGGACAATAAGGATCATTTGCTAATGTGTTCCAAAATGCAGCAAAACTAATTGATGTAAAGCTACAGTGTTACTTCTTGTTGGATGGGAGAGCGGGACACTTAAGTTACTAGCTGCATCATTGCTGATTTTTGTTCTTTTTCAATTTTTGCATTTCAAAAGTAGTTTATTGTACGAAACATATTTCAAAATAATTGCTATATAAATGTGATTTTCAAAAAAGTAATGTAGTAAGTAAGGCAACGGAAAACAACTTTCTTTTCAATGTGGGTTTCTGTTGTTTGAAATTGAGCCTTTTGGCTGATTCTGGGTCCTAGTGCTAGCAACAGTCAAAGTTTGATCTTCCAGGGTTGCTTTTTGGCTAAGATGAAGTGTAAGCCCTGAGGATAGTCATTGAGGTTAAACTGAGGCTTCATCTGGCACAATTGTTTAAAGCCATCTGGGCCTTTGGGCTCAGATGTAGCTCAGATCAAGTACAGGAGGGGGTGTAATGTCTCATTCTGTCAGCTTGGGTCTTGTTTGATCAAGCCTAAGATAGGATGTATATCCTGTCATGTCAGCTTAAATCTGGTTTGTCCCTTGTGGGCTTAATTGGCTTTTTAATTAAGTCTAAAGCACCATATAAAATTGAGTCTGGCTGAGGTCAAGCCCAAGGTGGAGTGCAATGCAATATTTTGTTAGCTTGGATTTTGCTTGTTTCTCTCATGGGGACCATGAATTGCATTCAATTTGAATTTGCTTCTTGGAGAAGGCAAGGAGATGGATTTGGGTTTGCCCAATTTGTGCTGAGCATTTGCTTGTAACTTTAAGAATGGGGTTAAAAATAATTAAAAATTGAGCCTTTTTTTGGTGAATTTTGTACTTAGTAAAATGAGACATGTCCATTTAGGAGAACTGAGTACCTTGCATTCTAGCAGTGAGTGAGCATTGAGCACTCCCAACACAGTTAAATGCAGAGCAAAACTCCCTTCACCGTCCAACAATGTGTATTGGTCCCATTCTCTGGAGAACCATCCCATCAGTCCATTTCCATTTTCCACACCACTCATCCCTAAGGGAAATTGCCAAGTGAGAGTTGGTTTTACGTTGGAGGCCCTTGCCCACTTGCTCATTCAGACAGGTTCTTTAGCCAGCTGAGAAAGGGATTTTCATCTGACCAGCCTGGACTTCATCTAAACCCAGTTTCCATAACGATAATTACTGATTCACTGCATCACGTCTAGGTGCCAATTCTTCTACAGTTTGGAAGGTTTTACAAACATCTCATTCTTGTCTTTCCATTGCACACAATATTCTAAGATCAAGTGGAAGCTATTGGTAATCTGTTCTTTGATATCTTGTTTAGTAGCCAGTCATTAAAGCATGCTTAAGGAGGCTGTGCGGGTAACTCTTATATTGAAGAATGATGCTAGGGACCATGGAGTGCTTAAAACAACGGAGCTTTATTTACAGGTACATGTCCTCTTGCATGGCTGCTAACTCTCTGCCTGTTTCCCCATGCAAGGGACTTATCTTGGCATTACAGATGAATACATTAATACATTAGCTTACCTAAACTCTGTTATGTTAATGAAAATTAATATAAATACATAACGCTGACCCAGTCTCTCTTTTCAGCTGGTGAGCTCTCCATTGGCGTGCAGTGAATCATAAGAGTGTAAAACTCTATCCCAACATTTGTGTAAATCAACAACATGCAGCCGTGAATCCCATGGATCAGAGATATCGCCAAGCGAAATGTGAAAGTTAACTCAATGTTCTATGGACTGTTGTTGCTAAATCATCAGACAGTTTGTCTGACAATGTTGGATGAACAGATGTACCTGCAATTAATCATTGGGAAGATGGGAGCCATTCTCTTTGGGTCTTGCTCCAAACTTCTATTTCTCGCTCTCTCTAGCAACTTTGAGAGTTTTTTCAATTCTTTCACAGGACTTGGATGTCACTAACTAGACCACAATTTTTATTGGTTGAATCAGTTTGTCCACAATTTTGATGTCATAACAGTTCTGAGACGAAATGAGATATAAATTCATACTGTCACTAAGGCTTCTTTTATGTTCCTTCATGGAATGTGTGCATCACTGGCTAGGCCAGAATTTATTGCTTGTCCTTAAGTGTCCTTAGGAAGGTGGTGATGTGCTGCCTTCTTGAATCACTGCACTGCATTTGGTACAGGTATACCCAGGGTGCTATTAGGGAGAGAATTCAGGATTTTAACCTAGCAATACTGAAGGAACAGCAATATGGATTCAAGTCAGAAAGGTGCATGACTTGGAGGGGAACCTGTAGATGATAATTTCCCATGCAACTGCTGCCCCTGTTCTTCCAGGTGGTAGAGATTGTAACTTTGGAAGGATTCTTGGTTAGTTGATATACATTGCTGTCATTGTGCGTTGGTGGTGGAGGGAGTGAATGTTTATTGTGATGGATGGGATGCCAGCCAGGTAAGCTGCTTTATACTGGATTGTGTTTGAACTTCTTGATTGTTGTTGGAACTGCGCTCATCAATTCAAGTGGAGAGACTTTGGGATTTGTGCCTTGTAGATTGTAGACTAGATAGGCTTTGAGGAGTTAGGAGATGAGTACTGTCTGCGGAATTGCAAGCCTCTGATCTACACTTAGAATCCATAGAATCTCTGTACTTCAGAAGGAGGCCATTTGGCCCATCAAGTCTGCACCGACTCTCTGACGAGTGTCTTAATGTGAACATGCCAGTGTTGGACTGGGTTAAGCACAGTAAGAAGTCTCACAACATCAGGTTAAAATCCAACAGGTTTATTTGGCAGCACAAGCTTTCACTCACCTGCTTCATCAGGTGAGTGAGGACTTGTGTTTACAAACAGGGCATATACAGATACAAACTCAATTTATAAGATAATGGTTGGAATACCAGTCTTTATTGGCAACCAAGTCTTTAGGGTACAGACAATGTGAGTGGAGAGAGGGCCAAGCACAAGTTAAAGAGTTGTGCATTGGCTCAAGCCAGAACAGTGAGTGAAAAATAGTGGTAATGCCACATCTTGCCTGGGCTTGCAAAATCTCACTAACTATCCTAGCAGGAGCCAATACACACCTCTTTAATTTGTGCTTGGCCTTCTCTCCAGTCACATTGTTTGTACTCTTAAGACTTGATTACCTGTAAAGACTCGCATTCCAACCATTATCTTGTAGATTGAGTTTGTGTCTGTATATGCCCTGTTTGTGAACACAAATCTTAATTTACCTGATGAAGGAGCAGTGCTCCGAAAGTTTGTCCTGCCAAATTAAAACTGTTGGACTTTAACCTGTTGTTGTGAGACTTCTAAGAGTGTCTTACCCAGCCCTTCTTCCCCACCCTATCCCCAGTAATCCCATACAGTTACCATGGATAATCCATTTAACCTACACATCTTTGGACTATGGGAAGAAAGTGGAGTACTTAGAGGAAACATGTAGAGACTGGCAGAATGTATGGAATTTGCACCGTCACGCAAGCTTGAAGTGAACCTGCATTCCTGGTGCTGTGAGGCAGCAATGCTAATACTGTGCCATCCCAACAAATACTTTCCTTCCTTGAATATAAAGCATATCTGTCAGTCTTGGGATTCGAACACACGCCCCCACAGAGACTGGAGCTGTTTTAATCAAGGACTTTGGACCACTTAGCCAAGGTATCATATCCACCTTGTAACCACTGTATTTATATGGCTAGTTCAGTTCCATTTCTGATCAATGATAATCCCCAGGATGTTGAAAGTGGGAAATTTAGTGATGATATTACCAATAAATGTCAAGGGACGATGATTAGATTCTCTTTTGTTGGAGATAGCACTCATATAATGTGAGTATTACTTGTCACTTGTCAGCCCAAGCCTCAGTATTGTCCAGATTTAGCTGCATATGGACATGGGCTGCTTCAGATTGTCTACTTTGTTTCTGTAATATTGCTTGATTCTTTACCTGCCGTAGCTCAGCTGCATGTAGAACCCTCTTATGCTGTCCTTAAAGCCTACCTCTTTGTCCTGACTTTTGGCTGCCATACCGTAATATTACCTTGCATAGTTTGATGTCAAATTTTGCTTTATAACACTCTTGTGAAATGCCTTGGGACATTTAATTACTTTAAAAGCACAATATAAATACAATTTGTTATTGTAAGGAAGAAATAGCAGTCCCACCCAATGCCAAATCCCCAGTTCCTGTTTGGAACATTGTGGTCTGAACTCCCTTTGAACACAGGGAATGCAGGATAATGAATGTGTTAGGGAATTGAATGGTGCATTGGATTATACACTGGTCTCCCATTTCTTTGACAAAGTTCAGCTTAGGCTGACTTGGATATGGTTCTCAGTGGCTGTGACAGATTCATATTGGCAATTCTCAAGTCTATTTGTGGCACTAAACATTGACATTGGCATTAAGATACTTATTGAAAGAAGCTGTAACAATAGCCATTGTGAGAATACTATTGAAGTTGGGGTTAAATTTGCTTTTGGAACAAAGGAAATTGAGCTTTACTTTGCATTTAGTTTATGCTGTCCTTGACAGTGCAGTAAAGAGGGAGCTTTCCTCTGCATCTAATCATGCTGTAACTGATCCTCTACATGCTCAATATGATTCCGGGTAAAAGGGGGAACGATGGGGCAGTGTAACTTTTCAAGAATATAGCTGGTGGCAGACGTTCTCATTTCCTTCCATCAGTAATGCTCCTTCGTATAGCTTAGCGTACACAGCTAGATTAAAATATTGTCACCAGTTTGCATGGTCTTAGTACTGCATTAAACTGAAGGAAATATTAAACTTTAATTCTGAGATTGAAATGCAAAAATAAATTTCTACAATTGTTACTAAAATCATTTCTTGCAGAATCTCTTCAGAACTAGGCTTTGTAACTCTTCTTTCTCTCATCTTTCTGATCATTCTGATTTTAAGGTAATTTTCACATGAGCTATCCTTTAATCTGGAGTTTCTCCAGATTGCACACCTAACTAGAGCAGATCGTGTGTGACAAGGATTGAACTTAAAAAAAAGGAAGCATGGTGCAAGGTGTCCCTGTGCCTAGGCTGGAATGTTTATAGGTGGTATTGAAGTGCCTTTAGATTTTGATGGCACAATACTTCCCCAATACAAATTGGAATTGACAATGAGAGATAAAGTAAAAGTCAGACGTGCCTGTGAGAATTCAGCTTCTGCAGAGGAAGTAGATAGAAATGATGACTAAAGGAAGGAGTTTTATCTCTTTTTCACTTGCTTAGATTAGTGAAGGGCAATGTAGCCTAGTGAGTGGATACATGAGTGGCCCTCCTTCGTCTCAGTGGGTCACAACTTTGAAATTTAGCATGTTTGTTGACTATGACTCCATGAATAATATCAAATATATTTAGTATACAGAGTATTTCATAATGAGTTATAGAAAAAGCTTAATCATATATTAATACAAATGTCAAATGGTAAAAACAAAAGAAATATTTATACTTTTTGGATGCAGCGGGAAGGTTTGGCTCTCCCAATCAACGTTGTGCAGAATCACTATACCCCTCACTTCATGTGCCCTGGCTTTAGTATATAGAAAAAAAATACGCAGATGAAATCAGTGGGATGCGGCAACCCTGTGTGTGTGGGCAGTGAGCAACAGAATACCTTGGAGGCTGCACTCAGAATCCAGATGAGCAGCATGTGGCCCCTAGGCCTCAGGTTGCCCATCACTAGTTTTGAGAGTGAATAGAGACGAAAGCAGCCCATTTGGGACTGATATCAGGGTAGGTGAGAGAGGAATGGGAAATTGAGGCAATTGGATTTTGCTTTGGTAGTCAACAGTTCAGTTTAGCATATAAGAAATTAAAACTGAATGGGACTTGTAGGTTCAGGTGTCGCTATGAAATATGAATGAGTTCAAATGCAAAGAGGGAGGCATTATGGATTGGCATTATTCCAAGTTTTTATTTGTAAGCCTTAGGCATGAAAGCTATGGAAGCAATTAAAGTAAACAACATGGCAATAAAAAGCTTTACACTACAATTGGAAAGGCAAATTAGCCAGCTGACAGTGAATGCTCCTTTTAGCTACTCTAATGAAGGAAGCTGTGTATTAACCATTCTGGCTGGAAGAGGGTTAAGCCATTTTTTTTGATGCTGGTGTTTTAAGTGTGGTGAAATCATGTGACAGTACCTCAACCTACTTTTGAAATTTTAGATTCCGCAAACAGCCGGCAAGCAGCAGGCAGTCCAGAGCTTTCTGTGAAAGTAATCTTAGTACGTACAGAGTTTGAACAGTCAGCTGTTTCCCATTGAGGTGAAGATCAATATGATATCCCTGGAAAAAAGCAGCAGCTGAAGGGAACAGAAAGAATGAGTAAAGGGGCAAATACTGTACTCAGTTCTGTGTCAACCTACAGCATTATTAGTTAAATGATGGCTACTATTAGAAGACTGTGGAGAGCTAGTGTTAACTTTTTCTACTCAGGTTCTGGAGATGTCAACTATCGTTGCTAAGAATACGGTTGCACAAGGTGTCAGAAGCATTCCAGCACCAGCCTCAACATGTGTGAGCTGGTAGAACCTTCATCTATATTGGGTTCACAGGTGGGTTGAGTCCACCTTTGACAGGACTGCCCAGTGCGACATTTGGAAAGCAGTCAACAACATTAACTTTGTATTTTCTTATTTCTTAGCCTAATAGGGAGGCAGTTGTCGGGCTCCAATAGCTGTCCTGATTTAGGATTGATTCTGAGACCTGGAAATCTTAGGATGCTCCTGGTGTGGGCTGATCCGTTGCAAAAACTGAAACTCCCTCTAACCCACCTGTCATACTACATGCATTCCTCCCTCGGGTCGCCTCAAATCCTTCTCATTCCAGTTATTTATTCTGCTACGTTCAGGTCTGAGTTTCATTTTAGACATACAAGTTAGGCCAGAGAGTTAAAATGGCCTGGAATTCACAACAGCATTCAATTCACAAACAAGTTTGACCCTTAACAAACCTCCTCATCCTTTTCACGTGCCGTACTTATTGCAAAGAGGGCATCGATGAGAAATTGAGACTTATGCTGCAGATAGCATTCTGAACATTTCATCAATATTCGGACAGCTGTGAGCAATATATTCTCCAGTTTTGTTTATGCTTTCTCAGGATTTTCTATTGGAGATATATTAGTCAGAAAATTACCCTGACTAAATCTGAAAGGAGCAATTTGGTAACCACTTTTAAAGAATTTACCCGCCACTTTTAAAGAATTTTTAAGTCCAGATTCTGGAATTCCAGACTCCATTCCGAGGCTTTCCAATTTTCAGGAGCATCTCTTTAAGGGTGCAGGATATTTGAATCATGATTACTCTCTACCTGGCTGGTGTTCCATTCTGGGGATAGGCATTTCTGAGTCTTCCACAATTTTCATGGAGTTAGGCCAGGTTTGCAAAGAGTCATGGTTCACAGCACCTCAGAGGTGTCATGACCACAGTCTGCAGAAGGGAACACTTTGAAAGATGTGTTCAAAGGTCCTCCCCAAGCCTTTAATGCCAGGCTATGTCCCTCCACCCACACTCATGGCTCCTCATACACCCATGCAAAGCTATGGCATTTCCGTGCCCATAACCCACTATCCACTGTAAAGGACCAATGATAATAAGATACTTGTTTTAAAAAATGCTTGAAAAAGGTATTACTTATTGCTGCTTTTCTAAAAAAAAGTCATTTCACTCAATCATTCAGACCTTTTTAAATGTCAATAGCAGGAATTGCAAGCACTTGAAACCTCCTGACCTCCTGTTTTAAATAAAAATTGTGCGGTTGATAGCAGAGGAGAGCTGTCTATCAAGCAATCTTTATTTTCATGAAATGAAGTTTCAAGTGCTTGCAGCATCTGCCATTGATACTTCAGAGAGTCTGGATGAATGACACTTTAATTGTCGTGTACTAAAAGGATTTTTTTAAACATGGTGGAAAGTAATGAAAGAATGTCCTTTTTAAAATGTATTTTCATATGTCCTATTGCCACTGTATGATTATTTATACACAGAACTGCTCCCCCCCCCCCCACCCCCCCATAGTGTGTTTCTTGGCAGTGGGAGGAGCCTTGCTATGAGCCAGCAGCAGGATCTTCAGTTCCCTTCACTGTCAATGGTATTTTTCATTGAATCCACCCCACACAGCCAGGAAATTAGTGGCAGGACCAGAAGAACCCACTGATAGGAAGGGAGAGAACATCCCACTCGTTGTATGTGGGAATGGAATTGCCATTATGTGACATCGAGCTGGGTGGAGAAGCATAGCTTGGCATGAAGAGCTATAAGGTGAATGGTGGAGCATGGATGGATCATGGGTATTGTGTGAGGAGTTTAGGGTTGAAAAGTTGGGAGGGTGTGGCTTATGATTTTCATTACAACTGGGATAAAGTCCCACAGTACCATGGTGGGCCTTTTAAACATACTGCCTCGGCACTTGATAGCATCTATTGTTTCCTCAGCCTGCATTCACCCTTATGAGATGAAAGTCCTACCACTGCGAGCAGTTTCTCCCGAGGTGGGTGCATGAAACCAGGAATTTTCCTGACTCCTGCTACCCACTTTGGTGATGTAAGTCCAGACCCTAGCGTGGTTTTTAAAATCCCATAAGAGTTCAAAAAGGGTTAGATTGATGGGGGGAAGTGGTTCTTCAGTCTGAGGACCTGGGAAAGAATCTGTTAGAGAAGGAGACAGAGAGATGATGCTTGATTTCAGCACAATGAGGAGAAAGAAATTGTTGCAGCATTTCAGGAGCAGGAAATTAATTGGAGTAATGACCATAGTAATATCCATAAGGTAAAGATTGAATAGATCGTGGGAAATATGATAGAATAAAAGAAGTTGTCATGTAACAATAGTGGGTCTGATATCAGTATGTAACTGACTGTGTCTTTCTCTCTCTTTTTACTACCCTGTATAGGTTAAAAATGAGGGGCCTAAGTTAGTGCCTTTCTTTAAGGCCACCTGTGTGTACTTTGTTCTCTGGCTACCAACCTCCAGTCCATCGTGGTTCAGTGCACTGATCAAATGTCTGCCTATCTTCTGTCTCTGGGTATTCTTGTTGGCTCATGGAATCAACTTCCTGGGAACACGTTCCAGCGCAAGGAAGATCTTGGCAGGACTAATATTTTCTGCTTTGGGAGATGCTTTTCTTATATGGCAGGAACAAGGATATTTTGTCCATGGTGAGTGGATCTGAAGTGGTGTTCTAAACAGCGTCATACTTTATTGCATGTCTGTTGAATAAAGAATGTTTTCTCTGCTCTGGAATATGAGAAGCTGTGTCAGTGATTGTGTATGTGTGTCTGTGCTGATGATTAGGGCCTTGTGCCCATGTGCTGGCACTGTAATATCCCAGTACATGTGTTCGTGGTATGAGGTCCCAGTGCCAATGCACCGACAGAGCATAAGAAATAGGAACGGGAAGAAGCTTTTTGGCTCTTCAAGCCTGCTCTGCCATTCAGCAAGGTCAGATTTAATCCCACTTTACTTCATGCCGTTCAAACCACTTTACTTCCCTGTTGATCAAAATTATGTCAATTGAGCCTTGAATATATTCAATGATCTAGCCTCCACTATTTTTTTGGGGGGGGGAAATGTTCCTAAGGTGAATTGACTGTCTGAAAAAAGAAAGGGGCTATTCTCCCAAACAAAATTCTATAAGTGTCAAATTTGCATAAAAACCAGAGTAAATCCCACTGGTATTTTCAGCAGGATTTTCAAAATGAATCTCTCACGTTCTTGTGCACTGCAGCGTGCACTAGCATGAATATCAAAAAAATCCAGGGAACGGGGAATCTATTCCCACTGGGGAGGCTGGCAGTATAGCACTGAGCAGGCCACTGCACGTGTGCCAATTTGTCAGAGTCGAGATCAAACTTGCATGATAGCCCCACACTGCCGGCTCGAATGTTGGTCAGCTCCGCAACCCTTCTTTGCTGACCCTCTGATTTTCCTGCCCCCACCCCTCAATGCCTCAATCATTAACTTCCTGGATGTGCCTGGCCAGCTTCAACACCATCCCCTGCCCCACCAAACCAGCCTGATGCCTGGTGGGCAGTGACAAGATGCCCCTGAGCACTGGCATTTTGCTCCTTGGGCAGTGTCAGGAGGCCACGTGTCCACACCCACCCCATTATCCTCAATGGCCTCCCCCCTTTACTCATGGGGTTAGGCCGCTAGCTCTTTGTCAGTAGTGAGTTATTGTAAATCCCACAGGAATGAACCAATCCTGGCTTGGATGGGGTGCAGATTCTAATGGGCCTGGAGACTTCAGTCCCAGGTCTGCACATGATGTGTAGAATAAATTAGGATTAGAATAATTTATACAGTTCTGTGCTGACTTCTGGCACAGAGCTGACGGCACTGGAAATCCAGCTGCTAGAAACTCGTGGAGGCTGTAACGCCCAGCTGGAAGCCCGTAAAACAGCCTCTGAGTCTTCCAGCCCATTTCATACAAAAGTGCAGTGGACTGGCAGAATCACCTTCGCAATCCCTTTTCTGCCTTAAAAGGGAGGTCCCTTTATTTTTAAAATCTGTCCCTTAGTTCTAAATTAATCCACACGAGATAACATCCTCATTTGCTGGGGCACTATGCTCTGTCCCTTCCTGCTACATTCTGGTTATCATTACCCATCTGGTTATCCTTACCCAGTCCTATTGCCTTGCCCTTTGTATTTAATTTACCCATCTCCCCTCACGTGATCATTACCTCACTATTTACTTTGAAGCCTTCTTTACAGCTTTTGTTATATGACTCATCAGAATGCTGGTTCCCAGCATGGTTCAGATGAGGTTGAACAGTTCATCTCCTCAGTACCATTTCTCCCACACCAACCTTTGAACCACAAATTCAGCTCTCTAATCATAACCATATGCCAATTTGCGCAGCTAATAATCCAGAAATTATTGCTTTTCTGGTTCTGCATTTTAACTCGGCTTCTGGCTGCACCTAACCCTTAAGCAGGACCTCTTGTCAGACTTATCTCATGGATACTGACAGCAACTAGATCTTCTCAGTTCCCAAACCTGCCTCACTCATTGTCACATCCTCCTATCCTTGACCATAGACTAAATTAGAAGATCCTAGACTAAGGGACTTGACTACTTTTTGGAATGAAATACCCAGGTAAATTTCCCTCTCCCTGATGCATTGCAGTGTCTGCAGTTCAGGCTTCAGCTCAGGAACTCTAACCAGGGGATCTGTGTTGAGCCTCCTATTGTTTGTTATTTATAGAAACAACATAGATGACTATATGAGGGGTAGAATCAGTAAGTTCGCCGATGACAAAGATTGGCTGTGTGGTTAACAGTGAGGTTGAATATCTTGTGTTACGGGAAGATACAGACATGGTGGTCAAATGGGCAGATAAGTGGCAGATGGAATTTAACCCTGAAAAGTGAGGAGATGCACTTTGGGAAGGTGTAATTTGACAAGAAAGTATACTATGAACAGTCTGACACTGGGAAGTTCCAAAGAACAAAGGGACCTTAGTGTTTTTGCCCATAGATCTCTGAAGGCAGAAAAGTAGGTTAATAGAATGGTGGAAAATGGCACACTCGCCTTTATCAATTGGGGTATAGATTACAAAAGTAGAGGGGTCATGATGGAATTGTATAGAACTTTGAGGCCACAGCTTGAATACGGTGTACATTTCTGGTTGCCACATTATAGGAAGGATATGAACCCACTGGAGGGGATGCAAAAGAGATTCACCAGCTTGGGATGGAACATTTAAGTTATAAAGTGAGGTTGGATAGGCTTGGATTGTTTTCTCTGGAACAGAGAAGACTGAGGGGTGACCTGATGGAGCTACTCAAGATTATGAGGGGCTAAGACAGGGTAGTTAGGGAGCAGCTGTTCCCCTTAGTTGAAGGTTAGTTATGAGGGGACACAAGTGAAAAGTGAGAGTGGGAGGTTTAGGGGGATTTAAGGAAAAACATTTTTCCTTGGGTGATGGTCTGGAATGCAGTGCCTGGAAGGGTGATGGAGGTGGGATGCTTCACATACATGGCTGAGTATTTGGCACGTCATAACATACAAGGCTCTGGGCCAAGTGCTGGCAAGTGAGATTAGGTGGACACTAATCTACCTGTGTCCACAGGTAGATTTGATTTGATAGGCCAAAGGGCTTCTTTTGCATTGTATGATTCTATGAACTACATCTGCAACAAATGTCTGCAGTTTGAGAAATCACAGCTCAGAGTTCATGAGCTGAGAAAATGCTCATCATCTAAGCAATCACTCACCTTTCTCCTTGTTACCTCTGTAGCAATGGGTTGAGGTCTCAGAGTACCTGACCCCCAGGGTTAGACTCCACAGTGTCTGACTTATGGGGTGAGATCCCAGAATGTATTATTTCTTTGTTCTCTTTCCCTTCGTGTCAGCTGCAATGTGGCAAATTTATTTCTCTTATTCTAAGTGTATTTTAGTAAGATAAATGCCAGAAATATTTTGATATCTAGTGTAACAGATGCTGTGTAAAAATGATGTGAATATATGAGCACTGATATCAATTGTTTGGGTTCAGTTGATGGCAAAATGCTTTGAATTGCTCTGACATTTTGTTTTTTCTAATTTGGGGTTTTGTTCAAATTTATTTCGCCTTAAATACTTGATCCCTAATGAAGTATTGTGCCCCAGGGGTTCAATCTTAATATCATCACCACTCAACTATCTGGCCCTGTATGCAATCTTCCGGGCCCTATTTTGCCAGTGGGACCAGCTTCACACACTTTTAATAAGTCCCAGAGAGCATCGTCCAGGCTCACTTGCACTACCTCCTCCCCGCTCAGTCTCTCACCCGCAAGAATCAAAACTGGTCTCCGCCAGTGATGGCCTCACTGAGGAGTTTGGGAATCATTAAGTCCCTGGGTGGTTGCGGGCATGGCCGGGCAGTGTCCATGGACCAGCCTTGCACTGCCCACCAGGCACCATGGCTGCCACTGTGTGGCAGGAGATGTTCCCAATTCACTGCAAGATTGGGACACCTGCACAATGGCACCTTTAGCAGTCTGCAGCCAGCTTTACCAGAGAGCTTAACGTCATTCTACTTCGCACTTCTGTCCAAAAAGGTGAGTGTCGTAAGATTGCATTTTAAGCTCATCCAAAACACAGGTCTGAAACTTCCATTTTCTCACTTGATTGGCACTTAGAACTAACTTTCTTAAGATTGCACCCTAAGGAACAGAAGAGGTATATGAATGATATCATTCTAATCAGGCTTTTCCTGTGAAGCACCGCACTCAGTGATAGCCTTCTGATGTGTCTTCTCAAGTGTCTGTTCAATTTATGTTGTGACTATGGGCAGTGAGTATTGCTTGAATATTCAGTGTCAGAGTAAGCATAACAAGACGCACACTTTCCCAACGGGGATGACTGCAGTGAGAACCATGGATGATTTTTCTTTTTCCTCCCTCTAGCCAGTAAATATTAAACCAGTTGTATATACATGGTAACACAGTGGTTAGCACTGCTGTCTCATAGTGCCAGGGACCCAGGTTTTATTCCTAGTTTGGGTCACTGTCTGTGAGGAGTCTGCAAATTCTCCCCCTATTTGCATGGGTTGCCTCCAGGTGCTCCGGTTTCTTCCCACAATCCGAAAGACATGCTGGTTAAGTGTATTAGTCATGTTAAATTCTTGCTCAGTGTATCCAAACAGGCACCGGAGTGTGGCAACTAGAGGATTTTCACAGTAACTTCATTGCAGTGTTAATGTAAGCCTACTTATGACATTAATAAATAAGTTTTAAGATCAGCTAACTCATGGTTGTTTGGAAATCAAACCAGGAACCTTTCTAAACTGAATTATATCTGTCCCATTCCAGAAAGTCTGTTTACCGGGCAGCCGTTCTAAGCACCTTTACAAATCAGTTGTCTTTAGTTTAAGTTTCCAGTGTTGGGAGTTTTTATTTCATTTTAATCTGTTTTTAAATTGTATTGTTTATGTTGCTTTCTCTTATCAACTTCTCAGGACTGCTCATGTTTGCAATCACACATATTCTCTACAGCTCAGCATTTGGAATGAAGCCCCTGAATCCTGAACCTGGCTGCGGAGTGGTAGCTATTTGTGGAGTCTCTTACTGCCTGCTCTACCCATACCTTTCTGGCCCTTTCACCTACCTGGTGGCAGTTTACATCGCTCTAATCGGATTCATGGGCTGGCGAGCCATTGCAGGGGTGCAGCTCTTCAACGATCTCTGGACGTGGACCAAGCTATGTGCCTGCCTTGGAGCCGTACTCTTCATGGTGTCTGATCTCACCATTGCTGTCAATAAGTTTTGCTTCCCTGTGCCTTATTCCCGGGCCATCATCATGGCCACTTACTATGCTGCCCAGATGCTCATCGCCCTGTCAGTCGTGGAATGCAAGGATGATACTAATAGCGACATCGGAAAGATGAACTAAGGGACAAACCTTTTCTGACAATAACCTAACAAAGTATTCCTGAATTCCAGTGGGCACATAAAACTGGAAAACTATGGTGTGATCTGATTTAGAACCATGTGATTTATTTTCATTGGTTTGCTTCTGTGTTAGCTTATTGTTAACTCCAAAAAGTTGTCTGCAGTCAGAAAGCTGTAAATACTATGATTGAAACTAGGATAGGCAGCACTCTAGCTGAATCCTGGCTAAATGTCCTCATCTTGCTGCAGTGTTGTGCTGTGGACTCCTGCGTGTGTGTAATGAGATAGAAATAGCCCAAACTCATTTCAATAATTATCCTTCAAATCAGAGTGAGAGAGGAGACCTCATATTTTTAGTGATTGAATTCTGTGACAACAAGCTAATCTCAGACTCATTCTTCCTCAATAATGTTCTGAAATACCCTTTCCTTACACTATGTGGAAGCTTTATAACCAGTATCACTTGGTTATTATGTGGTTTGTCAAAGAAATTAATAATGACATTTAAAGGGAATTGGAAAATATTTGAAAGGGAATAATGTAAAAGAAAGGATGAATATGGAAGATGAAAAACAAGGAACAATCACTTGGTCCATTCAGCCTGGTGATGTCTTGTACATCACAATAAATATAAATATACCCCACCAGAAGTTGTGTAACCTCCTGGGAGTGGTGAGAAACCAGATCTAAAACCCGGGCATGTTAAGGGGGGGAGAAAGGAAATCTTCCTTTCTGATTCTCCTGAGGAAATCGGAATTAGATCAGGAGGCCATTCTGGCCCTGATTCTCAATATACAGTACCTACCTCTTGTACAAAGTGATCTCCGCTTCAGGGAAAGATTAGGGAATGGGATTACAGTAGATCGATCCAGGTGAAGAACTGGCACAGGTATGATGGCAAAATGGTCATCTGCTGTGTAGCAATTCTAAAGGTTTTTTTTATGTAATGTATGTGTTGCTTTGTTGCTGACCCATGCATGCATGCCTCATGTATGCTGGGTAATGTTTGCAATATCCAGAGGGGACCTAACCTTAAAGCTTTATGGCACATTTTTCCTGATAAATGGGTTGCATTTTAATCCCTTAATCATAAACAGTTTCCTATTTTAAAGTGTCATGTACCAGGTGCTGTTGGAAAATCAAACCTTTATTGTTGTATGGCATTGGGGGGGGAAGAGAAGTTCAGCGCTTTTCTTCATTCTCCAGTGCATTCTAGTGCTAGTCCATACTGATGCCATGTCTGCATGTGGAGCCTAATTTCATGATAGGGACCATTGCCAAACATGTGGTGAAAATTATGGGATGTACACCCTTGAATTTCAGATACATGTAACTGATGGATGAGGCTTCTCACAATTTTGTGTACTTAGAAAATCACTTTCATAGTCTCTAGTTTACCAGACAACTTTCCACAGAATTTAGGTTCATAATGAAAGTATATCAAAATATAAATAGCATGTTGCAAATTTTGTTACATTTTAATTGCACTCCTTGATTTTCTCTTCTCCCGTTTTTGAAGGTTTTGACTGGAGCTGAGATTATGATTCAGAGGCTGCTGGCAGTCCCGTAAGCTTACCAGGTAGCTATGGGTAAGCTGATGTGGTGAGTGCTGGCTGATGCATTGAGTGATAGAAGCCTGTTTGACAGTGCTGGCATTACAATTTATCCCAGCCCTGTCCCCGACACATGCTCTCTTTCCAACAGGGGATTACTGAATAGCAAACAGAAAAGTCCTCAACAGGTGTTTATTGTCCTTCACGGTTCGCGCACAGGAACTCTCAAACTCTACCTGGTACATCTGCACGGATCAAATCTGAAGTCTTCAATGGATTGTATAGCTCAGCTATTCATTGGTCTTAACCAGTTGAGCCATCTGCTGTTCACAATTGATCTGAAGTTTCATCTGGATTTAACTTTCTGGCTGAGTTTAAATTCTGTGGATTTTTCTAGTTTAACATGAAGCAGTTGTCAGAATATTGAAGGTGACTCTTCCATCAGCACTACTGCATTGTATTTACTCTCTCTTGCACAAGGACATGTGTGATTTGTACATCTGGATGAGGAGTGACAATACCAGTGTTGATAAAATAATCCATTAAAATGGAGAAATGTCCAGTGGGAGTTCCTTTATTCAAAGTACCCATTTTTTAAATGCTATTTCTGTCTAACTTACACTAACAAAAGGGCTGAAGAACCTCTGGAATTTCAGGATCTGTCTTTTTAATTGTAGAATGGAGTGGGGTACTCTGAACAAAAAATATTGCTCCTGGACTTAGTTTATTTTTAATAGATGTGCATCAGGGCCCAATGTTCCATTTGACTATTTTATTCCCTACTTGCTTGTCAGGCAAAGTGCTTTGCTGTTTTAGCTGAGAGCAGAGAGAGGTTGCAGCACCAAGTAAAACCAATAGGTATTACTATTCCAGCATTATTCTATTGATTTCAGTGTACTGGAGCAAAGTGTTACCAACCCGAGGACTTTAACATATAGGCAAGACAGCTATGTGCTTATTGGAGAGAGCTACACACACAGATGTACATAGGCATAGGAGAGTTGCACGTCAAGCTGCATGCATTTCCTGCACCAAAGCTGTGTGTAACTATTTCCTGCATCTCATAATTATGTTTAACTATTGACAGTATGTAGACAGCTGTGTAACTACTGTACTTACACACTATATAAACTGTTGTAACTGTCTTCTGTATCCTACAGTATTTAGATTGCTGTGCAACTGCAATTTTCTTGTTTGTATTGTTCAGCTACTCACTGCAACAATTAGTTGATGGGGATAACTAGTTTGCAAATTCTACACAACTCTCTGTACTATGCCTATAGTGTGTAACTGTTTGTAACAGTATTTAGATTGCTGTGCAACTGTCTACTATGCCTACAGTCTGTAAATGGCTGTATGCAACTGACTTCCTGTACCAACAGTATTTAGAGTGCTGTATGTAACTAGGTCTGGTAGCTCTAGTGTGTATCCTGGCTGCTGAAGCTGATTGTAATGCCCTTATCATTGCTGCAACTGAGATCAGTTAACTCAGCACAGACCAGAAATCAAGCATGGCAATTTTCTTGTCTGTATTGCTCAGCTACTCACTGCATTAATTAGCTGATGCATCAGGGATAGCTTGTTTGCAAATTCTATACATAGCTCTGTTAGTGATTTGTGTTCTTTAGAAATAATCCAGTCACTGATTTGTTCAGAATGACTGATTAAGTTGAGCAATAACACTATAATCTTTATTGAGTGGTTTAGGTGGAGTTATAAATCACAAGATCATTCTTATTCTCCACTAACAATTTTGAGAAGCATACCAGCAATGGTTTAAAAATAGCCACTTAAATTATGCCACTGTATTATAGCTTATTTTTCAGGAAAGTGTATTGCTGGGTGTGTGAAATCTTTGCCTTGGGTCCATTGGCCTCTTTTAAGGTCAAACCAAATACACTCAAGTTAAATCAGGACAAAGTAAAAGGGGCAGCTCCCCAAAAGGAGGGGGAACAGCCCGAACAAAATCAAAGTACAAAGGAAACTTGAAAACATCAAATTAAAATGTGATTATTAGGGTCAGTAATGCACCCCAACTCTGCAGTGCCCAACGGGTCTTGGGTCCATTGGAGCTATGAAAATCATGAGCAATGCATTTCTGTCCTTCCAGTCCTGTCTGAGGAAGTATTTTGAGCAGTTAACACTTAATGGTCATTTCAGATTTGTCACGTAGCTGTGGTGGGTGATGATGATGCTTATTGCACCAGACTCTTAGAGCACAATATTGAAGTATATTGATTAATGTGTAGATAACCCACCCTGCCTACAATCCTGAGTCCAATATGCTGTATTAATTCAGTGTATTTGATTAACGACTGCTCACTGTTGATTACAGCAGTCAATGCTGACAGTAAATTTAAAGAAGCTTGTAGAATTGGATGATGTAGTAGATTAGGAACTGGTCTTTCACTCCAGAATCTAAATTGAAATTCAGCTGGATGGAGTTTTGTGCAGTAGTGTCAGAACTACATGTTGTCTACTTTCCGGGAGAGTTCCTTACTAGGGAGGTCTCAATCCTGTTTCTAGTAATCAGAGCTGTCCCCAATGTGATGGCAGTTGATACTGAATTAGCAAACTTGTCCAGAGAGCAACAGGGTGAGAAATAGACAAATGCCATACTGATGCAATATGGAGCACGCTCATTGAATTGGAATTGAAGTACATCCTTAGGGCATTAACTGAATACTTGGTGCTGACATGAAGATCACACAATGGAAAGTAATCTAGCAATATCCATAATCTTTATGAATATTGAATAATAAATGCCTTTTTTAAATTCACAAGATAATATGAGGAGGAGAACATGTACGTTTGGATAGTTGAGATTACAATAAAAAAATGTAGGCTGAGATTTTTCAGGCCCATGTAATGGGGGCGAAAATCCCATTATAGCCACTAACTCTCATGAGAGAGCCATAATAGGAATTGCACTGGGGAGATCTCACAAGTAGGTTAACATCGTACTTTCTGGGCACTGGCAGGAGGTAGGCGATGATTTGCAGGAGTTGGAGATTGCCAGCGATAACAAGTGGGAGTGAGATTGTAGGCATTAATGTTTTGGTGTTGAGAGGATTGTCATGATGTCTGTTGATGGGAGCTCGTCATTTAGCTTTGAGATCAGGATGCCATCTCTGTGGAGCTGGCTTCACTGATGCCTTTAGACCCCACCCTCAAGAATGGCAGTGCAAACCCTGCTATTTTATTTGACAAAGTGTCAGACAACTGGAGAGTGAACTTGGCTGTTTCTTTGGGAAGAAACATGTCAATTTTTAGTCATATCATGACACTTTGCCATTTCTTCGCAAATTCCATCTGCTGTAAGATTATTAACAATGTAGGCATTGTATGGAGTAGGACATGTGATCTCAGTCCACAATAATATATAAACCTAGGTGAAGAATTGGTGCTGGACATCATCAAGGTTGAAAAGAGCACAAAAAAGATAAAATAAATGAACATTAGGGTTTTAACAACGTGAAAAAGAAAGATTGAGGGAGTTAAGGAGCCCCAAATTTTGACTTGATGTGAGAGAATGAGAGTTAGAGACAGTGGTGAATTTTGACTATGACCAGAAAAAAGAGAATGTATGGAGTTAATGGGATGAAAAAGGGAAGTTCCGAGGAATAATGATCTCTATAATATTGCCAAAATAGAGCAAAGTAAGAACGATGGCAATTGGTAAAGAAAAGCCAGAGGCTTTTGATGAGACAAGTATGTCTTATTACAGAATGAGCATTTGTATTGTGTCCAGTTATATAAGAGAGGTTAGAAGAACTTGGAAACTTTAAAGAAATCTTAAACTTCAATCTTAATGTTAACTCTGGACGTTTGACATTCAAGAGAGTAGAGCAAGCGTGCTCACATTAATAGCTGTTTTTTAGGTCAGAGCAATTTGGGCTAGCATTATGTTTCAGGTTGATGACATTCATCAGAATGTTTAACCTGAAATATTAACATTATTTCTCCCTCCACAGACATACTAAGAAATTTGTTTTTATTTCAGATTTCAATTAAAAAGTAGCTGTTGATTTCCTATCACTCATGTTACACCATTGCACAAAATTAATCCTCTAGCCTTATGTGTTATCATACTGATGTAGGACAAAAGGAAGACTGGGAAGTTAATTTGGTACATTTTGGTAATTTGGTAAATCTGCCACATTTCTAGTATACTGATCAGTAAAGAGAGAAGCAAAATAGTGCAAGGTAAAGAGACAAACAATATTGTAAAGAGAAAATAATATGATTAGGAAAAAACAAAGCAAACAGAACTTAAAATGCTACACACTGAATTTTAAACGTTTTCCAACAATTGTTTATTGTTAAAATTCTCTTCTAGATATGCACTGGTGCCTTTAAGAAGGGAAGTGACATGATCATATGGGAGCATCAAAAGTGCTCGTAATTGGCTATTCATTATGCATGAATCTTGTTAACAAGCCATTTGGGGACATGAGAATCAATGCATTCCTCTGTCGTTCAATGTGCACAAACTTAATTTCGCAGCATCAAATCAGGAATGGGAACTCTGACTAATTTTCCTTATCCCACTTTTGTTGAGATCAATTGTATCTCCCCTTCTGCTTTCAAATTTAAATTAGCTGATTTAGTTTAGATTGGTGGTCATCTAAATTTAGTTTTTGAATTATTTCAGAGATGACTCACTCCTTCTCCCAAGTCTGGATGTGCATTTTGATAGGGTTAGGGGTAAGGTTTAGGTTTTGCTCAGTTGGAAGACACCACAAGAATGTTGTCTGTATATTTCTGATCTGTCTACTGGACATGTGACAGGAGTTTGTGTATCCTATCGGTGATACTTTGTTATTTCTGTTTCAAGGAAGCAACCAGTTAGGAATCTATTAGTTTAGCTGAGATACTGTCTTGATGTATCCTAATGTATGCAATCCATTCGGCACAACAAATAACATGTATATGCCAGTATAGCAATCCCATCCTGTGCACTCTGGTTAGAAGGGAAAACTTCACTGCTAGCACATTCAGCTGTGTATGTCTGTGTATGTGCACAGTGGACTTGAGGGAAAAGGGAATGATTGATTCTTGTGTGATTCTATACAGCTATGTGTTTCAGTTTCAGGTCTGGCAAATGTCATATTTAATAAATTTGCATGATAGCAGAGACGATACATTTTGGGAATGCTTTATCACATAGTATTTGTACAGCTGGCAGGTCAGATGAGTACAGCACTCATCTTTGCTACATTCATTACTTATGCAGCCAATCTCACATAATGGCTGTTTATTTCTGTATTGAAAGAATTTGGCAACTTTGCTTAGTAGCACACTCAGCTCTGTGTCAAAGGTAACTAGTTTAAATCCTTCACCAAGAACTGAACTCTTGTTCTCCACTGACATTTCAATATGGTGTTAACCTCCAGCTGAGATGTGAAATTGAGACCCTGCCTACCTGTTCAGACTCCATGACCACATTGAAAAGTCAGGTGTCTTGACCCAACATACCCCTCTCAACCAACACCACCAGAAAAAAAATTAACAGCTCATTCATTTTACTGTTGTTTGTGTGTTTTTTTATGTGAAAAGGGCATTGTAGTTCAGAGTAATCCATTGTATTTAACACATACGAGTTTTTGAGACAATGGTAAAGTGCTTTCTAAATGCATACATGGATTAGCACTTCATTTCAGACCAGTGACACAGTCAAAAGTAAATCAAGTTCCTTTTTCCTTTAGTTTTATATTTTACCTATTCTGTATTTAAAATTCTTAAAAAGCTAGTGGGAACCAAACTTCACATTGTTGCATTTTATTTCATTTATGTGACATTCCTTTCCTTCCCTAGTGATTAGGAATATTTGCTGAGGGAGTGTTAGGTGGATATTGATCACCCTTTCATATATACTCATTCTTTATGCGTGGACCTAGGTAAGTGGCAGCTGCTCCGTCAAGATGACCTTCAGAATCGAGGCTTGTCTGTCCGCATTTTCCAACAGCTTCACCGCATATTTCAGCAGAAGACACTGGGTATAGATTCAGAGCAGGAACCTGAATGGATTTGTTTTACCTGCCCTTCCCGAACAAAGCTACTGAGGCCAATTATTGCTGCTCTAAATATTGTCAGCATATGTCTAGCGGTTGGGCTAGTGGGTTAGGTTTCACCTACTTTGCTGAAATATTTGGCATTATGATCTTACTGCTGTATATACTATAAAGTATGCATGTCTAACATATTTGTACCAATTTCTTCTGCAGTCTAAACAAAAAAAAATTTAAAAGATCCTTGTTAAAATACCAACAGAATAATTTGACAGGAGTATGTTAAGTGCCTAAATTATGATATTTCTCAGAGGTTTCTAGTGTTTTAATCCCTGTTCTTCTACACACAGGAACATTATAAATTGATACAGCATATGTGTGTTTATATTAGTGCAGTATTAGAACCAAGGAGAAATATGTTATATAGATGCAGCATATATGTACAGTGCAGCATTAGTACTGAAGGAGAAATATATAAGGAAGAATAATATTTTGGTAAGGATCTATCTCTTTTCCTTTCTGTGTCCGGGGAATCTGCATTCCCTGGCTCTGGACAGGTGAGACAAGGATGCAAAGATCTGTTTATGTTGGGTCTCCGTCTCTGCACCATTGAAAGTTTTAATATGTTGTTTAGTGTTTTTGAGAATTGGCATATAGAACACATGCAACGTAGTGGCCCTCCCCTGTGAGAACACCACGTTGATGTTACTACTTTGTGTTATTATGCTGATGGGTGTTCCTTTGTGTTTAATGGGAGCTGTGATGCTTCCTTGGTAAGGTTAAGGATCAGTAATTTTGTAAGCAGCGCATTTGTTAATACAAGACAGTTGTGGATTGTAAGTTAACTGAGTTCTTTCTCATGCTTCATTGAAGAGCTTCAATGTTAAGAACTTTATCTGCACCTATGGAAAAACTGAAGACTTGCAAAAGTAATGCAGCAAAACTTAAAGGTTGAAACTGCTCTGGAGACCACTTACATTTGTTATAGTTGAGTTTGTGGATTTTTGCTTTTAATTTTAGGAATTTCTTAAAGTTGAGGGAAATTGATTGCCACTCTGTACCCAAGGTTTCATTTTTAGCTGAATAGCTGTTAGTGTTTTGCTTTGGTATGACTGAGTGGAATCGTAACTAAATGTGAATTTAATTGCAGGGACATCACAGACTCAGTTTCTGTCAGGCCTTCGCTAATACTTAAGAACTGGACTTTCTTCCCTTTGATAACTAATAGGAGAATCTAGCTCTAGTTTTAGTATAAGAGAATGGAAGGTACCAACTCTCAGACACAATCTTGAGATGTGTTGCATTTTACTATATAACTTATTTTAAGCCTATTTGCCACCTATCCCAATTTTAGGCTGGACATGGTTTTTGTATGATTGTAGCAAAAGGTAATAACCCTATTTTAAAATTATTTCTTAAAAAAATTTCAATTTTGTAATTGTTGAATCTGTGCACAGTGCATCACTCCAGGTATCTACCATGCAATAACCTTTACTGTATCAATTGCTTTTCTTCAAGACATAACAGTTTATAATAAACCATTTCGTAATTAGTTGACCTGTATTGCCTATCCCATAATTCCTTCAGTTGACTACTGCGCAATGTTACTGAGCTCTGAGAATGGATATCCTATTAGTGTTATGGTGCATGCATTGAATAATCTGAATTTTGTGATTCAAATGGTAGCTACCTTTGGTTTGTATATCTGTTTTATGTACTCTGATTTGTTTTCATTTAAAAGTGTTTATTTTCATTGTAAAAGATAATGGGGTGAAATTCTTCTTTGCCCATGATGCAAAGTGGGTGGCAGTGAGTTGACAGCCTGTTTTAAATCTTGTTTGATTCTCTATTCTGTTGATGTCAATGGCGCTGCTTAAAGTCTGTTAATAAATTGTACAAAGCAAATTGGTGTTCTTCATTTGTTGTTTATATGGAATCCCCCTCCCCCAAACAACCAGCAATGCTCTTACCCCTCTCCTAAATTGCTGCATCTTCAGTGGCATGTTGTTCTGTGGATGTTCCTGATACCATGCCTGTGTGAAACTTGAAGTGAATGTTGACAGGCTTATTCAGCTGTTGAACCCTATCCCTCCTCACCTACAAACATGCATTCTCCAACATAGAATCACAGGATCGTAGAATGGTTCCAGCACAGGCCAAAACTGTTTTGCTATCAGATTAATATTAGCTGTCAGCAGGAACAATTTTAACTATACCACAGCTATGTCCTTTCCCTGTAGCCTTGCATTTTTTTTCACTTCAAATGCTTATCTTATTCCCTTTTTAATTAAAAGCAACCATTTGCCATTATTCCATTTCCTGTCATTTAATTAACCTCATAAACTATGATATCACTATCCCTTTTATCCCAAAGGCTTCAGTTTTGCTGGCAAGCCTGTTATCTAACACTCTATCAAACACAAGTCTATGTACTCCTCACCAACCTTCCTTGTTACCTCAAAAAACTCAATCAGGCTGGTTCAACACAATGTGAATTTAACAAATCTGTGTCGCTGTTCCTTAATTAGCCTACTTTTACAGGTGACTATTAATTTTATCCCAGATTATTTCTACAAACTTTCCCATTATTGAGATTAAAGTGACTGGCCTGTAGTTGGTTGGTTTGTCCTTGCGTTCTTGTTCAGAGTACAAGATTTTCAATTCTGCAGTCCCCTGGCACCACCTCCTGTATGTAAGGAGAGCCCGGAACCACTGCAATTCCCACCCTTACATTCGAGGATGCTGAGGGAAGTATCCCATCCATGACGATATATGAATCATACAAGTGCAGTCAACATTTCAAATATCTTCTCTGTACATCAATTTTTAATGATGTAGAGATGCCAGCGTTGGACTGGGGTGAACACAGTAAGAAGTCTGACAACACCAGGTGTTGTCAGACTTCTTACTTTCATCAATTTTTAATCCATCCAGTGTTTCAACTACCTTCTTATTCAATATGAGTCTTTGGTAAAAGCAGATGCAAAGTACTCAAATTAGTTATTGTGACTTGATATATTCCAGAACACTGCAGCAACAAATATGTCACTGCTGTAACCTCAGCTGTCTGTAGATAGAATAGGGATTACTCCTGAGGCCTTCTAGTCCAAAGGACTCAATTACATGCTAATGGTACAAATTGTGCTAGGTAGAAGCTCTGTTATTCACTCATGTGTCACTGTGGGGTAACTCAGGTAAGTAAAACGTGGAGATGGATAAGAGAGTGAGTCATAATAGATATCTGACGCTTTTAAAATTACATTAATTGTTCGGAACAGGAGAACTCTATTTGGGTCAAATGAATCTGCCTTCTCAGGTCTAGACATCAATTCCCCCCGCCTCTAACTGAGGTGAGCAGTATAAATGAGTTCAGTTATTCCTTCACAGTAATCCACACTTGTGTCAACCTTCAGATGAAAAAAGTTCCATCCTGCCTTTGTTTCTTATTCATTTAATTTTAAGCTATACTAACTGATATTTGAACTCACCATTCATAGTAGTGGACAATTTTAGATCAGTTTTGAAAATTCTCATATTCTGGGAAACTTTGTTTGTGCTGACTTGAAGTCTACTTCATTTAAAGATATCAAAAGCTTTCAAATTAACACCCCAATTTCAGCTCAGGCCTTCAGTGTGCTAGTGAATCACACACCTCCATGAAGTGTCAGGGAACAGCAAGTAGTCAAGACTTAATCTGCAATATTGTCCACTCCAGGTTTTTTTTATGGTCTGCACAGAGCTTCCTTCCTCAAATGTGCAAAAGATGCTGATCTTAGAAAAACAGCCTGGTTCAGCTGCGTCCACAAGCAAAAGAGGGAAAGGGAAGGGTGGAATTAACCCCAGTGATTCAATATGACGACATGAACAGTTTTTTTAAAACATAATTTATTTTCACAATGGCAATATTTTGTAAAAGACATAGATGAAAAAATTGCACAATTTACAACACAAATGTTTAGATAATCATCTACTCCATCCAGCTTGTACTTAAAGTGTTGGCACCAGAGTAGGTTTTGGTTTGGGTACGGGCTTCTTTAACATTTTGCTCTTTGCGTTTTTCAGACGATAAACCACGCTTGCAACCTCGTCAGATAATGTCTGTAGGGAATTTAAAATGGAATTACCTCAATGGAAAGAGGTTTCGCTACTAAGATAATATCTGAATTTCATTTCACTTCAACCTTGAAAACAACTGAAACCTACTGCTGTTGTAACAGAGACTGCCTAACTCAGAATTACAGCCTTCCAGTCTGTCTGACATCAGTATTTGTGACATTGAGGAAAATTATAGAAATGAACCTGTCTAATTCCAACTAAACACGGTGTTAAATGAAGACTAATTTTGAATTTATTAAGCAGTTTTTGGAATTGATTGAAACCCAAATGGAGAATCCTGTATCTAGTACCGTTTTGGGACTTGCTGCTTTTTTTTTACATAAAATAGGAATGCAGTCCTCATGGTAAAACATTTAGCAATACCTATATATTCAATGATAGCATATGCATGACACCATAATGTATTTCCATGGCACTTTAAGTCATATTACTATATGCAACAAATGAAAAGTAGCTTATTCAAACACAATTCCATGAAGATGGTTTCCCCTTTAAACTACAGATTTCTCGTACAAAGCATTGTTCCCATGTATTTTATCCTTTTCACTTCTTAAAATGTTCCCTCCTCTCTTTGAAGTCACCAATTCTTGGGGAAGTTTCACTGAAACAGAAAACCTGTCTTCTGCTTTTAAGAACCCAGTCTTCTTTATGTGAATCTGATCAATATGAGTTTTGTGTTACTCTCCTGTTTGAAACCATTGCAGCTGATGTTGTCTACTTGGCAACACTGTTTGCCTCGCCCCCTCTGTGCTTAACTAGAGAATTGCGTCAATTGTAGTGTTTTAAATATGACCCTGTTTGCACCCAGCAGCTTCAATCTAATGCTCAGCAACAAACTTATTGAAATAAACACATACCTTGAAAACAGAATCACTGTTTTCTCTTTCATTTTTTGCTTTTGCAGTACTTCCCAGCTGAAAGAAGATCATAAACAATTAAAATCTGACAGTTAAGCATGGGGCAAAATGTCAGGGGAATTGTATTTTTTTAAAGAAATTCTGTTTCCTTTTGGGTTTTCTCCCTATGTTTCTGAGGTACTCATTCTTACAAGTACTAGGGTACGGTTTGTGATTGGGCATTTAGTGCCAACAAAGCCTTTGGCTACTGGGGGTATTGCAGCTGAATTTGGAAGACGCACATCATTTCAGCACACTTAGTTTAGCAGAGATTGGGAAGGTTCCAGGTTCAATCTGCATTGCTCAATGCCTTAGATTGACCTGAAAGGAAAGCACTACCTCATCATTTAACAGCATTGGCATAAAAATAGCAGCCCTCCGACCTTGCCCATGGTTGGGATTCTCTGTTCCCATTGCAGCAAATGGAGATTTGGCTGAACAGACATGGGAGGTGGGGTGCCTGATGCTGCACAAAGAGGCTTGGGCACTTCCTGTCCTGCAGTATTAAAGCACTGTGCCATTACACAACAGAAAACATGTAAACTTTCAATATTCACCTCCTCAGAGTTTGTCAGGTCTTCACATACGACTGCCACAGAACGGAGCCAGTTCTGATAAATGTCGTCCTCTTCTTGGTTATGTTTCTTTTCACTGAAAGGGAACAATTCAGTCAGTGACACTACAAATCAAAAGTACTTTGTACATGTTATGCCATGTATTTGTAGAATCCAGTAGCAGAATGTGTTGGGTTTGATAATGGTCTCCCACTCTGTTTATACTGCTTCTCTGACCAGTTTGCACAGGCTAAGCCATCCATCAAAACTGGAAGGAAACAAGAGCAGCTGACCACATCTACAGTTACTGCCACTAGTGCTGGGCCTCCAGAGCAAGGTAACGATCACCTCCTCACCACTTCTTTACCTGCCTTATAGTACACCTACATGATTGAATGGCATGGTGACACAGTGGTTAGCACTGCTGCCTGATAGCACCACAGATCTGGATTCGATTCCCAGCTTGGATCACTGTCTGTGTAGAGTTTGCACATTTTCCCTGTGTCTGCATGGGTTTCCTCTGGGTACTAAATTGCCTCTTAGTGTCAGGGAGACTAGCTGGGATAAATACATAGGGTTATGGGAATAGGACTGGGTGGGATTGTGGTTGGTGCAGATTTGATGGATTGAATGGCCTCCTTCTACACTGTAGGGATTCTATGAATATTGGGCTATTGCCATTCTAAGGTAAGTTCTTCCATTCTTGGGTGTAAAGGTCATATAGTAAAATGCCTGTGAGTAGTGTGAAGCGGTCCCAGTCAAGTAAGATTGGGACATTACTGGGTTACAGCAGAGGAATGTTTATGTTTTGTATTTAAGTGTGTTATACTTGGCCTGAGAATGTTCGCTCAGCACGAACATCTTTCACCTTGTTGAGTGAAAAACATGTCTACAAGTCATCCAAAAATTTAAAAAAACTTTCTAGTTGTTTTTGCTTTCCTTCCTAGCATTCATTTGATTAGCAGTTCTTTCTTATCCTTATCATGGAATGGTTTTCTGAGCTCGATACAGAGATCCTGGGATTGGAATGGCTCCAGCATTATTCAGCTCACATTGTGCACATCCCACCAAGCAAAAAAACATTCATTTTAAGTTGATTAATCCTGAGCTAAAATTGTGGACTGATGAATGTTAGTGTGAATGTATAGTGTTTTCCCACTAACAGGCATTTCAGGGTTTTATGTACACTATCTGAAGCTGTGTTCCAGTTGAGTTTGGACTAGGGTGCTGTATGTCCCCTGTTGATGCACCACTGTAAGGGTCCTACCTGTACCCAGTTCAATAGATGTCGGCTAAGGAAAAATTAAGCTGCATTTCAGGACACATTATCCCACCCTCCTCTCCTGAAAATGGACTACATTCCATGGCTGGAATGTAGTCCATTAACATTAACAACTCTCCAGTAGCGCACACAAGTGACAATAACAGTGTTTATAGAATCATAGAATCCCTACAGTGCAGAAGAGGCCATTCGGCCATCAAGTCTGCACTAACTCTCTAACAGAGTGTTTTATCTAGGCTCTCTTTCCCTCACCCTATCCTCATAGT
This sequence comes from Sphyrna mokarran, assembly GCA_024679065.1. Classification (NCBI taxonomy): domain Eukaryota; kingdom Metazoa; phylum Chordata; class Chondrichthyes; order Carcharhiniformes; family Carcharhinidae; genus Sphyrna; species Sphyrna mokarran. The sequence continues at coordinate 82,056,526 of JAGIQG010000008.1, forward strand.
CCCACACAATTCCCATGGCTAATCCTAACATCTGGGACACTAAAGGGCAATTTGGTATGGATAATCCATCTAACCTGCACATCTTTGGATTGTGGGAGGAAACTGGAGCACCTGAAAGAAACCCACTCAGAAATGAGGAGAATATGGCACAGTAGTTAATTTTGCTGCTAGAGTACCAGGAATCCAGGTTCAATTCTGGTCTTGATGATTGTATAGAATTTGCATGTTTTCTCCATGTTTGTGTGGGTTTTATCCGCATGCTCCAGTTCCCTCCCACAGTGCAAAGATGTGCGAGTTAGGTGGATTGGCCATGCTAAATTGCTCCTTATTGTTAAGGGTACTATCTAGGGTAAATGCATGGGCTTGTGGGGATAGGCCTGAGTGGGATTGTGATCAGTGCAGATATGATGGGCCAAATTGTCTCCTGCACTATTGGAGTTCTATGATTTCAGTGATGAATGTGCAAAGTCCACATAGTCACTCAAGACCAGAACTGAACCGAGGTCACTAGTGTTGTGAGGCTAACCACTGTGCTAACCGTGCTGCACTGTTGATGGATTATTTATGGGAAAGTCAGTACAGCTCAGTATAAACACCACATGCTACCCACTTTCAGAAGAAACCACATTAATTAGAGATGGGAACCAACTTGATTCCTACCCATCTTTCTCTGAACAGACAGAAGCTGATGCCAATTGTAGAAGATCCCATGTGTAAAAGAGCAGAAAGTTGACCATCAAATATTGGGAGGTTCAGAAACTCAGGCCCATACTGCACATGTTAGTGATCATCCTCCCTCTGAAAGGTCTACATTGAAATCAAAACACACTGCACCATTTCCTACTCTAGCCCATTCTCTCCTCAAAAATTATGGACTCCTCACCTCTCGGTACTTCTTTCACCCACAATTAGACTTCTAAATTCCAGCACTGTTTCCCGACCTGGTTTGCTTTTCAACACTGAGCTGGTCACGTTACCTAGGTTTCTCATTTAAGGAAATGCCATGTCTGATTTTGTTATGTATGTGACATTACTTAGGCTAATTTTAACTACCTTCCCTTCTCAGCACACACTGGACTGTAAGGACAGCACAGTGGCACATCGGTTAGCACTGCTGCCTCACAGCACCAGGCACTTGGGTTTGACTGCTGGCTTAGGTCACTGTCTGTGAAGCATCTGCATGTTCTCTCCATGTCGGTGGGGGTTTCCTCCAGGTGCTCCAGTTTCCTCCCACAATGCAAAAAATGTGCTGGTTAGGTGCAAAGGCCATGCTAAATTCTCCCCTCAGTGTACCGAAATATGGTGACTAGGGGATTTTCACAGTAACTTCATTGCAGTGTTAATGTAAGTCTACTTGTGACACTAATAAATATAAATAACTCGCTCCCTACTGGAAAGAGCATTTGTTCTACACACAATCGTTAAATGAGTATGGAAGAAAGTTCTATTACACAATCTTTTGAATGAACTCTTTTTGAGCTTCCATTTCCCTGCATGCTTCCTTCACTCGACCCTCCATGGTCAACCGGCCACTGAGTTGTGCAGCGTGTATTCCCAGCACAGTTATGTTCACACTGTCCTCAACCAAGGAGCTGAAAAACAAGAGAAAAACAATTCAAAAAACATGCCCCCTTACCATGCAAAGAACCAGTGACTCAAATTCACTATCAGAACTTAGATTTGTTAACACCTGACAGTAAGAGAGTTAAAAGTTAATATGGACATGATTGGTTGAATCTGTATGCTCACAAATCTATTCCTTTCCATGACGTTGTTAACATTGAAGAAGGATGAATCATTTTTTAAGAATAGATATAGCTAGATTATTAAATAGCTAAGCTAGTTGGCATTAATGACAAAATGTGCAGGTTTGCTACGTTAAAACACACTGGATTTCAAAAGACAGGCTTATATCACAACAGCTGCAGCACAGAAAAAGGGAAATTATTGCAGGAAAGAAGGAAATTGGTTCCATTTACAATAGAGTCTGCAAGAGGTAAGACTTAAAGGTTTGTACAGAAATAGGGGATAATTGAGGAAGGACAAAGATAGGAAATAACAAGATACAAGGACCTCATCATTATCTCCTAACTTGTGCAATGAGCTGGGCTTGTCAAGTACAATTGAACTTAGCAAGATTTATGAGAGTGATATGCAGAAACATTTTGAAACGTTTTGAAACTATTAATGCAAGATATAACCAACAGTTACAGATAAGGATCTCTCATCTCTTGCAGAGCTCATTGCATGTCAGCTTCAGATTTAGAACTGTAGGTGCTGCTCTTAAAATAAATGTTTTGAAGAATATTAAGGTAATTGGCAGAAATATTACAGCCTGTCGTGTTTCAAATCAACGATTAAGAATAAAGAACAAATCATCCTAATGCTGACCTCTCAATATTCCTATAAACTTCCTCCCCATAAACTGACCCACTCCCTCCCCATAAACTGATCCACTCCCTCTCCATAAACTGACCTGCTCCCCGGAAACAGACACACTCCCTCCCCATAAACAGACCCATTGCCCAGAAACAGACCCACTCCCTCCCCATAAAAACAGACCTGCTCCCTCCCATAAAAAGACCCATTCCCTCGCCATGAACAGACCCACTGCCCAGAAATAGACCCACTCCCTTCGCATAAACAGATCCACTTCCTTCCCATAAACAGACGTGCTCTTTCCCCATAAACAGACCCACTTCCCATAAACAGACCTGCTCCTTCCCCATAAATAGACCCACTTCCCATAAACAGGCCTGCTCCCTCCCCATAAACAGACCCACTCCCTCCTATCAACAGATATATTCCCCTCCTGATGTCAGATGTGTTCACTTTCCCTGGTAACTACAGCTGACAGGGGTAAAATCATTTGGCAAATTGATGTGATTATCCCACTAGAATTTGGAAATATATTAGAATACACTTGCTCTATCAACCGATTAACATCAACTGTGAAGTAAGGAGCTCAGAATGGGAAGATGGATGTTAGCTTCATGAAGCAGTGCCTGGGGTACCTGTTGTTTGTAATGTGTTTCTCCTGACTGATGACTCGACAGGCCTGTCTGTTATCCAGAGTGGTAAAGCTGACTTGGAGCTGAAAGGGCAACTTCTCAATCTCCTGGATTGCTAAGGGAATTAAAAGATTCATGCAGTATGAGTCACTTAGCTCAGTAACATTAAACATTATGAAACAAATTTCATTCAAACTCCCCCACCCTTCTCGGGACCGGGCAGAGAGGACACTTTATTGGCCGGAGACATTGTTGTCTCCACCCCTTGATTAAGTCCAGTGTCTTCTTGCCCAGTTGCCAATTGATGCCATTAAGTGGGCAATTAATGCCCACTTAAAGCCTCTTTCCCACTACTATTGGTATTCAACCAGCAGTACATGGTGAAGTCACCATGCAGGGAAATCGATAAGCAAACCCTGTTGGGTTTTCTTCTGATCTAAGTTAGGGGTGTGCTCCCTCATTCACAAGCACTCCAGGCTAATCAAGGAACCCAGCATTGGGAATGGGGATAAAGTGGGAAATGGGGCCTGCTGGGAGCAGCCCCAAACATGTCCTCCTCTCCCTTACCAGAAAAATTCCCCTCTCATGACCTTGTGTCACTTACCTTTCTCCAGTAAACCCATGATAAAGGCCCAGAAGAGCAGCCACCACTCCCAGCCTCAACTTGGCCGGCAGATCTCAAGGGCAGCTGCATGGAGTACAACAATGAATTTTATGTATGAAGCTGGGGGTCCCAGTTTGAAGATAAGTTTGCAAATTAGGGGCCTAAATACGTTGGGATCCTGGAGATGGAGTTGGCCACTGTGCATGTCCAGTGGCATTCAGTAAATTTCCCTTCAGTGGATAGGTTTCCATGCAGAAAATGGGAAAATTAAGCAACAAAACTTTTGGCTTTGGCAGCCATATTTTAGTTCCAGGGAAACAGGGGTAGGGTGAGGTTGGGCCTGCTGTCTTCCATGCTCCCTGACACCCCCCATGTCCCTTCCATGCCTCCCCATGCATTCTCCATACCCTATAGCCAAGTCTGCCAAGTCTTCTTTCTGAAAGTGATAAAATAAGCAAACATGCCTTGAAAATCTATTGCAAAAATTGGTGATCTGCTTACAAACTTATTAACACATCAATCAACCACACATATTCATGTGATCATTGTTAGAAGCTTTTATGCACTTCAAGATCTCTTAATCTTGGGTAAATAAACACATACAGTGAAAAAAAGCTCTTCAAGGAAACAGCAGGTTATGACAAAGTAACAGATGTCAATTAAACAAAGCTTTTTCTCCCATCTGCAGCAAACAAATGGCCTCATTATAAATGCCAATTTATAATATGAATTGTTGTTTAGTGACTTAATTGGAAAAACTGAGAGTATTTTCATGACTGTGATCTTTTCTACGGTTAAATAGCTTGTAGCAATCACATTTGATAGATGGCCAGATATGTAAGATGCCAGAGGGCTGGTGACATCCCTGGAAATGTAGGCCAATAGAGGTTTGAGTCTTTATGTAGGGACAAGGATTGAATATATCTGAAAAATTGAACAAAGTCCATGGCAAAATTTCAGATCGAAGCTTGTATTGCATTTCCCACTGCTGGACTGACTGATGATAATAAAGTGGAGACATTATGTCCAGTCTTTCCAGCCAAAAACATTCCAAAAGCTGAATTTCTTTTAAATGGAGTAATGGAACATTTCCACCTATGTATGTAATGCATCGGCTAACCACAAGGTGGTGGACATTGAAACCTGAGATAGCTGAATACACTAAGGACAAAATGTAATACCCTCCCTCCTGACCAGTCTGATGGCAGGGGCATTGAAACAGGCAGGAAGATGATGAATGGGATCCGCTGCCTTCCTGCTCTTCCCCAATCAAGTATTTAGCCAGCTGCAGGCAGAATAGTCACCATGCGGGAAGACCGGAAAGTCCAACCTGGGATTCCAGAAAAATCACAGAACACTGCATTTGCCTGACGAAGGCGCATAGCGTCAAAAGCTCGTGGATTTACTATCAAATAAATTGGTTGGATTTAAAATTGGTGTTGTAAAACTTTACTGAGTTTATCCCAGAAAGGGCCATTGGTTCGAAGGTATTCAGTGCCAGATTAAGAAAGCAGTCATTGCAAAAGGAGGTGGTGGGGGAGGGGGAAAATGAATGCTGACAGCCAACTCTCTCTCCTCCCCTCTTCCCCAACCTTGCAACCGATAAAACCCACTGGCTCTCCCCATCTGATTCTTATGCAGATCTGGCATGGGTCCCTCAGTAATCCTGAGCCTCTCCCTAGGTGCATTGCTGGCAGCTACTGCCACTCCCCGGGTGGAGCTGCCTGCAAGACCCAGCAGCTAGTCTCCGAATGGCAAGAACAGAGGCTGGAATCCCCATCCCTGGAGACTTTGATCCTGGGAAAGGTCTGCAGCTGGCCAATCGATATAGCCCGTGCTTGGCACTTAACACGACTGACCTTCCCTGAAGGAAGCAATGTAGTGTTCTCGCTGGCTTTCAACCAGCCAGTGAGCCCTCATTGCCCTCTTTAACTATCCCTTCAAATATTGTCTGTTCCATGTGATAAGTGTCAGTGGGATAAGTAGAATGTTGGAGCAGCAATCAATATTGCAGAATTATCAACAATAAAGACAAAACCTCAGCAGCTCTGGCAGCATCTTGCGGAGGGAGAAACAGTGCTAACATTCTGAGAGTATATAGTTTCTCTGTCCACAGTTACTGCCAGACCTGCTGAGTTTATCCAGCATTCTCCATTTTTATTTCAGATTTTCAGCAGCCGCAGTATTTTGCTGGTATTTTCTTGTAGAATTATCTGTCCAGTGCAATTGAAGTACAAATTAAATAAAGCAATGTGCATTCTGGTTAGACTGAGTGCTTCGTCAAGTTTTAGCTGTCAAGTTTTAGCCATCAAGTTACTCATCCCATTTATAACTAAAGAAAACTATAACTAAACTAGAAATAACTAAATCTCCAAGGCAATTGAGACAGGAGCCAGAGTTCTAATATGTTAAAGGACGTAGGCAAGACACTTCCAAAACACTGAGGTAAAGTAAGTCAGAAGGACAAGAGTGTGTGGGATTAAATTTTATTTTGATTTGTTATTGTCACATGTATTAGTATACACAGACAAAGCATATCGTACATAGAGAAGGGCAAATGGCGAAGGATAAATTTAGGATGGATGTCATGAAGGACTTCTTGACAAAAAGAGGAATCAACACTTGAATTTTGGAATTGAGTGGAGCAGCCAAAAGTTTTGGTGCCATTCTCATATACTAATACATGTGACAATAACAAATCAAATCAAAATAAAATTTAATCCCATACACTCTTGTCCTTCTAACTTACTTTATCTCAGTGTGTTGGATGATTGGATGTTTAAGATGGAGAAACTATGACCAGCCGAATTATCTTAATCTTCCACATTTATCATCATAGTCCCAGATTTCATTGCAGGGCCATCTATTTTCTTGGTGTTATTTCCAATTCTCCTGCAGCATCCTTTCCTCAATCTCATCTTTTGCTGATCCCAGGATCATTAGGATGCTGCCTCTCTATATGGTTTTATTCTCATTTTTCTACACAGTTCCAGCAGAAACAAGAATTTCTTTTTCTCTCTCTAATTTAGAGTCGCAGGTGTGAAATGTATTGCTGCAATTGCTGCTCTAACAGAGATCAGCCAACATGTCACGGATCACAGGTGGCATGCTGGCACAATGGTTAGCATTGCTGCCTCACAGTGCCAGGAACTCGAATTTAATTCTGGCCTTGGGTCTCTGTCTGTGTGAAATTTGCGTTTTCTCCCTGTGTCTGCATGCATTTCCCCCAGGTGCTCCAGTTTCCTCCCACACTCCAAAGATGTGTTGGTTAGGTTGATTGGCTATGCTAAATTGTCCTTTAATGTCCAAGGAGTTATCAGGGTAAATGGGTGGGATTAGGGGAATAGGTCCTGGATGGATTAGGTTGGTACAAATTCAGTGGACTGAATGGCCTCTTTCTGTACTGAGGGAATTCTATGATCAAGGGTTGAATCTGAAATTTCCTGCTCACTTTGGTTCAAGAACAGATTGGATGATAGACAGGAGTGCGAATGAGTTTGTCTAAATTTGTCTTTACAGAAGACACTACTGAACCTCAGCTACAGTAAAATAATATCTGCAGAATGCTCATTGCTTTTTGTGAATGTGGTGCCCCAGGTTTTTGACTCAGGCAGCCATGTTGGATATCTAGCACTCCCTTGGTAAGGAATGGCTCTTTCAGATACAGAGTAAAGCTGTCTCTACCTGGCATCGACAGGTAGAGATGATCCCATCTCAGCAAATTAGTCTTCATCAGTGCGACATTTGCATTTTCCACACCAACCAGTCTGTGGCCTCAATGAATGAAGTAGCCATTGGTATAATTCACAGGCACTTTAGTACCATGAGATGATGCCCACTAATACCAATATTGGGAGTAGCTAACCTCATTTTACACAGGGCCCTTGTAACCATCAGAGATACTTAAAAAAAATACAGTAGTAATCAAGTTCCAGAACTCACTGCTTGAGTGAATGGATATGGTAATGATTTCAAATGGAAAATAGTTGGTTGCTTGAGAAAAGATAGAACAGGGAAATGGGACTGATTAACAGAGGAACCGGCATAGATTTGATGGGCTCCTTCTCTGTAATAATGACTCTACTCTTGCTTTCTATTTGACTAGATTAGATCTGTGCCCACGTGCCCGAATGAAAAACAAGAGGCTAGCTCATTGTATCACTATGTCAACAGTACTCTTTCCTTCATTCTCAGAACTGGTCAATCATTATGTTTCATTTGCAATGTTATTACTTGAGCTGCTTTTCTGTCCTATTTCTCCATTGCTTATATATTTCTCAGCTTTAAACACACATAAAACCACCTCTGGGTCGTTTCACACAATTGTTTGCACATACACTTTTCTTCCCAAACGCTTGCATTACCTCTTTCATCAAGAAATTCTTTCCTTTTACATAGTTTGTGGGTCTGTGATGACACTTTGAAAGTACTTCCTTAAGTTGCAAAAGGCATCCAGAGGTCATGAAAACTGTTTTTTTTTAAAGATGCAAGTTGTTCATTTTTCTTTCTTAACCCCCTCACTACGTTTCCCCCCCCCATTATTCCAACCCAGTCTGATGAAGAATGCGCATCCTCCAAACAAAAACTGGCCTGTATTTCTAACATTTTTTTGTTTTCATATCAGATTTTCAGCATTTAAATCTCTTTCTGTTGATTTCTTCTGACTCACAATATTGGCCTTTGTGAAGGTCAAGCAGATGGAAGATTTCAAACAGTGTACAAGGCAAATGGTACGTTAGCCTTCATAGTAAGAGGGTTTGAATACGGGAATAGGGATGTTTTACTGCAATTGTACAGGGCTTTGGTGAGGCCACACCTGGAGTATTGTGTGCAGTTTTGGTATCCTTACCTGAGGAAAAATGTCCTTGCTACAGAGGGAGTACAGCAAAGGTTTATCAGGCTGATCCTGGGGATGGCAAATCTGTCATTGAGGAGAGACTAAGTTGATTAGAATTATAATCATTAGAGTTTAGAAAAGTGAGAGGGGATCTCATAGAATCTTATAAAATTCTAACAGGGTTAGAAAGAGTAAATTCAGAAAGAATGTTCCGAATAGCGGGGGAATCCAGAACTAGGGATCATAGTTTAAGGATAAGGGGCAAACCTTTAGGACTGAGGTGAGGAGGAATTCCTTCATTCAGAGAATGGCAAATGTGCAGAATTCATTACCACAGAAAATAGTTGAGGCCAAAGCATTGTCCAATTTCAAGAAAGAATGAGAAATAGCTCTTGGAGCTAAAGGGATCAAGGGATGGAGGAAGGTGGGATCAGGATATTGAATTTGATGATCAGCCATGATCAAAATGAATGGTGTGGTAGGCTCAAAAGGACAAATTACCTACTTCTGCTTATTTTATCTATGTAGCCATCTTCTTAGAGCACATGGTACTATCTTCTGCAACTTCATTTTGGAACATTAATCACATTAGTAAAACTGAGGTGCAGTGCAGTTGGCAATTCTTTCCGCCACTTACTGTTAACGTGAGATTCCTTTATTCCAAATTCAAATGTCAGCTCCGTATCTTTGGTCACATTACCAACCCGTTTCACAAACTTATTTCCTGTTTGTTCCTCATATTCAAAGTACCTAAGGATAAGGAGGCAAAAGTAAAGAATTTTCTCGCTTGGTAATAGACTGAATAAAAAGAACAACCTGCATTTATTTGGCATGTTTAACATAACAAAACATTCCCCAGGAACAAAACAGGACAAAGGAAAGATTATGCTGAGGTGTAGGAAGACAGATGACGAAAGCTTGGTCAAAGAAATAGGAATATCTTTAAGAAGGAAAGTAAGATGGACAAGCGGAGAGGTTTAGAATGGAAATTTTGGATCTTGGGCCTGGGACAGCTTAAGATATCAATGTCAATGTTTGTAGAACCACAAAACTGAAACAGAACATAAAGAGACCATTAGGCCCATCATGTCTATACTGGCTCTCTGCATAAGCAATTCATATAATGGCATTTTCCATCTTCTTCTGTAATCCTGCACATTCTTCTTTTTCAGGTAACAGTCCAATTTCTTTTTATATGCTTTGGCTGAGCCACTGCATTCCCAGGCAGTGCATTCCAGACCTCAGCCACTCACTGGGCAGAATTTTCCAGTCCTGCCCGCCATGGGAATCGGAGCAGATGGGACACAGACATGCAAAGATCTGTTAATGTTGGCCAAAGAATTCTGCCCACTACGTGCGAAAGCTTCATATTTGCTTCTTTTGACAATTACTTTAAATCTGCGCCCTCTGTTCTTCATCCTTTCACTTTCACAAGTGTGAATAGTTTCCCCCTGTCTATTCTGTCCAAACCCCAATGATTTTGAATACTTCATTCTTCCCTTTGAGGAAAACAATCCCAATTTCTCCAGGCTATCTTCATGACTGAAGTTTCTCATTTCTGGAACCATTCTCATGAATTTTTTCTGCACTCTCTTTAATACCTTCATATCTTTCCTGAAGTGCAGAGCCCACAACTGAAGGTAATATTCCAACTAATTCCAAACTAGTACCTTATACAAGTTCAACATAACTCCTTGCTTTTATACGCTCTATTAGTAAAGCCTTGGATACTCCACGTATCTGTGTGGCTTTCCTCTGGGTACTCCAGTTTCCTGCCACAGTTGAAAGGCATGAAGATTAGGTGGATTGGCCATGATCAATGCATGAAGTTACAGGCTTAGGATGGGGCAGTGAACCTAGGTAGAGTGCTCTTTTGGAGGGTTGGCACAGACTCAATGGGGCGAATGGCTTTGTTTTGCACTGCAGGGATTTTATAGCTACTGTATACTTCATTAACTGCTCTATCAACCTGCCTTGCCACCTTTAATGACTTATTCACACTTCCACCCATGTTCCTATGCTCCTGCACTCCTATCAGTTGTATCCCTTATTTTACATTGATTCTCCACGTTTTTCACACACTTCACATTTCTCCACATTGAATTTCATCTGCCATATGTCTGCTCATTCTTCTAACTTGTCGATGTTCTTTTGAAGTTCTACTGTATTTTCCTCATTGTTCACAATGCTTCCAAGTTTCATATAATTCGCAAATTTTGAAATTGAGCCCTGTACACCAAGATCTAAATCATTAGAATACATCAGAAAAAGTAAGAATCCCAATACTGACACTGAAGGAACTCCGTTCCAAGCATTCTTCCAACTCAAAATACATTCATTAACCGCTACTCTCTGCTCTAGCACCCAGGCAATTTTATATCCATGTTTCTGCTTTCTCTTTTATCCCATGAGCTATAACTTTCTCACAATTCTGTTATGCAGTACTGGATCAACTATTAAGGCAAAGGAAACTGTGGGTGCACTAGAAGTCAACATTGGAGCAATGTAGAGTTCATGGAGGGCTGGAGGAGATTACAGAGATAGGGCAGGGTGAGTCTATGAAGAGATTTAAACATGAGGCTGAGCATTTAAAAAAAACAAGATGCTCAGGAATTGGAAGTCAATGTAGGTGAGCAAGAACAGGGATGAAAGATGAACTGGACTTGAAGCAAGTTAAGACATGCAGTAATGTTTTGTATCAGCATGGAAAATGGAATGCTGACTATGGATGGCTTAGCGGCACAGTGGTTAATACTGCTGTCTCATAGTGCCAGGGGCCTGGGTTTGATTCACTGTCACTGTCTGTGTTGAGTTAGCATATTCTCCTTGTGTCTGTGTGCGTTTCCTCCGGGTGAACAAAGAACAAACAAAGAACAAAGAACAACTTTCGGTTTCCTCCCAAAGCTGTGCGGGTTAGATGCATTGGCCATGCTAAATTGCCCCTTTGTATCAGGGGTACTAACACAGGTAAATGCATGCGATATGGGGAGAAGGCTTGGGTGGGATTATGGTTGATGCAGACTCGAAGAGCCAAATGGCCTCCTTCTGCACTGTAGGATTCTATGAATTCTATGACTAGGGAACTATTGGGACAGTTAATTGTTGATATTAATTAAATTCAATGTCTTAGAACTTAGAAACACATTCCTAGTATTTGGACTTAAATAACTTGGGACTATTTGGGCGTAGCAACACATTGTGTTAGTAGGGTTTATATGGTTCAGTATCACTAGGGTCAGTATTGCACCTGTCCAGTTCAGCATCACTTGAAGTCCAACAGTGTGCTTTATCAATGAGGAATATTTGACCCTTATCCTGCAGTACTATCTCCTACATCTCCTCAGTTTTCACAAAAATAAGTACATGAACATATAAATAAATGAATTATTTGATTAATTTTCAGAAATGTTTTCATGGTTTCTGTATTTATGAAAATACAGTTAACAAACAGAATTTGGAAAACACAACCCAACATCAATAAATACATTCATAATTCTTAATTCTCTTTCTCTCTCCACAGATACTGTCTGGCCCACTAAATATTTCTAGCAGTATTTTGCTTTCATCATCCCAACATTACTTATTTTAAGTGTTAAGTAAATGCAATAATTACCTCAATGAAAAAGGTAAAGTCATTCACAATGCCCTGTTTGCACAGATTGCCAGGAGAGAATGTCTTTATCGCTGACAAGGTAAAGGTTAGGATCTCAGCTGGTATATTGGTGATTGCTAGTATGACATTAAAAGTGAAAGGTTACTACCCTATTTAATAGAAATCTGACATCATTTGTGGCTCACTGCATCCAGCGTTTGAACCTTCAGCCATTATGCACCTTGACTCTGAAACTCATTGCTCAACTTCCATCATCTGTCAGTTTTGACATACCTCTTACCATTGTCAAAGATTTTCTCAAAATCTCTCTCTTCGTCTGCAACTTCATTTCCCTTAATCATAGAATAGAGTCATAGAATCCCTACTGTGCAGAAGAGACATTTGGCCCATTGACTATGCACTGACCCAACGAAAGAGCACCCAACCTCGGCCCAATCCTCCTTAACTCTGTAACCCACAGATTGATCATGGCCAATCTACCTAACCTGCACATCTTTGAACTGCAGGAGGAAACCAGCACATTGGGATGAAATTCATATGTACATAGAACATAGAACATAGAACATTACAGCGCAGAACAGGCCCTTTGGCCTTCGATGTTGCGCCAACCATTATAAAAAAGCAATGACCCTCCAAACTAAACCATTCCCTTCTCTTCCATAAACTTATCAACTAACCTCTTAAACGCCACCAAACTTGGCGCATCTACAACTGCCGCAGGCAGGGCATTCCACTCCCTAACCATCCTCTGGGTAAAGAACTTACCTCTGATATCCGTCGTATAACTATCACCCCTTAATTTAAAGCTGTGTCCCCTCGTGCTAGCTTTCTCCATCCTAGGAAAAAGGCTATCACTGTCCACCCTATCTAAACTCTAATCATCTTATATGTTTCAATAAGGTCTCCTCTTAGCCGCCTTCTTTCTAACGAAAACAACCTCAAATCCCTCAGCCTCTCTTCATAAGACCTGCCTTCCATACCAGGCAACATCATGGTAAACCTCCTCTGTACCCTCTCCAATGCCTCCACATCTTTCTTATAATGCGGGGATCAGAACTGCACACAATACTCCAAGTGCGGCCGCACTAGAGTATTGTACAGTTGCAACATGACGTTGCGGCTCCGAAATTCAATCCCCCTACCAATAAAAGCTAAGACTCCATATGCCTTCTTAACAACCTTATCGACTTGACTGCCTACTTTCAGGGATCTATTCACAAATACACCAAGATCCCTCTGTTCATCAACACTATTAAGAATCCTACCATTAGCCCTATACTCTACACATTTATTATTCCTGCCAAAGTGCATTACCTAACACTTTTCCACATTAAACTCCATTTGCCACCTCTCGGCCCAGCTCTGCAACTTGTCCAAGTCTCTATGCAAACTATAACACCCCTCTTCACTATCTACCACTCCTCCGACTTTGGTGTCATCCGCAAATTTACTAATCCATCCTTCAATACCCTCATCCAGATCATTTATAAAAATTATAAACAGCAGGGGCCCCAAAACAGATCCCTGAGGTACACCACTTGTAACCGAACTCCACGATGAATATCTCCCATCAACCACCACCCTCTGTCTTCTATCTGCTAGCCAACTCCTAATCCAATTAGCTAAATCACCCTCAATCCCATACATCTGCATTTTCTGCAGAAGCCTTCCATGGGCCACCTTATCGAACACCTTACTAAAGTCCATATATACATCAACTGCCTTACCCCCATCCACCTCTTTGGTCACTTTTTCAAAAACTCAATAAGGTTAGTAAGGCACGACCTACCCTTCACAAAACCATGCTGACTATCCCCAATCAATTCATTTCTCTCTAAATAACTATAATCCTATCCCTAATAATTCTCTCCAATACTTTGCCCACAACAGAAGTAAGACTCACTGGCCTATAATTCCCTGGAAGGTCTCTCTTCCCCTTCTTGAACAATGGGACCACATTCGCTATACTCCAGTCCTCCGGAACCACACCCGTAACCAACGACGACCTGAAGATCAGAGCCAGAGGCTCTGCATTCTCCTCTCTTGCCTCCCAGAGAATCCTAGGGTAAATCCCGTCCGGCCCAGGGTACTTATCCAACTTCAAACCCTCGAGAATTTCTAACACATCCTCCCTATCTACTACAATACTCCCCAATTTGCAACCCTGTACCTCAGTGCTCTCCACAGCTACATTTCCAGCACTCTGCGTGAATACCGAAGAGAAATATTTATTCAGTGCCTCACCAATCTCTTCAGGCTCCACGCACAACTCCCCACTGCTGTCTATGACTGGCCCTAATCTTGCCCTAACCAATCTTCTATTCTTAACATATCTAAAGAAAGCTTTAGGATTCTCCTTAATCCTATCAGCCAAAGCCTTCTCGTGCCCTCTCTTAGCTCTCCTCAATTCATCTTTAGCTCTCTCCTGGCTAATCTATAGCTATCCATTGCACTAACCGAGCCTTCAAGCCGCATCCTGACATAAGCCTCCTTTTTCCTTTTAACCAGCAAATCAACTTTTTTGTACACCAAGGTTCTCTTACTCGACCATTTCCTCCTTGCCTGACAGGGACATACTTATCAAGGACTCGCAGCAGCTGCTCCTTGAATAAGCTCCACATTCCAGATGTTCCCAGTCCCTGTAGATTCCTAGTCCAATCTATGCACCCTAATTCTCTCCTGATGGCCTCATAATTACCCTTCCCCCCAGTATATCTACTGCCCCCAGCTTCATGCCTATCCCTATCCATCACTAAGGTGAACGTAACAGAATTGTGGTCACTATCACCAAAATGTTCACCAACTTCCAAGCCTAACACCTGGTCTGGCTCATTGCCCAGCACCAAATCCAATGTAGCCTCACCTCTAGTTGGCCTATCTACATGGGGAGAACATGCAAACACCATACAGATAGTCACGGATTAAATCGAACCCACTTTGCCACCATGCTGCCTTTTTCCTTCCTTTTCTTCTTGGTGCCTATTTTCCACACATTCTTCTGTGAAGTGTCAATGGATATTTTTCTGATTAAAGGCATTATATATTTAGGACACAGCAGATGATTTTCAGTGAATTACAAGAGACGTGTCTATTCTTGGTCAATTATTTGATAGCTACACACACTTGTTCCTCAGAAAATTACACTCACATCTGTTCAGGAACCACAAAGGTGACAGTGGCATCAGTTGCAATTACATCATCCTCCAACGTGGCTTGAATCTCTTTTGGTAAGTTAATTGGATCAACAATGTTGACCTGGAACGAGAAATGATACCAGATGATAATGTGGCTTGTGTGAAGTGTATTGCAGTTCTGTAGACCTTTGCTTGTACATATATAAACATTGTTAATAACAACCTGAAGCCACAATTTGACTTCAAAGTTACTACACAATCTAAGGCAGGAGTTGAACCTGAAATTTTCTACTTTATGGTTCAGCGCATCTCATGTTGTGCGTTCCCTCACTGGACCAATGGGGATATTTCCACAGGAAATACCTGAAATACCTTTCAGTCCACATGCTGCATTTCTAAATGAAATAACTGGCAATAGTGTCACTTTCCCTTGCTCCCATGTTCTTACCCTTCCTCCTGTCTGATCTGCCAGTTTGCCAAGCTCTGCCAGTCGACAGTCTGTGCCCTCTATTGTCAGAATAGATACGATCACCCTAGAGCAAGGACAGAAATTGTGACACTGCAGGATAGAACATTTTATTATTCCCTTACTATAACTTTACAACTCAGAATTTTACCTTTAGTGTTATAGAAGTTTTTAATGGTATCTCTGTTGGTGTATATTCAATAAATATGAAAATATATGCATGGAAATAGAATTTTATTAGATTCATAATGTGCATTGAAAAGCAGAAGAGAAGACAAATTGATCCAAAAAATAGCAGCCACGTGGCACTCAGATTATAAAATATTATAAAATATTCTTGGAAAGAATAGTGTAATGTAGATTGGAAATTCCACAGGTTTGATGCCAGTGCAGCAGGACACTACAATTTCAGTCTTTATTTCAACATAGCAAGGGTGTAGGGAGAAGGGAAAATAGGTAGCAGGGAATACTTGGAGCATAGAATAAACAAAAGGAGAAGATTCTGAGAAAATTGGTGAAGACAGAAATGTGTAAAGACAAGTTAGTTATAGATGAAGTTTTTTTAAAGTTTATTTATTAGTGTGACAAGTAGGCTTACATTAACACTACAATGAGTGAAAATCCTCTGGGCACCACACACCAATGCCTGTTCAGGTACAGTGAGGGAGAATTTAGCACGGCCAAGTACACGTAACCAACATGTCTTTCGGATTGTGGGAGGAAACCCACGCAGACAGAGGGAGAACTTGCAGATTCCACACAGACAGTGGCCCAAGCTGGGAATCAAACCCAGGTCTCTGGTGCTGTGAGGCAGCAATGTTAACCACTGTACACTGTATCTGCCCAAAAGGAAGCTAACGGTGGTGAAAGATCAAATGATAGACCACCTGGGAGTTAGAGAGAAGAACATTCCCAGATGTGGGAATATTCAAGCTGAGACAGACTTTAGCAAGCTAGTCTGATCCAAACTGTCAACTTAGAGTAACACAGGGACAAGGTGATTGACATTTACGTGCTTTGTAAACAATCCTGAACTGAATGTCATTCTTCTCATTTCTACTTCTAAGAAATCAAAAGGATAAAAAGCTGATGCATTTAGCTACTAAATAACTGTTACTTCAGAAAGGTTGTTTATTGCATATGGACTGTTTTCAGATTGTGCTTGGGTATGATAAAGCTCTATATAAATTCTACATTTCCCAAATTTAAAGTAAAAAAAATTAACAATAACGATTGAACAAACACTGGAATGTAAATGAACACTGCTTACCCGCTTAAGGTTGCTTGCTCTCCTACATTAGAGTAAAACTGTCTGGAACACTTGTACACTTCTTCCTCCACACTCTCCAGGTATCCAAGCCCTGTGTTTGCCCTCCCGTCTGTGCAGATGATTACCTAAATTAAGCAGAACTCACTGTGGTTATAGACCTGACTTTATACACGCAACACGTTTGTTGAGAACCCAGCCCTCTACTGGAAATGTGGCATAGATGATTGTCTCCAGTCCCCCATAATTTCAGAAATAGCACTTGATGGCTGGCTGAAAAGCAGTTTGTGATGTGAATGAGAAGCCTTAATTCCCCACGACTTGCTGCGTAAAGGAAGGGTGAGTTTTGTACTCAGGCTATGAAGGCCAATTGGAGATGCAATCATTGGATTCCAGCTCTGTACTGAGATAGCTGATTTCAGATATTGCAATTTTGTCTTATATTAATTCATCTTACTCCATATTGGTAACCAACAATTCCAGTTGGAAAGTAAGTTGTATGTAACATCAGGCAAGGGTGAAGTTGAGTTGGTGTCTTATGCTGCTTTATAGCTTATAATATAACTGGGGAGAGGCTTTGAGGTGCTCCAGTGTAGAGGGACTGGGTTTCATCATTCATGAGTCACAGAAAACTAGCATGCATTTATAGCAGATAGTAAAGAAAGCAAATGGAATGCTAACATTTATAGCTCAATAGAATATAAAAGTAAGGAAGCATTGTTGCAACTATACGAAGCATTGATGAGGCTGCACTTAGAACATTGTGCATATTTTTGATCCCCCTAATTGAGAAAAGACGTAGCGACAATAGGAGCAGTTCAGAGAAGGTTCGCTAGATTGATTCCAGAGATGAGGGGTTTGTCGTATGAAGAGAGATTGAACAGTTTAAACCTACATTCCCTGGAATTTAGAAGAATGAGGGGAGCTCAAATTGAAGTATACAAGATGATAAAAGTTATGGATAAAGTAGATGTGGAGCAGATGCTTCCACTTGTGGGGTATTCTAGGATGAAAGGTTATAGTCGTAGCGTAAGGGGTAGCAAATTTTAAACAGAGTTGAGGAGAAACTGTTTCTCTCAAAGGGTTGTAAATCTATGGAATTCACTACCCCAAAGTGTAGTGAATGCTGGGACAGTGAATATATTTGAGGTATTAAATAGATTTTTAATTGGTAATGGATTGAAGGGTTATGGGGAGAAGGAAAATGGGGATGAGGAGCATATTAATCATGATTGAATGGCAGAGCGGACTCAGTGGGCCGAGTGGTCTTATTCTGCCCCTGTATTTTATGAACTTATGAACCTGCCAACATTCACAACTATCAAACAACAAAATATGATCACATTAGCAAAATATCACAGAAAAACCAGCACTCTTAGAACTCCAGTGGCTTCAAGAGAAGATGTGAATGAACATTTTTTTCAAATTGACCCATTTTTGGGTCCCTATGGATGCCTGCTGTTCTTACGTGGCTTACTCATACAGTCAAGTGCTATTGTCACATTTGAAGTGGTTGTGAAGAGGGGCAACTGCAGTGAAAAATGACCTTTAGCTACGCTTGATTGCAAAGTGGTATCGAAAACTCAGTGTGCAGAAGAATTACAGGCATGAATTCACATTGCATTGCTGTGTAACATAGTATTCTTCCCCTGTTCCTTCCAATTTAAAAACATTTTCCTTTTGGCTGAAGACTGCTTATATTTTTAAATCAGATTAATGCTACCAGTCTTGTTAACATCAGTCAAAGTGGAGTTGCCTGTGTGTTTTCCAGTGTTGGATGGAAAGAGCATTAAACAAATTGGGAAAATCTAGGCTTTAGTGAGATTACAGGAGGGATTTTCCATGCAATCTGCTACGTGTTTTGCGGCAGCAAATGCAGCCCACTGCGACAGGCCGTAGAATCTCCTGGTCCTGTCACTGCAATGGGATTTCTTGTTGAACACACCCTTCATTGCTGGGAAACCCATGGTGAGGGTGCACTATCAGTGGGATTGGGAGATCACATGAACAGCTGAAAATCTACAACTCACAGGTTAAAAAAAACATATTTCATTTATTATGTAAATTAGAGTCATTGGATGGGATTTTCTGTTCGCATTTGATCCAATCTGGAAATACCCCACCAAAGGTCAATGGATCTTTGCGTGGTCCGCCTCTGTCCAATGCAATTCCTGTGGCAGGTGGGATGGGAGAATTCTACCCATAGAATTCTAACAGTACAGAAAGAACTCATTTGGCTCCAGTTAACTCTTTGAAAGAATTAATCATACTTCCCAGTTCTTTCCTCATAGTTCTGGTTCTGATCTGCAATTATTTGAATTCCAATTACTGCGCACTTACCTTTGACCCGGGTTTCTTTGATGCTATTGATACTGAGACGAGTGCAGCTGGTCCCAGGGCCGTTGCACCTTGTTCTCGCATTCTATAGGGATGAGTAAAGACAAGGGACCATCAAGAGAAAGTACAGCTCTGTTCTGGCCTGTGTTGTGTTATCTGAACTCAGATTGGTGATGTGCTAGATCTATACTTGACTAGGAAGGGAGAAGAAAAGAGCTGCTGTGTTCCTGTTCACCTGAGAGACTGCTGCTGGATAGTGTGTGTACATTAGCTGAAGCCTGGATTGACATTGACTGTGAATGTCCCATGTAATTAAACTCTCTTACATATGTGGTTACTATGTTGGTAGCTTGCCCATTTAGAGCTGGGTTTTAACAGGAGTCAGTCACTTCATCTGAAAAGTTGGAATCAAACAAAAGAATGCAGGACAAATCGATCAGTCAGGCTATAAGATGTAAGGATGAATTAAACAATTTAGCTAAAGATGGAATAGATCTAACATCTCCGCATTAGAGTAAAATCACGTGCTGGTCAAACATTCAACCTCAAGGACCTGAGATCAGCAGAACTTGCCAACAAGGTTATTTGAAAAACCAACAGTTTCTAGCTAGAAGATATGTAGACCAGATCAGATTTTAAATAATGTTCTGTATACCAGCTAACTGTAATAAGATGTCTTTATCTGTGACTTGGTGGAGAGTGACATACTAAAATGCTGTCCCTGTGATTGCTGTATTAGACAGCTGTGTTAGAGCTGTATTAGAGAATGATACTACTCCAAAGGTTTATCTGGGGTAGTTCCTTCCATGCTTGAATCATGAATAAACTATTATAACCTGTCCCTGGGTCTCCTGTAGACAGTTGGAAGAAGTCCACCACAACAGCACAAAAGAAAAGTCAAGGACAAGAATGGGCTGTTTGGCCCACCAAAGTTCCAGCTCTATGATTCAAACTCTGCTCAGTAGCTGACTATGTATGAATGTTAGTAACATTAGCACCTGTACAATTCTGCTGGTCAATTTATTCCAGATATGGTCAGCCTTTATAAGAATAAGTTCCTTCTGTCTTTTCCTACTGCTTAGTAAATGCTGGCCCTGTCTGATTTTTAAACAGGGAGCAGAAGGAGATGGGCTTACAACAGGGAAAGGAATGAGGAAAATAGAGATTGAATTCTGAGAAAGATGAGTGATGGGATAGACTGCTTGATCTTGCATTTTCTTGAAGAAAATGAGTTTCTAATAAACTGCATCCTGAGAATGTAAAAGTAAAGTAAAATAAAGTTTATTTTTTGGACACAAGTAAGGCTTATATTAACACTGCAATGAAGTTACTGTAAAATAATCCTAGTCACCACCGCCCAGCACCTGTTCATGTCAATGCACCTAACCAGCACATCTTTCAGAATGCAGGAGGAAACCAGCACCAGAGGAAACCCATACAGACATGGGGAGAATGTACAAACTTGATACAGATAGTGATCCAAGCCAGGAATCGAATCCGGGTTCCTGGCGCTATGAGGTAGCAGTACTAATCACTGTACTACCATGAGATGACCCTTTGGAGTTACCTTGACTATTCTTTGATTTCAGCTCTGGCTATGGGAGAATATCTCGGTGTAACTCTGTCTAGCAGGATGATGTGCTGTATTTATATTGGACAAACCAATTCCAACAAAACGAGTATGATTTGTGCCCATTTTGTAATTGCTTAAATTCAATTTGTGAACAGTGAATGCAATACTTACCCATGTACTCGGTAATTTAGGGCGTGAAGGCTTTCTGCAATGCATCGCGGAAGAGGATAATCTCTCCCCCTTGTTGTTAGGTAGTCAGAGTCCAATAGCTGATAATCACTCAGTCCAACAGGCTCACACAGACCATCCCCATAGATTGTTACCTAGAGAAAAGAAGGGATATGGACTCAGTAAGGCCTGGAGTTTTTGCTTAATTGTTTTTTGGTTTGCTAAGCTCAATAAATGGCAGAATTTTAAGTGCAATTAAATTCAGCATCACTAGAGTTGCCCAACCTTTTCAGTTAGTTTAAAGTGCATTACACTAGTAATGTTGCCCACACCTCCAGAATGAAATAATCATCATTAGGAGTTTTCACTAACTGCCCTCATTAGCAGAGTTTTGAGGAGACTTCAAAAATTAACCTGCATCTTTTGAGCACAAAGACAGTGAATGAAAACATTTCAAATAGGATAGCCCACTTTGTTTATTTACTGAAAGACTGAATTTCTGAATGTAAGGAGCAAATAGTTCTTTTTTCTGCAAACATTATTCTCAGTAATATCTCATTATGAAAAGATGGAGATTTGATACTATGATTAACATTTCTTTGTGATTAAACTCATTTTCAGCTAATCAAATTGCACCGCGTTGCACTATATTAAGGAATGTTTTTAAGTACTTTTTTAAGAGAAGGATTGCTGCCTGATTGTGCTAATCCATGGAAGATTTTGCATGTGGTAATGGGGATGCGCAGAGAATGAAAGGAAAAAGAACATTTTTCAAAATGGGCAGAATCTTGGATGCAATTTATGCCAATTTCACCGATTACACATAAATCTTCATCCCAAGTATTGAATTACTAAGGGGAGGCAGCGGTGCAACATGGATGGTTGTGTAGTGGTATTGTCACTGGTAATCCAGAGACTCAGATAAGTCTCTGGGGACCCGGGTTCAAATCGCACCGTGAAGATAGTGAAATTTGAATTCAATAAAAATCTGAAATTAAAAGTCTGATGATGACAATAAAACCATATTGATTGTCATTAAAAAAAAACAGGTGGACAATCCTCATGCCCTTTAGGGAAGAAAATATCCCAATCTTATCTGGCCTGGCCTACCGCAGGAATGTGCAAGGCACTCAGTTCAAGGGCAATTAGGGATGGGCAATAAATGCTGACCCAGCCAGTGATTCCCACTACCCATCAATAAATAAAAATTGTTGAAATTAGCAATAGACATTAGCTAAAATTGTCTGTCTCGCATGCCCTGGTATCGCTGCGAGCGGGAATGGAAAATCTGACGCTCAGCCAAATCCCCATTCATTGGAGCAAGACTGGTTAATTCCAACCACAAATGAGGTCAGAGAATTCCAGCCATCAGAATGAAATGATTCCACAGGCCAAGAGATATTGCTATTGAAGTGTTAAAGTGGCGAACAATGTGTGTGAAGGGAATCCTGAGCAGGTTAGATGTAAGGATTCGCATTCTAATCAGCAATCTCTGACTGTCTGTGCTGATGTGTGCTATTGCAGACCAGAACACTGCATTTGCCTGAGGAAGACACAGAGTGTTGAAAGCTCGCGTTTTTACTATCAAATAAATCGGTTGGATTATAAATTGGTGTTGCTAAATTCTTACTGAGTATATACCACTCACCCAGAAAGCTCTACTGTCAGATACACCCACTCATCAATCTAATGAGTCCATACGTCAGTTTATCTACCCAAGGTACCATTCTTATTATTTCCTAAATGTCACTATACCTCATCGTTAAATGTAACCAAGGCAACTCGCTTTTGAGGGCTGGTTTGTGTCATGTGATTCAAAGATTTCAAGATTGCTTCTTGAACACTCTGTAACAAGGAAAAGATGTGGTCAGTTTAGCCGATGATGTACAACAGTTTCTACATTCGACCTTACCAAATATTGGCACTGCATTATCACCAATGAAAAATAATGAATATCAGCTGTCCTGGGAGAGTTCTCCATTCTGTTTATTTCACATTGCAGGGACAGTTATTCCCCTAAATTTTGTTTTATTTTTAATGAAGCCCATCTCTGCAGTCTTGAAACATTTTCATTACAATGTTGATGACATGACTGCATCAGCATATTTCTAAATATCACTTATTATTGTAAAAACATTAAAATTATTGTTTGATAAATTAAAATAGAGAATACGTTGATTAAATATCCAGTTATACAATGGTCCCAGAATGTTGTTTGTAGTGGGCAGCAAATCAGGTTTGAATGATGAATTTATCATTGAGGACAAAATATCCTCCAGTGTTTCTTGATTTATTTTAAGAATTAAAGAATATTTTTTCAGAACATGCCTTCAGGATATTAAGTGGGTGGGACATTATAGATTGAGTAATGGGTGATAAATAAAATGGGTGATGTTAATTCTTTAGCACTTTTGATATCCCTTTTAATGACTTTAATGAAAAAATTCATCAAGTGTGGCATTTTCAATGGTTTTTTCAATATTGTTTGTTTCTCACCAAAGCTCAAAGTTAATGTTACCCTCAGGGGCTTGCTGAGAGGGAAAGTCATTCCTGCTGGGCCTGTAAGTAAACACTGGGCTGACTAGTGAATCCAAATCTGCTATCCAACGGCAAAGAAATGGACAGATTTTGGCCTGGCCTGGTTCACTTATTGTTCTCCTTCCTCTCTTGCCTGGTTTCTATGCAAAGATCCTGTTGAAACCAAGACCTGGCTATGTGAAGAGTCATGGCTGTGAATCTGTGCCACTGCCACTGTTGAGTTTTAACTGTGTATAAGAGTGACTGGACTCCCACAGATCTCCAAAAGGCTACCCTCATACTAAAAGCTATTGGAAGGTCGGCACTGGGAGAACTTGAGTTGCCAGGATTAAATTCTGTCCACTGTTGTCAGCAGCCTGTCTGTTGGATTTTTGATCATGGGAGCAAATGTTGTGCCTTATTGTGTCAAGTGTTAAAATCCATTCAAGTGCTTTTGGTTAGGAATAACAGCAGCTACCCATACTGATTCATTCCTTTCCCTGCTTATTAACCAAGATTGTCCAATGCATTGGAGAATAGGATTGATTTTAGGAGTGTTCTAATCTGTGCAGTGCTGAATCACAGCACAAAATGCATTTACTCACGCATCTATCGGGAAAATCTTTTTTGAATAAAGAAAATCCCAGAAAACTCCCAACAGTTCTATTTCTGCAATTAAAATGATCTATGGGAAGTACAAGAAATCCCCTAGTTGTCTCATAGCAAAATAATTTGATTCTGCAAACTGAGGCATCTGTAATTTTCAAAACCGTTAGAAAGCAATTTTATATCGTCTGTAAAGCCAAGAAAAATCATTTCGAAACATGACAATTACTGAGACAAAACTTGCACTTAGCTTCCACATGATCATCTTTTGTTTCCAAATAGTTCCTGATGGTGACAACCCAGCTTCGAAATTACTGTGCCTCTTTCAGCTAATTCTTGCTGTAAATTGGTATAGTAGAAAACATAGGGAAAGCAGGCTAGGCCCAGATTACAGGCTCAAACCTCTTCTGTCAGTCTATATGTAGCTGTTTTGGGCCAGAACATTTGCCCAAACAAAGGTTGCCTGTGGCTGCTGAGGCATTTCCAGGAATCGCAGAATTCTCCTGCTCTGGGGATGGGGCCTGCAATGCACTGGTATGATCTGGGTGTCCTGGGTGTGGGCTTACTCCACTGTGAGTTTGCAAAAAGTAGTTTTTCTGTTTTGGCTCCTGCATAAGAGGGGTCCATCACACCTGCACTTCTTAGAAGGGTTATAGAAATTTCCTAATGGTAGGCACACATTGGGAAATGCAGATCTGAGAAACTTTAGCAAGGTGGAAGGTTCTGATGGATGTAACCTGGTATTTACACCAAATTTGCAAATCTACAGATGTCCAAGCCTTTTATTTTTAAACCAGGAGAGAAAATGTTGGAAAATCTCAGCAGGTCAGGCAATATCTGTAAGGAGACAAAAGATCTGACATTTGTCCAAGTTTTGACAAAAGGTGATCTGTACTTGAAACATCAGCTTTTTTCTCTCCTTATAGATACTGCCTGACCTGCTGAGATTTTCCAGCAGCTTCTCTTTTGGTTTCATATTCCAGCACCAGTAGTAATTTGCTTTTGTCTCTTATTTTTAAAGCGGTTTCTGATGATAAGATGTGCCCACAGTTCAAAAAATGATGACAAAACTTTGAAAAGAGATCTTGCTTATAAAAGTGTTCCTGAAGGCAAAATTTCTTTGTTAAAATAGCAAAAGAATCTCAATGGCACAATTCTGGCCTTGGTCTTGCCTAAATTGTCCCTTAGTGTCCCAAGATGTGTAGGTTAGGGAGATTAGTGAGATAAATACTTGGGATTACAGGGAACATATCTGGGTGGGATTATGTGGCATTACAAAGGTAGGGCCTGGGTGGGATTGTTGTCAGTGCAGACTTGACAGGCCGAATAGCCTCTTTCTATAATCTAGGGATTTTATGATTCTACGATTAGATTTAGAGAGGGTTTTCTGGCAGAATCCCCAAAGAACTGGAATAAAAAGTTAAAAGCTAGCTGCAATGCCAGCTCCCTTGGTGATCTACCAGTCTCCACTGGAATCGCAGCAGGAGATCAGGACATCCCCCGTGAAATTTCAGTATCACATTACATTAAATGAATCCAAATACTTCAAAAGAGATACTCATTCTTTAAAGACGGGTTATTTAAAAATGTTCTCTAAGGAGTTAGAGGACAGGATTTTATGCCTCTTCACTTACATGGCATCTTTTTCAGCAATGGAGGCTGCCCACCATTGGAGGCCAATGGGATTTTCTGGTCTGATCAGTGTCTACACAGTTTGTGTGACTCGCCCGTCCCACTGTGAGGGATCGCCTTTGCAGGACTATAATTTCCCATCAGTGGGAAGGGCCAGATAATCTGCCCAGTGACTTTATAAAGCGACACTGATAGTGAGCTTTTTGGTTTTAAAAAGGTCATCCAGGTTCAACTCTCCTGAACAGTGGTAGTGTTTCAAAGAGAAAGCTTAGCAAACATTTCCAGAAATGTCTTTATTCAAAAAAGGAAAATGAAGAGTGGAAAATTACCAAACATTCATTTTCTTCCAGCTTAACAACAAACTGAATTTTAATCATAATTAAAGCCTATTTCAGATTTTTACAGATATAAGATTGACTATGAACTAGACATGATTTGCTGGAATGAAGTGAAAATAACTTGTTTCCTAAATTTCATTTTTATCTCCTGTCCCTGATTTCACAACTTATTCTCTTTTTCTTTCAATCCTCTCCACACACACAGCCACACAAATAAATATTTGCACAAATATGTTAGTGACAACTGGGTTTGCAAAGCTCATGAAAGATCCACTTCCAGGACCAAATCAAATATTCTTCTGTAAAAATACAAAATTAAGGGAAGCAGGAATAACCTTGTGGCATCTTCTCAGTGAACTTACTCAGTCAGATCTCTTCTCTGTGTCTTCTTCCTTGAGCAGGATGACACACATTCCTCTTAAGAAAGTAGTGAGGAAGGGCTAGAATATTCCATTATGGTTCCATTGGTCCATTGCATGAAATGGAAGCGCTATGGGCTGTAATCTCTAGCTGTTCATGTCCTGCCACTGCTGCCAGTGAAGACAGAGAATTGGCATTCAGCTAAATCTCCCTTCACTGCAGTGGGATCAAAGAAGGCCAGAGAATCCCAAAATCTGATTACGGTTAATTATATAGTGAGATTAAATAACATCGAAAATAAGGGACGACTGTTAACGATTAAGAAGATAAACTGTAACTTCTTCACACACAAGCCCTTTGGCATGCTCATTTCTGAACCAAATGGTTGAGGGTTTTATAGAGCATCAGTATGCCACCCTACCCTGGCTCTGATCTTCAGGTCGTCGTTGGTTACGGATGTGGTTCTGGAGGACTGGAGGATAGCGAATGTGGTGCCATTGTTCAAGAAGGGGAAGAGAGACCTTCCAGGGAATTATAGGCCAGTGAGTCTTACTTCTGTTGTGGGCAAAGTAGTGGAGAGAATTATTAGGGATAGGATTTATAGTTATTTAGAGAGAAATGAATTGATTGGGGATAGTCAGCATGGTTTCGTGAAGGGTAGGTCATGCCTTACTAACCTCATTGAGTTTTTTGAGAAAGTGACCAAAGAGTTGGATGGGGGTAAGGCGGTTGATGTAGTATATATGGACTTTAGTAAGGCGTTTGATAAGGTGGCCCATGGAAGACTTCTACAGAAAATGCAGATGTGTGGAATAGAGGGTGATTTAGCTAATTGATTAGGAATTGGCTGGCAGATAGAAGACAGAGGGTGGTGGTTGATGGGAGATATTCATCGTGGAGTTCGGTGACGAGTGGTGTGCCTCAGGGTCTGTTTTGGGGCCCCTGCTGTTTGTAATTTTTATAAATGATCTGGATGAGGGTATTGAGGCATGGATCAGTAAATTTGCAGATGACACTAAAGTTGGTGGAGTGGTAGATAGTGAAGAGGGGTGTTTTAGTTTACAGAGTGACTTGGACAAGTTGCAGAGCTGGGCCGAGAGGTGGCGAATGGAGTTTAATGTGGAAAAGTGTGAGGTAATGCACTTTGGCAGGAATAATAAATGTGTAGAGTATAGGGCTAATGGTAGGATTCTTAATAGTGTTGATGAACAGAGGGATCTTGTGTATATGTGCATAGATCCCTGAAAGTAGGCAGTCAAGTCGATAAGGTTGTCAAGAAGGCATACGGAGTCTTAGCTTTTATTGGTAGGGGGATTGAATTTCGGAGCCGCAACGTCATTTTGCAACTGTACAAAACTCTAGTGCGGCCGCACTTGGAGTATTGTGTGCAGTTCTGGTCCCCCACATTATAAGAAAGATGTGGAGGCATTGGAGAGGGTACAGAGGAGGTTTACCAGGATGTTGCCTGGTATGGAGGGCAGGTCTTATGAAGAGAGCTGAGGGATTTGAGGTTGTTTTCGTTAGAAAGGAGGCGGCTAAGAGGGGACCTAATCGAAACATATAAGATGATTAGAGGTTTAGATAGGGTGGACAGTGCTAGCCTTTTTCCTAGGATGGAGAAAGCTAGCACGAGGGGACACAGCTTTAAATTAAGGGGTGATAGTTATAGGGCGGATATCAGAGGTAGGTTCTTTACCCAGAGGGTGGTTAGGGAGTGGAATGCCCTGCCTGCGGCAGTTGTAGATGCGCCAAGTTTGGTGGCGTTTAAGAGGTTAGTTGATAAGTATATGGAAGAGAAGGGAATGGTTTAGTTTGGAGAGGCATTGCTTTTTATATTGGTCGGTGCAACATCGAAGGCCGAAGGGCCTGTTCTGTGCTGTAATGTTCTATGTTCTATGTTCTATGTACCCAACATTCATTGTATTTCCAATTGGGTCTCCTGAAAGATCAAAGCAAATAGTTACCTGTAGTCTTGAAATATGAACTGTTCTAGAACGTTCATCAGCAACCTCAATCTAGAAAGGAGAATGGAAGACCTTGAGTTGGTTTAGACATGAGTCCTGGAATTGGTGTGAACAATTATAATGGCCCCAAGATCATCATGATACTGCATCTTAAGAATCAAAAGCAAAGCACCACAGCAATTTGGTGTACTTCAATAGATCAGTCCTTTACATTGGAAATCATTGAAGAAGCCATATGAAAATAATGAAATATACACTTTGAGGACAATACATTTCAAATACAGTTAATGTTTTGATGTGCTTTATGGATCTGTTATGTAAATAACATATGTTCTTCACTACTGACACTACATCCATGATTCACTGTACAAATATTGTAGAGTGCATCTCAGTGTTTTACCTGCACCTGATTTTATCAAAATATCTCTCAAAACCCTTGGCACAGTGGTTGGTCAAGCCTGTTTAGTGTTCCCAGTACTTTCTATCTTATTAATAGAGAAATGTTATACACAGCTAAGGATAGTCACAATTATATTTTGTGCAGTACTGTTAATTCTCTGGGTATTGCAATGGTAAGACTTTTCCTAATTTTGAGTAGTTTTATTACTGTACTTAAAATGTTCTAAGTTTAATGTTATGTTTGGTATTATAGTTAGAGTTGTAAATAAAGAAACTGGCTTGTCTGCACTGGTGAAGAGTTATCTAAATACATTGGTGACAGTGACACTTGACATGTAGTTGTTTTAGATTCTGAAGTTCCTCTCATGATTCAAGCTAATATTCTGGGGCAGTGATCTCTTAGAGGCCCCAGGACTCCTTCTTACCTCACTGGTTACACACATGCTTCCAGAGGTATCTACACAGAAGACCACTAAAGAGTCATCCACATTCATGTAATCTTCATCGGTAGACCCTGAGATATATATCACATCTTGACTGTTGGGTATTGTGCTCAAGGTTCGAGTCACCACATTGTGCTTATAACAGAATTCGCAGGGCCATATCTGAACAGAGAAGAAAACAGACCTGGAGTTCAGAGTTTAATAAAAAGATAATTTGCATAAATAATTATAAAGACAACTCACAACATCAAGCTAGACTGTAAATAGGACTCCATCATATGCAACATTTTAAAATAGGCATGTCCTTTAAGCTCAGTTATATTGCAAGTTTTATCAGGGCCGTTAGAAATATTATTTTATTTTTTATTTTGCTAAATAAGATGATCTTTGCTCTGAAAGAAGTAGCAGTAATGACAATTTGTAATTATTTAAAATGTCTGGGGAATCTGTAATTATTTTTAAAATGTTTGAAAAGGAATTTTAAGAGTTTGAATAAATTGTAAAGGTATCAAAGGTAATATTTTTTGGATGGAAAGAAATACTAGACCACCTGACACTTGTTGTGGAAAGAGTATGTGTCAGAAGGAAGTTAAGTTATGGGAGCCATGTGGCCAGAGATAAGGAGAAGCTGTAGGCAAAAGATGATCAACACACAGATGCAGATACAAAGAGAAGGCAGAAGGAGGAAAACAGAATTTGTATAAGGAGAATCAGAAAAACTCTCTATGAAAATGTCAGTTTGCCATTTGGCACTAAGAAGAAAAGTTCCAGAAGGTTTTGGGAAAGTCTTGTATGGATGAGTTAAATGGGACTGAAGCTCAGGTGTGTGAAACAGATGGGAATTCGTACCAGAGGACCAGATTGTGAACTGGACATTGTTGGTTAGTTAAAAAGGAACACTGGAGAATGATGCTGTCAGGACTAATGCGACTGAGTGGAAGAGAATTTATGCCTTGTCAATGTTAATTGTATTCGGGGTTTTCCAGTAGAATATGACTGCTGGTGAATGCAACATGGAGTACTGAATGGGAATGTGAACAATCCTTCATAATGGACGCCGGGTTAAAGATCATCTTTAGAACTGCATATGGTACCACATGTGTGTTGGAAGTGATGTGGGTGTTTGTGGTTGTGCAAAATGTATTTCAGTGATATCAAATACTTCAAGTGAAATTTACATTTTTAGTTTGAAGTAACATTTGGATATTATTTTATTTTTAAAAATTCATTAGGGGATATGGGTTTCATTTGCAAGGCCAGCATTCATTTCCCATCCCCAATTGCCCTTGAGAAGCTTTAATTTATGTTGATTCTGAATTGTATTAATGTAAAAGTGAAAGTCAACAATGAAATCTTGTCTGGCAAATTTCTTCATTGGGGTACTTTAAGATTGTAGCTGAAAGTAAAATCCTTTCAATTGCCCGTGTTCTAAGGCTTGCCATTGCAATTTCACTTCTGCAGCAATCCTCAATAATCATACGATGGCTGATCCAAGCTTGTCAAATAGGAAAATATCATGTATGTAGAAAATGTGAGGCCCATATCTGAGGTATTGTGCACAGTTTTGGTCCGCTTATTTGAGGAAAGATATAGTAGCATTGGAGGCAGTTCAGAGGATGCTCATGAGATTGATCCCAGAGATGAGGGGTTTGTCGTATGAAGAGAGATTGAACAGTTTAGACTTATACTCTCCGGAATTTAGAAGAATGAGGGGAATTCAAATTGATATAAGGTATAAATAAAGTAAGCATGGAGTGGATACTTCCACTGATGGGGCATTCGAGGATGAGAGGTCATAGTCTTAGGGTAAGGGGTAGCAAAATGGTGATGACAAACACATTAGCCATGATCGAATGGCAGAGCGAACTCAATGGGCCAAATGACCCAATTCTGCTCCTATATTTTATGAACTTATGTGAGCTCTTACGTATCATGTTTCCTTGAATTATAGCAATGATGTTTCTCTAAAAAATGTGGATTATTATTCAGCATTATTGTACAAATACAGAACTCACTATGTCAGCATGTTTCTGGTGAATCCGGCTAATGCTTGACAAAGCTGCTGAACAATTCTGGCAGTAGATGGCTTTCACAGTCTGGGATCGCTCTATAATGGAGCAGAAACATGAAGTTCAGTTTGACTCAGTCGGCGCTACACTTACCAAGTCAATAGTTAATTGTTTCCAACAGCCTTCAGTTCCATTCACTGATTGCTCAGATTGGGTTCCAAACTGCAGCAACTGATCTGGATTGATTTCTTCCTCTTTAGTCCTATCTTGCAACTGACCAAATTGGTTGATATTGATCAACGTCTCATCAAGTGAAATAAAATGGGTTTTACTTATGAAACAAGTTGTTGCCTGAGTTGAATGCTAAAGTAACAGTTGCATGTGTGAGAACAAACTGCCACATTGGCCTAACAACAGTTACGGCAGCTCAGAGTAATTGGTTATACGTGAAAGGTTTTGTGATATTTCAGTGAGATACGTTAAGATGCAATTTAAATACAAGCTTCTTTTCTGTAAATGTGATGTAGAGATTTACAGCATCAGAGAGGAAGGAGGCAATTATCTAACACCCCTTGTGGGAAGGCTAAAATAGAAACTAGCATTGGGGAAAATTGTCCATAAGCCTGTGATACATCATTCCCTGGCACATTGGTACATCAAAGGGATGAGTCAGGCCTGTAATGAGAATCTATATCCCTTTATTTTTACATGCAGAATAATGACCTGATAATGCACTTACCATCACTGATGTCTACCAACTTTCCCAGGTTAACAGAGACCACATTTACATTGGCTTTCTTACTCTTGGGGGAACTAGACTTCTTAGGGGCTGGAAAAGCTACAAGAAAACAGACATTAAGTTACTCAAACTTCACCTCATGTACTAAAAATTATTATTATATTAGCCATCAAATCAACCAGAGAGGAGCAACAACATCAATCAAACATCAGAATGTAATAGGAACAGGAGTGAGTTACTGAGAGGAACAGGAGTAAGTTACACAGAAACAGGGGTGAGTTACTCAGGAATGGGAATAAGCTACAGAGAGGAATAGGAGTGAATTACAGAGTGGAACAGAATAGGAATTAAGCATATTGGGCAACTGATCATTTAGTTTGAGTGATGAACCCAGAAAATATTATCTCCTGGGCAAGAAGAGTTTGCCTGGACTGTGACTTTGCTCAAAATCAGCAGGATACTGTCCATGTCATTGAACATGAGTCAATATTGTCAAAATCAGATCGGGGAAGTGATGTCTATATTGGAATATAACCAAAGGATTGGGAAGTGATATCCAGATTAGAATATAACCAAAGGTGTTGAGATGTTCATGTTTATTTCTAGAATAATCAATTCATTAACGTGAATTATGGGCTGAAATCCAATCAAGGGATTTTGGTGCTCCCAAACACATTCTTTTTTAAATATTTTAATATTGAATTTTTAATGTGATCATTTTAAATATTTTGGTTTTTCATCTATAGGCTATCTAACCTATCCACTAACTGCCTGTGAACTTGTTAGTGATACTGTAGAGTATCCAATCCCAATTATTTCAATAACAGAATATACGTTCATAGTGAAATATGGGTCCATACGTTAAGAATAATTAGGGAAAGTCAGGCAAATTTCTTTTCCAAAGAATAATTGGATTTTGGAATAGGTTTCTAAGAAAGGCAAGTGAAGTGGGTAGGATAGTTGTATCCAAGTTGATATATTAAGAAGGCATATACACACATCCTTTCATCTAAAATGAACAGGCTGATTGGGTCTGAACCCTTTTCCACAAGCCAACCACTGTTACACATCCCAGTGCGAGCCATTAATGGATACACCTCACTGCAGTTATCAGTCTGTTATCTGACAAGAGTGAGTTACACAGAGGAACAGGAGTAAGTCACAGGGAGGGACAGGAGTGAGTTACAGAGAGAGGAACGGGAGAATGTAGACTGGTCTACTTGTGTTCCAGACACATAAAGATGTGGTTAACTCTAAAAAGCCCTCTGAAATGACCTAGCAAGCTATTCAGTTGAAGGGCAATTAGGGATGAATGAATTAAAAAAAACAACTAAAAACCTCAGACCGGGAAAGCAGGGGGTGAGAACTGATGGGTAGAGGAAAAGTCTCAGTCCTGAAATGAAGCAGTCATGGATACAAATCTGAATAACCAAAGAACATAATGAATACTGAATGCTCTTTCTCCCCTTCCTTCCACTTGTGGGTGGCACAGTGGCAGTGGGCAGAATGGTGACACAGTGGTTAGCAATGCTGCCTCCCAGCACCAGAGGCCCAGGTTCGATTCCCGGCTTGGATCACTGTCTGTGAGGAGTCTGCACATTCTCCCCTGTCTGTGTGGGTTTCCTCTGGGTGTTCCAGTTTCCTCCCACATCTGAAAGATGTGCAGATTAGGTGCATTGACCATGCTAAATTCTCCCTCAGCATACCTGAACAGGCGCTGGAGTGTGGCGACTAGAGGATTTTCACATTGCAACTTCATTGAAATGTTAATGTCAGCCTATTTGTAACACTAATAAATAACTTTAAAAGCTTTGACTTTATCTTTGGTTCTGAAAGGTTACACACTTTGCTGAGAGATGCATATTGGGAATCCATTGTACCTTGGCCAGTACGACATTTTGCAGGTATGAGTTCAGACGGAAAGTACTGCAGACTATTTAACCATGAGGAGTACCACATCCCAGACCAATTTTGCCCTCATTTAAATTCCACATACATGAGCTTCCATGGAGGGCTTACTGGATAATGATCTGAAGTGAGAACATAGCCAAATTATTTTCTGTTCCTTAGCCTACAGGCTAAGTAAACTGATCCAACATAGGATTGAGATGCAGCATTGTTGAATTGGGCTTCTGTTGAATAGCCTGCCAACACTGTCCAGAATCACTTTCAGGCTGGGTTCATGTAAAAGAATCATCCCCACTCTAATGGGATTGAATAGTTGGTTAGGCTGTCTGAAACAGGTGATGAAATGCAATCATTGTGGAAGTCATTACACTGAACACCCCGAATCTCCTCATCTCAGAAGTTGCAGTCTAAAAAAATTTAATACAAATTCGCTTTGTTTTAAAACACAATAATTCATTCACAAATTCATTCTGGGAGAAGAGTGATTAAAAAGTCCCAAGGTGAAACAGTAAGATTGGGCGAATCCTCTTAAGCAATCCCTATAATTATTAAGGAAAAGCAAGCATTTATACAATCCCTATCATATCCTCAGAATCTTTCACTGCACTTTTAGCACCAGTAAATTAATTTTAAAATACAGTTACTCTTGTCATGCGGCCACACAGGTTACACAACTCAATCATTTTAGGAAGCAAAATAATTTCACTTATCATGAAGCAACTTACTACGTTTGGGCCTTGGTGGAGGAGTCTGAGGGTGTGTGTTCAGTTCACTTGGCAGAGACGCAGAGAGATGAAAGCTGTTAAGAGAACTGAGACGTGGAGGCAGAGGAGGAGCCTGGCTGTCTTCATCATCTGATACCAAGCACAATATCAAAACTTAGTAAGAAATACAGAGAGAGTATAACTGATACTATTCATTCTCTATCATCTTTTGTTTTTCTCTCTCTGTTCCATCTTCTGTCTGAAACAATGCTGCCCTACATTCTTTTCTTTCCCACCTTTTTTCCCATTTTACTGAGATCAATTGGGCTCGCTTTTAAGTCTGTGTAAATCAATCTGTTTAGAGTGTGTTAAAATCGAGCTCCAGGACTCTCACATTAACCTCCTGCTAGATCCTTGAAGTAATCCTACATCTCACCTCTTTCAGTCTTCCCTTCCTTCTGACATTTATAAAATCTAAGTTCAGTATCAACTAATCAGGACTTCAACTCTCCAAATGCGCAAGATTAAACAGCAGTGTGTTATGCAAGAGCTTTGCAATTGACAGGTGTACATTATCTGACCGTGTCTTCTCCCAATGCCGAGCTCTTACTCCATAATCCTGATGCACTGTCTCCACCTGAAATGCTCCTTTCAATTCTCATTGGAAGAGAAATTTGGAGCATTCCACAATCCACAACAGATAACCCTCAGAGAAGAAGCAATCACTGCCTGCATGCAGCAAGACCTAGATAGTATTTAGGTTTGTGCTAATAAATGGCAGGTAATGTTTGTGCCATGCAAGTGCCAAGATATGTTCATCTCTAACAGAAGAGAATCTAATCATATCCCCTTGACATCCTTAAACATTGAATCCCTCTAATAGCTACAGGGCACCAATATGTCCCATATATGAGATAAACTCCAGTGACTCATAATTACTTCTTTGACAACAGCTTCCAGAAACATGAATTCTACCACCTGAAAAGGAGGAAGGTGCATGGAAATATCATTACCACCAAGTTCCTCTCCAAGTCATACACTTGGAAATATACTGCCATTTCTTCATTGTCGCTGGGTCAAATTCTTGGAGCAGTGTCTCCAGCGACGCCTACACTACAAGGACTGCAGCATTTCAAGTAGTACTACAAGCTAATCAAGGGCAGTTAGGAATGGATCAGTAAATGCTGGCCCTGCCACTAATGTTCAACTCCATGAATGAATAAAGCAGAATAGACAGCACTGTATTTTTATGTAAAGTGCTCAGTCTGACAAGCTGACTCCTGTGCTCTTTGCCAACTGGAACCACAAATCCAGGCAATCGACCTGAATGGATCAGGGATAAGTCTTTACCTGCTGGAATTGATTTTCTAGTTCTGATAGGAGGCTTTGGAAGCTTTTCTCGGTTCCCACCGTGTGAAGGTTTTGGCACGGTGGCATACACACAGCTCTCCTCAGTTGAAGGTGATTGTAGGAAACGGTTGTCATACTGATGAATACTGCCTCTGGACTGGAGTGGTGGAGGCCGGAAGTTCGTACTTGAATATGTTTGATTTTCGACAAGATCAGGAATAGAAGCTGGTCTCTCGAGTATTTGTTCGGCAACTGAATGCAAACAGAAAAAAAAGTTAAAACACCGATTCACATTTATTTTGTCTGATTTGTCATGCTTCTCAAAGTGAAGTGTGAAGGCGATAGGAAAGACGGATTTTTCAATTCCAGATTATGCATGGTAGATTCAGAGCAAATATAAAGTAAACCCCTCATTCCTCTGACCCAGCTGTCTGCCTAAGCCCCACTTTCAGAATCAGATGGCACAAAATGAAACTAACTAGCCCCCGCTGTCTCTTTGAAAGAGATATCATAGAATCCTGCACCAACCACAATCCCACCCATAACTCCACATATTAATCCTGCTAATTTCCCTGACATTAGGGTCAATTTGGCATAGCCAATCAACCTAACCCATGCATCTATGGCCTGTGAAAGGAAACTGGTACACTTGAAAGAAATTCATGCAGACTCAGGGAAAATGTACAAAGTCCGCGC
This sequence comes from Sphyrna mokarran, assembly GCA_024679065.1. Lineage (NCBI taxonomy): Eukaryota > Metazoa > Chordata > Chondrichthyes > Carcharhiniformes > Carcharhinidae > Sphyrna > Sphyrna mokarran. Next base: position 82,093,201 of record JAGIQG010000008.1, read on the forward strand.
AAAGAGTGACCCAAACCCAGAATCAAACTCTGGCCCCTGGCAGCAGTGCTAATCTCTGTGTCATTGTGCCACCTGTATTATCCATTTAATCCAACTCTGCTCCAAAATCACTGAGGAGAATGGCATTTCTCCATTTCCCACCTCAGCCATCCTATACACCCCCGACATTTATGAGGAGAGAAGGAAGGAGCAGAAATGCACATTAGTATCTGGAATGCCTAGGGATCATGGTCCTGCAAAATGTAATAACATCATGTCATTAGAATTATTTTATTTATTCGCTCATCCAGAAGTCAACCAGCTTGACAGGCTGTTAAACAGGAAAACTTGCCATATAAAGGAGCAGTTCAGGACCAACAGGGTTTAGACATCATTGCAAGGGAAGATGAAGCCGGGCTAGAAGTTAGAGAACAGATTGAGGGAAAGAGATTGGGATTGGAGAAGGGAAGAGTAATATCATCATAGTGGAGGAGGGGTATCCGGGGAGCGATCTGATTGTAGAAAAAGAGATGGAATTGCAAGGGGTAAATCATTCTCAGATTTACATCAAGGTTGGGCAGTTCAGCACTCTTTCTGACCCACAAGCAATGCTGGACAAGCATTTATCTGTTGGATTTACAGGGCTTTGGGAGACTCAAACTGCATCTGTTAAATTTAAATATTCACTAAAATTTGAGCAACACAGCCTCATTAACATATTAAAAACAGTGACCTGGCACCCAGGAGAAGGATACTAAGCCAACCTCAGTCCGTCATAGTTAAATCTGATCAAGATATAATCTCAATTGTTTGGAGTTGTGTTGGTTTCACATTTGTACCAATGTAGCTCTCACTCCAAATTTCTCACCTCTCCATGTTTGGTGATAGGGGGCAGGGGGATGGGGAAGGTGGTGTCATTGTTAAGAATTGAAATTCCACCTAAAGTGGCAACACCCAAACTTATCTCACACAGGAACATTATTTTATGGCAGCCGAGAATTTAATTCCATCATTCGGGTTGGAATCAAAACCTGTATCTCAGAGCGAAGGAATAGTGCACCAATTGGCTTCACAGTCCGTTCCCTCAAAGAATAACGTGGGCCAACTTCTCCCCGTTTTGAGTCAGCTTCTCTCCCGAGAGTTGTTGTTTGACTAAGAATAGGGTTAGCTATGATTGTTTGTGACCTATCAGACTTCCCTGAGTTACAGCTTGTGGCACACATTAAAGATTGTGTTGCAGATTGCTAGAATTCTGCTGCTGCCTGTCAGGAAAACATCTTAAAAGAATAAATGAATGAGCTTCCCTGAATTTTCACCTGATATCATGATGGAATTTAGGAGGATCACAGATCGCTATCAGATAGATAGATCAAAATGTTTGTTTTATATTAAATAAATCCTTAACATAAAACAAGAAGGTTTTGAACCTCCTGGATTTAGTTTTATCTGACTGTGTGGCCACCAGATAACTAAGCTAACACTCAGCTATCAAGTGTGCCGAAGCAGGCTCAGGTGTGGTAGCACAGTGTACTAGTAATACAAAAGTCTGAGGTAATAATCCTAAGATTTTGAATTGAAATGTACATATCCCTGTAATTATTTTGTTGCACTCTTGTTACCTCCGTGTCTCTTTGTGCTAGTGTGATTTATTGATAATACAGATGAAATTTAACAATGCTAGTTGGATGCCAGGTCACTGTATAGGATAATGCTAGGATCATGAAAGAAGATGCCTCAATAATGACCTAATTCTGCTTTATTACCATTGTATTTGTGCGTGTATTCTGGTGGTAAAAGAACCTGGACAAGTTAGAATAAGAAAGCAATCCAACTGCATCTTCCCAACAATGTGGAATTCGCCCAGGAACATTCTGTCCACAAACAGCAAGATCATTCCGATCTGAACAACTGCTGCCTATTAGTCTATTCTTACTCATCAGCAAACAATACTTTTCACTGTATACCAGTACATGTGAAAATAATAAATCAAATCAAATCAAGGCGATGCAAAGTGCCATAGACAGTGCTAGCAAGCAGCATTTATTCACTAATAACCAATTCACTGACACTCAGTTTGGACTCTACCTAGACCACTTAGCTCCAGATCCCTTTCCAGCTTTGTTCCAAACACGGACAAAAAAACTGAATTACATTTGTGAGATGAGAGTGATTGTCCTTGATAGCATGGCAGCAACTGACTGAGTGTGACATCAAGAAGCCTTAGCAAGATGAGAATCAGGGGAAAACTCTTCCCTCATTGGAGTTGATGCTTAACACAAAGAAAGATGATTGTGCCTATTGAAGCCTAACCATCTCAGTCCTGGGTCATTGCTGCAGGAATTCCTCCAGGTAGGGCTGTAAGCCCAACAATCTTTAGTTGCTTCGTCAATGACTTTCCCTCCATTAAAAGTAGGAATGTTCATCAACAATGGCCAGCTCAGTTGGTGACTTTCCAGGTGATGGAGCAGTCTGTGCCTGCATGCAGCAAGGCCCAGGCAACACTCAAGCTTAACCTGATAAGTGCAAGTAATTTTTGTGCCACGCTATAACAAGGCAATGACCACTTTCATCAAGAGAGCGTCCAATCCCTATAACATTCAGCAGCATTATCAACATCAAATGGCACCTATAAGGAAGAAAATAGTGCCACCAAAGAGTGACAATGGTCAGTGGCTTCCTGTCCAGGGATTTAAAGGGAGTAGGTGAGAACATTGCAGATGCCCACGTTATAATTTTCTAAAGTTCTCAGAAACACTGCTTTAGATTTGAACATTGAGCAAATCACTCTACTCTTTAAGAAAGGTGACAAAGGAAAACAAAGGAATTAAATCAGTTACTTAACATCCATGGCTGGGACATGGCTAGAGCCTGTAATTAAGGATAGGATGACTGAACTTTTGGAATTTTTTCAGCTGCTCAGAGGACCAGGATGGAATTGGAAATGGTCAGTCTTGCCTAATGAACTTGACTGATTTTGTTTGAAGAAGTGGCTGAAGTAGTGGACAGGGAAATGTCCATTGAGCTTATGTACGTGTTCCTGTAGTATTTTGAATTGAAGGCAAATTATTAACCTGGTTAGGAAATTGGCTGATTGGCAGGAGGCAGAGTGCAGGGATAACAGACAGGTACCCAAATTGGCAGAATGTGATTAGTAATGCCCCACAAGGATCTGTGTTGTTTCAAGAGATATTGATCAAGATTTGGCAAAACTGGCTTAAATGAATATCGATGTACACAAATGGGGATTCGTCTACATTAGACATAAAAGGACAGTGCAGGGTACTTTGTTAGTGATCAAAAGTTAGAAACAGTGGAGGTTTAAAGAAACTTGTGTATCCACAGGTACACTGACCATTAAAATGCCTTCATCAGGTAGAGAACAAGGCTAATGGCATGTTGGCCTTCCTTTCTAGTCCAGAATACAAGGGATTAGGAGTCATGGCACAACTATACAAAACCCTTGGTTAGATCAGTTGTAGGATACTGTGAGCTGTTCTGGGCACCACATTTTAGAAAGAAGTTCGTTTTGATGGAGGTGCCAAATAGATTTACCAGAATTTTATCAGGACTCCAAGGATTAAATCGTGAGGAGAAATTAAATAAAGTATGATATATTCCATGGGAGGTTTTAGGGTTGATACGATCAATTATTTCAAGTAATTGGCCTGAAGTATTTAAGTTCAATAGAGAGAGACTATTTCCACTGGACATGGAGTTTAGAGTTAGGACTGAAGTTGAATGTTCTTAACTCAAGGTCTGCCCATCACCTATAAGGCACAAGTTATGAGTATGATGAATGCTCTCCACTCATCTGGATAAGTGCAGCTCCACAAGGAGCTCAACACCATCCAGAAAAATGTAGCCAGCTTGGTCGGAATCTCATATACAACATTAAACGTTCACTTCCACCAGTGGCACAAAGTGGCAACAGAATTCAAGATACAAGCACTAATTTATCCTAGCTTCTTTGACTGTATTTCCTGAACCCACAAGCTTTCCCTACCATCTAGCAGGACAAAAGCAACAGGCAGATGGGAACATAATCAATTCTCCTCTAAGTTACAACACCATCCTGGCTTGGAGCTATATCACCGTTTCTTCAGAGTCACTAGGTCAAAATCCTGGAACATCCTCCCAAACAGCACCTTGGCTATACTACAGCACATGGACCAGCAGTTCAAGATAGCAACTCTCTAGCACTTTCTCAAGAGTAGTTAGCAATGAGCAAAGAATGTTGGCCTTGTGAGCCAAGCTCACATCCATAAATTATAGAAAAGAACATGTTGGAAATATTTGTTGTTATTGGATTTTTCCTGGTGCTGTGTACAGTTTATTCTAAGTTTACACTGTCAAAAAGCACAAGCTTTGTAAACTCATTCAAAATCCTGTAGATTTTAGTCAAACTAGGTCTTACTAGTCCTAGTGAGCAGTATGGTGGCAGCAGTAATGGACAGCGTGGTGGTGCAGTGGTTAGCACCGCTGCCTCATAGCACCAGGGTTCCAGGTTCAATTCCCAGCTTGGGTCATTGTCTGTGTGAAGTTTGGACATTCTCCCCATGTCTGCATGGGTTTCCTCCAGATGCTCCGATTTCCTCCCATAGTCCACAGATTTGTGGTTTAGGTGGATTGGCCATGCTAAATTGCCCCTTATTGTCAGGAGGACTAGTTAGGCTAACTGCATGGGTAATGGGGATAGCGCCTAAGTCAGATTGTGATTGGTGCAGACCCAATGGGTTGAATGGCCTCCTTCTGCACTGTAGGGATTCTATGCTTTTTAATATGGACCTTTCTGTGAATGGAGTCTAACACCTCTTTGAATAGAGCTAGATGCTGGAAGATGCTGGTACTCAGCTAGGTCCCAACTTCACCTTCAGGAATGTGGTATCAGCTGGAAGGATAGAGCAACTAACATTGTAGTAATGGGGTGAAGATCAATATACAGTAACAGAACAACTACCATTTCAGTAATGTCATGGCCTGTGAATAGTAAAACAGCAAGTTATAAATTACAAAGAAATGACACATTAAAAAGCTGATGATTTTGTTGCCTCAGGAAATTGATAGAATGAGCATCAATAGAAAGATTACATGTAAGACAGAACTGAGTTTAAAGTTTTATTTTATTAGGATTACAAGTAGGCTCAGATTAGTACTACAATGGAGTTACTGTGAAAATCCCCTAGTCGCCACACTCTGATGCCTGTTTGGGTACACTAAGGGAGAATTTAGCATGGCTAATGAACCTAATCAACACGTCTTTCAGACTGAGAGAGGAAACCGAATCACCTGGAGGAAACCCACACCACCACAGGGAGAATGTGCAGTGACCCAAGCTGGGAATCAAACCCAATTCCCTGGTGCTGTGAAGCAGCAGTGCTAACCATTGTGCCACTATGGTGAATAGATACGTAATAATGGGCACAGAGCTGATCGTAATGGTGACATCTGGTAGTGTCATTGCACAGTATGGTTATGATGAATAAGTGACTGGGCAAGTACTGAACAGATTATTTATAATACATGTCTAATAATGAAAGCATGAGTTGTCCGGAAACTCTGGGCAGACTAACATCTGCAAGGGTTTTGTCCCACCAGTTGATTTCCATCTTGTAATAACTGCAGTTCCATACCTGCCACACAGCCTATGTTGCTATAAATACAACTTGTGTTGAAGTCTAAGTGTTTGCTGCATGGTTCTGGGTAACCTCAGTATCGTTTAGCAATGGAAATATGACAGTGCTCATGTGTCACTGATTTCACCAACACACTGCCAAGTTGCAAAATGTATCACAAACTTTCTGCTGTAGTTCAGTGTAGTGGAAACAAGCCCTGCATACACTGAGTCCTAGTGTCACTGAGAGAGAAACCTCACCTCCATCATTGGTTTCAAAATTCTGATTGAATATCATACACATCTTGCACTTAAAGGCTGAGTATGGGGGCGAAACAGGAAATCATTGCACCGCCACCTGCTAACACAACCTCAGAATTTTTTTTTTACAAGTCCTTTGGAAAGGAATCTATTTTAGTCTGAAAATATTGAACTATAAGGGTGATGATGCAGCTGTGATTGCCAGGGTTGGAATGTTCCACTTGTCAACAGGGTCTCTTACTTTTCCAGCTAATCTTTCCTCTCATTTTCATGTCATTTTCTCCCCTCTTTGCCAGAAAGCTGCTGGCTTTATGGCTCCACAGATGACACTTTCTCAGCCATGTTCATGAATCTGGACAGTTACTGTTGAAAGGTTAAATCATCAGTGATAGAGAGTGATGAACAAACTAGAATAACTGCCATAGGAAAGTACAATATAAATCATCAGATGGGAAGGTGACCATCTCACAGATGAGATCCCAATCAAATCATAGAATCCCTATATACCGAGGAGGCCATTTGGCCAATCGAGTCCATACTGACTACATCCCACCCAGGCCTGATTCTCGTAACTCCACATGTTTACCCTGCTAATCCCCCGACACAAAGGTCAGTTTAGCATGACCAATCAACTTAACCTGCATACCTTTGGAGCACCCGGAGGACTCACAAAGACACGTGGAGAACATACAGACTCCACACAGACAGTAATCCAAACTGGAATTGAACCCAGGTCCCTGGCACAGCGAGGCAGCAGTGCTAACCACTATGCAACCATGCTGTTGATGGAAAGTTGATTTCCATAATGGAATGATGGAAAATTTGTTTCAAAATGTTCAGCGGCCAAGTGGTTATATAAGGGCCTTATCAGAGGCAAATTACACATCTTCACAAATCCAAATAGGTGATTTGTAAAAGGCTCGTATTTTATCTCCACATTAAACAGTAAAGCCTGAATCATTCAGTTTATTTATCTCAATTCGAACTGAGGATAAGACTGCAGCTTTGTACTTTCTCCCCTATTAGCTCCACCAAGAGTTAGAGGCCGAAACTATTAGTTCGGAGGCAGCAGACTGAAAGGTAGCTGTTTACCAGCGGAAATTCTGATTACGCCAAACTGATTTCCAATCTATCTCTGTACTAGATAAATTATGTTGACCTGGGGCTTCTAGATGCAATCAGCAAGTGCAAGAAATGAAATACTTTAAAGACTCATTTGGCAGAGTAGAATTCAAGTGTGGTTGAAAAAAGACATGTCAAAGTTTTTCACCTTCTTAGGCTAATTGGCAAAACAAATTCTTCCTAAATTGTCTCAAATTTGGTTTTTAATCCATAGATCTATAAACATAGACAGGGATCGCGGGTAGAGGTGGGGACATCAGGGTGGCGGCACGGGCTCATTGGGCCGAAGAACCTGTTTCCTGTGCTGTTTTGTTCTTTGTTCTTTGTTCTTCCACTCATCAGGACATTTGCAAGAGTAACAAATGTAAAGGGAACAATAATTTGTAAATTGATACTCAAATTAAATATTGTTCCATTCTCCAGCATCAATAATCCTTAGCTTGCTGGAGAAATTAAATTTACTCACCCCATAAATTTGCGTTCTCAAGATACAGGGGCAAATAAGAATCAATGCTATTCTACCTACATAAACCTTAATTCATCTAAATGTTATCAGCAAATAATGATGCTAAAATCGCTCTCTGTATCTTATTACAATCAGAAACTAAAACTTTCACACATAGAGCCTACACACTGATAATGTCATGTGTTGGTAGGTGACACTTTCAGTCTCTCCTACAGATGGGGGGAGAAAAATTTGTAACCTTAAAATCTGCAGTATCTGCACAAATTTGCCAAGAAGCTTTTCAATTGTCTTGTGATCAAAGTGGTACCATTTTAAGGTTCACACATAAATAATCCTGTTAATTTAAACATGTTGAGTTTGGGACCTCAGATTTGATACATAAATTATTCTAAAATACACTGAATATGGATTGTTGTGGTCAGGGATCAATATATTCTGTCAAGTTTCTCAATAGTTAATCTCCATGCTTGGCTAATACCAATTAAGTTTACAGTCAGTTTTTAAGTCTGTGCTATATTTAAAAGCTTTTTTATACCATTATAGAGTCCAAGAACTTACTGAGTTAAATGGTAACGAGTTACTTGATAACAAACAGACCAGATGAGAGGACACAGCATTGGGAGCCCATCAGTTCCCTCCCTAACACAGAAACGCTAAAACCAACTGTAGCATTCCACCAGCATATCTGCTGAGATCTGTTACAATCTTTTCAAGGAGGATCAAATCTTGGTCTTTCTCTATGTGCATGGCCCCTTAACCCAAATGGGAAACTTATCCAACAGCTAGTAAGAGAACAAAATATCTTCCATAAACACGGTGAAAGAAGAAAGAAAGAATAGATTGATGTTTTGTTCAGATGAAGCAACTGCACTTACCATGTTTCCTGGTTCTGCAATTTGGGGAAGGTGTGTTTTGCGAATTGTACACAATGTGGCTGTATGCAAATTCCATGACTTTAACTGAACATCCAAACTGGAAAGGAATGGCCAGAAAGAAAAGAAAATGTTATTACTGGAAAATGAAGACATTAAAAACCATGAATTGCTCGACGTTGGCGACGCACCATACATAGATTTCCAGAAGCATTTGATAAGATGCTGCACCAAAGGTTATTATAGAGAATAAAAACTCATGTTATGGGGATAAGGTCTTGGCATGGATTAAAGATTGGCTAGCTGACAAGAAACAGAGTTGACCTATATGGGTCTTTTTCTGGTTGGTAGGATGTGAGTAGCATGCCACAGAGATCAGTGCTGTGCCTCAACCTTTTACAATTTATATAATTGACTTAGATGAAGGGACTGAAAGTATGCTTGCTAAATTTGCTAATGACACAAAGGTAGGTAGGATAGTAATTAGGATGTAAGGAAGATACAAAAGAACATAGATAGGTTAAGTGAGTGCGCAACAATCTGGCAAATGGATTATACTGTGGGAGAATTTAAAAGTGTCCAGGAAGAGTTAAAAAAGAAGCTTGTAGAGGTCTGAGATGCAGAGGGATCTGAGTGTCCTAGTGCATGAGACACTAAAATGCTACTATACAGGTACAGCAAATATTAAGAAAGCTAATAGATGTTGGGTGGGATTCCCCCAAAAAATCTAAGTACCGAATTTGTGTAAAAGCTGGAGTAAATCATGATAGATTTTTCAGCGGGATTTCAAAATGAATCTCTCACACGCTGTAGACAGCACTTAACATGATTCATGTGAAAAATTAGGGGCAGGACCTGTTCCTGATGGAGAAGCTGGCAGCATAAGTGCTGAGTGGGCTACTGCACATGCACCGATCTATCTGTGCTGAGATCAGCAGATGCACAGCAGCCCTGTGCTGCTGGTCTCTCTTTCACTGGCCAGCCCAATTGCTTGCCAGCCCCCACAGCCCCTTGCGTCACTATCCCTCCGAGCCCTCCTTGGCTTGATTGCTGGTTCCCCGAGCGTGTCCGGGCTAGACTCGACACCCATCTCTACACTCCTAGTGGTAGTGCGAGGGGTAGGGGGGAGTGGTGGGAGGGAGGGGGGCAGATTCTTGATTAACAAGTGTGAAAGGTCATTGGAGATTGGCAGGAATGTGGTGTTCATGTTACAACCAACCAACCATGATCTCATTGAATGGTGGAGCAGGATTGAGGGGCCGAGTGGCCTTTCCTGCTCCTAATTTGGATGTCTGTATGTGTGCATGTCTGTACTGCTCACCATGTATGCTCTGACTCTATGATTTCAGACATCAGCATTTATATTATAAGGAAGGGTTAAGGTTAGGATTGCTTTCAGTTGAAAAACAATACCTATTTGAGGCTTTAAAGATTATGAAGAGAATTGAGAAAAATTAATCTGGATTAAAAAAACTGTTCATCCATATCCAGAAAGTACAAATTATAAAGTTTGGAGGAAGAAGGGAAGTCAAGCAGAATGTACACATTCCTTGAGCAGAGGACTCATTGAATAAGCACTGGAAAGACTAAGCATGTCTGGCACCATCCATAGAGAGAGAAACAGAGTTAATGTTTCAGTTCTATATGACTCTACTTCAGCTCTGAAGAATTGTATGCTCTTGAAAGGTTAACTCTGTTTTTCTCTCTCTGCAGATGCTGCCAGACCTGCTGAGTCTTACCAGCACTATCCATTTTTATTTCAGATTTCCAGCACACACAGTGTTTTGCTTTTATTTAATATGCCACCGGGAGAGGCTATTGAAACGGACAATCTAAGTGAGCAGAGACACACTTTTGGACAGAAAAGGGATTGAGTAATATGAGGACATGGAAACTGGGTGGAATTGAACATATTAATTTTACAGTCATGTTGATTTTGAAAAACTCCACTCAGCAGCAAAGCGTGGGATGTTTACCACTTCATGCAACAGTTGACATATCTCATGCTTTGCAACAGTGATTTTTACGTGCCATGCACCAGTAACTATCAGTCCCCAGCACATGTAGTCAATGTTACTATATCCCCTCCACCCTGCTAAGAAATCTGTAAATGTATCAGGGAGATTTAAGGAATGAGAAAAAAAGTATTCACCCCATTTTGTCAATATACAAACCACTTGGTTGGATCCACATTCTTTAAGTATATATATTTGAAGATCCACAAGCTATCTCTTTAGGGCAAATCAGTACTCTTATCACTGAATTTAAATCAACTAAAATGAGTCTCATACTAGCCAACTGCCACTTTTCATTTTTCACTGCTGAGCTGAGGTGATAGTCACAAGCATTCTAGTGAATGCCAGCATTTAATTGATGCTCAACACAGCACAGTGGTTAGCACTGCTGCCTCACAATGGCAGGTACCCGGGTTCAATTCCCACTTTAAGTCACTGTCTGTATGTTCACCCTATGTTTGTGTGGTTTTTCTCTGGTTTCATCCCATTATCCGAAAGACCTACTGGTTAGGTGAATTGGCCATGCTAAATTCTCCCTCAGTGTACCCAAACAGGTGTCAGAGTGTGGTGACTCACAAATTTTCACAGTAACTTCATTGTAGTGTTAATGTAAACCTACTTGTGATACTAATAAATACATTTTAACAATTTTCAGCTTGATTGAGCCAGATATTAGTGTGACCAATGAAAGTCACTTATTGGAGATAATTCTGGCCAGATCTAATATACGGCTTGATTTTTCTCATCCAGGCATTGCTCTGTCCGATTCTCCCTTAAACCTGGTTTACGATCAATTGTAATAAATTAACAGGATAAAATTAAGACTTATGCAATTTTAAAATTCGGATGTGTTATTTGGTAAACTCAGGCACTTTGTCAAATTTCCTCTTATTCCAAAATTCTGCAAATTGTTTGAGATATTGAAAAATACAATGATTTTGTTGTTAAAATGAGAATTTGTGAATGACACATATCATTATTGGCCATTATAACAAAACAAAACCCAAGAATCACAAATCACCACAAGTTGTTGTACGTAAAAAAATGTTAAGGAATTTTAATTTGAGTTGAACAGTTTTGGAATAAATCTCAGTTAGCATTGCATGCTTCAGGTATTCCACTCCAGCAAGATTTCATAGAATCATAGAAACTCTACAGTACAGAAAGAGGCCATTTGGCCTATCGAGTCTGCACCAAACTCAATCTCACCAAGGTCCCACCCCCATATCCCTGCATATTTTACCCACTAATCCTTCTAACATACGCATCTCGGGACAGTCAGGCACAATTTTTATCATGGCCAATCAATCTAAATAATTTGCTGAGATTGGAAAGGATTGGAGTCAAGAATTCCAACTAGGTATGAAGATTGGTTTTTGAAGACTGGTGAATACTTCCAATCATTCATGATCTGAGAACGTTCATAAAGAAATTTCCCTGAGGAGACTGAACAGCCAGCATAGAACCCATGTTTGGGATAGATCTGACCTGGCTTATTATAAATTTCAAATCAGTAAATTACAAAGATTCTGGCACACAATAGCCTTTAAATAAGGCTACTGAGGGACACCTTTCAACAACTTACTCCACTGAACCTTTCAAATACTATTCGTCTTTTCCAGCCAGTGACTGGGTAAAATGTAACAACACTGTTCCTTGTCCATGGAATATAGGCACAGGCCACCGAATCACCCTTGAATAGTTCCTTGTTAGTGCCACTCTCCCTTTATCCAAGAGAAGACTGAAGAATCCTATGCTTTGCAGGGACAATATTTATTGACCCAGAATTTGAGGATATTGCAGCATCATGCATGCTAGAGCATTAGAAAAGCATTTCGCTTGCAAAGTTGCTGGAAGTACAAACTGATGACAGCAAGATGACGGTACAGGGCATCTGGGACCACATAGAACAATGGAACCAGCAGTGTATCTCCTTAGCAATGCGATTAAAGAATGGGCATGCTGCAGTATCCCCAATTCCAGCCATTTCTGAGTCAATATATATTGTCCTTAAAAGGCATCGGATTCCCCAGGTTCCTCGTGGATAAAGGAGGAGTGACACTAACAAAACTGTATGTTAAATCTATTCAGGGGTCTCTGCCTGTTATTCAATGTTAAAGAACAGTAAATTAGAGAAAGTGAATCCAAATTCAAATCAGGTGCAGGAAGAGAAATAAAAAGTGAAAAAAAGGATTGGGTCAAAGGAAAAAGAGAATGAAAGATAAAGGAAAAGTAAGAAAAAGATGAAATCATTTGAAATTTTAAAAAATATTTTTAAATCAAAGTGGAACAGATTAAATAGTTTTCTTTCTGGGGCACAAAGGCTTATTAGATCCCGTTAACATATCATTAGAAGGGTACATACACTGTTGAATACCAATCCTCGTTTGCAACAGCAAGTTTAATTTAAGCTTTTCACTTCTCAAGTTCCAAAGATTCCTTCCAGATGAAAAAGTTATTTATTTCTTTTAACTTAGGATACTTGAATCACTGCTTACAATGCAGCCTCTACACTGGGGAGACTAGATATACATTAGTCGACCACTTTGCGGCACACCTCCATTCTGTTGGCAAGCATGACTCCAAACTTCCATTTTAGCTGTCAGCTGTCAGTTTTAACTTTCCACTGCACTCCCACTCTGACCGCTTGTCTCCAGTCTCCCACACTGCATACTACTGCCAAAATAAGCTCAAGGAACAGCAGCATCTTATCTTTCAGCAAAACACTACAGCCTTGGTAGGTAGATTCTTGGTAGATTCAACAACTCGATAGTGTGTTTAACAATTCTAGATCACAATCTCTGCTCCCCCCGCCTTTTAATTTTATTTAAGTTTTGGATGGCAGCGTTGGTTACATCTTCCATTACATCCTTTCCTCCTCACACCTCTCCTTGTATTCATACTTAGTTTAAACCAGCTACATCTCTTACCTTTCTCACTCTGATGAAAGGTCTTTCACCTGAGACATCAGTTTGCCCTCCACAGATCTGCTGAGTATTTTCAACAGTTTCTGTTTCTGTTCTATTTTCAGATTGCAGTATTTTACATGATTAATTTGAACTGAATGTCACAAAATCCGACAAGAGCTTAGAAATAACGGGGGCACGAGGGTTTGTTGTTTGAGCAAGGCAAATGACAAGAATGTTTCAAATCAATCGGCAAGTTCGGGCAATTCACAATTCCCACAGCATATTCTCCTCCTCTGTTTGCTGGCTGGTTGAGATATTAATTATGTTATCAATTGTGAACTCGCTGTTATTTTTATCGACAAGGTTAGAGCTTTTTTGTCCTATGGAGTATTTGATTATCTCAGTCCAGTCTACACTGACCTCTATTATCAATCAGCTACTTCACTGCAGCGGGACTGGACAATCCTGGTCACAAGCAAGGTTGCAGAATTGCGGCTCTCATGTCCCATTAAAGTATCATTAGAACGCAAGGGTACTGGATCTTTCCCATCTATTCTCAGCTTTTAAATCTCATCACGTCCTGTTTCTTTTAATGTGGATTCTGTTCCCCATTAAAATGATGATATTAGTACAGAAAACCCAGTACTACAATCAAGAAATCCTAAATTATTTGCAGCACTGCTAGTTGAGGAATAAAGCTCCTTCTATTCTGCCCATCCCAAATCCAATCATAAAAAAAGCATACCTCTACTGTGGCAGGACTTCACTTCCTATTCTCCATTTTGACCACATGGCTTATATGGACAACATTGCCATTTAGTGTTGATTTTCCATCAGTCTTGTACCTTGCATCTATACACATTAAAGATTGGATTGAAACAATCCAAACTCCTTTTGCATAAGGACCTTGTCACCAGCAATGACTTTCATCCCACTGGTTAGGCTGATTTGAAACCAAATGTGAAAGAACAGCATCAGACCACTGCTCCACACAGTTCCTTATGCCAAAGGTTCCCGGACTTCTCAGTTACAAACCACTGAAAATCTTTCACAGCATATCTCAGGAAAAGACTTTTTGTGTGGTTGGTTGATGAGGTTTTGAAAAATCTCACAAAATGGTACATGGAAATTTTGAGAAGGTTACCAAAAAGCACCAGAAAATTATGCAGCTGAGGAATTTTTTAAAAGAATATTTATTTATCAGATGTAGGCATCGCTGGCTAGATCAGCTTTCATTGCCCAAGGCTAATTGTTCTTGGAATACTGCTGAGGAATATCATTTAAGTAACACTTTGGAACACTCTCAATTTAGACTCAGTTGATAACACTCTTTCCTCCGAAAGTTGTTGTTTCAAACCTTGTCCCTGCTTCAAGATTTGAGCAGATAATGTAGTCTAACTCTTCAGTGTGGTGCTGAGGGAGTGCTGTATGGTCAGATCTGCTAATCTTTAGGTTAGATGTTAGCCTGATTCACTGCCTGCTGCCTGTCTGTGCTATTTGAAAGACAGATCAACAGTAGTTGTGGTAATCTTAAAATGTTAACCGGAATAATGAAAAATGTACAGTAAGTCATTAAACATCAATGGGAGAGAGATAATTAAAGGTTTTTCACAGAGATTTTCACATGATGCTAACCCGTCTCTCTTTATGACATTGACTAAGTATTTTATTTTCTTGCCTGACTCTTTTCCTGTTTAGATATTGGCACAGTGGTTAGCACTGCTATGTCACAGTGCCAGGGGTGAGGTGGTGGTGGGGGGGTACAGTTTGGGGGGCAAAGGGGAGCAGAGGGGGCACAGGGGATGGGGGAAGGTGGGTGGGGGTGGGAGGTGCAAGGATAGGGGAGTGGTAGAGCAGGGGATGAGGGGTGGAAATGGGGATTGGGGAGTTGGGGGTGAGGATAGGTGGATGGGTGTAGGGGGGTGAGGGTGGTTGGTAGGAGTAGGAGGGTGTGGGGGGGGTGGGAAGTGTGTAGGAATTGGGGGTTGGGGTGTGGAGGGGTGAGGGTGGGGGAGGTGAGGAGCTGAGGTGTATGGAGGGGTGGTGGGGGAGTGGGGTGGGCCTGGGTAAGATGCTCTTTTGGAGAGTTGGTGCAGACTTGTTGGGCTAAATGAACTCCTTCCGTACTGTAAGGATCCTATGGATGTTATGAGAGTTGACAACATCATAGCAGATTTGGTAGAGTAAATGGGGTTGATGATTTGTGAGACAAATCATCAATACTGGTAATATACTGATTTGGTCATCAGTTTGGAAATGATTATTAACTTAAATGATTATTATTATTAAGCAGCCTCTGAGAAGTGGAGGACAGGACAATTAAACAGAATCCCTTTCCTGCACCCACCCGCTTCACAACCTCATCTCCTGTTTGCTCTCACTCATAGTTCACCATTTCTAATTTGACCTTTTGGCTGGGCAAAGGTGAGTGGGATCAAAACCAACCATATTAATATGAGTCTGATGCATATTTGCAAAGTGAACCAAAATGGTGCTAATTCAGGGCATTGTGTGCAAATCATTCTTTCACGTACACAAAGACTGACTTTGTACAGGTCATGTTCAATCCTTTCAGCTAATCCCAATTGGGATAGTAATGGGCTCTACTACACAACACCAGTCTGGACTCCAGATGTGAGAATGCAGCCACAACACTATCCAATAGATTACAACTACACCAACTGTGCATAATAGTATACAGCAACATCCAGTGGTGCATAAAGTATCCAACAGTATTCTGTAGCGCACAGGAGCAGTAACAATACACAAAGGCACTCAAAAGCACACAACAGTACTCAATACCATTCACGAGTGTCCAACAACTGATAACAGTATCCAATCATATGGACCAGCACCCACCAGGACAGGACAATGTTCAACAATATGCAGCAACACTTAGTAGAATGCTTACTTTATAGTATATAACAATGCTCAATACTGCACAGCCATGTAAAAATACTTAATGGTATCCTAAAGTGCATATAAAATTGACTATATAGTATCTTACAGTGCATATAGTATTGACTATATGGTATCCTACAGTGTATATAGAATTGACTATATAGCATCAACAGTGCATATATTATTGACTATATAGTATCCTACATAGCATTGAGTACATAGTACCTTACAGTGCATATAGAATTGACTATATATTAGCCTACAATGCATATAGCATTGACTATATAGTATCCTACAGTGCATTTAGCATTGGCTATATATACTATGTCACACAAAGAAACACAACAACACCTAATGGCACACACCAGCATGCAGAAGTGACTGATGGTATTCAATGGACTTCAGCAAGGCTTTTCAGAAAGTCCCACAAGATACTAGATGGGATCAAGGGCAATTTGGAAAATTGAATCCAAAACTGGCTTGATGGCAGAAGACAGAGAGTGATGGTCAAAGGTATTTTGTGACTGGAAGCCTATGTCTGGTGGTATACCCCAGGGATCAATGCTGGGTCCCTTACTGTTTATAGTGTATATTAAGGATCCAGATGCAAATGTGGGGGGTATGATCAGTAAGTTCACAGATAACATGAAAATTATTGGTGTAGTAAATAATGAGGAGGAAAGCCTTAGATTACAGGATGATGTAAATAGACTGGACAGACGGGCAGAGCAGTGACAATTGGAGTTTAACCCTGAGGTGATGCATTTGGGAGGATGAAAAAGGCAAGAGAAGACACAATGGATGGTAGGATGCCAAGGTGTATAGAGGCCCAAAGGAACCTTGTCCAAAGATCCCTGAAGGCAGATAAGGTAGTTAACAGGGTATATAGGATACTTACTTTATTAGCCAGGCATAGAATATAAGGGCAGGGAGGTTATAATGGAGCTGTATAAATCACTGGTTAGGTCACAGTTAGAGTACAGTGTGCAGCTCTGATCACCTTAAATAATTTTTTCTAAATCATGTTCTTTGCAGTTGTAAACAGACCCTTTCAGGTTTTTTTTCTCATTGCTCCCGGGTGGTCTGCTAATTCCATGGTTTAAATGGGGTTCAGTTTATTTTTATTCTGGGTTCTTTTATGACCTTACATTGTGAGGGGGGAGATTAATTGACCAGTCAAAGTCAGGTGGTTCCTCCCAGGAAAAAAAATCTAAGGATTCATTTTTAGTTTTAGTTTAGAAGGGATGGATATCAAGCTGAAAAGAAGTGTTTCTCTTTCTCTCTCCCTGGTTTTGGAAATTCTGCTGTTGGCTGGAAGCAATGTTGCTGGCGTTCTTGGAGTAGAAAATCCAGTGCTGGAGTTGGCTTGACTAGAGTTTCCCTGGTGTTTGGGAAGCTGTTCTGACTCTAGATTTATGTGTGTGTGAATTGCAGCATTCAACCTAAGGATTAAGTTCCAGTATCACAGGAGCGTTAGTCTTTGCTGAATTAAACCTGTGTCAAAGATTTTACTTTTGGGATTTCTTTCATTGGAATGGTATTTAGTTGTTAAGGTTTATACAATATCAAGGTCTTTTTTCTTATTTGCAATTGCTGAAAGTTATTCTTTTAAACCTTGAAGAAATTGTGGAAGATAGGTGCAAATGCACAGAAAGATATGAAGGTATAGTTGGGGACAGAAAACCAACGTATATCAGCCGGAGTGATGGACAAATAGGACTTAATGTGGGGCAAAACACAGCAGGTGGCAATTTGAAAAATGAAGATCAGAAGTTGATAATCAGGACATTGGAGAAATAACAACGACAATGGGATGAATAAAGATGTTAGTCGCAGTATGGTGAAGTAGCTAACATTGCACAGATAGATGCAAATGGCCTTCAGGATGAATATGATATGGTTGTTCAGCTCTCGACTAAATGTTTGTGTTATCCTGTTTCTGTGGAGATTGAAAATGAGACCTTATGAACAGGAGATAGGTTAGCTGATGGAAATGATAGCTACGGGGTAGACGGGATGGAACGTGAAGTTTGATGGTTGAATTAGAAGGTAGCTTGTTCATAGGGAACTGTGTTAATAGGATCCAGCCGACTGGTGAAGTTGAAACAAAGACAGTGTTTTACTTTATTGACAGAGTTTATTGGCTTTGTTAGTTTCAGTTCTCCTCCCACACCTCAGTTGTCCTCTATTTATACTTTTTTTGAGCAAATAAGTTAACTAATTAGTCTAAATCAAACAAACTAAGGGACATATTAAAAGAAGGGTAATGCATCAAACAGAAACAAATCATGAAGAAAACTTTAAAAAAACCAAAACGTAATTAAAAAAAGGTTAATCAAACACCCCAATCACTACAGTGCTCACGGAGATCAAATTATAGGTGCTTAAAGTGCTGAATTAAACAATACCTTTCCAATGCAACTATTATGCCATTAACAACGGGGAACTGAATCTTATAGATAAAGCAATGTGTGAGATCTTTGCCCTGAGCTTTGGGGTGAGATTGTGTGTTAAAACGGTTTAAGGAGGTGTCACCTGAAGACAGCAAGCCCTGAGGCTGGCAGGACTTTTTTAAAAATAATTTATGAGATGTGGACATTACTGGCTAGGCCAGCATTTATTGCCCACTCCTAATTGTCCTTGAGAAGGTAGTGGTGAGCTGCTTTCGTGAACTGTTGCAGTCCATGACATGTATGTAAAACCACAGTGCTGTTAGAAAGGGAGTTTCAGGATTTTGACCCAGTGACAGTGAAGGAATGGCACTTTATTTTAGGGTGGTGAGTGACTTGGAGGGGAAACTCCAGTTGCCAAAGTCAGTCATTTTCACCTCACCTCTGGATTCAGCTCTTTAGTCCATGTTTGAACCAAGGCTATGATAAGATCAGGAGCTGAATAGTCCTGACAGAACACATAATGTGCATCAGTGAGTAAGTTGTTACTAAGCAAGTGCCACTTGACAACACTGTTGATGGCATCCCTTATTCTTTTCTCATGATTGAGAGTGGACATGGTTAGTACTGCTGCCTCATAGCACCAGGGGCCTGGGTCAATTCCCAGCTTGGGTCACTGTCTGTTGCAGAATCTGCATGTTCTCCTGTGTCTGCGTGGGTTTCTCCGAATGTACCAGTTTCCTCCTACAGTCTGAAAGACGTGCTGGTTTAGTGTGGGATCTGGAGGATTTTCACAGTAACTTCATTGCAGTGTTAATGTAAGCCTACCTGTTGCACTAATAAATAAGCTTTAAACTTTAAAAGAGGCACTGTTAAATTTTGGAGAACAAGTCTTGAGTCTTGAAGAATATTGTAAGGGCGCAGAATCCAGTCCTTCAGCCATTGCTTGATATCACATGGAATGAATTGAATTGGCTGAAGACTGACATCTGTGATGAGAGGGACGTCGAGGGGCTGAGATGGATCATCCACTTGGCACATCTGGCTGAAGGTGGTTGCAAATGCATCAGCTTCACTTTGCACTAATGTGCTGGGGTCCCCCATCGTTGAAGATAGCCATCTTTATGTAGCCTTCTCCATCAGTGAGTTGTGTAACTGTTAGCTAACATTCACGGCTAGATGTGGTGGGACTGCAAAGCTTAGATCTGATCTGTTGATTGTAGAATCATTTAATTCTGTCTATTACTTGCTGCTTATATTGTTAGGTATGCAAGTAGCCCTGTGTTGTAGCTTCACCAAATATACCTAAAATTTAGCCATGCCTGGTGATGCTCCTGACGTGCCCTCTGCACTCTCCATTGAACTAGAATTGATTTCCTGGTTTGGTGGTAATGGTAAAGTGATGAATATGCCAGGCCATGAGTTTGTAGATTCTGGTTGAATGCAATTTTGCACCATACCTCGTGGACACCCAGTTTTGTGTTGCTAGATCTGTTCTGTAATAATTCTTGTTCACCATTTGAGGGAAAAACAACAACAGGTTTATTTACAGGCATACGCTATACAGAAGCTTGCAAGAAGATTCTCGAACAGGAACCCGAGTTCATCAGGGTGATTCCCCCCATCCAGTTCCCTGATTCGTTGAACAGGTCTTGTGATCCTTACTGTATAGATTGATCCTTAAAGGGACAATCACCACATTCTCCACCCCCCCCCCCCCCCCACCGCCGCCGCCGCCGCCGCCGCCCCACCACCACCACCACCACTGCAGGTCATTATATGCAAAATTTACACATTCCAAAATACTTAAACATTTAGCACATGAATTTAGTCAATTATAAATTAAGTCTTTCAGGGGATTTCCAAATCTGTGTGGAACGGAGTAACTCCTCTATCTGGGGCAATTCCACAGGACTGCTGTCAACTAAAACCACATTGACAGATACATACATTTTCAGACACAGGCAGTTCAATTCTATTTATTTCCATGGTGATGTGAGCTGTGTCTGCCACATGATAACCGGGTACTTCAATGTGTAGATAGCCGACAACATTATCAGACAGCAATGTAGCATCTGATGGGTGTGCTGGGACTGCTGGGACAACTCTCACTCTCTCAAATGGTCTCTGTGCTTCCGGTGAGTCTTCTGTTCTACGTCCACTTGAGAAACAGAGATCCAATTTTGGATACAGTAATCTAACTGTATCAGCCTCTTCCAAAATTCCTCACATTCATGGCTTCATCCATTGAAAATAACCGTTAACTTACATCATGGTTTGTCTACTAACTCTTTTGGCTGGCCTCTACCTCCCAGCAAATTTGGAAACACAAGATTCCGTTGCACGTTGTGATAACAGTTCATTAACAACTCTGCTGGTGGGACTCCCATTATTGCATATGAAAATGGTGCTATAGGCCAGAAGAAATCATGAGATTCTGGTTTCCAGAGTCCCTCCAGAGTCCCTCTTCTTTAGGCCAGCCTTAGAGGTTTGGATGGCTTGTTCAGCTAGACCATTGGATGTTGGGTGGTAAGGCACAGTCTTAACGTGATAGATACCATTGAGTGTGGTGAAGTTCTGAAACTTAGCATTTGTGAATAAGGTTCAATTATCAGATGCCATGGGCAGGATTGAGTGTGGTGAAGTTCTGAAACTTAGCATTTATGAATAAGGTTCAATTATCAGATGCCATGGGCAGGATTTTACAGCCTCACTTGTCTCAAAACTGTAAAATCCTCCCCAAAGTCAATGGATCTTCTTATTGTCTGCCCCTCAGCCACTCCGATTCCTGTGGAGGGTGGGGAACATTTCCGGTCTATGACTTTAGGTATTCCATGGTGGAAAAGCATTGCCACAATTTCTCAACTGTAGCATGTGATGTCAGAGACTTCACCTCAAACAGTTCCAGGGATAATTCCCTGCCTTCATCTTCATCTTAGATATATCTGGATGGGCATTGTGCAATTCAACCAGGAGCAACTCTCTTCCTGATACAGGGTCAACTACACTGGCTTCCCAAAGTATGATATCATCTTGGCGACACAACTCATCTTTTTGTATAAAATATAGTTTCATCTCATGCAGAAATTGGCCCATTAATCCAACTCATTAGTATCACTTTGGACAGTAGTGGATCCTGACCTAATATCTATTTCACTGAGACTGGCAATGTGTCTTAAGATATTCAACAGCTTGACAATTTCCTGTGGTGCTGGGGGAGGCGCAACACCCACTTGCTAAGATAGGCAAGCAAGTGCATCTGTATTCATTTTATGAGTTCCAGGCCAGTGCTTGAAGGCATTTTCGGAGGCGGAACAGATAATACTCAATTACGAATTCTTGCTAATGTGATCAGTGGAATAATTGTCTTTAAAAAGACCCAAAAGCAGTTTGTGATCAGAAACATTGGTAATGTGCCGATCGTACATATACTGGTTGAATTTCTTGACACCAAAAACTATTGAAAATCCTTCTTCCTCAATTTGTGAGTAGCCTTTATTGGCTTCTGAGTGGGTCCTCAAGACATATCCTATTGGCTTTTCAGATCCTTCACCCTTCTCACAGGACATCACTGCACTAATGCCATATGGAGAGGCGTCACAGGTTAACACCAATTTCTTAGACAGGTTGAAATGTATTAACAAGTTCAAAGAATGATGAAAGTTTCTTTCTAGGGGACCTTCCAAAACCAACGCTGATGTTCCTTTAGAAGAATATGTAAAGGAGCCAATAACATTGACAAATTCAGTAAAAAGTGCTCATAGGAATTCACCACTCCTAAAAATGATAAACTCGGGTGTGTTTTTGGGACTTGGTGCTTCCCGTATGATTCTGTCCTTGTCTTCCATTGGGTGTAAATCTTATGCATCTACACAGTATCTAGGCAGGTTACCTTAGTTATTTGAGAAGTACATTACCCCTTGAGGTAAACTCCAGCCTCTTGACATCTTTTTAGCACTATCCTAAGTTAGCTTGATGTTCGGCTTCTGTCGATTCAGTTATAAGAACACCATCAAGGTATACTATAACTCGTCACAGATCTTGCAACAGACTTTCCATTATCCTCTGGAAAATAGCAAGTTCTAATGCCACACCAAAGGACAGCTGCATATACTATATGTGCTTGTGCTTATTGTGATATAATATCAGGAAACGTCTAATTCCAAGTTGCTGATACGTGTGACTCGTATCCAGCTTTGTATAAAATTGATTTCCAGCCAGCTTTGCACACAGGTCTTCTATCTTCAGGATTGGACATTTATCCAACTTACCAACCTGATTAACTGTCAACTTGTAGTCCCACGAATGCAGATGGTCTTGTTCAACACGGGGACTATAGGTGTTGCCCTTTCTATGAACTGGATAATGCTCAATTCTTCCAACCTTTTTCATTCAGTATTCACCTTTTCTTGTAAGATAATGTGGTACTAGTCTTGCCCTAAAATCAAGAGGTTGCCCATGTGTTTACATAGATCTTCACTTGCAGGCCTTTTATCTTGCCTAATTTGCCACTGAAGACACTCTTATATTTCTTCATCAGTTCAAGCAGCCTTTCTTCCCACATCTGGTCCAATTTAACTTGATATGCTTAAGCCATTTGTGGCCCAGAAAGCTTTGTTCTTTGGCCGACAGTGTTTGTATTGGGAGTTGGGCAGATTGTTGCCCATAGTTTACAGGTACTGTTGTCAAGCCTGTTACTTTTATGGCTTCTCCTGTAAGTTGTTAACTTTGCTGCAGTATTCTTTAAATTCAATGGCTGGGCTCCTCTCATATATCAAAATGTGGGTGTACCTATTACATTCAAAAATGCCCCATTGTCTACTTCCACCTTACTAGAATATTCATTTACCTGGAGCATTACAGTAAGGGGGGGTTGTCTTACTCGCTTTCACATTAAACAGACAGTGAACATTGAAATCACTGTGTTAGCTTCTTCCACATTATATACATGTGATGTTCTACTTAATGGGAGCACTATTTATTTATTGTCACAAGTATGTTTATATTAACACTGCATTTACATTATTGTGAAAATCCTCTAGTTGCCACATTCTGGCACCTATCTGAATACACCTAACCAGCACATCTTTCAGACTGTGGGAGGAAACCGGAGCACCCGGAGGAAACTCACATCAACATGGGGCTGTCTGGGGCTGGGGCTGGGGCTGTGAGGCAGCAATGCTAACCACCATGCCACCTCACTTTCATGTTAAACAGGAGTGGACATCTAAATCATTGATGCTAGTTTCTTCCACATTGTGTACATATAACATTCTACTTCACTGGATAAATTCAACTTGTTTTTGCACTGATGCCTTAATGGCCATTGCTGTTACAGAAAAAACACTCTGGCTCTTTTCAAGATTCAGGGGAATGGTTACCCCCACAACAGGCATAATTTTCTTCAATCTTTGCTGATTGATTTCCTCATCTTGTTTTATTTTTGGCTGAATTTACTTCCCACTCCACTAATACATCTTTCTTTTTGGTGCTACTAAGGTTCCTGCCCCAACTGATGAACAGTGCCATTTTGTATACTTTTTAACTCTTGTGTACCCTTTTCAGCACTTTCCATTGCCAGCACTTTCTCCAAAACCTATTTAAAATTTATATCTGCCTCTGCTAGCAACTTCTGTTGAATAGCCTCGTTATTCACTCAGCAGACGAATCTGTCCCGCAGCACATCATTTAAAGTCACTACAAAGGCACAGTGCTTCAAGAGTTGCTTCATTTTGGGAATCAAAGTTGCAATAGTTTCCCCCTTGAATTAAACTTAAATCTTTGCAATATGATCGACGGTGTTGGCTGGAAATGTAACTTTACTACCCCATTACATAGTGTTTGGAAGGTGCTGCAGAAGGAGACTTGGAAAGTTCCTGCAGTGTAAATGATACACACTGCTGCTACTGTGTGTCGATGGAGAATATGTTTAAGGAGGTGTTCAATTATCCCAATTACCTGAGCCGAGTGTCGTTCTTTATGTGAATAATAACAAAGACATTAGGTGCCAGTAACACGGTTTCAGATTTCTACATGGACAAAATAAAAGATTAAAAATAGCTCCACCCCAATAACATCAGTGATTCCAAAAATGTGTGTGGCAAGACTTTATTCCTCTAAATAGATTAGGACAATAAACCTACTGAATAAATTGCAAATTTATAGTTGTAAATAAATCATTAATCCATTATTGTGTTGAGTAGGATAAAACAGAGTTGTCATTTATTACTTAAGATCTACCAGCAGAACAAAAATGTAGCAACATTTTAAAAAATATGACTGGAATAATAAATGTAATTGAGTTAAATAATCACAGAGAATAGGATATTTTAAATCTGGTACTGCATAATGAAACAGAATTATTTAGTAATTTTATAGTGAAGGAAAGACTTGGGAAGAGTGATCATAATATGAAATAATTTCATATTAAGTTTGAGACTAATGTGGAACCAGTGAACTAGTATATTTGGATTTTCAGAAGGTGTTTGGTAAGGTGCCACATAAAGAATTAAAATACAAAATTAGGGCTCAAGGGATTGGTGGTAATATATTAAACTGAGTTGAGAATTTGTTAATAGACAGAAAAACGAGATGGGAAATAAAGTAGTCATTTTCCGATGGCAGGGTACAATTATTAGATGACTTGAAAGATGGTGCTTGGGCCTGTTTACAGTCTATATTGTTGCAGGAACTATAGATAAATTATCAATGCTGGCTGTCAATACAGAGCTCGGTGGGAGATGGGTATGGTGTAGGAGTTTTCAACAGGTTAAGTGAGTGGGGAAACAGGTAGCAGATGAAATATAACGTAAGAAAATGTGAGGTTATTCAATTTGATAGGATGAATAGAAAAACTGAACTTTTTTAACTGCTGAGAATATTAAATGTTGGTGTTCAGAGGCATTTAGGCACTCAAATGTTAGAAACATAGAAAGTTAACTTGCAGGTACGGCAATTAGGGAGGCAAATAGTATGTTAATGTTTATGGCAAATCAATTGGAATATAGAAGTAAGGGAGTTTTGCTGTGAACATGTAGCTCTTTGTGAAATCACACCTCATGTACTCAGTACAGTTTTGTTCTCTTTACCCAAGGAAAGATATACTTGCCTCAGAGAGGGTGCAACAAAGATTCACTGGATTAGTTCCCAAGATGTCAGAGATATGAAACAGAATTGACCAAAATAAGTGTAGAGATTGAGACATGATGTCATTGGAATGTATAATGTTCCTACAGATTGGATGCTGAGAGGCTCTTTTATCTGGATCGGTAATCTAGAATTAAGAGGCATAATCTCAGGCCTTTAATGTTGCAGTTGTATAAAACGTTGGTTAGACCTCATTTGGAATACTGCGTCCAGTTCTGCTCACCTTACTACCGGAAGGACGTGGAGACTCTGGAGAGGGTGCAGAGGAGGTTTACCAGGATGCTGCCTGGTATGGAAGGTCTGAGTTACGAGGAGAGGTTAGGCAAATTGGGGCTGTTTTCCTTAGAAAGACATAGACTTAGAGGAGATCTAATAGAGGTGTACAAGACTATGAGGGGTATAGATAGAGTAAACAGGTTTAAGCTTTTTCCTAGGATGGACTTGAATAGCATGAGGGGTCACGGGCTTAGGGTGAGAGGGGTAAGGTGTAATTTGGATGCAAGAGGGAGTTTTTTCAACAGAGATGGTGGGAGTATGGAATGCACTGCCAAGTGAAGTGGTGGAGGCAGGTAATCTGGAGTTATTTAAGAGATACTTAGATGGGCACATGGACAGAATGGGAATGGAGGGGTATAGAAAACTGATTTAAAATAGGGATCATGAGCCTCGGCTGTCCCTGGGATGTGGTATAATAGATGATGATATTGATGTACTTGTTTTTATCCTACAGGTGCTTTGATCCACCTTGTTGTCTAATGAGGGGCATACACGCGATGGGTCGTGAGAGGACTGCTCTTGGATTTTTTTTTGAGAGTATCCTAGTGCTTCACATTGTTAGTGTACGCTTGATCTGGACCATTGATGGGCAACATGACAGCTCAGTGACTATCGCTGTGCTGTGCAGATACATGGATTTGGGCCTGTGTCTGTGGAGTTTGCGCATTCTCCCCATGCTTGCGTGGGTTTTCTCCGGGTGCTCTGGTTTCCTCCCACATCCCAAAGATGTGCTCTTAGGCTAATTGGCAAAACAAATTCTCCCTAAATTGTCTCAAATTTGGTTTTTAATCCATAGATCCATAAACATGAACAGGGATCGCGGGTAGAGGTGGGAACATTGGGGTGGCGGCACAGACTCGTTGGGCCGAAGGGCCTGTTTCCAATGCTGTTTTGTTCTTTGTTCTTTGATTAAGCAGTCAACTATTTAGGACTACGATAGACTGAAATTTTCTCACTAGAGATTTGCGAATCTTAAAATTTTCTACCTCAGAGAGCAATCAGTATTCAGTCAATGGATATATTTAAGGCTGAGACTATTTTGGCACTGAGGGAGTCAAGGGATGCTGGGGGGGGTGAAGTTTTTATATGAAGTTGAAGGACTGGATGAAGTGCTGATCCTATTTCTTATGTTCTTACGGTGAAGGATTCAAATAGCAGGTTACACGTGAGAAATGAGGAATGGAAAGGAAATTGAAGTGAAATCTTTTTACCAAAGGAGATTGGTGCACTGAATTGAGAAGACATTGAAGTGAACAGCATAAATGGGTTCATGAAGCAATTAGATGTACTTCCTGGAGAGATCTGGATGGCCTACTCCTACTCCTATTTCTTATGTTCTTATGATCTTATATAAGGAATTGAGGAAATAGCAGGAAATAGCAGGTGGCGGTGTTCTATTGTAAAGGGATGGAATTGAGCTTTATGTTAACTTCATAAATTTCATAGTCTTTATTGATCTAAGCTAGCCAGGCAATACAAAAATCTGTCAGGAATTAATGTTGAGGACCCATCCTATATAACAAAATCTTAATTATTAAACACATGTCTACCAGTTGATAAAAACTACATTCCAGGAATGATTGAGTGACTATTCTTTTCAATCAGAGTCTCACTCTAATATCCTAAAGTCATCCTTACTGCATATGCAGTTGCATGTTTGTTACGCCTTCATTTCTAACTTAAGTTCAACGCATTCCTTTATAACATTCAGTGATTTTACTGCTGATATGGTTTGTGAATTAGAGTGCTCAATTAGAGGTCCATGAACTATAACTGGTCTTCTTCCCTTTGTATGAAAAGATGCTGCTATCCACTAACAGGTCCATTGATGCAGTAATGGGATAAACACTGGCACTTTCCACCTTCCCAATCAACCTTGGCCAATCTTGGGAATCACAAAGACATGCACCCTGAAAGCCATCACATTGACATGCATTTGGCAGTACCAGCACTACACATGGCTCCCAAATTTATCAATGCAAGAATCTCATCGCCTATAATGGTAATGGTAATGTAATAGTTAAATTGGTGGTGTGTCACAGTTCACTTAAGAAGTCCAAGTTGCTGTGGCAAAATCTTCTTCTCCACGCATGTTATAGTCTGGAACTATAAACAGTAATAATAGAAGCTCCAACTTTCTTTCAACGGCTGACCAGGAATCCCTTCCATTCTTTGCACCTGCCATTTATATGTGTCAAAAGGATTTGCATGTTGATATTTAATCTACTTGGCCTGGTCTGAATATACCTTCCTAAGATGGGT
Organism: Sphyrna mokarran; assembly: GCA_024679065.1. NCBI lineage: Eukaryota > Metazoa > Chordata > Chondrichthyes > Carcharhiniformes > Carcharhinidae > Sphyrna > Sphyrna mokarran. Next base: position 82,121,411 of record JAGIQG010000008.1, read on the forward strand.
CTCAAACCTGGAGCTCTGGCTCAGGGACAGGAACACAATCGACTGCACCACAGGACCGCCTGGAGTTATGTTACAGTCATTCATGAGGGGCCCAAACAGATTATATGATTAAATTCAACCATGGCAGTTTGAGAATTTGAAGTCACTTTTAAATAAATTGAGAAATGTGAAAAGAAAAATTCTGATGTGAATAATATTGGCTGTAGAGCTGTCAGATTTTCATTAAAAACTAGTTCATCAGCAGCCTTTAGGATCGTAAAACTTATATTCTTATTTGTTTTGGTGATTCCAATCACATACCAACTTAGTTGACACTTAATTGTATTCTGAAAGTGATGGAGCAATCTACTGAGTCGTGGGACGTGACCAGCACAATAGTGATAGGCAATCAACTAGTCAGTGACAACCAGTCCCAAAAATAAATAAAACAAAATCATTTGTTAACAGGAAATCCATCAAAACATAATTAAGTAAGTTTTCCATATCTAACAAAGTACTAATCTAATAATGAAAGAAACATCTAAGATTTTTCTAGAAATAGTGAACGGGAGAGATCAGCATGAACTCAGTTATAATATGAAGATACATAACAAGCACACTATTACCCCCAACATCTTCCCTCAAGTATAACAAACTCCTCACTTTAACATTCTCTAATATCTTTGGAAATACTTGCACTTCAAGCTCTAAAAGTGAAGCCTTATAAAATGCTTCCATACAAGACACTGTCTCAATACATGATCTGTGTGGTTTCAAATGAAAGTCTTCACATTGTATACTTGTACATTGAAAGTGCTCGCATACACTTCCCTATTGCTACTGAAAAATCTGCTCTCCCAATTTGTGCAAAAGTGAGAAGGGGGAGGCAAAGCTTTGTCCCCGGTAATAGGAAGTGATTTCTGTACCTGACAGATGAGGAAGGGTTTCTCCAACAATGAGGAGGAAAATTCCAAGGGCTTGTCTAGATGTTCACTTCACAGTCCAGGAGGACTCCTTTCACCCAATTGCAATGTGGAACTATGTGCGGGACAGGAAACCAGTCAATACTATCTGTACATCTTCATCAGCAACTATTTTTAACGGTGAGATTTTTTTTTCGAAAAAGACAGAGATGGTTCAGATCTGCACAGGAAACAGGAAATGTTTCATTCAATGAATCATAAACAGGAAGCTACAAGAGAGAATTTTAAAAATCAGATTTAATGATGTTATTTTAATAAATGGCCCAATTTGAAAAAAAATCTGAAGTAAGTTAACTGTGAATGAAATTTAAACTCTATTTTTGTTGAATAGAGATTTATCTCATTTGAAGTCACAGAGTTAATTATTATAATTGCTTTCTTGCTAGTGTAAGATCTGTGATATGGAACTAGAAACCAAGAGGTCATTTGTTGAAATCCCTCTCTGCCAAGCTGTGAAATTGTAGTAAATAAATCACTTTGTTGCCAAAGATCTGAGTGAGGGGACCAAACGCAATTTGATCCAAGGGAACCCTCTTTGAGAGACCAGCTCCTCACAGCAGTGTAATCTGAATCACACCCTGCAAGGACATAAACCTGATTAGCATATTGAAATCTTCTTTTAAATATTCATTCCTGGGTTTTAGCTGGATTCACCCGGTTCCCAGTATTCATCGATCCATCAGTGCAACGTGAACCCAGCAGGAATCACTACTGGTCTTTACTAATGGAGTCCAGGGATGAAGGCCACGTTGGGAGGCTTGGAGGCCATTCGAGCCCCAGGTGGTCACTGGCCTGGCAATACCCATGGCACCCTGGCAGTACCAACAAATCACAGGGTGGGACTGAAGGGAATGGGTCTGAAGAGGTGGTGTCCGAAGGGGCAACAGCCTTTAGGCAAAGCCCACAAGAGGATGGGGCTCTTGATACTGGCAACTGGGAAAGGGGGTCCAGATAATGCCAGTGATTAAAGGGGATAGGGGGCTTTGATGCCAGTGATGAGGACCATGAAGTTTAATCTGAGGTTGTGATGTCCTTTACAAACTGTGCCCTGAGGTGCAAACATTGCTCCCCTCGCCACCCCCCCCCCCCGGCATAAAAAATGACTAAGTTGGGCAGAACCGCACGATGTTTCCCACTGAAGATGACACTTAGTCTTTTTTTGGAGAATTGTGCCCCCTGTTATACCTACTTGGGCCTCTTTTAATATTGTGCCCTGATCTTCCTGCACTGATCTTCTAATTGCAATTTACTTTTAGCGTTTGAAGAAATGTTAATCTCTCCGAGACTTGCCTCTATATTCTTTTTTTTTAAACTGATTTTTATAACATAAGTAAACGATACAATAGAATTTGATGGATTTCTATTGTAAGTTATTGAATACTCAATATGGCTGATGGTTAAATTAGTTGAAAGTTTCAGGATTCAGAGCAGAAAGTAACTGGTATGGGATGGGAACTTCCTTGAACCCTGATTATTTATGCTGATTTAGGCTTATTCACACCTGAACTGAAGTTTGGGCAGATTCTAATGAGCTTGGGAAGGCACGTAGGTGGAACATTGAGAAATTGGCAATGCTGGGTGCAGATCCTGGGTCTCACTTCTGGGTCATCATTGGGTTGGAAATTCCAAGCCTATCAAATTACGGAGTGAGGAGGAAGCCAGGCTTTATGTAGAGTTCTGGAGGTTGAGTGGCGACAGAGAACTTGGTTAGTAGAGGTGAGAAAAGAGTTATGTGTCAGGCAACAAACTGTTGTACCCTGAGCAGGAAGTCGTGGCTTTGTCGAATTTACGTGTGAACGTGAACTCTTAAGAAAGCTGAAAGCCGCAGTATTCTCAGAAAAAAAAGTCTCATTATCATGTTAGCAGATTGTTCAGGAAAGTCCCAGAGATTGTTAATAGAGGGTAAAATATGAATGACTTCAGCAAAATCTCACCCAGATTTGGGAAGCAACAACCGCAGCCACCAAGTTGTGTGGAAATCTCTCACCAGGTTTGTTTCTCTGCAGCTGAGCAGTGTAACATGCCGTGCTATCTCCACCTTTACAGCTTGTGTGTGAATGACCTCACAGCCAATCTAGGCTCCAAATCAAAAAGGCAAGAGGCCCAATGTGATTCTCAAACCCCCCCCCCCCACCCCGCAAGAAAATCTCATGCCTTTGTCTATCAAAAGGTTGAAATGAAACTGTTTCAGGAAAGAGAAAGTAGATTTGAATTACTAAGGGAGAGAGAACAAATGAAAAATTAAAAGAAACAGTCAGAAAGAAAGACAAATGATACAGGGAGGCAGAATGTGAATAAGCATAGAGACTAAGAAGGGAATATACAAAGAGAGGGAGACTGACAGAGAGGAAACTGGACAGGTATAACAAAATATAGTGAATCAGATACAAAGGAGAGATATAGGGAAGGAGTCCGAGGTATAGGATGGGGAACAAGGGAAAGACAGAAAGAAGGAAAAAAAACATGGACAGAGCAAGAGACAAAAACAAAATTGCTGTTATCAGATCTTCACACCCATATACTGTTTCTTCTCCTTTGGGGAATAGTGGGGAAGTGGTGGGCAGATTTCTGAGTTGACTATCAGCCCATTGAACCACGTTGAATGTTCTTTCGGTGTCCAATCAATCCTAGAATTGGACTCAAACCCAGAGCTTCTGGTTCAGTGGTAGTGACATTACCACTATGCCACAACACCTCATGAAAGCAGAGTGAAAATGAAGCAAACTTTACAGCTTAACATTAGTGTTAAGAAACTAATAGGAAGCCAAACTAAAAGAGAGAATAGAAGAACATTAAGGATGCAATTTACTGGCTGAAAAACTGGTGGGAATATGGCATCACTTCCATTTGGGAAGGCTGATTGGATTTAAGTGCTCATAAGGCAGTAAATTGCCAGCATTGTGCTTTCCCTAAGGTCATTAATCCTGCCCCCAAGAGCTGCCATCGAATCAGTGGCCAGTGGCTTTCCATTGCCTGTCAGCGAGCAGAACTGCTGCAGGTAACATACCCGTCATGATGTGGAAATGCCAGCATTGGACTCAGGTAAACACAGTAAGAAGTCTCACAACACCAAGTTAAAGACTATCTCATTTATTTGACAGTAAACTCACAAGCTTTCAGGGTTTGCCCCTTCATCAAGTCATCTGACAAAGGGGCAACCCCAAAAGCTTGTGAGTTTACTAGTAAATAAATTGGTTGGACTTTAACTTGTTGTTGTGAGACTTCTTAATGTGGTAACATACCCACCAGACGCCAAGGATCAACAAGGAACATGGAACACAAAGTGTGTGAGGACAGAGAGGAAGTCAATGGCTGGTGGGAGGAGACCAGAAGGAAAGGCAAAAGCCCGATCAGGCTTTTAGTGCCTTTGAACAAGGAAAACACCCTTGCCAACCCTCACCACAACCAAACCATGCCCCCCTCCCTCCAAAATCCCCATAGATAGCAAGCAAACTAAACAAAGTTTGCTTTTTGGGCTCCCCATGTGGTGACTCCTCCATCTGCCACTGGCAGTGATTAGGGTCCAGGTAGGAAAATGGTCAATGAGTCTACCCGCTTTGAGTCTTAACTGGATGGAGGTAGGAAGGTGGCTGACCTCATCCCACACTCTCCTCAATTAATTAAGTGGCCTCTGCCTCCAAACTCTCTGCTGGGTGTGCATTAAATTCTGCTCCTAAATATAAAAAGAACTAATGAATAATCAGCATGGATTTCAAAAGGAAAACTTTTGTTTGACCAACCTCATTGAATCTTTTGATAAGGTTACAAGGAGACGAGATAATGGTCATGTAGTAGATGTAATTTATTGGGATTTTTAAAATGTTTTCAAGAAGGTGCTCCATAGTTGCTTAATGAATAAGATCAGTCAATGTGGAGCCAGGGACAAGTGACAGAAAGGATTGCTACCTGGCTTCCAGAGAGAAAGCAGAAAGTGGGGTTTCGGGGATAATTATTCAGGCTGGCAGATGGTGGGGAATTGTGTTCCACAAGGCTCAATGCTGGGAATGCCACTGTTCACAATTTACATTCATAATTTGCATGTTGGAATCAAAATGCCATTTCTAATTTTGTGGGGGTGGTTTGGGGGGAGGGGGTAATGATCACTATTGAGGAGGACAGCTACAAATTACAGGAGCTCATTAATGAACAATCAGAATGGCTAAATGTGAAATACAACACTTTGGTAGGAAGAATAAGGAGTCACTTATTACTTGGGAGGTACAGGTCTTGATGGGGCAGAAGAACAAAGGGACCTCAGAGCACAAAATAATTTCACCTAATTTATCAGACTAGATGTCGTTGCATTATCTTTACAATTCTGCACTCACCCTGCCCACACTTGAAAAATTGTGATCCAATTCAATTAGACTTTTTTCAGTAAAGTTCTGGGAGCTAGATAGACTGCTGCCATAGTTCACAGGTATTATTGTGATGGCTTTTACCTTTATTGTTTTTCCTGTGTACGTCTTCAACTTGGCAGAAGTCTCTAAGTTCAATGGTTGGACACCCTTTCTCAGGTACTAACATGTTTATTAATCACATTGGCTGATGCCCCTGTATCTGAAGAACAAAGATAAGTACAGTACAGGAACAGACATTTGGCCCTCTAAGTCTGCACTGATCATGATGTCTGTCTAAACTAAAATCATATGCACTTATGGAGTCCATATCCTATCATTCCCATCCTGTTCATATATTTGTCCAGATAACTCTCTAAATGCTGCTTCTGTATCTGCTCCCAAAACCTCCCCGGAGAGTGCATCCCAGACATTCACCATCCTCTGTGTAAAAAATTTGCCTCGTACATCTCTTCTAAACTTTTCCCTATGCATCTTAAACCTATGTCCCCTAGCATTTGACTTTTCTACTCTAGGAAAGAGCGTCTGACTATCCACTTTCTCCATGCTGCTCATAATCTTGTAAACATCTATCAGGTCATCCTTCAGCCTCCAAGGTTCCAATGAGAACAAGCCAAATTTATCTAACTTCTCCTCATAGCTAATACCCTCCAGACCAGGCAACATCCTGGTAAACTCTTCGGTACCCTTTCCAAAGCATCCATATCCTTCTGGTAGTGCGGCAACCAGAATTTCGTAATATTCTAAATGAAGCCTAACTAAGGTTCAGTACAGCTGCAGCATGACCTTTTTTTTTACACTCAATGCCGCAGTCGATGAAGGCAAGCATGTCATTTGCCTTCTTGAGTACCTTCTCCACCTGCGTTGTCACTTTCAATGTACTTTCAGTGTACACTCAGATCTCTGCCTGTCAATGCTCCGAAGGGTTCTGCCATTTACTGTTCAATTCTTACATGCATTGGACCTTCCAAAATGCATTATCTCATACTTGTCCGGATTAAACTCCATCTGCCATTTCTCCGCTCAAGTCTCCAAATGGTATATTTCTTGCTGTATTCTCTGGCAATGCTCTTCACTATCCACAACTCCACCAATTTTTGTATCATTTGCAAACTTACAAATCAGACCAACTACATCGACTTCTATATTAAGAGGTTTCTCATTTACCCAGAGCAGAATCTGTCTGGCTTGCTTATTTTTTAGACTAAAGAGAGCGTGAATACCACATTCACTGATGGCAGGCTCTTCCATCTTGTATGCTTGTAGCATCTTGATTGTTCAGTTAGTTATTCAATGACCATGACTCAGCTCTGCATTGCTTGATCAAATATCTTCTATTGTGACAATAATAACACTCAGTTTCCTTAAATTTATATTAAGGAAATGTAAATCTCCACATTGGTAACCTTCCATTTTAAGAGTCATTGTCAGATTGCCTTTGCTCTATCTTAGTGCTCTGTGGGTGACTAGAATTGTTTCTTGCTTTGCAGGCTTTGGTTTCAAAGCTGGCTGCATGTTCCCACCCTAGTAATCAGCCCCATACTGTGTGCACTGAAGCTCTTGTGCATCTTTTTCAGTGCTTTCCATGGCCAGTGCTATCGCCATTATTCATTTAAAATCTACGTTGATTTCTGCATCATTGTTCACACCACAGATTAGCCAATTCCTTAACATATCATTTAGAGTCACTCTAGAATCACAATATCCAATAACTGCTGCAGTTTAGCAATGTGAGTCACGATTGATTCACCCAGGACTTTCATCCTTGAATTAAATTTGAGTCTCTGGACTATGATTGAGGTTAAAAATAACTTTTCACTAAATCCACGATCTCAGTGAATAACTCGGAGTAGACCACACTTGGGGCTATGAGACAGTGAATAATTCATAGGTCTGAAAAATACAGAACTCCCACTCATGAAGGGGCAGTACTCTGAAAAGTAGTGGCGTTTGCTACCAAATAAACCTGTTAAACTTTAACCTGATGTTGTGAGACTTCTTACTGTGTTTACCCCAGTCCAACACTGGCATCTCCACATCATGACTGTGAATAATGTCATAGGTCTGACTTACACAGGCACTCACGAGAATTGGTTTGTGCTTTCCCTCCTCCACTGTTTCATTTGCTTGGAAATAGAACCTCATGTATTGTGTCCTATCCTCCATGAAGGGGTCAACAAGGTCTATTCGCCTGCAGAGAAGTATTCTGGTAATTATATTATTTTTTCTTTTTCTCAGACTTTGGTTAAAACAGGAATACTTACAGGTGACAGGCCAAAAGCAATGGCAGGGATCATTTATCCTCATTGCCAGATGTAATGATGTAGTTTTGGAGACTTTTCCAGTGAAACAAAAAGGGAACTATTTACATGACCATTATATGAGCTGCACGCTTGCAGTTAATCCAAAATATCTCTACCCAGGAGAACTTTTTCCCCTGGAGTGATTCCTCACACTGGATCTCAATTGGTTATCCAGACCACATAACACTCAGTTGTGTTGTGTGATATAATAAATAGTGTAGATGGGAGCATAAAATTACAAAGAGAAAGTGAAAGATTAAGTAAATTGGTAAATTGGAACTTAACATAAATGGCCATCCATTTTGGACCAATTCATCCATCTTTTGTTCCTCTATTTGTTCTGCTACCATCCCCTTTCACCTTGTACTATTAGCCCTTTTTTCATTTAATAACAGACAGTTAAATGATATCAATCCAACAGTGAATATAATCCATGCAAAAAATAGTGGAAAGAAGCGCTACTTCACTTGAATGTACAAGCCATTCAATAATAAGATGGATAATCTAACAGTACAGATGGAGTTTTACTTCTGAGCAGCCTGTCGGTAAATCTCCTTTAAGATGTGAAGAATATGAGAACAAAACCATGTTGGCAGTTGTCTTGTGTAAAGTTAAAGCATATGGGATTGCAGGTAATGTCTTGAGATGGATAGAAAGCAGATGGGAAGCAAAGAATTGGCATAAATGGGTTTTTTTCTAAGAAGTCTCACAACACCAGGTTAAAATCCAACAGGTTTATTTGGTAGCGAATGCCACTAGCTTTCAGAGCGCTGCTGCTTTGTCAGGTGAGTGAGGAGTTCTGATCGCAAACAGGGCCTATAAAGGTACACACGCAGTTTAGTTTTCATTCTCTCCTAGGCACGGGGGGATGAGAAATAACCACAGGGTGAATGAGAAACAGACTCTGGGAGAATGAGAACAGACACAGCTAGGCTGAGAAACAGGCACAAGGATAATGAGAAACAGACTCTGGGAGAATGAGAACAGACACAGCTAGGCTGAGAAACAGGCACAAGGATAATGAGAAACAGACACAGGGAGAATGAGAACAGACACAGAGATAATGAAAAACAGACTCAGGCAGAATGAGGACAGACACAGGGAGAATGAGAAGAAACACATGGAGAATGAGAAACAGGCACAGGGAGGATAAGGAACATTCAAAGGGAGAATGAGAACAGACTCAGGGAAAATGAGAAACAGACACAGGAAGAATGAGAAAAAGACTTAGGGAGAATGAGGACAGACAAAGGGAGAATGAGAAACGGGCACAGGGAGAATGAGAAACAGGCACAGGGAGAATGAGAAACGGGCACAGGGAGAATGAGAAACAGGCACAGGGAGAATGAGAAACGGGCACAGGGAGAATGAGAAACAGACACAAGGTGTCATAGAATAATAGAGTTATAAAGGTTTACAGCCATAGATACAGGCTCTTCACCCCAACTTATCCATGCCACCCTTTTTCTTTAAACCCCTAAGCTAATCCCATTTGCTCGCATTTGGCCCAAATCCTCTGTACCCATCTTACCCATGTAACTATCTAAATGCTTTTTAAAAGATAAAATTGTACCTGCCTCTACTATTAACTCTGGCAGCTTGTTCCAGCCATTCACCACCTTCTGTGTGAAAAAATTGCCCTTCTGTACACTTTTATATCTCTCCCTCTCACTTTAAACCTACGCCTCTAGTTTTAGACTCTTCTACCTTTGGGAAAAGATGTTGACTATCTACCTTATCTATACTCATTATTTTATAGACTTCTACAAGTTCACCCCTCAGCCTCCTACGCTCCTGAGAAAAAGTCCCAGTCTATTCAGCCTCTCCATATAACTCAATCCATCAAATCCTGGTAGCATCCTAGTAAATCTTTTCTGCACTCTTTCTAGTTTAATAATATTCTTCCTATAATAGGGTGATCAAAATTGCACACAATATTCTAAGTGTGGCCTTACCAATGCCTTGTACAACTTCAACAAGATGTTCCAACTCCTGTATTCAATGTTCTGACCGATGAACCAAGCATGCTGAATGCCTTCTTCACCACTCTGTCCACTTGTGACTCCACTTTCAAGGAGCTATGAACACATACCCTTAGATCGCTTTGGTCTGCAACTCTCCCCAGCACTCTACCATTAACTGAGTTAGTCTTGCCCTGATTCAACCTACCAAAATGCATCACCTCCCATTTGTCTAAATTAAACTCCATCTGCCATTTGTCAGTCCACTGGCCCAATTGATCAAGATCCCACTGCAATTGGGAGAATGAAAACAGACACAGGGAGAAACAGGCACATGCAAAATGAAAACAGACACAAGGAAAATGAGAACAGACACAAGGAAAATGAAAACAGACACAAGGAAAATGAAAACAGACACAAGGAAAATGAAAACAGACACAGGGAGAATGAGAAATAGACACAGGGAGAATGAGAAACAGATAGGAAATGAGATGCCAAGAAATTCAGAGGAAGGTAAAGAAAACATAGAAGATAGGAACAAGAGGAAGCAATTTGTCCCTTTGAGCCTGCTCCACCATTCATTAAGATCATGGCTGATAATCCAAAACAGTGACTGCTTTCTCCCCATAACCTTTGAACCTATTCACCCCAAGTGCTTTATCCAGCTGCCTCTGGAATAGATTCAATGTTTTGGCATCAACTACTTTGTGATAATGAATTCCACAGGCTTACCATTATTGATTGAAGAAATGACTCCTCACCTTCCTCCTAAATGGTCTATCCTGAATTCTCAGACTCAGATTGTTCTAGACTCCCCACCATTGGGAATATCCTTCCTGAATCTATCCTGTCTAGTCCTCTTTTAATTTTATGGGTCTCTATGAGTTCCCCCCCCCCCCCCATTCTTCTGAATTCCAGTGAAAACAATCCTTATCTAGTCAATCTCTCCTCATACACCAATCCCACCATGCCCAGATTCAGCCTGCTAATTCTTTGCTGCACTTCCTCAACAGCAAGAACATCTTTCCTCAGAAAAGGAGACCAAAGTTGCACACAATACTCTAGATGTGGCCTTAGCAAGGCTCTGTATAGTTGCAACAATACAACCCGGCTCCTTACTTGAAATCTCTTGCAATGGAGGCTAACATACCATTTGCTTTCTTTACCGCCTGATGCACCTGCATGCTTACCTTCAGTGACTGGGGCACAAGGACACCCAGGTCCCACTGCACACTCCCCTCTCCCAACTTATAGCCATAAACACTGATAAAAGCACAATAAAGACATTTACAAGAGGAAACAAATAAGAAATAATATAAACAGTGATTAAGAAAAAGACACAGAATCAGAGAATGACATGTCCCTGTAATATGATGAACAAAGAACAAAACAGTCCGGGAAACAGGCCCTTTGGCCCAACGAGCCTGCACCGCCACCCCGATGTTCCCACCTCTACTCGTGATCCCTGTCTATGTTTATAGATCTATGGATTGAAACCAAATTTGAGACAATTTAGGGAGAATTTGTTCTGCCAATTAACCTAAGAGCACATTTTCGGATGTGGGAGATGATGGAAATGTACTTTCTAATTAACATTCTAACAGTAAACCTTCAGGAGTTGGAGTAAGCAAACATTAAAAGAGTTAATTCCATCCATTGTTGTTTGTCGAGCCTTTCCACTTCTAAAGAATTGCATGCTGTGAAATATACACATGGTCTACAATGATGTGCGGCTTATATGGTTTACAGGCTCTGGTAAATTAAACCTCTGAACCTCCATGCAGGTTAACAAAACACTCACTGTTTCCACTACCTCAAACCTAGAATGAAAACAAACAGATAAACAAACAAACAAACTGTGATCTTTCCATTGCTCAATACTATAAAACAGAAATATAAAATGTACACTCTCACGCCCACAGATATTTATTCTGTGAATTGAGTAAAAAGACTGTTGCACTCCAATGGCAAACAGTGCCAGGCATGACTTTTGATCAATCCACACTGTCAGGGTCATGACCCAGTGAGTAAGGCCACTGACCACTGTTGTGTAGACCGGAAGACCCCAGATTTCAGCCCAAGTTTGTAATGTGATAACTGATCTTAGTCAAGGAGCAACTGGAAAATTCCTATCATTTGTGTCAAAATCTATACACTTGTGAAGTGAAAGGTCAATTAGAATTTCCAATCCTGGTTAGTAGGCAATTCCTGTCTGAAGTTGCAAATGTATGAATGTTGGGTGAAGATGGGGTAAGAAACAATTCCATTGTCCATATTTTTACAATCCCCATAAAGACCAGCAACTTTTAAAAATAAATTAACCTTTAGACAACTGACAGCCATAACCAAAGGCTAAGATTTCAAGCTTTAGGGCTTTTACTGTAACACACATCTGGTTCATTGGTGTCCTTTAGGAAGGAAATCTATCATCCTCACTTAGTCTGGCCAACATGTGATCCCAATCCACAGCATTTATAGAAGATGGGCATCATTGCCTCGGCTAGCATTTATTGCCTGTCCCTAATTGCCCTAGAAAAGGAGGTGGTGAGCCGCTTTCATGAACTGCTGCTGTAGATACTGCTGTTGGGAAGGGAATTCTAGGATTTTGACATTTATGGTGGTGATACATTTCCAAGTCAGGATAATGTATGGCTTGAAGGGGAATTTCAAGGTGATGTGTTCCCATATATCTGCTGCCATTGTCCTTCTAGATGGTAACGGTTGCGGGTTTGGAAGATAGAGCTTTAAGCATCCACAGTGATTTCATGAGCACTGACTAAACACAGAATGGGAACCAAATGTGAGATTCCACTATCTTGAATGGTTTATTCAACATCAGGCAGGGTTTTTCCCAACTAAGCCACTGGGACAAAAGAAGAAGATTTTGATTTTGACTATGACACGCCCAAGCGGAGGGCAAATCCATAGCTCTGCTTTTACAAAACATAGTTAGATCATGGGAGATGTTCATGATGGAATAAATTTCAACTTTTAGTTATAGCTTTTCTCGTGAATGAAAAGAAATTTCAGTGCATGACCAAATTCCTAGTGAAATGCCAGCACTTTAGGAAGCATCGCCTATTAATATCAATTCATTGTCAGGGGCTGGAGGCTGGCCATGTATTCTTGGAGTGTATTAAATGAGCTGATACCATTATTTGAAGAATAGCAGGGAAATCTCCTGATGCTTTGTTCAACACTAATTTTGCTAATAATTTTGAATATTGCTGTTTGTGGGGTTCTGCTGCACCAGCTGAGTTTTCCATATTAGAAGTGATTGGACTTCAAATATACTCACTTCTAAAGTACTTTGGGAAATCCTGATATCCTGAAATGCCCTTTACAACTGCAAGTTATTTCAAAATTTATTCCTAGTCTTCCTGATTCCCTTTATATCTTCTTCAGATTTGACCCATATTTCAAAAACATGCAGTTTAGGAACAATCTATAGATAGGGCCTATTTTTATCTACAAAACGGTCAATTAATTTCTATTAAAGCTTGTCAACTGATGTAACTATTTTGATAGATCAATAAATATATGTGCCATCGAATCTGTATATCTATTGGCATAATCTTATTCGGAACATGACATCGTGCTTTTAATCAAATCGGTGTGTGTATTAATGCATCTGATATGGACTACAATTGATGGGCCATTTCTCTGTAATGGTATATTTCAGCGGTATATTTAATGTCATTGTTTGATGTGTTCTATCAATCTAATATTCTAATGCAGTCTACTATAAAGATCGATAAATCTATCAACTGTTATCACCAAATGTGTAGGTTTGTCAAATCAATTACTGAAAGTGTGTATCTACTCGGATCGATCATTGCGACTCTTTTTAAAAGTTTATTTCAGGTTGTACTGTTCAATTGCTTAATTCGGTGTACTCATCTATATAATTTCATTTAAATCGAGATTTTCCAACCGCGCCTTCTGCAGGTCTACCCACTATCCATGGGTCTCTGAGCTTTCTCATCCATCAACCCATGTGCCCGAACGCTAACAGGATCACGTCTCACTTGCCTCTTCCGACTCCAGCCAAATCGAATTAACCCCTTTGCACTGGCTCTGTCCGCTGTGTGAGGATCAGCGATGACGTCCTTGCACTGGAGTTGAGATAGTTTATATGGAAGGGAGTCCCTTCGCCTGCTGGACAGACAGGCATACCTGTGGCATCAGCAACCTTGCCAGCGCTCTGCGATCAAGCGCCACTGAAGACTGCAACAGGCGATGTGTGTGTGCGTGTGAGAGAAAGTGCATGAATCGCACTGTTTCTAGAGGGAGAAATTGACAACTTGTAAAGGGACACTGCTGAAAAAAAGCGATTAACACATCCAGTATGATGGTAAGAGATGAGAAATTTATTTTGAATATTAACTGTTGGTAAAGAAATAGAATAAGCTAGGAAGGCGGGTTAAGTTTAAAGGTACGATTATATTCACTCAATGTTTGTGAACGCGAAGGTTACTGATCTAAGATGACTCCAGGAACTGTTTGTTAAAGTTGATGTAGTATTTCTGAAGTTCTGTCACGAAAAAGGGTGGGATGTCTGTAGGCTGGGATATCAAAAACGGACCTTGGAAATCTCAATATAACTGTTAAATAACAGCAGGAACAGCTCCTCACCCACACAGAGGTCTGGAGCACAGGGGAAAAACCCTTCCGCTCATCAGGTCAAAGACAAAGCACCCAATATTCTAATCCCATTTGCCAACACTTGGCAGACAACCTTGGCATCACAAGTGCATGTCTAAGTACTTCTTAAATGTTATGAGAAAGTTCAAATTCAATCGTCCTATACAATTTCTGGGATGCTTTGTTGCGAGATTTGCTTCAGGGCAACGATCATTAAAAAATGTTACTATGTTTAGACCTTTGAGGCAAATAGGCACTTTCTAAATGCAATTTAAAAAACTTCCAATTTGATTCTCAGTTATAATCTCTTTTGCTATGAAGGGCATCCAACAGCATCAACATAAGTTTGCGTTGACATCAAGACATATATTACTGTTCCAAATGCGAGTTATGTGATATCAGGTGTAAATATACATGAGCTGACGCCAGGATGTACAAGATCTCTATAGAACATGCTGTCAATTTTAGCAATGAAAAACTGAAACAGGATGGTGTAATATAAAACTTTTATTTTAAAGTTTATTTATTAGTGTCACAAATGGGTTTACATTAACACGGCAATGAAGTTACTGTGAAAATCTCCGAGTGGCCACACTCTGGCGCCTGTTCAGATATACTGAGGGAGAATTTAGCATGACCAATGCACATAGCCAGCCAGGAATTGAACCTGGGTCACTGGTGCTGTAAGGCGGCAGCGCTAGCCACTGTGCCACCTTGCTGTTAATGGGATCTTATGATGTACAAAATGGTTACTTCATAACAGCTGATATATTACAAAGTAATCTGCACTGTGTTAAGGACTTGAAGCTTACTCTGAGAGATGCAATAAAATAGCAATTTTTTTTCAAATGCACTCTTCGTTTGCAAGTGAATTGCACAATGTGAGAGCATCAACACGGTGTGTGCATGTATAATTGTGACAAAACTCACAAACCATCCGTTTTTATTTCCACGAGTCTGCAGACAAGTGCTGCTGAAAGTAACAGTGAATGGGTTCGCCGCGGTTGTGGAGGAAGCTGCTATGATTTCTTTAGGACAACTGTGCAGCAGTGTAAAACAGTTTTATGATTGATATCAGCTAGCTTGGCTGCAAATCAAGAGATGGTAGTCATGATTTTGAACTATGCACATGCAGTGTGACAGCATGCTATCTGGAAATCATTAAAGTTTAATTTTAATTCAAGTTCAGAATTTAGCTTCTATGAGCTATTTATTATTTTATATTTTCATCTCTTACTGGCATATTTCCATTTATGCTGTACATAGTGAACTTTCTGGATTTTCTTTAACCCAAGATAAAAACAAATTACTGTGAATGCTGGAATCTGAAACCAAAAGAGAAAATGCTGGAAAATCTCAACAGGTCTCAAAGCTTTGATAAAGGGTTGTCTGGACCTGAAACATCAGCTTTTTTTCTCTCCTTCCAGACATTGCTGGATCTGTTGAGATTTTCCAGCATTTTCTCTTTTGGATTTTTTAAATCCGAGTCTGTGTTAGTTAACATGAATTGGGGCGGCTACAGAAACATAAATAAGAAGAGTGTGGGAAAAACTCAGCAGGTCTGACAACATCAGTAGAGAGAGAAACAGAGTCAACATTTCAAGTCTGCTACAAATCTTCAGAACTGAGTTTTAGTTCAGATTTCCTGCATCCACAGTATTTTGCTGTTAAGCTATTGAAGCATGACGATTGGCCTCGGTGCTGTAGGGAAATCTGCTCCAGATTGCAGCAATGATCTTTTCCCGAAAATACATGACGTGTATGGATACTAGGTGAGAAGAGAACTAGGTACAGCTGGATAACTTCCCCACTGTCAGATCGACAAACTGACGTATATTGCATTGCTCACATGGAAAGTGGTCAATTTCAATGGGTATCAGAGGACTGTTTGCCTTGTTAGAAATAAACCACAGCATCAATCACAGGTGGAAGAAAAAACACTGCAGGAAACCAGAGGTGAACAGTTTCCAGCAATCCAAAAAATATTCTCTCTCTGATACTATTTAACCTGTTGTGTATTTCTGGCATTTTGACATTTTGGTGGTACAATGACACAGTAATTAGCACTACTATCTCACAGCGGTAGGGACCCAGATTCAATTTCCAGTTTGGGTCATTGTTTGTGTGGGTTCTTCTGGGTGCTCTTGCTTTCCTCCAACAGTCCAACGATGTGTGGGTTAGGTTGATTGGCACGATAAATTGACTGTTAGTATCAGAGGGATTAGCAGGGAATATACATGGGATTACAGGAATAGGGCCTCGGTGGGATGATGTTGGGGTGGGCCCGACTTCTGCACTGACCTATTTTTGCACTGTTGGGATTCTATGAACTGTTATTTTCTCCACTTCAATCTCTCTAAAACACATAAGAATGCATCTAACAATCTGCAGAGATGATCTCATCTTATTCCTTTCCAATTCTTTCTCTATAGAAAGTTAAGATGACAGTAGTCTGCATTTGTGCTTTCTTAATAATCTTTATCGTGGTGGAATCCTGCTGCACTCCCAAGGTAAAGTTCTGAAACAAACTCTTAATTCTTTCAGCACCTTGTTACGATATGTTTCAAATTAGTTTCAAATTATGTTTCTTCTCATCCCTAGAGCAGGGTTATTCCAAAAAGTTGGGGTCCACAGTCCATGCTGTACCTGAAAGGACGGTGTAAGTAAAATCTGTTAACGTTCATTGAATTCTAAATTGCATGGTTAAAATGAGATATCTGGAAGAAAGGTCAAAGCTGTTCTGCAAAGGTGAGGGTGTAACGGAAGAAAGTAAAGTGAGAAACATCAGTTGAATGATATATTGCAATCAGTTCTGTAATCGTGGCTGGTTTTCCTAATCATCTCCTAAGTCTCCTGGTCAAACTAAACAAGGCAAACCAGAACTGACCACAGCCTTCTCCTGTATCAGTAAGTTTCAGTGGTGTTTGAACAATTAAGTTACACTTTCCTGACAAGAAATGATCCCAGTGGCACTACTATGAAAACTCCCAATGTTAGTTTAAACATTACCTATTACTGCTGAGACATTATATCAATTATTGTCCAAAGGAGCTAATATTCATTGCTGGCTTAGCAGAATAAGGGAAGGTAATGTAATCCTGAGAATCAGTGTTGTTGAATAATGTTATTACTGTAATTGATCGGAGAGTTATAGAATCAATACCAGGCCTTTCTGTGAGTTTTATATCCAGGCCCAGAGGGTGCTTTGAAATTGTTAGGAGGGGCAGCCTTTTCTTGGATATTGCATTTATCTATTGACACAGACATGTTCCGAGGGGAGCAATGTTGTTTCTTTCACATATTAAGGAAGTGATTCTTTAATATTTTTTTCAATTTTCTCCTCTGGCTTCTTTTCTTCTACTGAAGGAATTGGCCCTTCCTGCATAAGCAATCAGTGCCCACTCTTGGGCATTTTCCAGAACAGGTTGCTGCAGTCATTAGGAGTGGAAATGCTGCCTGAATTTTGACCTCCCGAGCTCCTCAATTGCTGCCCCAGTTGAGATGAGCTAATCTAACAAGGCAGAAAAAAACCCAAAATTCTACACTGCTACAAAGTTCCAATAAAAACCTATTTACGTCACATCTGGTCAGATATATTCTGATTTGCTGTGGGTAAACAAGGCTATCATTAAATAGAAGAAAATGGATATTTCTTCCAGGTTAAAAAAAAACTATACAATTTCCTTTCTTTGCTATTGGGAGCAGTAATTCATACTGGAGAATAGGCGGCATGGTGGCACAGTACTTAGCACTATTCCCTCACAGCATCAGGAGCTCAAGTTCAATTCCCAGCTTGGGTCACTCTGTGTGGAGTCTGCTCATTCTCCCCATACCTGCTTGGGTTTATTCTGGATGCTCCAGTTTTCACCCACAGTCCGAAAGATGTGCTGAGTAGATACATTAGCCATGCTAAATTCTCCCTCAGTGTATCCAAACAAGTGCTGGAGCGTGGCGACTAGGGAATTTTCACAGTAACTTAATTGCAGTGTTAATGTAAGCCTGCTTGTGATACTAATAAATAAATAAACTTTTATCATATGGGTGTCATCTGCTCTCCTATCTTTGTCTAAATGGCCATCGTCAACTATAAAGCCGCATACTGAGTTTTGGCAGAAAATTAAGCTGATTTAGTCTGTTACTAGCCCAAGATGAATCTAGCTATTGACACCATGATGGGAGATTGTTGGATAATCAGGCTACATTACACTCAAGATCATTTGGCAAGAGAATGTGCAGTGAATTTTATACTACATGCACGCCATAATTTAGCCAAATATCTATAGGGTAGTATGAAAGGTACTTTATTCTGCTCAAATATATTTTGTACCTGACCAAAATGGAAAACTGTTTCATTTCTCTGAATTGAAATCTACATTCACCTGTCAGCAATGTTACTTCTATTTTATTTTATGATATAGGTACCTGAGACATGAGCCTGAGAAATTCTGTCATGGCTAGAGATCCCATAAAGAGGATGATGACTCAGTACTAGAATCCAGATTAATTGTGGTGTTATTCTTCCAGATGGGAGAAGATCCACTGAAGCCAATGGTTATTATAACTACGACTTAAACACCTGGAATCTTCTTGCAGGTATCTTCCGCATGTCAGCCTATTCATTTGTTGAATGAAGAGTGGGTCAATGGTTGAATGCACAGCAAATAAAAAAGCAATTTACATGCAATGGCTGATTAAAAAAGCATATTTCAGGAACTATTCTTTTAATCAAAAAATGTATTGTAATCCAAAGTTAAAATACAATATTATGGTCTTTGGATGTCTCAAGATTAGGATTCAAGGGTAAGATGTCTAAAATGGTGAAACACTGAATACCACAACATTAAAACTGAAATTATCGGAGCTTTCCTGTGGATGATAAAGACTTCCAGTAATTCCTTGCAGTCCCATTGTTAACTCTATATTTCTAATTACATGTTCATACTCTGTTTAAGTAATTTAAGTAATTCTGTACTTAAATTGTACAGAATGCATTTATTTGGAGGCAAATATCTTATTTAAACTAGGAAGAGGGGCACAAATATATTAAGCAACTAGGTCAAAGAAAAGTGATAATTACAATCAAACAAATATATGTCGCAATCTTATGAATGATCCAGAATTTCTCCTTGTATTTTTGATAGCTATTGAGAATTGTGCCATTAGGTTGACACCATAAATAATAGAAGATATTAGTGATTGACTGATGGCCATAGATGGCCAAATGTTGACATTTGGATCTCTGTTGCCAACCAATGATAATAGTGAGTCTCAACCAATAATAATTAAAAGCAGTGACAATGATCTTTACCACTAGCCATTGGTAATCTTGGATTGCAACCAATATAATTGATGATATTTTATACCAACAATTTCCAATGATTTTAGTACAAGGCATGTTGTGATAGCAAGTATGCTTATGGGAAGTAACTCAAAAAATTGTGCTAGTCTATTTTTAAAATCATTGTTTTGGAATATGCAGCACCATGTGCTAAACTAGAGATTGAGTCCTCTCTTCATTTCCATCTTTCCCTTCCCCAAATCAAGGAAACATATCTGAGGAAGTTTCCAGGTTACCAATTCTTGCTCATAGAAATCTTTGATGGAAGTTATTGCCAGCTGGGACAAGTTCTCTTAAAGTCTTTTAGAAGTCTACAAATTTTAAGAGGTTAAGTAAGGGACTCCAGATTAGATATAATAATGTATTGTAAATGAATCTGGACTTCTTATAAGCAAAAAGCTTTTCTTCTTGTCCCAGTGAAGGCAGAGGGAAAATCAGGTCGAGTGCCGATAATATGCACAAGTGGTCATGTATGTGACCACTTTCTGTAATTTGGGACAGTCAGGCCCTAAAATCATTTTAATTGTTAGCAGATTTTGTGGTTTAATTTAATGCTATTTTAATATTGACATGCAGTGATTAGCATGTCCATGATTGCTGAACCACATGTCACATTTTCCACATCAGCTGGGTAGATTCTCCAACACATTTTGTATTACTACTGGTGAACCGTGTTTTGGAGATATGACAATTTTTATCATGGTTTTGTATTGCATTGAGAACATTTCTAAACAGAGAATCAAATATATCCTGCAGGAAGAGAAATGAGACAGCTTCAAATGTCAAATACTGGACCATGCAGAAACATAAAGGAAGAAAAACTTACATTTTAATAGTGTCTTTTAGATCTTCAGGATGTCCCAGAGTACTTTACAGACAATTACACGCTCTTTGAAGAATAATTACTGTGACTGTAAGGAGAAAATGAGCAACCAATATGCCCTCAGTGAAGTCCCACAAACAACAATAAGGAAATAACCAAGCAGTCTGTTCTAATAGTTGAGAGATAAATGTTGACTTGGACATTGTGGATATTTCCCCTGCTCCGCTTCAAATGATAGCACAGGATATTTAGATGGACACACGAACAGAATGGGAATGAAGGGATATAGAAAACTGATTTAAAATAGGGATTATGAACCTTGGGAGTCCCTGGGGGAAGTGTGTAAATAGTCGATGATATTGATGTATTTGTTTTTATCCTACAGGTACTTTAGTCTGCCTTGTTATCTAACAAGGGGCATACACGCGATAGGCCATGAGAGGGCTGCTCTTGGATTCTTTTATCGAGAGTATCCTAGTGCTTCACGTCGTTAGTGTACGCTTGACCATTTGATGGGCAACACGACAGCTCAGTGACTATCGCTGTGCTGTGCAGATACATGGATTTGGGCCTGTGTCTGTGGGAGTTTGCGCATTCTCCCCGTGCTTGCGTGGGTTTTCTCCGGGTGCTCCGGTTTCCTCCCACATCCCAAAGATGTGCTCTTAGGCTGATTGGCAGAACAAATTCTCCCTAAATTGTCTCAAATTTGGTTTCAATCCATAGATCTATAAACAAGACAGGGATCACGGGTAGAAGCGGGAACATCGAGGTGGCGGTGTGGGCTCGTTGGGCCGAAAGGCCTGTTTCCCGTGCTGTTTTGTTCTTTGTTCTTTGAATGTTTAAATCAACCTGAAAGAGCAGCTGCAGCCTTGGATAAATGTCTCATCAGAATTGGAATGCAGATTTAACAGTGAGGAAAGACTGGAGTTTAGAATTAAACAGTGAGGAGATACTGGAGTTCAGCATTAAATAGTGAGGGGAGATTGGAGTTTAAGAGCAGTGCAGTAACACACAGTGGTAGCACTGTTGTCTCACACTGCCAGAGTCTCAGGTTCAATTCTGGCATTGGGTCACTGTTGATGCAGTTTGTACATTTTCCCTGGGTCCATGTGGGCTTCCTCAGGGTGCACCAGTTTCCTCCTGCAGTCCAAAGATGTGCGGGTTAGCTTGATTGGCCATGCTAAATTGCCCCTTAGTATCAGGGGATTAGTACAGTTGCGGCAATAGGGCTGGGTGGGATTGTTGTCGGTACAGACACGATGGGCCAAATGGCCTCCTTATGTACTATAAGGATTCTATAATCTGAAAGGTAGTGCCTTTGACAGTGCAGCATTCTCTCAGTACTGTGCTGTAATGCCAGTCTAGGTATTGTGCTGTGGAGTGGGGTTGAACCCATAATCTTCTGATTCAGAGGGATGGAGTATACAAAAAAACGGTGTGGGATGGATGGAAGTGAAGCCTAGGAAATATTGTACTGATATATTTGCCTCATAATTTGAATTATTTTGCAGTAGTAAAGAAAGTTCTTAAAAAAATAGGAAAGCTTAATGCTGCAAATAGCCTTGAAATTGAGATTGAGAACACGATAAACATGCATACTTGATAAAGTAAATGTATTGAGTAATACCCCTCAATCAATATTAATAAAACACATTTACTAACTATTAACCTATGTGAGATCTTGCAAATTGACTGCCACACTTCATCATATTAAAAGTAAAAACAGAAAGTACTAGAAATACTCCGCATATCAGGTATGATATGCCGAGACGGACACATATTTTGGGTTGATGACTTTCTATCAGAACCTTTCATCCCATGTTGAAATATTGACTACAACTTAAAGATATTTCGTTGGTTGTGAGGTGCTTTGAGAGGTCCTAATGTTGCGATAGATGCTTTATAAATGCAAGGTTTTTCATCTTCATAATTTTAAACATCTCTGTAATATCTTTACAAAATCTATACTTTTCCATGGTATCTTCCACCTTACAAGTGGAATAAAACAAGATATAGTATTCTACATGTGGCTACAGGTTTGTAATTTAGTTTGATGTTGAGGTGCATTAGTTATGTATCCAAGCACCCAAGACAGATTCAGAGCAACATCATCTCCAGAATCAGATCAGCCACCAAATACATGTTCTGCAGCAAATCTTCATTGTCTCATTTGACTCCTCCACTGCATCAATGCCATGTATCTGATATCAAGGCTTGACTTTGGTGAACTTCCTCCAGCTAAGACTTGGAAAGACCAGAACCAATGCACTGTCTTGGGCTGAACCAGGTTGTATTCTTACATTGTGAGATCCCGTTTCTTCTTGCTCGCCAAGGCTATCTAATTCCATTTCACCCAACATTGCACTACCCCATTCCATCTGCTGCTCAAATCCTCAACAATTTCCAAATTGATTATCAGCCCATTAAATGGTGTTGAATGCTCCTTCTGTGGCCAACAAGTCCTGGCACTGGATTCAAATCCTGAGCTTCTGGTCCAGCAATAGGAGTGCTCCGATTGTGTCACAAGGTCCCCTACTATTCCAGTGATCAATTGGCAGTACCTCATTCAAAACCATGTCTAAATTCATTCTGCCCAAAACATTGGTATCTGTAATCTTTCCCATTAGCCCAATATCCTTGTTCCCCCCACATCTTTAATTTAAAATTCTGTTTGGGGTTAAAATTCCCCTGTGGTTTTGCCCTCCACATCTTTATGACTTGCTCCAGTTGTTCTTCATGTTGCATTATATAAATGTGAATAATTTTTATTTAATCTGTACAATGTTGTGGTCAGAACACATGTTGAATATGCTGTGATCACCAATGAGGAATGAACCTTTCCAGTGCTAGAGAAGCACACAGAAGGACTATAAGGTAAATCACTAGTAGATTTTTTTAAATGTATGAGAAGATGAGTGGAAAAACAAATTGCGCGGAGGGTGTGAAAAGCCTGCAGAGGGATCTGGATAGGTTGAGTGAGTGGGCGAGAACCTGGCATGGAGTATAATATTAGCAAGTGTGAGGTTATCCACTTTGGTAGGAATAATGGTAGGAAGGATTACTATTTAAATGGTGAAAAGCTGCAGCATGCGACGGTGCAGAGAGACCTGGGGGTCCTTGTGCACAAATCGCAAAAACACAGTATGCAGGTGCAGCAGGTAATCAAGAAGGCGAATGCAATGTTGGCCTTTATAGCTAAGGGGATAGAATGTAAAAGTAGGGAGGTATTTTGCAGCTGTAAAGGGTACTGGTGAGGCTGCAGCTGGAGGACTGTGTGCAGTTTTGGTCGCTGCATTCAAGGAAGGATATATTGGCCTTGGAGGAGGTGCAGAGAAGGTTCACTAGGCTGATACTGGAAATGAGGGCGTTGGATTATGAGGAGAGACTAAATAGACTAGGTTTGTACTCGTTGGAGTTCAGAAGGCTGAGCGGGGATTTTACAGAGACGTATAAGATAATGAAGGGGATTGATAGGATAGAGGTTGAGAGGCTCTTCCCGCTTAACAAAGATAGCAGGACTAGAGGGCACAGCCTCAAGATTAGGGGGCTGCGGTTCAGATCAGAGTTGAGGAAGAATTTCTTCACGCAAAGGGTGGCGAATCTTTGGAATTCTCTGCCTGTTGAAGTGGTGGAGGCTTCCTCGCTGAATATATTCAAGTCAAGAGTGGATAGGTTTTTGATTGACAAGGGAATTAAGGGTTACAGGGAAAAAGCGGGAAAGTGGTACTGAACCACTACAGATCAGCCATGATCTTATTGAATGGTGGGGCAGGCTCGAGGGGCTGCATGGCCTACTCCTGCTCCTATTTCTTATGTTCTTATGATGCAGCAATGAATATAATCAATAAATAGCACTGTCCACAAAATTACTACAACTTAGCACCAAACAAATGATGTATCCAATTTCCTTGTCCCCTGTTAGTGATTATGCATCTTTATTGACTAGAAAGGGATGGTGGAAATGCTATAGATTGTATCAATTTTCTTATGATATTCTTTGGTTTCAAACCATGATAGTTGCTCTACTTGATTCAGACTTAGCATACAAGTAGCCCAAAGCTGTCATTCACAGCATGTGTAAACTAGTTTAAAAAAATTGATCCTTAAAGTTTAAATTTATTTATTAATATCTCTAACGGGGTGGGTTGGGTTGGCTGGGTGCAGATGCAGCCAACAGATTTGGCACCATGACAAAGATGACCTTCTAGTGCCCTACATCACTCTATTGAATGTTCTTCTCTCTGAAATAACCATTTACAGCAACAGTCCTTTCCATTTCAAAGTGCATTTTCTGGATCGATACTGAAGTGGAAATGTAGACAATTTTTTAAAAGTGCCATGTCTTCATTCAGGCCTGTTTTCATATTCTCCCTCTTCCTTCAGATTTTAAAAGGACACAAGCACTTGGAGACCAGGATCACTGGAAACAAGCAACTGCTAAAAATACGAATCTCATGAATTTGAAGTAGAATGGATTCATCAATCAACCATTGCAATACATGGAAAAACAACTCATACTGTTATTAATTTAAACTCCATGCAATAGTCTTATTGTGACCCTTTAAGAGGTGGGTGAGGGAAAGGTAAAGGTTTTATCTATACCAGAATCTTCAATAGTTAAACTCTGGCTGGGAAGTATCTGAAATTAAAATTCCAATTTCTAAGAAACAGGCTCTCATAATATAATGTGAACATTTCATGGGCCTAATAATACACATCCTTATTTCTGTTTCTCTTCATTGTTTTAGTTCAATATTAAGTGGTATAGAATTAATCTGCAGGGATCTCCACTTGGACTGATGATAAACTAGTCATGTGATATCCAGTCAGCTTCTCTGTAGACATTATGAGCAAAAAGTGGTAACATGTGTGCTTGTAATTCTTGAAAGCTAACTGAGAGGGGACATAAAATAAATATATAGTAGAAGTACATGACTTTAACAGCACAGAACAAATAAGTCCAAAACATTACTTAAAGTTAAATTACAACAGTAGGACAAAGTTCATATGGGACAAAGGAAAATTTAGAACTGATTTCGGGTGTTCTTTGTACAAAGAGGTCAATATATGCAATGGGTTTGTGAGTAGAGTGTAGGTGGAGGCAAGAAAGTCTTAGCATTGTTTAAAAAAGAGATGTAATGAAAAAAACACTATGATTTACTTCCCAATAGATGAGCTATGATGGACCTTCCTCATGTGTATTTAGCTGTGATTTTATGATCTTAATCTGGAGTTACATCCTCTGCATCTCAATGGTTAAGCTCTGTTCATCTCAGAATTTGCAGACAACTGGACTGTTTTAACAACTTCATTTAGTTCCACCTCCTCATTACCTTTCACTATCTTTGTGCAAGTCAAGCATGTTTTGGATATCTTTTCTCATGCACTATATTTGAAGATATGCTCTTACATTGAGCAGCTGCAAACTCCAACACCAGAGATGTATTGCTGAGAGGTAATTAATGTTGAGGTTGCTTAACCCACTTGTTTTTACAAGTTCTTGTAGTCTACACTTATGAATCTTACTAAATTGTTTCTGAAAATTTATTGCTTTTTTCTGAAAGGAAGGCCAAGATTGTCAATGCTATACCAAAGAGATGTCTTCAGATTTACTGCCACAATACTAGATTTGACAACATACTGTTCTATTCTATGCTATTCTATAACACAAAACAATAAGAGTATTATACACCTACATGTGGAAGTGGAGAATTTTATTGTATTACATTGTATTACCTTTAAAGGATCTCATGAGTTGTGTAATAGTACAAATTCAATTACAATAAATTACCATATTTGCAGCACTTTACGTGTCAACCTTTAATGGTCACCTCAATCAGATGCTCTGGTAACTCAATAAGTAAATGTTCTGTTCAAAGTTGTATTGAGGCATTTGACGAGGTCATTCCAGATTAAATCACAACTTGTCTTGTTAAGTCAGCTCAATGGAGCAGCAGTAACGTGCTTTAAGCTGTCTGTGGTTTAAAGAACATTTGTACTCTTGACAGCTACTGAGCGAGGCACCTAATGACTGTCATTGTCAAGGAAAATGTTCCCTAGCAAGAATCTATGCCTTCAAGAGAGGAGGAGAAAATGGGGACGCGGTGGGGAGGAATTGGGTTGCTTGGACTAATAAACGTGAGTGTTTGTGAAAGCCTCCTGAGGTTTCTCCAAAACAGCAGGTTCATAAACAATTTTTGATGCTTAGGTTGAAGAGGAAGAGAGGGATGGAGATATGTCTGCATTCATATCTTTATTTCAAGCAATGTTATGTATAAAATAAATGACTTATTGTGTAGATTAGTATTTGAGGAAGGAGTTAGCACACAGGGTCAGTCAATGAACAGCATGCTTGCCAAGAGTCAGCTACCACAATTGAGGTGGAAGAGCAAATTTATTTTTCTATACATTATGGAGAGGGAGAATAAGGGTTCATAAATTTGACTGAGGTACAGTAAGTTATATAGTGACCTGGCTAATAGTGATATACAATCAAAGTTAGGTACTTCATCAGCTGATACACAACGTTTGATCAATATAAAAAAGAGATAGTAGCACACCATGTCAGGCATTGATTCGTGAATAAAAAGAATGGATGGGAAATAACTGAAATGCATAGGAAAGCAAAAATTGTCACTGGCCCAAATTTCGAGAGCTGGGCTTAAATCCACTTAAGGCAAGAAAAATAAAAGCTGAGTTTTAGGAATATATAAGCAGAATGGTTTTTGATGGGTCAGGTTAAATTCACGATTTCACTTTAAACACAAGTCCTACAGATGCTTCTCTATGGATGACTAGCAGAAAACATTCAAATAGTCCCACTTTCTCCTTTTTCCTTAAAAAAGCTCTGATCTCCGTCATTAGTGCTGCATCCAAGTACCTTAGTTTCCTCTTTTTTTAACCAAACACAATTTTCCCCTTTTACCGAAAAAGGCCACTGGCCCACTGAGCCTGCCCTACAAAACCATGAGTGACCTTGACATTTACTTTCGATATGCAACCATGTTCACTCCACTCAGGAAAATGGTCTTTTGAGAGGGAGTTTTAATTTACATGGGAACATGGTTGGTGCAGGCTTGGTGGGGGTGTGGGGGGAGGCAAAGGATCTGTTCCTGTGCTTTTTCTTTGTTCTTTTTCTTTTAATACTTGCAATGAATCCCTCTTCACTGAACATGATAAAACGTAAGATTGGGAGTAAGCCATTTAGCCCATTCAGCCAGTTTTGTCATTTAATGGTAAAATGACTGATCCACAACTTAACTCCACATACTTGATTTCACCCCAATTAATACCTTCTCTAGTCAACAAAAACCTAAAAAAAAACAAATAGAAATTCCTAATGATCGAGCATCCATTGCCATTTTCAGAAGAATTCCAAACTTCTGCCACTCTGGGTTATTTTTTATATACGCCCATTGCGTGTCTTTTGGGCAGGGCAGTGCACATAAAGTAGGACAGGTGCCCAGCTCAGTACCTTCCCACCCGTTTCTGAGCTCACTCCCATCATATAGGGAGGTAGGCTGATGCCAAAATTGGCAGCTTGCCCCCTTTATTCAAAGAACTAATCAAGGATCCATAGGCTTGTAAGCAAGCCAATTAATCTTGATAGCACATGTCCACATGATAAAACGTTTGGAGGAGCAGGTAGTCTCGTTTCCAAAAAAGGTTCTTCAAAGGGTGGGTACAAAGTGGGGTTTGATCATTCGGACCTGCCCTTTGCTGATAGCAGGGTGGCGGGGGCAGTGCTAGGACTGCTGGAGAAGAAGAAAGAAGGCTAATGGATCCTTGGAGCAGGTAAGTCCACGGTCTTGGGCAGGGAGGGTTTGGTAGATCAAGGAGAGGGGCAGGGTGATGGTAAGGGGTAGATTTAAGATTGCAGACAGATAAGAGGAGAGTGTTCATTCTTAGTGGGGTCACACTGCTATCAGCAATGGCCAGCCCTGAATAAACAAAGTCCCCTTCAAACCCCACCTTTGAAGAATTTAGTTTTTAAAATTGGGCTACCTGCTCCTATCTAGCTGCCCACACCAAACATTTTATGGTGTGGACAGCGTACTGTAAAGGTTAATTGCCTTGATACAAGTCTAATTGACAGTTGATTCTTATTTGAATAGAAGTGCAGCTTTAGCACAACAACTCAAGATTCCTGTAAACCACCACTATCTCCCAATTAGTCCACTTTAATATCAAAAACTTGGTCAAATAATTCCATGATCTTTCAAAGTTTAGGAAATACAACTCAGTCTGTGTAATATCTTCTTGTAGCTTAACTCTTAAAGTCTCTGTTATCGTTCTGGTAAACTACACTGCACTTTCCTCCCAGTACAATGGAACCTTCCCAAGGTGCACTGCCTAGAACTGCTCACAATATTGCAGATATGATCTAATCAGGACTTTGTGTATGACTTCTACTCCCTTGTATTCTAATCCACTAGATATAAAGTCCAGCATTCATTAGCTTTTTGATCTAGTTTCTGTATCTATATATGGCATTTTAATGATCTACCTATTCTCTCAAGTCCCTGGTTCTTCACTGTTTCTAATTATTCTCTATTTTCTAAGAATGCCATTCTATTCTTTTTGAGTCCAAAGTTAAGGACTTTATATTTGTATATATTGAAATCTATTTGCTAGGTTTTTGCCCAGTAATTTAATCTATCAATATATCTTTGAAAATGTTATGATTCCATTACATTGTTTATAGATACTGCCTATCTTTGTGTAATTGGTAAATTTAGTTAGATGGCTTTCTATCTCAAAATCCAAGTCATTAATAAATACAGCAAACAGATGAGATCCCAACGTAGATCTTTGAGGACACAACTAGTCACATTTGGTTAGTTCGAATATCTGCCCATTTTTCCTACTTTCGATCTCCTGCCACTTCGCCAATTTTCAGGTCAATAAATTGTCATCAATTTCTCAATTCAACTTTAGCTAACAGCTTCTTGTGAGATCGTTTATCAACTGCCTTTCAAAATCTCATAAATGAGATCCTTAGACATTTCCTTATCTACTATTTCAGTCAGTTCTTCAGACTTATCAGGCATGATCCATCAGTACAAATCCATGCTGGATTCTTTCTGATCAGCTGAAAAATGTTATGGCATTCGGTCACCCTGCCATTAATTATAGATTCTAGTAATTTCCCAAGAGCAGGCACCAGGCTGACTGATCGAGAATTCAGTTTCTCTTTGTCACCTTTCTTAGATCATGGAGTGACATGGTTCTGGCAGACATAATTCAAATATTTGAAATGATCTCATCTACTTCCTTTAAAGCCTGGGATGAAAACCACCTGATTTTGGGAACTTGTCATTTTCTTGTACCATTATTTTCATTACTGTTAATCTGCTTAGATCCATTTTGATGAGTCTCTGTTCCAATTTCAATGTTCTTCCCAAAATGCTGATCTTTTCCTCCACTGCTAATTCTGAAATAATTATTCAATAATATCCACCGGTTCCTTATTTGTTCCACAGATTAGTGATTCCATTTGAAAATCTAACTACTATTCTGCTTACATAACTTCTCCTTGTGTCTCCAGCTCTTCCCTAAGTTGAACAGCCTTTCACCTGAATAAATCTTTAATATTACAAACTCTCTTTCTGGAATTAAAAGCCCCAGTTGGCTATGTCCATTGTGCTGAGAGTCTTTAACTAGACACTAATCAAGTGCCCTCCTTTGAGTATTTTTCCAGTGTCTCATTATTACTCATCACGTAAATGGATTAAAACTCAATATAATATTCTACATGAGGCCCAACCAATGACTTGCATAGAGACAGGAGTGTATTTCTTGTTTTGTATTTAATTGTGCTAGCAAGACACCTTAAGATTGTATTCTCTTGTTATAACCTCCAAGAACTGGTGCTGAATCTTCAAAGATTGTACACTGCAACATCCAAGTTCCAATCCATGAAACGCTCTTGAATGCAGATCTGAAGGTTGGTACATGTTCTTGGTGTTATCCTTATCCAAGTGTATGCCACCATATTAACCTATACTGAAGATGCAGGCACATTCCCCTTTTAATATGTAACTCAGTTAAAGTTTTTACACCTGTACATATCTATTATCTGTGATTATGCAGAGTTCCTTTGATGCCATATTCAGATCTGATGAAAATGGTGGGGAACAATAAAGATATCTGTGATTTTACACTGGTGAGCGATGCCTATGCAAAACCACTATCATTACTGTCCACAAGCATGAACTAATTCTTTATCCAACTCAAATTCTGCTCCATCTTCTCACAGCACCAAACTTCAGTCTGTCCCAGCAACCTGTTACTTTCCCCATTGCAATACCTCTATTTCTTTCTTTACAGGATGATCAACGTTCCTTTAATTTCTTTTCTTCGTTTAGGTAAACCGCAATCATTTCATTGTAGGCATTTAACCTGCTCCTTAAAAATGCATTTGTGGTAAAACCAAGGCTAATTTTACCATTTTCAATTTTAATTCATCATTTCCTTTACCAGAATGTAAAACTCATGCACTTCTTACCTCCCCAATCTTACAACCATGGAACTTTTGAAACCCAAATTTCTTGGCATTTAATCACTATTTCCTGATTCTTCTTCCCTGTTTCTACTCTTTTCACCAATATCAGTTTTCCAATCTAAACTTGATATTAACACCCACAGAATCTTTTTTTCTCATTCTTGACTATAATTTGCACTATCATGTTTTCCATTTATCAACATTTAATGGTTTAATTTCTCAGCCAAGCAGTGTCAGCTGGTAGCACCCCCTTGCTTCTTAGGCAGAAAGTCATGGTCCAGAGATATGTGTGTTATCAAGCCTGACACCTCAGTGCAGCAATGAGGAAATATCACACTCTCAGAGGCCCTGCTTGCCCTGTCTGGCAGACAGGAGAGATCCCAAAGCCCATATTGAAAAGCAACAAGGGACTTATCCCAGGATTCTGGAAAATAGAACATAGAACATTACAGCACAGAACAGGCCCCTCGGCCTTCGATGTTGCGCCGACCAATATAAAAAGCAATGCCCCTCCAAATTAAACCATTCCCTTCTCTTCCATATACTTATCAACTAACCTCTTAAACGCCACCAAACTTGGCGCATCTACAACTGCTGCAGGCAGGGCATTCCACTCCCGAACCACCCTTTGGGTAAAGAACCTGCCTCTGATATCCGTCCTATAACTATCACCCCTTAATTTAAAGCTGTGTCCCCTCGTGCTAGCTTTCTCCATCCTAGGAAAAAGGCTATCACTGTCCACCCTATCTAAACCTCTAATCATCTTATATGTTTCGATCAGGTCCCCTCTTAGCCTCCTCCTTTCTAACGAAAACAACCTCAAATCCCTCAGCCTCTCCTCATAAGACCTGCCCTCCATACCAGGCAACATCCTGGTAAACCTCCTCTGTACCCTCTCCAATGCCTCCACATCTTTCTTATAATGTGGGGACCAGAACTGCACACAATACTCCAAGTGCGGCCGCACTAGAGTTTTGTACAGTTGCAACATGACGTTGCGGCTCCGAAATTCAATCCCTCTACCAATAAAAGCCAAGACTCCATATGCCTTCCTAACAACCTTCTCGACCTGACTGCCTACTTTCAGGGATCTATGCACATACACACCAAGATCCCTCTGTTCATCTAGACTACTAAGAATCCTACCATTTACCCTATACTCTACATATTTATTATTTCTGCCATAGTGCATTACCTCACACTTTTCCACATTAAACTCCATTTGCCACCTCTCGGCCCAGCTCTGCAACTTGTCCAAGTCCCTCTGCAAACTATAACACCCCTCTTCACTATCTACCACTCCACCGACTTTAGTGTCATCTGCAAATTTACTAATCCATCCTTCAATACCCTCATCCAGATCATTTATAAAAATTACAAACAGCAGGGGCCCCAAAACAGACCCCTGAGGTACACCACTTGTCACCGAACTCCAAGATGAATATCTCCCATCAACCACCACCCTCTGTCTTCTATCTGCTAGCCAATTCCTAACCCAATTAGCTAAATCACCCTCTATCCCATACATCTGCATTTTCTGCAGAAGTCTTCCATGGGCCACCTTATCAAACGCCTTACTAAAGTCCATATATACCACATCAACCGCCTTACCCCCATCCACCTCCTTAGTCACTTTTTCAAAAAACTCAATGAGGTTAGTAAGGCACGACCTACCCTTCACAAAACCATGCTGACTATCTCCAATCAATTCATTACTCTCTAAATAACTATAAATACTATCCCTAATTATTCTCTCCAACACTTTGCCCACCACAGAAGTAAGACTCACTGGCCTATAATTCCCTGGAAGGTCTCTCTTCCCCTTCTTGAACAACGGGACCACATTCGCTATCCTCCAGTCCTCCGGAACCACACCCGTATATTCAATATTCAACCAACATCACTCAATCTAATCATTTATCTCAGAAAGTCTACAAAGGGATTTACAATAGTTAAGTGAGTGAGCAAATATTTGACAGATGGAGTATGATATGGGTAAAAGTGAACTAGACCACTTTAACAGACAGAATAAAAAGGCAGTATACTATATAAATGGAAGATCTTGATGGTACACAGAAACCTGGATGGTCTGATGTTAGTACACAGGTACAGCAAATGACCAGGATTTTAATATTGGCATTTATTGCAAAGGGAATCAAGTATAAGAGTATGGAAGTATTGCTGTATTTCAACAGACTTTAGCGAGACTGAATCTGGAGCATCATGTACTGTTTTGGTCTCCTTACTCGAGAATGACTAGAAGCAGTTCAGAGAAGATTCACTTAACTGATTCCTGGAATGAAGAAAGGTTGAGCAAGTTGGACCTAAATCCATTTAAGTTTAGAAAAATTAGGTGATCTTATTGAACCATATAGCCAGAATTCACCAATATCATGCACTTGCTACTGATAACAGAGAATGTGGCGCTCAGCCAAATCTGCATTCACAGCAATGGAGAATCTCGGCCATAAGATCCCGAGGGGACTCGACAGGGTAGAGATGCAGCAACACTGATTCCTTTGTGAGAGAATCTAGAACTCAGGGACAGAGTTAAAAATTAGGGGTCTCCCATTTAAGATAGAGATAAATGTTTTTCTTTTTGAAAGCTGTTAGTCTATGGAATTATCTTCCCCGGTGAGCAGTGGAGATGGAGCATTGATTTTATTCAAAACTTGAGTTAGGTTTTTGATTAGCAAGGAGTCGAGGGTTGGGGGGCGGGGGGCAAACCGGAAAGTGGAGTTGAGGCCACAATTAGATAAGCTATGATCTTATCAAATAGTGGGACAGCCTCAAGGGGCCAAGTGACCTACTTCTGCTCCTAACTTGTGTTCTTGTGATTTAGAGATATAACAGATTACTATTGCACATGAGGACAGATGACTTATTTTACTCGTTCATAGAATGTTGTCCCAGATTGAGACAACATTTATCCTTAATTGCCTTTGATATGTACATTGCTGTGGACCTGCAATGAGATGTAGGCTAGACCAGGGGTTAAGATGGCAGATTTTTTTCCCTGAAGGGCATTCAAGAACCAGATGGGTTTTTATGACAAGTGACAATGGTTTCATGATCATCATGAGACTTTTAATCTGGATTGTTATTGAATTCAAATTTCACCAACACCATTTGAACTCATGTCTCCAGAGTATTACACTGGGTCACTGGATTGTTAACTGTGCCAGTACCATTATGCCACAACTCTCTATAAGTGAACACTCACTGTTTTTACCTATACATGAAGCTGGACAAGTAGCTGAATATTCTGTTGAACTGTATCTTGGCCAGTCTGTGTATTCAAGTGGAGCAATAAAAAAGATTCACCTCCAGATTAAAAAAGTAATTTGTTTTATTTGCATGCTTTAAAATTATATTTGCACACTGCTTCATATAGTGCCAACATTCGGAATATAGTAAAGCGTTACAATTTTTTGAGTTTACTTTCAACAGAAAAATCACACCCAAACTGAACAGCCACAGGAGTTACAAGAATCTGCAAAAGCAGGGAGGAGTGAAAGCTGTCGTCAAGTTTATAGAGTGGTCACAATGGAAAAATATAATTGAAACCGTAAATGCCATAATTTCCAAATTTTATGATGCCAAGATGTGGAAAACAACTGTTCTCACTTCTCCAAAAGGAGCTGAAGGTCCAATTTTTCTTCTTAAAGTGCCATGTCCTACCCAAAAGCTTTCTATCCTCCAGTTTTCTGTATTGCTCCATAGACATTGGTGCCATCCATGACTGTACCCCAAGTGACAATTCTTCAAACTTACATCCAGATGTGTTGGTCAGTTATTTTATACTGGGAGTTGGGACAAGGGCAAACACTTCCAGGGTTGGGCAGGTATACCCACAGAACAATCCAAGTTTAAGGCCCCAATCATATCGGTGGAGGCTGTTCAAGGCGGAAGATATCACAGAGGATTCTAGCAGCAAGGCATGGAGAACCTCACTTGCTATCTACCTGCTCATAAAAAAAAAGCATCCACAATTCCTTGTGCACTACTTCCTCAATAAAACTGAATATTTTGAACAAAGGTATTGCCCTAAACCTCTTCTCCCATTTATTATACTAAAATATGAAAATAAGGATCTCGGTTCATTTAAAATACATCAAAAATATATTTAATAATCAAACAAATTTTGCAATTTTCAATCTGATTGTAACAATGTGTAAATCACAGCCTTCAAGTAAGGGTCAGTGCATTCTGAGAAACAGATATTAATTAAGAGGTTTCTTTCTGAGTTGCTGTATTTCATTTTGGAATTCAGCTGACTGTATGAATTACCCTCAACCAAATGATCATGCTTTTTACTTTTTACTAGTTCAAACTCCTTGCTATAAAACGTGCAAATGGGAACATTCTAAAGGTACTGAAATGTACCATCTACTGTGAACAGGTATAAGAAACATGATGACATGTTAATTTATACAGAAAAACATGCAACAAAAGCATTCGTGCGGGGTTTGGTTCAGTCTAACTAAGTCACTCTGGGTATACAATCTCTAAATCGATCTATTTTGGGTTGCCACCCACCCTGTTTTTGAATAGGCAGATAGATTTTGAATGGATTGTCCAGACCAGACTTCAAAAGTGCCATTTTGTCTGTATTGACTTCTGTGTCTAATGACTTGGAAGCATTAATCATTGAGGTTCATATGGCTTTAAATAATTCTTCCATGCCACACAAAAGCAGACATTAAAACAAAGTCATGATCCCATTCTCTGTCTAAATTCTTAATCTTTTCAATTACCCCAACCAATTTTGGAGTTGGTAAAATATGGCAGCCCAGTGCTTATCATTAATAATTTCTCACCTGACTCTAGTTTCTTTCCTCTATCCCCAAGTCACTATGGTTTTCAGGGTCACTGGAGCTATGACTAAGGCTTCCTGGGGATATGGGCTCACTGGCCTGGCTCTTTTTCTTCACCCTTCTCTTCTCTAATTTTGAACTGATCATGGCAATTGGCTTTATGTTCATTCGGTCTTTCTCAGCCTCTTCCTCTTCATTGTATCGCTCTTCATCTTCCTCTGTTTCACTGTGGTAGGGGCTGGAGTGGAGTGAGGTAGCAGGGGATGGTGGTTTGGAGGCAGGCCTTGGGTAACAGAAGCCTTCGCTCTACAAGGGAAGAAAGGGCAATATCACAAGGGCAAATAAACAGCGGCACATTTACATTATTACATTAGTAATCTATTAATTTCCACTATTCTGATGGCTGAAAATTGGAGAAAGCTCATCAGTATCGCAGGCTAACTGTACAATATTAGAACAGGAATATCACAACACAGAAACAGCGTCACTTATTCAATAATACTCTCCAAAAAGGTTAGCCAGCATAAAAACGTGGAATCAATCATGCAGGAAAATTCCTGATCACCTGTACCAGTTCCTGGAAGGCAGCTTACTAAAAGACATGGAGCAGCACCATCAGGGAATTAGCCTACCGTTTGGGGAGTCAAAAAATTGCTCAGGTGATCCAGAATGCATTCTGAATACATTAGAAGTCAATATGTAGATAGGGATAGAGATAAGGGGGTTATATAGGACAAAGACTACAGAGAAATGAATATTGGTTCATGTGTGCTCTAGTGTCTAAAATCAAAGTCCAATCAGGAATTCTTCCACAGAGATCAGCTGGCTAAAGACTGGTGGCGTAAAATTTGCTTTGTTGGTGGGTTGATGATCTAAGATGGGGTAGGCACGCAGAGGATGAATCAGTTCTGCAGGTGATAGTTCAAAATCTTTCCAGCAGTGGGTTAAATTCCAACCTTGCCAGAGCTTGCCTCTGTGTGGCCCGCCAGTCAGATATTCAACAGCAGTCTGGAGAATGTAGCTCTAAGAAAAGTGTCAGATGGCATCCTCCTGTGCTGCAACTTTTCTACGATTTTAATATTAACCTGTTCTGCAAGCCTAAGTCTTAGGTCATGTAACCTTATTTCTCCACAATGATTTCAACAAAGGATGCTTATCCAGTACCTGGAAATTGGCTATGTGTTCCACACTGATAATGTCTCAGGATTATAGGATGGAAAGAGGTTTTATTTGTTACTGGTCTAGTATTTGGGAAGTCAAGTTAAGCTTGGCTTAGCAAATGCAAATTACTTTTTCTGTAGTTCCCTTTGCAGTTGGTCTGTGCAGTTCCAAGTGGTCTGTAAAACATTGCTCAGACATGATGAGGTCTGACATTATCAAAACCAAGAGGTGAATTCTTTTGTATTGATGACTTATGACAGAAGGTCAGCCATTTTCATTGCCTTGGTAATCCAGGTTAAAATAAGCAATAGCAAAACAGATGTGTATATATGCCAGGATTTTCTGACATTCACACTGGTGGGATCTTCCAGTCCAGCTGATGGCACAGCCAAATGAGGGGAGGGGGGGGTGGGGAATCATTCAACAGGACATTGACAACAGCAGGACAAGAAAATCCCACAGTGAGCCAATGGTGGTCTGCCTCCGCTGCCAAGAATCATGTGGTAGGATGCTTAGAAAATTCCACTCATTTCGTTTGGTATTACTGAATTTGAGCATTGCTGGAGAAAAGGAGATTTTTCTTGCACTCAGGACAATATACACGATTACCAAATGTAAATGGACTGACAATTTATATCAAATGAGATGAATGCACAGATTGTTTGGCAAGTGGATTCTGATTGGTAGGAGCATTGCCATAGAGAATGCATCAGTTGATAGTGATCGATAGTTAATTGCCAGATATTGTTTGAAATTTAATTCAGGCAGCATAACTTTGATTGGTTAAAGCATTGGTCAGAGGAAGGAACCAATGAATGGCTGTCACTTGTTTTGTTTTAGCTGAAACTGCATAATGTGTACATGTGCTATTTTTGCTTGCACAAAGCCTCGTGTCTTAATATATGCCAGTACATGCAAATCACCACACTATGAGCTTGAGTGACAAACTTAAATTGTTTGAGTGTGTTATTTTAAATATACTGAGGATTATTTCGCCAAAATATTCACTGGTTAATATAATTGTTGGATTCTTACTGTTCCACGCAGTATCAATGCCCTTTTTGACATCTCAAAATAAAGCCTGAGCCATTTGCTTACCACACAAGCTTGTGCCAGGATAGGCTGCATGAAAGGTATCATGCACAACAATGACTACCCATCTCAGATCATTTTGTGCTGTACTGTTCAAACTCATGATTGGGCCTAATCATCTTTTGCTCTGAAAAGTACCCAGTCTATCTCAGATTATCCTGGAAGGGAAAGATATCTTAAAATTTTGAGCAATAAGTGAAGCGAGCTATTCCATCATATGCAGTGGTTTTTGCCACTAACAGAATGCTGCTGTCAAGCTAGAAAGATATTCTGCCTATCATACAAATGAGTAACCAGAAACACAAAATTCAGTGCCAGTGAGATGCTACGTGTGTAGGCCATACTGGAAGCTATATATATTAATACACAGGGTCCAGTTCCTTGCAGGCAGAAAGAACATATACATCATTGCGCCTGTCACATCTTCACAAAATAAGTGACGGCCATTGTTGACTTATTTCTCAGAGCAATGCTTTGACCAATCGGAGTTAAACTGCTTGGTTTAAATCTTAAATAATGCTTGGCAGTTAACCATCAGCTCCCTGGCAATGCTTCTCTAACTATCAACAGTTTCTTTCCATATAGTATAAAGTTTAGTTCCCTTTACATTTGAATTGTCTTGATGAGTGCAAGACAGAAAGTTTCGACAACAAGTCTCTTTTATTAGCAATAATGGTAAAGTTTAAAAAAAAATACAGTATTGAGTTCTATTCTGGGACAATCTGCTCTATGACTGGATGAATTGCCTTGTTGTTTACTTAGCACTGAGGCTTCATATTTATCCCCTCACACCCTTGCTCACTTAATTCAAACACAACATACTTTTTGTGTAGATATTTAAGAGGTTGTGGTCCAGATATACTGGTTTTCCGACTGCCGGACATTATACCACCCAAGACACAAATCTGGATTCTGGGTAAGAATGAACATGTTGGCCTCGGTGGGAGTTATCCAAGATGTTTGAACTTCAGGCAGATAATTCTTGTGCCCTCACTCCTCTCCCAGGACCCTCCACAAAGGTCTCTGACTCTGATTTAGAGTCAGAATGTCAGACAATTCTATGGGACTTAGCTGTATAGAATTCCAGGAAATGTCAGACAGAAAAGTCTTAGTTTATCTCCTCAGTAACTACAGAACTGATCCCGCCTTCCCATCACTCATACCAATTCCTCAGACTATACCCCTCCCAACATGACTACCTGCTACCCTACCCATCATGTCACCCACCTGCACACTTAGACCCTTACCTCACCCACTTACCCGCCCTACCACTTTATTCACTAATTCTTATTCATCTACTTATCCATTTACTAACAATCATCCATCCTCAGTGGTCCTTTAAATGTGCCATACAACAGCTAATAACATGAATAGGGGGTATGTTTTGTCTTCCCCTCTGACACTGCGATGGAACTCTGATGGAAATCTTAACTTTTTTGGGCTAGCCAGGCCCCCAACATCCAGTAACATGTGCAGCAGTGTCCAGGCATGGAAAAGTTTGAGCACAGCTGCAATCTGACAATGATTGCTGCTCCGCCCACTCAAGATCCAGGTCAAATATATTCCATTCTAAAATATATGAATAGAAATATATTGATAGCACCAAAACAAAATAGGCTTATGGCTGCTGAACAAGAGACACTAATAAAATCAGAGCTAAATGTAGAATGGACAGGCTCACTATCCAAATCATGATATGGAGGATATGATACTGAAGGATAGGGAAATGATGACAAGGGTTTGACTCCCCACCAATATGTAAGTTACTGTTATGAGTTGAGAGTTGCAAAATGTGAAACAGTAGAGGTAAAAGCACAAAAGTTCACATAAATGTATCACAAATATTGCTGCAATTTATGGACATAATTCTAAAAATTTCAACTTTTAAAAAAATTCAAAGACATTAAACACTTATTTTAAGCGACCTTAGAGAGACATTGAGTAGTCTAACAACAAGGATGATACCCTCCTTCTCAAGCAAATTCTGATATTAGGTAAAAACAGACAATTCTGTCAATAAACAAATGCCCTACTTACCACCTCAGGCTCCCAGAGTGAGGATGTAAAGGAATCTGGGAAAGCCTTGGCTAATGCCATCTGTCTTGCATGTACGTAATACTGAAAAGATAATCAAGAAAGCACTCCAGTTACAAAGAATCTCTCCTCATAACTTGTACAAAGACACTGTCAGTCAGAG
Organism: Sphyrna mokarran; assembly: GCA_024679065.1. Classification (NCBI taxonomy): domain Eukaryota; kingdom Metazoa; phylum Chordata; class Chondrichthyes; order Carcharhiniformes; family Carcharhinidae; genus Sphyrna; species Sphyrna mokarran. Next base: position 82,161,571 of record JAGIQG010000008.1, read on the forward strand.
AGATAATTTTTCGCATACAGAGACAATACAAAAAGCATCAATAGTTCTGTAGTGCAATCAATGGAACCATAGAGTGCAGAAGAGGGGCTCCAGCCCATTGAGTCTGCACCAAGGTGTGTAACACCTGACCTTCCATCTAAGTCCATTTACCAGCACTTAAGTCATAGGCTTGAATATTATAGTGTGCCAAGTGCTCATCTAGGCACTTTTTAAAGAATGTGAGGCAACTCGCATCGACGACCCTCCCAGGCAGCATATTCCAGACCATAATCACCCTCTGGGTAAGAAGCTTTTCCTCACATCCCCCCCAAATCTCCTGCCCCTCATCTTGAACTTGTTTCCACTCTTTACTGACTCTTCAACTAAGAAGAACAGCTGCTCCCCATCCACTCTGTCCATGTGCAGAAAAAACTTTGGAAATGCTTTACATTGAGAAGTTAAAGAAAGAGGTCAGGCAGGAAGAATAACGAGAAAACAAAAGCCATAAGAAGTAAGAGCACGAATGACGGAGGATTAAATAAAGCTTGGAGTCCTGTTGTACACAAGAGGTGGTAATATGGACAGAGAGAAAATATTTGTGTTGTGGCAGGTTTGATAACAACTAAATGTTTCCACAGATTTAGAACTCCTGGTGTAATGAACGATGAGTGTAAGATGACAGCGAATTCAGAAAATAGAGAATAAAGATAGAAGGTGGGATTTTCTCGCCAATCCTGCTGATGGGATTGTACAGTCAAGGTAACAGTGAGCCTTTTCTCTGGATTCCTCACCGGTGGAGAGTATGAACAATGGGAAATCCACCAACAATAGCAGAACCAGAAGATTGTCCTGCTGATGCCTAATGGTGGGCCACTTCTGCAAAACACACTTGGGGGAAATGGGGGCAAAAATCTCAGCCAACGAGTAGAGAAGTCAGAACATAATAAAGAGACCAAAGTGTGAAAACAATAATGTATTTCCAGTTTTTAAAACTACACAATACTTGATCGATTTGAAAATTGGTTACACATAATTATTTTAACAGAGAGTTTGCTGAGCTTTACCCTTCCCAGATATTTCCAGTCCAGTAGATCAGAGAGGCGCTCTGTACGATTTCTCTGAATGATGCGCTGTCGACGAGACTGTTGACAGAAGCTGTACATGAAGGAGGTCAGTTGATTGCATGAATCATCCAGAGATCTAAAACGACGATCAAGGATGTAAATCCCTGAGGGAAAAGCAAGCCTAAACTCAGTCATCTAATGCATAGGGCAATTACTGGCCAATAAGACAATTTTCTATTTAAAAATTAGAGCAAGGCTGAAAATATGACTCACACCACTGACAAAGCTGAAGTTAGAGTGGCTATTTAACCATTGGTCAACTTGTCATTGAATCTTATTACTTTGGTTTATTCCATTTTCTTTAAAAATCTGTTGCTGGTTGGGCCTTTTCCTGCCAGCTAGTACAACTCATATTGTCCCTTTAGTGGGAGACGTGTGTGTAAGTGCATACGAGCCAACGTAAAATAGGATAATCCTTTGCATTTTGAAACCAAATTGGATAACAGATTTCAAATGGGTATTAGCCTCCCATGTGAAGTGGAGGGTCCTAGCACAATATATCACATTACCATTTTCTAAGACGAACCTCAGCCATTCTGTCACTGAATAGTCACCCTTATAAAGGCTGAAAACAGTGCTCGTGATGAAATACTAAAAACAAAATGGTTCAATGAATCAAAGTGAGGAAATAATGCTATTCTACAAAGAAATAAATTATGAATGAGAAGAATGCCAATGCTTTCTATGGTCTTTAGAAGATGCAGCTTTGATACTCAAAAACAATTTGTGCATACTATTTTCACTCATATGAAACTTATGAATCATTCACAGTAATAGACAATGCTAGCATTAATTGCATTGAAGTACTTCACTATTGCCATTCAAAGTAATAATCAGTACCTCAAATATTCTTACTAAAACACTCTACATGTAAAATTTCCATGAATATACTGCACGTACGTGATCCATACAAACACTGTATCCATATTGTTCGTGATAATATTCTGCTGCATATGATTTTCACCAATATACTGCCTCCCCATATAATTCTCATTAATACATTGCCTCCATATAATTCACCCTAATAAACTGCCTTCATGTAATTTACACTAACATACTGCTCTCATATATTTCACATTAATATATTGTCTCTACATTAGTCACACTAATATACTGATGCACATAATACAAATTAATAAACTGCCCCATATAATTCAGACTAATATGCTGCCCTGATATAATTCACACTATTATACTGTAGCATATAATTCACACTAATTTATTATGCAAAAATATTCAAACTGAAATTCTGCACCCATATTATTCACACTAACAAAAAACACCCGTATTAATCAAATTAATAGTCTACACCCATGTTAGTTAAGTAATATTAATATACAGCACCCACATTATTCATGCTAATATATAGCCCATATCATTCTCAATAATGTACTGCGCCCATATCATTCTCAGTAACGTACTGCACCCATATCATTCTCAGTAATGTACTGCACCCATATCATTCTCAGTAATGTACTGCGCCTATACCATTCTCAGTAATGTACTGCGCCTATACCATTCTCAGTAACATACTGCACCCATATCATTCTCAGTAACATACTGCACCCATATCATTCTCAATAATGTACTGCACCCATATCATTCTCAGTAACGTACTGCACCCATATCATTCTCAGTAACATACTGCACCCATATCATTCTCAGTAATGTACTGCGCCTATACCATTCTCAGTAACATACTGCGCCCTTATCATTCTCAGTAATGTACTGCACCCATATCATTCTCAATAATGTACTGCACCCATATCATTCTCAATAATGTACTGCACCCATATCATTCTCAGTAACGTACTGCACCCATATCATTCTCAGTAACGTACTGCACCCAAATCATTCTCAGTAATGTACTGCGCCTATACCATTCTCAGTAACATACTGCGCCCTTATCATTCTCAGTAACGTACTGCACCCAAATCATTCTCTTTAATATACTGTAACCATATCATTTCCTGTGATATACTGCACCCATAATATTCGCATCAATGTACTGCACCCATATCATTCTCAGTAATGTACAGTTGCCTGTATTACTCTCACTTACAAACTGCATCCTTATTTTTCACGCTAATATATTCCATCTGCATCATTCTTATTAATGTATTGTGCTGTGACATCTGCACTAATAAATGGCCCTATGTCACTCATACTGATATACTGTGCTTATTATTCTCATGAATGTACTTCATAGAATCCCGACAGTGCAGGAGAAGGGCTAGATTGTATGGATTATGTGAAGCTTATTCATAAGAATGACAGGCACAGTATGTCAATGTGAATGATACAAGTTCATATATCAGTGTTTGTATACTGTGCTTGTATCATTCATGCATATGTTCTGCTCCCTAATATTCTTGCTAATATATTGCTCTTCCGTTTTCAGCTTTTGCCACTTTACTTTGGCCTACAATACTGGTTGATTATCCTTCTCCATCTCCTCCTGTCAGACATTCATTCCTTTTCTAATCCCACTGCATTTAAGTCTTTCATCACCGTATCTTTCCATCAGGCATTCCCCTCTTTTTACTTACCAGCAAACCTATCTTCATCGATTGCCTCACCCCATTTCCTTTTTGCCTCCACAACAGATGACTATTATTTCAATCTCTTCTCAGCAATTTTCTTCAATGTTCCCTCAATCTTCACTGACCCCCTGATGAGCTGGTTTCTGATTTTGTTCTCTTCATTAATCCACATTCTTACTGATAAACTGCACCTATATAATTCACACAAAAGTACTAAACCCGCATCATTTGCACTAACATACCATGCCTTTTATTTTCATAAATATACTTTCACAAAAATTCATTTATGGGATGTGGGCATCTTGACCCATCCTTAGTTACCCTCAAGAAGGTGGTGGTGAGCTGTCTTCTTGAACCTCTGCAGTACCCGAGGTGTAGGTACACCCACTTGCCTGTATTATTCTAATTTACATATCATATCTCACTTAACATTCTCACTGACATGCTGTGCATGTAATGTCCTTATTAGGTATTGCATCTCTGTAACAAATAGTAGCTTTGTTATTCTCCCTGGTGTACAGAACCTCTATTATTTCCTCTAATGTACAGTACCTGTAGTAATATCTGCAGGTCACAGTGTCTGTCAATCTGCAACAAATCAGGGAGTGAAGAAAATGCATATGTGACTGAATGATGGACGAAATGTTCTTTCCCTGTTCTGTATAATTCTCCAAAATGTGTTCTGCCTGCTGTTCTTTATATAACTATGTTTGCTATTGTCTCTATAAGGTTTTTAATGATGCTATTTGTATCAGATCTCTAAAGCAGCCTTCACTATAAACTAGGTTTAGTTATTTTTGAATGCAATCTGTTTTAGTGAGGCTGAACAATTATTTAGTTGGGAGGAAATATAGGGTGTTATCCAACTTGCTTGTGGCATTAGTACCATTGAAAGTAATTTTATTAACAAAGACCTGGGTTCTGACTTGTTCATTGTCTAATGTTATTACACAAGGAACATGTCCCTCATGGGGACAACTTGCCTTCCAACCAGGCCAATTTGAAGGTGCACAGCAACCTGAGGAGAGAGCTGTTTTTAACTAGTGATTATATTATTAAAAGCCATGGCCCCATGCAATGATCAGTAATACAATTACCTTAGAAAAAGATACAAGATAAAAGGAGGTAAGATGGAGCCCGCGTTATTTACAAAAAGCCAGTCCGTCCTCATTTATGTCTGTTATTGAATTAGCGAGGTGTGTGAAAGTAGAATACGTCAATCCTTCTCTACTCCATTCCTCATCGTAATTAAATTTTAAACACATCATTGTTGTCAAACAACTCCTTAGTTTGTTACTTACAGCAGAAAGAATGCAAATTATTAAAACAGTGATCCTTTTTAATTAAGACTTTTCAACACTGACCCGAGGGAAGAAATTGTATTCTATTTCTTGAAACTTTTCTCAGTTACTATTTCATTTTAAACAGGCAACAAAAACAAAAGGATCCAAACAAGAGACACAGTTGCAAAGCGGTAATGTCATGAGACTAGTAATCCAGAGTCCCAGGTTAATGCTCTGGGAACATGAGTTCAAACAATGGCAGCTGGTGGAATTTAAGTTCAATTCATAAATTTGGAATTATAAAGCCAGTCTGAGTAATGGTGACATGGAGGTATCACTGATTGTTGTAAACACCTATTTGATTCACAAACACATTTTGAAGAATTATACAGAGCAGGGAAAGAACATTTGGTCCATCATTCAGCCACATACACATTTTCTCCACTCCCTGATTTGTTGCAGATTGACAGACACTGTGACCTGCAGATATTACTAGGGAAGAAAATCAACTACTCTCACCTGGTCTGGTCTAGTTATGACTCCACACCTACCAGTGATGTGGTTGCCCCTTAACTTCTGAAATGACCTAGTAAGCCACTCCACTCCCGCCAATTAGAGATGGACAACAAATGCTGACTTTGTCAGCAATGCTTACATTCCATTAAAGAATAAAGAAAACAAACAATCAAAATGCCTGAAAGACACAAAACAAATAAATAGGGACAGCTAATCTGTGTTAAGGAGCAGAGTGGTGCATGTGACCATTGCTGGTAAGCACCCATGCTGGCGGAGGCTAGGTTTGCACTTCACTGTTGAAAGAGGGACTGGATTTCTACTAACACTGGTTGCTGAAATGTCACCATTTCTATCTGATCTTCCCTACAAATAAACAAACTGTAATACTAATAAAGGGTGCTTTTTATTGTGATCAGGCAATGGCCTGAAATAGGTATTAGAAGCCGTATATATTTAAATAGGACCACTAACGTTAGTTCATAGAATCCCTACAGTGCAGAGGAAGGTCATTTGGCCCTTTCAGTCTGCACTGACCACAATTCCACCCAGGTCCTATCTCCATAACCCCACTCTACCCAACTAATCCCCTGACACTTAAGGAGAATTTACTATGGCCGATCAACCTAACCCACACATATTTGGAGTGTGGAAGGAAACCCACACAGACACAGTGCAGGACCAGAATATAAAATCTAGGTTCAAGTAAACTCTTAAGTGGTCCATTGACAATGTATATAAATCAATAAGACTTAAGAAGTGATTGCAAAATGTTTTTAAAGTTACAACTCTACTGTACTATGTCCAAGCTCCATAAGAATATGATGGGCCACTGAATCCAGCGGTAAACAATCCTTTTCCATACTCCTCACCAATTGTCTCCTGAGTTGTTTTTCTCCCCAAGGCAAATTTGTTATTAATTAACAATTAAAGTAAGTATCACTGGATATGGTTCAAATATTGCACATTGCCCATCTCCAGGGGTGTATAGAGTAACTGTAATACCTACCGTACGCTGCTGGATCTGCAATATGTTGCTGCATAAAGCACCCAAAGCCAGAGAGGTTGGTGGTGATGCTCGGGATGCCCATTACTGTGCACTCAGCTGAGGAGTGAAAACAAATAGTAAATGCCATTAGAATCCACATTTTCCTGACAGTAAAGTTAAATTATATTGTAAAGTTCCACCTTCCACTGTAACAGTGAGCACTCCTACAGAACTCGTGTATTTATAATTTAAACTTCAGTGGTCAAACCCCAGATAGACTTGTCAAAAACCTATCCACGTGTCATTTTCATCAAGATACCCATAGATGAGTTTTAATACGAATGTCCAGTCATTTAAAAAAAATTGAAATTTAAACAGCAAAATTGCGGGTTTTGAATTGTTGTAATTGAAAAGAAATATGCGTATCCAAGCTAAATTGTTTTGTTTTGGGCATCTACAAGTCAACTTGATTAATGTTCGAGGAGAGAGAACAAACATACAAGACGTGAAGATAGAGGAGTGAAATTGTAAGGCATTTGAGTATGAGTGCGCAACTTTGATAAACACAATCTCAGTTCAACAACAAATTCATGTTTGCATGGTTCTGCACAGTGTAACAGCTCCAGTTTTCCTCCCTCTTCAGTTGCAATGCTATTGCCAACATTCCCACGTGAGTTTAGGTAGCAAGTATTTTCAGGTTATTTACATCTCACATGACTATCTAGCAGGAACCACTGGAGAGTAATCAGGAAGGAGAATCCTAGCTGATTTACTCTTTTATATCTTATTGGCAAGGAGACTATTTCACAGAAAGTAGTTCAGGCCAAAATATTACATGTTTTCAAGAAGAAATTAGATATAACTCTTGGTCCAAAGGGAGCAAAAGATTGGAAGGGGGAGAGGGGGTGGAGGCAGGATCAGGCTGTTGAACTGGATGATCAGCCGTGATCATAATGAGTGGCTGAACAAACTCGAAGGGCCGAATGGCCTATTCTGCTCTATGTTCTATGTTTCTATGTTGTATAGCTACAGCAACACCTCTTTACTTTTATGCTCCAATCCTCTTGAAATAAAAACTAACATTCCATTTGCCTTCCCTATTACCTTCTGCAACTGGATGCTAGTTTTCTGGGTTTCATGAACCAGGACCCTCAAAGTTCTTCTTGTGCTACAGCTTTCTGCAGTCTCTCACTATTTAAGTAATAATCTGCCTTCTCATCCTTACTTCCAAAATGAACAATCTGATGTTTTCCCATTGAATTCCATCTGCTAGTCTTCTTCCCACTTGCTTAACCATCAACGTCTCTCTGTAAATGACTTATCTCTTCCTTACAACTTACATTTCTTCCCACCTTTGTATCATCTGCAAATTTGGCCACAATACACTCTATTCCTCTAAATCATTATTATATATTATGAAGAGTTGCAGATCCAGCACTGATCTGTCTGGCATTCTGACTGGTTACTGCCCTCCAACATAAGAAAGGTCTCCTCTTCATTATTTGCTGCTTCTTGTTAGTTAGCCAATCTTCTATCCATATAATCTCTATAATATTATCTCCAACACTTTGAACTGCTATCTTGCACTGTAGCCTTTTGTGTGGCATTTTATCACCAGTGAAAGTGGAGAAGTGGGGCAGTTCAGAGTGAGGATGGAGTAAGGGTACCATTCACAGCAGAAAGCAGCAACATGCCCATTAATGACAAGAGGTTGGGGGGAGCGGGCAGGGGGGACGCAGGATAGATGCAATGTTAGTGTTCTCACTCAGGTTAATGTCCCTAGCATTAACCAGTCCTGATCAGCTCTGTTGGGTAGGCTACACCACCCACATGCCTGATACAGGACTCCCAAAACAAGTGCTTTATTTGGAGCTTTGACACGGCAAGCAAGCCACAGGAGGGCAGGGAAAATGCTACAACGATACCTCAAAATCCCCTTGAAAAGGTGCAACATCCCTATCGACATCTGGCAATCTCTGGCCGAAGTGGAGGAAAAGCATCCAGGAAAGAGCTGGACACCTTGAGTTTCATCACTGAGAGCAAGCTAAAGACAAGTAGCATGAATGAAAGGAGTGCATGGCAAGCCTGGCACCCCATCCTTGCACTCCTCCAACTACCATTTGCCCACCTATGACAGACAGTGTCGATCATGCATTGGACTCTTTGATCACCTGAAAATGCATTGCTTGCAATGGAAGCAAGTCAGTCTTGACTCAGAAAGACTGCCTATGATGGTAGAATTGAGGCATACATAAGCTTGGTAAGCTCAGTTAGTTTTCTTTCTCCAACTGAATATCTTGCCAACATTCATTCTCTAGTTTAACACTTGAAGCAAGGTTACATTTGCAAAGTACCTGTGGGCTTTTGTTGGCCAGCTGCCCATATAATCACCAAAATTGCTGCTTTTTCCCCCAATGCGTTCAGTCTCCCATCTGAGTTGGACTCTTCTACTGTCAGCTTGATTGCCACCAGTTTTTCCTGGTCACCTGTCCAAGTTTAGCTGTTGCCAGTTCCAACAATTTCTCTGCTAATGTCACTCTCCTAATTCAGCTAAATCCTAATGCTGCCTCCTCCTCTTCTTGTACACTCAAGTCCTAACATTATCACCTTTTCTCCTGTTATTTAATTCTTCCAAGTGATTCCTTGAGTTGTGACATTTGATTCTTTTCTGCTGAAGTACTCAAGTGCTGATAGATTGCTTCTCACTGGCCAGTGCCTTCCTCCACTCACTCATGTCACAATGCTGCCAACTTGGCCAATCCGCCCAACTCCTGCTGCTAACAAAAATCACACTCTCAGCACCTGCACGCTTGAAAATTGCACATCACCATCATTTCTCAGCAGGCCAAGAAAACAATTGAAAAAAATATGGACCCTTGTTCTCCTGACATTGCAACAGAAGATTGAATCCGGAGAAAGACTGATTATAATAATGATACCTTCCTGCAACATAACATACAGCTGATGCAGTTCATTTCTGTCTGAGATATTCAGGTTTATCTTTTTCACAATGCAAGATTGATGGACCAATTATGAACAGAGCACTCCAACAAATAGTGCTCGGAAAGGTACTTATTGACTGCTTCTTTGGGGAACAATAATTGGGAATCTACAAAAGCAGCCTGTAATGACTCTGAACTATTCAGTGAGGTCTTTCTTTCACACTGATTCACCTCAAATAATCTCTGCCATCATCTTCTGATTTGCTGGTGCGTAGAGAAATATTACCACAAAATTGAGAAAGAGGAAAGCAGTGTCTGTTTAATAAAAAAAAATTTTCTGAAACAGATTGCATTATGTGATGTGACACAATGGTGATAATAAAATAATAACTACTGTCATTTTCCTTCAATCTCCTGTATAATGAAGACTGTATATAATGAACTGAGGGGTTGATGATTCTGTGCAAAACATATGTGTAGGGAAGATAACTGTATCCAGGAAGAATTGACATACAGACCAAAGATGCAACATGAGGAGCATCTTGCAGAGGTAACTGACAACGCTCTCTTGAAGAGAAAGCTTTTTCCTGATGGTGGTTTGTCTGTTGCCTTCAGCTTTTACCTTTTCTTTCACTATTGGAACCTTACTTTGCTTCTAACTCAAAATTTTTGGAGTATCTTCAAACTGTGGATCCTTTCCTTTGTTTTAGCTTTTTTTTCCTCAAACTCTGCTGTACCTCTGAAGTTTAATTGTGACTGGGATACAGGTAGGTGAGTTAACAATGTGCAAATAAAAAGAAATAAGACAAGAAAATGCTGGCAGCAGGTCAGACATCATGCATGGACAAAGAATCAAAACTAATGTTTCAGATTAAAGACCTTCTATTAGAACTGGAAAAGGGGAATGGGTGGGAAAAAGAACAGAAGGGAAGATGTGCAAGTGTGGAAGATAGGAGAGATTAAATGGCTAAATAGTTAATGATACATAGCCTAAGGGAGTTTCCCTTAGGCTGTGCATCATCAATTATTTGGCCCAAGGTAAGAAGACAATTAAAAAAAAACACGATAAAAGCAAAATACTATGGATGCTGGAATCTGAAACAGAAAATGCTGGAAAATCTCAGCAGGTCTTACAGCATCTGTAGACAGAGAACAGACCTAATGTTTCGAGTCTGGATGAATCTTTGAGGTCTGATGAAGGGTCACCCATACTTGAAATGTTGGCTCTATTTTTGTTATTTATTTGTCACAAGTAGCTTATGTTAACATTGCAATGAGTTACTGTGAAAATCCCCTAGTCGCCACACTCTGGCGCCTGTTTGGGTGTACTGAGGGAGAATTTAGCATGGCCAATGCACCTAACCAGCACATCTTTCAGACTGTCGGAGAAAACCAGAGCACTCAGAGGAAACCCGTGTAGACACGGGGAGAATGTGCAAACTCCATATAGACAGTGACCCAAGCCAGAAATCAAACCCAGGTCCATGGCACTGTGAGGCAGCAATGCTAACCAATGTGACACCGTGCCGCCCCCTGCTGAGTTTCTCCAGAATTTTCTGTTTCAGTTTTGGAAAAAAAACATGACGTGTTTAGAGAGTGTGTGAATTACAGAATAATGAATTACTGCCATCCAAAAGCAGAAATGAGAAAAATGTGACTTATACCAAAACCTAGAAGAAAAAGTAAATAAAATGGGAGCACAGCTTATGTTCCAGAACTGATGAACTGCTTTTGTTTTTCATTTGGACAAAATGATGCTCTTATTGATAGAAAGGATGTTCTATTTTGCATGGCGATGTTGCCAAGCATATTCACCTATCACATAACAGTCACTGTAAGGCTAAGTTATAGCCTATTTGGATTCAACACCAAGTTCTCTTGGTAATTCATAACTTGCTGACTGAACTGTTTGGACTCATTATTAAATTTTGAGGCATTTTTGTAGGAAAGGCAGTGACACTGTTCTCTGGGTACCAATCTACTGTGAATGCAGAGTGTCACGTGTCCCCTGGCGAGATCTGAAATTTGCTGTGCACAATCAGGAAAGCCACTTAGAATTACATAATTATTCAGTGCAGGAGGTGGCCATTCGGCCCATCAAAGCTGCACCAACCACCTTCTCACACAGGCCTATCACCATAAACTCATGCATTTACCTTCAAGTCTCCCTGAAACTAAGGGGCAATTTAAGCATGGCCAATCCACCTAACCCACACTTCTCTGCGATTCAGTGGTTGTTCAGGAGTTAGTGATGCTGAGGATACTCATACTGCTCTCAAATGACTGGTTAAATATAAGTATTCTTAAAAACTTGAAAATTAGCTATTTGCTGCTTTCACGAACTCGCATTATTAAATAATATGGAGATCTGAAGAGACACATAAATAACTCTTGATAGAACTGAAAATTTGTCTCGTAAACATCATTTGAGAAAGATTTTGTTGCTCTTTTAGAATGATTTAAATGTCTAAAAAAATGTAAATTTTCTGCTCAAGGATGTGAAGGCAAACACATTTCATTTCTTTTTTAGTTGTAGTTTTTATTTATTAGTGTCACAAGTAGGCTTACACTAACACTGCAATGAAGTTATTCTGAAAATCCCCTAGTTGCCACACTCCAACACCTGTTCGTGTACACTGAGGGAGAATTCGGTTTAGCCAATGCACCGAACCAACACATCTCATACTTGCAGTTTTGGCTCCAAGCAGTTCAGAAATAACTTAGGTAGATGCAGATTGCGCTCTGCCCTAAACACAGGACATCCTCATACACCATATTTTCCCATTTCCCACATTCGACATTTTGTGGCCACAAAATGATTTTACTAACAGATTTGGACAACTAGCCCCAATTCTAAATGCACTGCATGTATTATGTGCCAACTATCACTACAATTCATTGTCAGTCTGGCTTGTACAATGATGATCATTAACAGGAGCTTATCATCTGGTCAGCAAGATAACTGGCCTCTGACTAAGCCAGCACCAGGAAAATAACAAATTCCTTTAAAACCAATTGATTGATCAATGTTCTTCAAAAATGGAACTTTCTACTTCTACTCAGTCTCATCTGTATGTGACTCCAGCTCTATACTGTGCAACCAGCTTTTAAAATTTTCTCTATTAGTGTCATAATAGGCTTACATTACACTGCAATGAAGTTAATGTGAAAATCGTCTTGTTGCTACACTCTGGCGCTTGTTCGTGCACACTGAGGGAGAATTTAGCACAGCCAATGCACCTAACCAGCACGTCTTTCGGACTGGGAGGAAACTAGAGCATCCAGAGGAAACCCACACAGATACAGGGAGAATGTGCAGAGAGCCCTAAGGATAGGTAACAAATACTGCTTTGCCAACGTTGTTCACAACCCATGAATCAACGACTCGTTTAAAATTATGAACAAATACTTGTTGCAACTTACCAGGAGTGTATCCCCATGGCTCATAATAGGAAGGAAATACACCCAAATGGCAGCCACGGACAAACTCTTCATAATCCAAAGGCAGCAAAGGGCTGGTGGACGACAGGAACTCTGGATGGAAGATGACCTGAAAGATGAACAATAGCCATTTAGAAGCAAGGATTCAATCTTAAATTTCCCCTGATGGTCCAGTGGGAAACGGGTACCTTGTGTGAGATTGATCAAATAGATGGAAGATTTGATCCCTGCTTTGTAACATGTTCCTTGATCTTATCCAGAGCTGCAGTGGGGAAACTGTAATTGGTATCAAACACGGTGGGTCAATCGGAAATTACAGCATTCTCACTTGGAATTGCTAATTAGTGACTCCTATAAGAAGGACCAGCTGCACAATAGCTAAGGACACAAGCTGGTTCCACTGAGATGATCACATAGTCTAATGTTTTAGAAATAATCACATTCAAGCTTTGTACATGATGAATTACTACTTGAAGCAATAAGGGCAGATGGGCAAAAGCAACTTCCAGAAGTGAGCATTGTCAGTCAAAGACGGGACAGGACAGATAAGAGAAAACCAGAGGAAAATTTAGAGAACAAAAGGGAAAAAAAAGGCAGGATTTTCCAGTACTGTGAAAATTTCTGCACAAAATCATAGGAACACAGGATTTAGGAGCAGGAATTGGCAGATTCAGCCCTTGAAGCCTGCTCCATGGCTGATCTCTCGCTCATCTCAAATCCACCTCCCTACCTGTTCCCCATATCACTTCGTCCCTTTCTTATATTAGAAATATATCTACATCCTTCTTGAAACCACTCAATAATTCAGACTTTACAATCTATGGGGCAGCAAGTTCCACAAATTCACCACCATCTGTGAGAAGTAGCTCCTCCTCACCTCAGTTTTAAATCTATCTTCTCTCAACCTGTACCTTCGACATATTGTTTGAATTGCCCCATAAACATTTGGTCTACATTTACCTTATCAATCCCTTTTAGAATTTTATATACCTCAATCAGATTCCCTCTCACCCTGCTAAACTCCAGCAAGTATAAGAACATAGAACATAGAACTCTACAGCACAAACAGGCCCTTCGGCCCACAAGTTGTGCTGAACACATCAAAACCTACCCAACCATAGACCTATCTATAACCTCCAATCCCATTGGATCCCATATACTCATCCAGAAGTCTTTTAAAAGACCCCAGCGAGTTCGCCTCGACCACCACCGACGGCAGCCGATTCCATTCACTCACCATCCTCTGAGTGAAAAACTTTCTCCTAGCATCCCCTCTGTACTTGCTTCCCTGCACCTTAAATCTGTGCCCTCTCGTCGCGACCATTTCAGCCCTGGGAAATAGTCTCTGAGAGTCCACCTTATCTATTCCTCTCAACATCTTGTAAACCTCTATCAGGTCGCCTCTCAACCTTCGTCTCTCCAGGGAGAACAGTCCCAGCTCCTCAACCTGTCTTCATAAGGCATGCCTCCCAATCCAGGCAACATCCTTGTAAATCTCCTCTGCACCCTTTCAATAGCTTCCACGTCCTTCCTATAGTGAGGCGACCAGACCTGCGCACAGTACTCCAAGTGTGGTCTGACAAGGGTCCTATAAAGCTGCAGCATTACCTCCTGACTCCTGAACTCAATCCCTCGATGAATGAAGGCCAGTACACCGTAAGCTTTCTTAACTACATCCTCCACCTGGGAGGCCATTTGAGAGTCTTATGGACCCGGACCCCAAGATCCCTCTGCTCTTCCACACAGCTAAGACTCCTACCTTTGATAGTGTACTCATTCATCCCGTTGGATCTGCCAAAAGGACCACAACACATTTATCCGCGTTGAAGTCCATCTGCCACTTCTCTGCCCAGTCTTGCATCCTGTCGATGTCATGCTGCAACTTCTGACATCCCTCCAGACCATCCACAACACCACCGACCTTCGTGTCATCGGCGAACTTACTCACCCATCCCTCCACTTTCTCATCCAGGTCATTTATGAAAATGACAAACAGCAAGGGTCCTAGAACAGATCCCTGGGGCACTCCACTGGTGACCGACCTCCATGCAGAAAAAGAGCCATCCACAACTACCCTCTGCCTTCTGCAGGCAAGCTAGTTCTGGATCAACAAGGCCAAAGCCCCTTGGATCCCATGGCCTCTCACCTTCTCAAGAAGTCTTGCATGTGGGACCTTGTCAAATGCCTTGCTGAAATCCATGTACACCACGTCCACTGCTCTTCCTTCGTCAATGTGTTCAGTCACATTTTTGAAGAACTCAATTAAGCTCGTAAGGCACGACCTTCCTTTTACAAAACCATGCTATTTCTAATCAAACTAAACTTCTCCAAATGCTCGTAAATCTTGTCCCTCAGAAGCCTCTCCATCAGCTTACCAACCACTGAGGTCAGACTCACCGGTCGGTAATTTCCAAGACTATCCCTGTTCCCTTTCTTGAAAATAGGGACCACATCCGCAATCCTCCAATCCTCCGGAATCTCTCCCATCTCCATCGACAACGCAAAGATCATCGCCAGGGGCTCTGCAATGACATCCCTCACCTCCCACAATAACCTGGGGTACATCCCATCTGGTCCCAGAGACTTGTCTATCTTGATGGCATTTAAAAGTTCTAACACATCTGCTTCCTTAATATCTACATACTCAATCTTTTCAGTCTGCTGCAAACTTGTAGTACATCCTCCCAGATCACTTTCCACCGTGAATACTGAGGCAAAGTACTCATTAAGCACCTCTGCCATTTCTTCTGGTTCCATACAGACTTTTCCCCCTTCACCTTTTATAGGTCCTATCCCTTTTCTTCTCATCCTTTTACTTTTCACATATTTGTAGAAGGCCTTGGGATTCTCCTTAATCCTACCAGCCAAGGCCTTCTCATGACCCCTTCTGGCTCTCCTCATTTCCTTTTTAAGCTCTCTTCTATAAGCCTTATACTTCTCTAGATCCCCAACATCTCCTAGCTCTTTGAACCTTTTATACACCTTTCTTTTCTTCCTGACTATGTTCACCACACCCTTCGTGCACCACGGTTCCCTCGACCTACCAAAACCTCCTTGTCTCACTGGAACGTTGTCGTGCAGAGCTCCAGACAAGCATTCCTTGAATATCTGCCACCTTCCTTCTGTGCTTTTTCCCAAGAACACCTCCTTCCAGTTTATTCGCCCCAACATCTGCCTGATGTCTTCATATTTCCCCTTATTCCAGACAAACACTTTCCTAGCCTGCCTGATCCTATCCTTTTCCAATGCAAGGGTGAAGGAGATAGAATTATGATCTCCATCTCCAAGATGCTCTCCTACCGAGAGATCCATCACCTGTCCTGGTTCATTAGCTAGTACCAGGTCCAGTATAGCCTCTCCTCTCGTAGGCTTGTCCACGTGCTGTGTCAGGAAACCCTCCTGAACACACCTAACAAACTCCTCCCCATCCCAACCCCTTACCCTTGGGATATTCCAGTCGATGTTTGGGAAATTGAAGTCTCCCATCACAACAACTCTGTTATTTCTACATCTCTCCAGTATCTGTTTCTCTATCTGCACCTCAACTTCCCTGTCACTATTGGGCGGCCTATAGAATACACCCAGCAACGTCACCGACCCTTTGCTATTCCTACCTTCCACCCACAGAGACTCCGTAGACATTCCCTCCTCGGTATCCACCTTCTCTGCAGCCATGACACTGTCCCTGATCAACAGTGCCACTCCCACCACCTCTTTTGCCTCCCTCCCTGTCCTTCCTGAAGGATCTGAATCCCGGGACCTGTAGTACCCAGTCCTGTCCCTGAGACATCCAAGTCTCTGAAATGGCCACCACATCACAATCCCAAGCAGCAATCCACACCCTAAGTTCATCCACCTTATTTACTACACTCCTGGCATTAAAATAGACACAGCTCAGTCCCTCAGACTGGATATTTCCCTTCTCCCCCACTCGTCTAACCTGTCTCTCATCCTGCCTAGAGTCCTTCCCTACCTGGGAGCTAACTTCCTTGCTCCCAGTCTCCACATCACTATTCCCTCCCCCTAACCTTTCTAGTTTAAGCCCAAACTCTTTAATCTCTCCTCGAACATCAACCTTTTCATCCCCAGAATCAATCTAGTGAACCTCCTCTGAACTGCCTCCAACGTCACCACCTCCTTCCTCAAGTCCAAAACTGGACACAATACTCCAGACATGATCTCACCACCATCCCATATGATTGCAACAATACTTCTCAACTTTTACACTTCAGTCCTTTTGCATGTAATGCCAACATCCCATGCTGCATCTGCCTACTGACTTTCTACAATTCATGAACATAGACACCCAGATCCCTTTGCCTGGATACATTCTGAATCTGCTTTCCATTTAGGTAATAATTTGTCTTTCTATTATTTCTGCCAAAATGGACAACCTCACACTTATCCACACTAAACTCCATCTGCCAAATTGTGGCCCATTCTCCTAGCCTATCTATATCCATCTGTAAAATTTTGTATCCTCTTCACTGCCTGCTTTTTCAATTGATCTTTGGCTGGTCATCAAATCTTCTGTCCTGCCAGTGATAATTCCTGTTGGGGGTGGGAGTGGAAAATCCCACCCAGAGATTCTATCTTTGTATATTTAATTGAAGTATATTTAATTGAAGATTATTAGACTATTGCTGTTATGAGGCAATCCACTGCATAGAAAATTCATTAAGAATTTATCTTGGTAACTAAGAAAATTAGTATCCGTACCTTGACTCTGTCACTCATGCTATTAAACAACCCAATCCTTCGGACCGCCTTCAGAATGGGATCGTTGGCATCATCCAGCATGTTGTGTGTACAAATAGGAGGCAGGGAACGACGCTGTTTATCAACAAGATATGCATGTGTCAGGGGAGTGAGAAAATGAGAGAGACACATACACATGCGCTCGCACCACATGCATGCACACAATTGGAGGTCACATACCAACTGACTCAAGAATAGCTTCTTCCCTGCTGCCATCAGACTTTTGAATGAACTTACCTTGCATTAAAGTGATCTTTCTTCATACCTTAGCTATGACTGTAACATTACATTCTGCATCCTCTCCTTTCCTTCTCTACAAACAGTATGCTTTGTTTGTATAGCACGCAAGAAAAAATACTGTTCACTTTATATCAATACACGTAGCAATAATAAATCAATTCAAATGAAACGTTTATATAGGGTAAAGCCTGAAGAATGGTGATTACAGAAAAGAGCATTCCTGAATTTCTCTGCAGAAGAGCTTACCTGAGTAGCATATATGGCTCTCTTCATCATAGTGAAATCCTCCCGATCCAAAATTGAGTTTATATTGGGCATCTCACCTCTGAAACCAAATTGACACTTCTTAAACATGCTAACCTGTACAGCACAGTAGTTTTGAAACTCTATTTTTCTCAATTCATGCTCACAAATAATCCTGTGATTATTTTTCTCAATTTTTATTTTAAATTTGGAGATGGGAGAGATGGGGTAATGAATTTATGGGAGAACAGAACATTTTTCTTATTCTTTCTATTTGTAACCCATTGTCAGTGCTTTAGGTCAAACATGACAGGGGATGGATGCAGAGCAAACTCCCATTTCTGCCTCACCAACGTGCCTTACTTCAAATTAGAGCAAAACACTCCAATTCCAACATTGCTAATTTTACCATGTTCTACACTTACTAGGGTCAAGTTGGAAATTGAACCATAGAAGCCGGAAGTGCAGGGGGCCATTGAGCCCAACAAGTCTGAAATGACTCTCTGACAGAGAATTTTACCCAGGCCCTTTCCCTGTGACCTCATATATTTACCCTCCTAGTGCCCTCCTTACACACATAAGGAGCAACATACAATGGTTAATCCAACTAACCCACACATCTTTGGACTGTAGGAGGAAACCAGAGCACCCAGAGGAAACCACACAGACAGAATGAACAAACTCCACAGTCACCTAAGGCCAGGATTGAGCCTGGATCCCTGGCGCTGAGAGACAGCTATGTTAACCACTGTGTTAAACGTTTTGAGACTAGATGGCTCTTCGTCACATCTCTGATAAAAGGTCATCAGGATTTGGAAAACTGGCTCTGTTCTCTCCCCACAGATGCTGTGGGGCTGGCTGAGATTATCCAGCATTTTCTGTTTTTGTTTTAGATTCCAGCATCTGCAGTATTTTGCTTTTATTATGTTGGTCAGAATACTAAATAAAATCACTGCTCTGTTCTGAATTGTGTTTTGGGAACTTTAATCTATAGAATCATAGAATCTTGACAGTGCAGAAAGGGACCATGTGGCTTATGAAGTCTGTACTGACTCTCCGAAAGAACATCCACCCAGGCCTGCCCCTCTACCCCATCCCCGTAATCCTCTACCATGGCCAATCCACCCGACCACTTTGTTCACCAAACAATCCACTTTGTTCACCAAACAGCAATTTAGTATTGGTAATCCACCTAACCTTTGGTCTGAAGACATATTTCCATCCAAACAGAAAACACCTTCAATAATGCATTGTACTGCTGAGTTCCAATTTAGAAATGGGGCTACCAACTCAGAGGTAAGAATGCCAGCAACTGAGTTGACCTGACAGATCATCATCCGCACTCAGAAAGACAAAAAATTTAAAAACAAAACATAATAGAAAAGTGTCCAACTTGTTTCAATATGGATCTAACATGGAGCATTTGTCATTCTTAAGGGTTGTGCTTCCATTGCACACAAGTACTTACTCCAAGAGTGACTCGTAAAGCTTTTTGCCAAATTTTTCCTTGATCACATTGGAGGTGTCCCTGAAAGAAAGCACACAAGGTTTCAGATAATTGTAATTTCTCTAATCCTAGCTCATCTGAATCTGGAGATAGAGTAAAATAATCCTCCTTCTGGTATCAGTTTGCATTTGCTGATTATCAATAGGCTTTAAATAGCTGGCATAAAACATTTGTTTGCCAATAACAATTCTTATTTTTGCGTAACCAGAATTTGCAACTCCATAGTGGCTGCACAAATGACGATTATGCAAAATTACTCATTACAAGCTTTGAAGCTTACACTAATACCAGTAATCTTTTAATTATATGTTAACATTTGTACATCACGCACACATTTTATTAAAAACTCATTATAAGTACAAAATTCAATTTACTTGTATATAGAGTTGTAAAAAATTCTGTTGTGCAGGACAGCTGCTATTTTATAGAGCGAGTATGTCAGCCTGTGGCCATCCACCCAATCTGGCCACCCACATATCGCTTCAAGCAGTTTCGCGACTTTTTTTCATTCAAAATATTTTCTCACAGCAACTGAAATTTATAAAATGTAATAAGAGTGGTTTATTTAATAAAAAACACATTTCACAATTACGTGATTAAATTTTATCCCTTGAATGACTTCCCACATCCTAATAAAGTTTTCACTTTAAGGATTTAGCCACTCTTTAACACCTGGCCTTGGACTTCTATATTTTTCTGTAACTATGATACTAGGCGGGATTTTTCTCCCTCTCTGCAGTGTGTTTCACAGCGGAGGGAGGCGGAATGCCATTCACTGGCTGTGGGATCTCATGATCCCGCCATTGTCAGTGGGGTATCCCAGTGAACACAGGTCCCATTGTTGGGAAACCTGCCGTGGGGGTGAGCATTGGCTGGACTGTAAGATCCTGCCAACATAAACAGCAGCAAGATTTCAGTGAATGAGCTGAATTTGCATTCTGTTGTACTGAGAGAACGATACCCAAATTCTCAGGATGTAGCAATACAGTTATCAGCTTGATTGATGTGATTGTTCTTTCTAGCCTCTATCAATTTTTGCCTGGTTTCTTTACTTTTATTAATTTATCTCTCTTAGAAGACTGTTCTCGCCTTGAGGGCTTCTTTTAGATTTAAGAATATAGCAACAGTGTGATCATACATAACAGATGGTGCCACTCTATAGAACTTAATTGGTACTACTGCATGCTTTGTTGCAAGGTCCCTGAAGTTGCCATTGGTGCAGACCATTGTAGACAGCAGTGTAGTCAACCATTCATCCACTGCCAAGTTTAGTAGGTGCATTCATCACACCTTGCAGGATATTTTGTTCAGAATTGTGACTTTTGCAAACAATCCTGTTTCATTAGCAACCTCTTCTGTGAACAGACTCAATGATGTCAAAAACCTTAATCAAAGACAGTAACAGTACTGGCATTCTGGTCAGAGATGTCTGGGCATTAGTCACCACTATACAACTACCACTTGGTCCCAGACTTAGGTCAGTTAGTAGCAAGCTCATGTATGAGCTAGAAGATAGTGGGTTCAAGTCCTGCTGCAGAAGAATCTCGTCTGACATGATTGTGCAGCACGAGATTGTTGAAGATGACTTCATTTTGGATGAGATGTTAAATTGAGGCTCCATCTGCCTTCAATAAAGATCTTGGAGAATAAAAGGAAGTTCTTCTGGTGCTTTGACCATTTATTTTTTCAAATAAATTAGTTCAATAGCAATCTTACTGCTATTGCTGGGATGTTTTTACGTGCAAATTATTTATCATATTTTGCTTTCAGTACTTCATTTGCAGGATATCCTGGGGAAATGAAGCGTGTTACCTCAATGCAAATACTTGCCTTCATTTCCTTTACAGTTTACCCCACTCAGTTAGAGCTCAAATTCATTATCACTACATGTTAGCCATGTGAAGCTTGACAAAGATGGAACAACAGATGCCAGGGGGGTGCCTTGCTTAGAGACACTGGAAACGACATGCCACTTTTCCAAACTCATGAAATCAGAAGAACACAGTAAAATCCAAGAAGAATTTTGAATAATTTGAGGTTCAGTGATTTTGTGTTTAAGTGACAGAAAAAGAAGACATGGTATTATATGGACATAATGGTAACAGGCTGAAATTTAAGAGCCTTTATTTATGATAGCATATCCACATACATGCATCGTAAATCTAATTTGAACCTCATTGCATTGCATCTTATTCTTGCCCTGGCTAATGCTTCTTCTTTCCCATTCTAGTATTGTCCCTTTCAATTCACAATGCATCTTGGTATTCCTCCTCATTGCTCACATACCCCTGCCAATCATATGTTAGAATCAGAGAATGCTGCAGCACAGAACGAGGCCATACGGCCCATCGAGTCTACACTGACCACAATCCCACATAACCCTATGCATTTACCCTAGCTAGTCCCCCTGACACTAAGGGACAATTTAACATGGCCAATCCACCTAACACACACACGTTTGGACTGTGGGAGAAAATCGGAATACCTGGAGGAAACCACGCAGACAGGGGAGAACGTGCAAACTCCACACAGTTGGGAATTGAACTCGGATCTCTGGCACTGTAAGGCAGAAAGCTAACGATTGTGGCACTGTGTACCCCAAAAAGTTAGCTTAATCCCTTCTCAACTGCATCAGCAAACCACCCAACCCAAAAAATTGACATGAACAGCTTCATTCCTGCTACCATCAGACTTTTGAATGGTCCTACCACAAATCAAGCTGATCTTTCTCTTCACCTTATTGGTGACTGCAACACTTTATTCTGCACCTTATCCATTCCTTCTCCTCTATATATTTTATGAATGGTATGTTTTGTCTGTAACAGCTCGCAAGGAACAACACTTTTCATTGTATCCCGGTATATGTGACAGTAATTAACCAATTCAATTCAACCCTGCTCCTGGCTGTGTTTAGGTGCCATCTACCCAGCTAAATCCTCCAGAACTGATCAACAAGTCTCAGGAATTCAAAGCCCTCCCTCCTGCGCCATCTTTCCAGTTCACACACGTTGCTCCATTCTCCCATTTCTTCACTCACCAATACGTGTATCAAAAATGGTCCAGAAATTGCTACCTTTAAAATAGTTTTTCTGCTAGTTCTGTAAAGTCTGCCTGCAGGACCACATCCTTCTTTCTGTGTCATTGATCCTTATCTGGACCCTGCAGAATGCTCTCCAGCTATTCTTTACCCTGTCACAGGGGAGGAAACATGTGGAATCAAGTTAACAACTGCAGAAACACCTATTTCTCTAACAAGCAAATCTCTCATTACCGTTCTTTTTTCAACCTTTCTCCTGTACAGCTGAGTCAGACATGTTGCTGTGGACTGACTCGGGTGAACCAGTAACCCCATTAGCACTCAGAGCAGAACAGTAGTTGAGCAGCAAGTTGCACTCAAAGGACTTGTGCTTCAACTGTTGTATTGACTTCTGTATTCATCTTTTCCTCTCTGCTTGAGATATCATAGAATCACAGATTCCTTACAGAGCAAAAAGAGGCCATTTGGCCCATCATGTCTGCATCAACTCTCCAATAGAGCACCTTACAATAGGCCTTATCCCCTTGACCCCACTCGTACCCTTAACCTACAGATCTTTAGGTATTAAGGGGTAATTTATCATGGCCATTCCACCTAACCTACACATCTTTGGACTGTGGAAGAAAACTGGAGTACCTGGAGGAAACCCACATAGTATGGGCTGAATGTGCAAACTCCATATTGTCACCCAAGACCGAATTGAACCAGAGTCCCTGGTGCTGTGAGGCAGAGTGCTGAACATAGAACATTACAGCACAAACAGGCCCTTCAGCCCACGAGTTGCGCCGATCACATCTATACCTACCAATCCACAGACTTCTCTATAATCCCCTATCCCATTAGTTCCCATATACTCATCCAGAAGTCTTTTAAAAGACCCCAGCGAATTCACCTCTACTACCTCCTATGGCAGCCAATTCCATTCACTCACCACCCTCTGAGTGAAAAACTTACCCCTAACATCCCCTCTGTATTTGCTTCCCTGCACCTTAAATCTGTGTCCTCTCGTAGTGACCATTTCCGCTCGGGGAAATAGCCTCTGAGAATCCACCCTATCTATTCCTCTCAACATTTTATAAACCTTTATCAGGTCACCTCTCAACTTAAGTCTCTCCAGGGAGAAGAGTCCCAGCTCCCTCAACCTATCTTCATAAGGCATGCCTCCCAATCCAGGCAGCATCCTTGTAAATCTCCTCTGCACTCTTTCAATAGCTTCTACATCCTTCCTATAGTGAGGCGACCAGAACTGCACACACTACTCCAAGTGGGGTCTGACAAGAGTCTTATAAAGCAGCATCATTACCTCCTGACTTCTAAACTCAATTCCTCAATTAACGAAGGCCAGTACACCATACACCTTCTTGACCACTTTCTCCACCTGCGAGGCCGATTTAAGAGTCCTATGGACCCGGACCCCAAGATCCTTCTGCTCTACAACACAGCTGAGACTCCTACCCTTGATACTGTACTCCTTCATCCCATTACTCTTGCCAAAATGGACCACTACACATTTATCCGCGTTGAAGTCCATCTGCCACTTCTCCGCCCAGTCTTGCATCCTGTCTATGTCCCGCTGCAACTTTTGACATCCCTCCAGACCATTCACAACACCACCGACCTTTGTATTGTCGGCGAACTTATTAACCAATCCCTCCACTTCCTTATCCAGGTCATTTATGAAAATGACAAACAGCAAGGGTCCCAGAACAGATGCTTGGGGCACTCCAATGGTGACCGACCTCCATGCAGAAAAAGACCCATCCACAACCACTCTCTGCCTTCTGCCGGCAAGCCAGTTCTGGATCCAAAAGGCCAAAGCCCCTTGGATCCCATGCCTCTCACCTTCTCCAGAAGCCTTGCATGGGGGACCTTATCAAATGCCTTGCTAAAGTCCACGTACACCACGTCCACCACTCTTCCTTCGTCAATGTGTTCAGTCACATTTTTGAAGAACTCAACTAGGCAGTCACATTTTCGAAGAACTCAACTAGGCAGTCACATTTTCGAAGAACTCAACTATAAGTGTTATCTAAAAATTCTCATTCTCACGGATGTATCACAGTGGCTTCAGCTGCTGCTGAAACTTCAAAACTCACAGCTCAGGCTGTTCCAGTCAACTGCACAATCAGAAGAACATAACGTCAAATTGCAAATCCCCACATGTGATATGTGTCACAGAATCCCTACAGTGTAAAAGGCATTCATTTGGCCCTTCGAGTCTACAGCGACCGCAATCCTACCCAGGCCCTATCCCCATAACCCCTTGCATTTACTCTAGCTTCCCCTGACACTAAAGGGAGATTTAGCATGGCCATTCCACCTAACCTGCACATCTTTGGACTGCAGGAAGAAACCGGAAAATGCGTAGAGACAGTGACCCAATGTGGGGTTTGAACCTGGATCCCTGGCACTGTGAGGCAGCAGTGCTAACCACTGTGCCATCCATGAGGCCCATGAGTTAGCAGTGCTGTGGACTCTATTCTTTAATATCATTTCATTCAACCTCCTAAATGAAAAATCATTGCATCCTTATATTTGTTGTCTATTTTGTCTAAACAAGGTCAATTACATCACATCATAAAAATATCAACTCCAGGCCACTGGTTAACTTGATAAAGATACAGCAAACTAAATAAAACAGCAGCACCCATCCAGTCACACAATGAATCACTCTTGAAGCATATTGACTGTTCTTATGTAAACAAATGAGACATCGTATCAATCAGCATCATTTTACAAACAACATTGTTAACTGAACATTGAATTTTTTTGATAGTATTGGTTGTGGGAAAGCTTCCCACTTTTCAAATAGCGTCAAAGGATTTTTAACAAGACAAACAGGATTTTGGTTAAACATCCTATTCAAAGGATATTCACTTGAGACTCAGGATATTTACCTGTCCAAGGGCACTAATGCTCAAAGAATTGGCTCCCAAACTACATGCTACCAACTAAGCCAATCTGAAATACAAATATGCATTGGCATTCACCTGGGTTTGACAATCCTTGCTTATCAAAATGAAGTTAAGCAGGTGAACTTTGAAACATGTCCATAAGCCAATGTTTAAAAAAAGATAATGACAACAATCTCAAATTTCTCAAGAATGATCAGAATCTCAGATCAGTAGAACTATCGTCATACTCCATAACAGAATTATTGGCCTAATCTACATAGCAATGGCAAGAATTGCCTTCAAAACATGTAACACTATGATGGTTATCCCTTGTTACCACTTTTTATCCAAGCCCACAACTAGATGGGGCAGAAGGGGGAGGGAGAAAGAGAGCTTGGTTTAATTTAATTGATAAAAATTAATTAAAATCTAAAGATCAAAAGAAGTAGAAAAAAGCTAAAACTACCAACTTCCAATCCTAAGTTCCATGCTTTTAACTTACCCAAGTTAATACAGAAACTCAATCTGAAGCACTTGAATGTCTTTTTATCATCCTTTAAGCAAATAAATGTTTAATGATTCATTTGTTTTTACTTTACTGTTCACTCATACAGATTTATAATCTTTAACCTCAAATTTGACATATGTTGAAGTAATTAATAATCTCTCCAATATCTTAATGCATGGAATAAAATGAAAGTAATGAACTTAAATTTTAAGGAACTCTACAAAGCTATGTTTACATCTCCTTTATTACCTGTTTCCAACAGAAGTGACAGAATGTACTGATTATTTGCATACGTGTGTACAAAAGCCAAACATGCCAATGAGGACTATGGGTGGGATTCTCCAGCCATTCATTTCAGTGGGAATGGAGATTTGGCTGAGTGCCAAGTTCTCTATCCTCGCTAGTTGGTAGCTGGAGAATTTTAGCCATTATCTCATCATAATATTTTATTTTATTAACTTCTTCACAATACTGGACCTTAGAAACACTAATGCAAAAGCAAAATATTGTATGCTAGAAATTAACATTAAGCACAGGAAACACTCAGCAGGTCAGGCATCAACTGTAGAGAGAGAAAAACAAAGTTAACATTGCTGGTCAATGGTCTTTTGTCAAAACTGGAAATAGTTAAGAGTTATAAGAGATTTAAAATAAGTTCATAGTGGAAAGATGGGAGATAGGGGAAATGAACAAGAGTGCAGCTTCATGATGGAGTGGAAGGCGGATGAGATAAAAACAACAAAATGATAGATGATGAAAAGCCAAAGAGAGTGGAAACGGGACA
This sequence comes from Sphyrna mokarran, assembly GCA_024679065.1. Classification (NCBI taxonomy): domain Eukaryota; kingdom Metazoa; phylum Chordata; class Chondrichthyes; order Carcharhiniformes; family Carcharhinidae; genus Sphyrna; species Sphyrna mokarran. Next base: position 82,188,355 of record JAGIQG010000008.1, read on the forward strand.
AGCAAAAAAATCAAAAGGTGGGTCTGGAAGGGTGTGAATGTGAAAAAGCAGAATCATCACTAACAGCCACCACCTAAGAATAAACACAAGCAAGAAAAAACAATGTGGGGGGCGGGGGGGAAATGTTATGATCTAAATTCCTGAATTCAATGTAGAGTCCAGAAGGCTGTAAATTGCCTCATCAAAAGAAATACTGTTCCTTAAATTTATACTGAGTGCCAAAGTGAGGTGAAGTAGAGAATGAAACTGACATGAAACTGACTGAGCAGAGGTGTTCTGCAAAATGGTCACCCCCTCTGAGTCTCGACTTCCCACTGTAGAGAAGATTACATTGATAAGCAGCAAACACAGTGCACTAAATTGACACAATTGAAAGAAGAACAAGTAAATTCACCTTGGAGCATGGGGCGGTGAGAAGGAAGGAGGTAAAGGGCAGGAGTTGTGTCCCAGGGTCACTAAAAAAAGGGCAAAAGGATTTTAAATATTAAATAGGCCACAATCTGAGTTCAGTGAACTGTGAGCCGTCACTGAACTAAGTCAGCATGCAAAATCTAGCATTTCAACAAATTTCATTGTCTTTTGAAGACTGCTGCAAGCAATCATAACATCTGTTCATTATATCATACATCAGCAATGGGGAACACAAGGAGCATTTTAAAGCCAATTCCCATTGCAGTTCTGTATTAAAAAAAGCACTATTCATGTCACTCAAATAACAGACTGGTTCAGAAATATCTTATGAGTTATGCACAAAATTTGAAGCCCTTGGTTAACTTGAATAGTGACAGAACACAATACTTCCTTGTCCTATTGCATTTAGCTCAAACCCTTATTCATCTGTATTCATTCATTACTTTGAATGGAGATGCTTATTAAGTTATAAAAATGGGACCACTCATACAAAAAAAGACATATTGTGTTGCAAATATAGTCAGAATCTGCAAATACTTGAGCTTTTCAAAATCACCTGAAGGAGAATTGCATTACATTTGATGTATTAATCAGGGGAAGAAAGAAATTATCAGCATGGTGGAAATGCATCGGAAACTGGTGTATTCAATCTTTCTGGGCACATTCATGAGTTGATATCACTCATCAGTCTTCATTAATACTCTAGTTAGACTCAGTTGATTGTATTATAGGTGACAGCAAAGTAAGACTGAAAACAAATGAGTGCCATGGTCCTCAGTGCAAGCCACCTTCAAGTGAACACAGATCTTTAAATACCAATCAAATAAAGGGAGCATTAAGTTCTAAAATCTAAAATCTTCCTGAATTAGGTAGCTACCAGGAAGAAAAATGCATTGTTGTTTATGTAAAGCATGTTAAACACTGCAAAGACTCCTTCCAAATGAATCCCACCATAGAAAGTTTTCTATAGTAAATCACATTCTATCTCAAAGCAATTTGCATCTTGGAAGAAATAATTATGGATGCAGAGCTAGAGGAGAAGTGAAGATGCTTTGGGAATCAAAGGCACAATCTAAGAGAAGGGTTTAGATGAGATTTGTCAACGCGAGTAGGGACATGACAAGGTGAATGGAATGGTACCGGAAGAATGAGAATATGATGACTGAATGACCAATGACAGAGTGGAGAAATAAGGAGCAGTCTGATGTTAGAAGACTGAAGATGTGAGGACATAAAACAATAGGTGATGATTAAGCTGAAACTGAAAAAACTTATTTTTTTTTATTGGGGCAAAGAAACTGAGCACAGTTTTCAAAACAGCAGGAATGACAGGACTCTGTGATATAACGTAGAGTGGCATAGAATTTGGAATCTTTTGTTGAATCAATGTATGTGGTGTGTTGAGACATGGAGGCTAGTTGACAAGAGTATTGGAAATGTTGAGCTTTTACATGATAAAGGCATAAGTTTCAGCATCACTCAGAGCAACAGAGATATGCACAGGCAATAGTGCAAATTTTGAAAAAAAAAAATCAGTTTTGTCCCCACTGGATATGGAGGAATGAAGCTGAAGCCAACATTAACACTATGGGACCAAATGATACCAGAATGGTTACAGTTCTGGCAACATTAAACTGAAGTAAACTCTGGTTCATCTAGGTCTTCGTGGGCAGTAGGAGAACGAAGTAATATCTTCAGATTGAACTAGATGTGACCAGTATATATATATGGTAGTTGGTCCAATGCTTCAGGATTATGTTGCTGAAGTTTAACATGTAGATGGTAAAAAGGAGGGTTATATGAATAATACACACCAGAAGTAATTATTCTGGATAGAGGGACCAGAAGAGAACAATGGCTCAGAGGTGAACTGTGGAATAGAGATGTTGAAAATGATGGAGGAATCAATGTTGTAAAAGACAGCAAAGAGGTCCAGAAGGTTATGGAGCCAATCTGGGAACTTCCAAGAGAGATTCCCCAGCGCACCTTAGAGGTATCTCTGAATTCGACACTTGGGAGCTAGGAAGTTAGGGCCACTGGTTTTATGCATAACATCCACGGTTTCTATGCAGCCCATGAAGACTAAGAGTTGGACACTCATGATTGACACAGTTGCTGAATTTCAAACTAATTCATTGTATGTGAAGTGATTTGCATCATGATTAAAAGGTGACATTTAAATACAAGTTGTTTTATACTTTCCCCATAACTTCCTACAGATATAGATCATAAGAATACTAATTTATGTTACTAAGATATATTTAAGAAGGATTATTTAACATACATTCTTCTCCCACATTTTTCAATAGCCTTCATTCATTGTATCTTGATTGGCAAAGTTTTCAATTGCTGAGATGATTTGAGGTTCATTCGATATACCCCATATCTCTTAGATCTTAATTTAGCTGTTTACAGATAACAGATGTAAAATTTCGTCTATCCACTCCCTTATCTTTGTTTGTGCAATATATGAGAAAGGAGGCTGTTATGCGTCATTCACAAGATGTAGTTTTGCAGTCTGAACTTGAGTGGGCTCAATAAAAAGCTGCATCAACTTTAATAACTGCAAAGAAAGTTTGATCCAATGTAGTGGCACAACACTACAACTAGCTACAGGAGTGTTGTCTCATGTTGCAATCCTTGAGGATGATCTTGTAGAAGCACCTGCATATAGAATTCCTGCAGAGCAGGAGGGAGTTAATCAGCCTGAGTCTGCAATGACTCTTTGACACAGTATCTCACCCAAGCCACCCTCCACCTTTTCCTCTTACCCCATGCATTGACCTCACTAATTCCTGTAACTTATACATCTTTGGATATTAAAGGGCAATTTAACACGGCCAATCAACCTAACACTCACGTCTTTGTGGGAGTAAAGTGGAGCATCCGGAGGAAACCCACACATAGGGAGAATATATATAAAAAGCATGCTTCAGATCAGTAATAGAGCTTCATGTCAAGGCAGCAAATAGAATATATGTTAGCCTTTCTGTAAACACAGTAAGAAGTCTGACAACATCAGGTTCAAGGCCAACCGATTTATTTGATAGTAAACTCACAAGCTTTCAAGGTTATCCTCTTCGTCAGGTGAATGAGACGTTCTGGTCTCAGACAGCATATATAACACAGACAGTTTACAGATTACTGATTAGAATGAGAATCTTTACACCTAGCCTGCTATTCAAGTCTTAAAGTGGCCGACAATGTGAGTGGACGGAGCACTGAGCACTGATTAAAGAGATGTGTATTGTCTCCAGGCAGCACAGTAAGTGAGGTTTTGCAAACCCAGGCAAGTCATGGGTTCTTGGGTTCATGTCACACTATGTGTAACCTCCATGCTGTCTGACTGTAGCTTGAACCCAGGCAGCAATGATACATTTCATGAAAATATGGATAAAGCCAAAAGAGCCTCTCTTTGAAGTCTGCCTCTCTGTCTTTTTCAGTAAAGAAACATGAGATAATCTAAGCAGTTCTTCCCATAGGCTGCCATACCACCGATACCCACTGCTCTTCAATTCATCAGCATTCCCTCCAGTGTATTGGTTCAATCTCACTTGTGAGATAATGAATTTGATACAAGGCCTTGAAAGATTAAAAGCAAGGAACAGTGCATTATTATCAGGCTCTTCATGGTCATTATGTGTGGTATGGTATTCAAGTCTCCTGGCTGACCTAAAAGAAGGAATGGGGAGCAAAAGTTAGAATGTAGTTATGAAGGTAAACACTAGCAGGTTTTTGTTGCAATCATACAGAGCCCTGGTGAGGCCATACTTGGAGTACTGTGTGCAGTTCTGGTCTCCTTATCTGAAGAAGGATGTTCTTATTCTGCACAGATGCAGAGAAAGTTTACCAGATTGATCCCTGTTATGGCAGGACTGAGGTATGAGGAGAGATTGAGTCAAATAGAATTGTAGGAGCTCAGAAAAATGTGGGAGGATCTCATAGAAACCCACAAGATTCTAACAGGACTAGACAGGATAGATGCCAAAGAAGGATGTTTCCAATGGTGAGGGTGTCTAAAGTAAGTGTCACAATCTGAGGACATGGGGTAGACTGTTTAGGACACTGATGCCGAGAAATTTCTTCACCCACAGAGTGGTCAATCTCAATTACAGAAAGTAATTGAGGTCAAAACGTTATATGTTCTAAGAAGCAGCTAGATATAGCACTTGTAGCATAAGGGGATCAAAGGATATGCGGAGGTGGGGGGGGTGGAAATGGGATCAGGCCATTGAGTTGCTTGGTCAGCCATGATCATAATGAATGGCAGAGCAGACTCCAAGGGCCGAATGGCCTTCTCCTGCTCCTATTTTCTATATTTTTATGCTGGAAACTACAGCAATGCAGCGCCACGCTGTGACAGTCAAGATGCCCACTGCTGTTCAATTCATCAGCGTTCCCTCCAGTGTATTGGTTCAATCTCACGATTCAACTTGTGAGATAATGAATTTGATACTAGAGGTAAAGATGCATGACTGAGTGTTAAATATAAAGAGAAGATACCAACAAGCTGTGGTATGCAGAGCCTCCAATCTTCCTGTTTTCAATGCTCATTACTGTGCATTTTCCTGTGATGCCAAAGGCAGTATTTTCCGTAGGATAGAATTCAAAGCAGCAGAACCTTTCCATGCTGATAGTCTTCCTGATTTTGTGTGCAGGGTTCCCCTGCCAGAGGAAGCACTAAGAGCTGCGAACCCCTGATATACAGGAGGAGCTGACCATAAATGCATACAATGACAGAACACAATGCAAGTATTGCCGAGAAGCAGAAAGTAGGCACAGGGCAGCTTGCCTCACCTAATGAAAAAAATCAGGGAAAGCTATCAATTGTAACAGATTCCCTGTTTCTCCTCTCGATGCTGCTCCTGCTGGAAACCAAAATCAGACTTGTTGCCTTCCCCTATAATTAGAGGGTAATCATTAGTCCAATGGCACACAATCCTGCTAGTGGCATACTTAGGGTTCCAGTTCACTGAGATCTGGGGATAAAGCTGGACTTTCTGCGATGGTGAAAAACAGGTAATAGCAAATCAAGAGTCTCTTTTACATCCGACACAATCTTTATTTCCATTGACATCAATGAAAAAACTTTGGAAAAATGTAAGATGAGCTGTTAATCCATCTTACACCATCACAAGTTAACAGCTCCCTCTCGGTCTGCTTTTGGGATGAATCTGTGAATCCAGAGTCGGACAGTAGCCCAATCCTTTACACAGTCATCCAAACAATTTAAGCAGCAGTTTTCCAACTCTTACACACACTAAAGTTGAGCAGTTCATTTTCAAAGTCTCATTCATATTTTAAAAGTTTTTTATCTTCAGATGACTAATTTCCAACATCAAGGCAAATAAAAATTGTATTATTAGATATCCCTTGTGGATTCTACCTTGACTGAGCCCTCTAAATTCAACGGTTCAACATTCTTACAGGTATCTACTTATTTTTCCTTTGGACGATCTTCAATCTGCACTTTTCTTACCAAAGTTGTTTTCGCACTGCTTGTCCCTTGAGGGTTTCTACATTGAAATTATTGGTCCTCGCAGGCATGATGAAAAATGCAACCACGGTTACTTCACTTCGGTTTGCCTAATTTCAGAGCAGAAACATTGAATGAAACATTGCCTTGCAGACCAAATTAACTGCTCGGAGATGATATAACATTTGTGACTTTTAGCTTTAATCCTTAAACTGCTGACAATTCCTATCATTGTCTGTGCAACATTCAACAGAGACTGATGGAGGGAGTGAGGATACATCATGAAGAATACTCACATATACAGGTGCTGGATTCTTCCTGTTAGTTCAGGAATTAATCGCCTGCAACAGGCATTCTTCAGAAGAATCATAGATCCTTTAACTCTCATTTACCCTGGGGCGGCACAGTGGTAGAATGATTAGCACTGCTGTCTCACAGTGCCAGGGACCCTGGTTTTCCTTCAGGTACTCCAGTTTCCTCCCACAGTCCAAAGATGTGCAGGTTAAGATGAATTGGCTGTACTAAATTCTCCCTTAGTGTATCCGAACAGGAGCTGGAGTGTGGCAACTAGGGAATTTGCACAGTAACTTCATTGCAGTGTGAACGTAATCCTAATAAATAACTTTACTTTTACTTTAATCCCCCTGACGCAAGGACCAATTTATCATGGCCACTCAACCTAAGCTGCACATCTTTAGACTGTGGGAGGGAATTGGAGCACCCGGAGAAAACCTACATAGGGAGAAAATGCAAATTTCACACAGACAGTGACGTGAGGCTGGAACTGAACCTGGGTATTACTGCTGTGAGGCAGCAGTGCTAATCACCGTGCCACCGTGCTAAGAAAGCACAAGAATAAATATACGGCCAATAAATAAATTCATCCATAGTCACAATGAGCTTTGCTACTGGGGTTGCACAGTGGTTAGCGACCTGGGTTCAATTCCGGCCTCAGGTCACTGTCTGTGTGGGGTTTACACATTCCCCTCATGTCTGCATGGGCTTCCTCCAGGTGCACTGGTTTTCTCCCACAGTCCAAAGATGTGTAGATTTGGCAGGGTAAATATGTGGGGTTATGGGAATACGGCCTGGGTGGGATTGTGGTTGGCGCAGACTCCATGGCTGAATGACCTTCTTCTGCACTATAGGGATTCTCTAATTCTATACTGAGCTGTTACATTTTTATTTTGCAGCCTGGAATGCTGCTTTAAGCACAATGCTAGTCTCAGCCAGTTATGTTGTGGAATGGTGAACAAAAAGCATTCCTTGACACTTGTGCAACTGCTCCATTCCTTGTGCTTTACTTGCGACTGTTTGGTAAAAAGAGGGGCACCAATTTCCTGCTTCACCTATTATTACAAATGACAAGAGGGATGTTGCTCACTAGAAATTCATTCCATGAACTTAAAAGACAATTCCTATCACATTGGCTTCATGGATTTTCCTCAGCAAAGTGTTGGGACAGCATGGATTCCTATAATCAGACAAAAATGGCCTCCAATATCATCTTTGCCATTTGCACCAATTGAAATCAATGCCCTCAGTCTTTTCTAACAAGATGCAACTTCAAAAGTCATTCTGTTTCAATCTTCAACTTATTCAGAATTAGCTGATCTTAATCAGAAAGTAGGCTGCAGCATCTCCATCTCAGAGACATCTGAATGGTGGAAAATCAGAACTACTGGAGCTCCAAGAGATTCAAATTCCACATACACTTTAAATTGTTATAAACAATTAATAAATGATACAGCTCAACACGTAGCTAAATAGCTGGTATAGGAGGGAGAGTTTCAGATATCTGGACCATTAGGGTCTCTTCTGGGGCAGGTGAAACCTGTACAAGAAGGACAAGTTGCATCTAAACTGGAAAAGCATAAATATTCTGGCCGGGAGGTTTGCTAGTGTCACACAGGAGGATTTGGTACGGGAGGTGGGAGCCAAAGCAAAGGTGAATTAACTGAAGGGGAACTACAGGGCCAGGAAGACTCAGAGAAAGAGCAATCAGGGTGTCGTTGCTGATCAAACGGGATCTGGTGGACTGAAGTGCATTTGTTTCAATGTGAGAAGTGTAACAGATAAGGCAGATGAACTCAGAGCTTGGATTAGTACTTGGAACAATGATGTTGTCACTATTACAGAGACTCCATTAAGGGGAGGACAGCACTGGCAACTTAATGTCCCAGAATACAGATGTTTCAGGTAGGATGGAGGGGGCTATAAAAGGGCTGGGGAAGTTGCACTACTGGTTAAGGAGAATAATACAGATGTACTGCAGGAAAACACCTCAGTGGGCTCATATAGTGAGGCAAGATGGGTAGAGCTCAGGATTAAGAAGGGTGTAGTTATAATGTTGGGTGTTTACTATAGGTGAGCGGGAGAGAGCGGAACAGGTATGTAGGCAGATTTTTGGCAAAACGTTAAAGTAACAGGTTGTAGTGGTGGGAGATTTTAACTCCCCCTATATTGACTGGGACTCACTTAGTGCTAGGGATATGGATGGGCAGAGTTTGTAAGGAGCATCCAGGTGAGCTTCTTGAAACAGTATGTATACAGTCCTACTAGGGAAGGGGTCTCTGAATGGAGGGCTGTGACATGTGGCATTCCTCAGGGATCAGTGCTGGGACCTTTGCTGTGATTTGGAGGAAAATGTAACTGGTTTGATTCATAACTTTGTGGATGACACAAAGGTGGTGCTTTTGTGGATAGCCATGAGGACCAGAGGATACAGCAGGATAAGATCGATTGGAGACTTGGACAGATCGATGGCAGATGCAGCTTAACCTGGACAGCTGCATCCAGGTTAATGTGGATTTACACATTAACCTGGATGTTAATGTGTAACATTACACATTAATGTTACACCACACCTCAGGTGAGGAGCAAGGTGGAGAAGCTGGGCCTTCAGGAATAACCTCAACCAGTTGGCTTTGCTCTGCATCATCAACCAGTCATCTAGCCAACTGAGGTAACAAACTCCCTCCAGTGAAAGAATCCTTTTGGCCATATCCCTGGACACTAAGAGGCAATTTATCATGGCCAAACCCCCTAACCTGGCACATCTTTGGACCATGGGAGGAAACCCATGCAGACATGGGGAGAACATGCAAACTTCACGCAATTGGCCAAGGCTGGAATTGAACACAAGTGCCCAGTGGAGTGAGGCAGCAGTGTTAACAACCACTGTGCTACCGTGAAATATACAAATGTAGGAAATGGGTATGATAAAAATCAGGCTTCTTTATCAGTCATTCTTTAAAGGACAGATTTGAGGTCTGCTATTGTTTCAAGGCCAGCAGTACTTCATTTGAAATAAACATTGGTAGGAACATTGAGGCTCATGTATAAATAGTGGCCACTTGGGTGAGACACTGTGGCAGATATTGTGAGTGTTAGAACTTCACCCTGAATCGCTGCCTGACTTAGTTTGCACCCGAGCCTGGCACAAAGTGGTCCTCATTTGTGGAATGCATGGCCAAAGATCTCAGACCAAAGCTCTCTTTAAACCTGGCTTTGTATCTCATTTTCACAAAATTGGGTAAAATAAGGCTGTGGAATGTTAAGACTACGTCAACATTTAAGAATAGTTTAAATTGGTGTTTGAAGGAAAGAGAGATTGAAGATATATGCTTTTTCCTATCCAACTATTTGGAAATTTCTTAAATATGCATCCAAATAAATTTTACTACAAACTTATCACTCTCAAATAAAAAAAAATTATTTTCTTTGCAGTTGAACTTTCATAAGGGTTTTTAGAAGGCAACTTTTAATTGAAGTGCCAATATTATTATTAACAACTTGCACTTTTAGGGTCCTCCAAAGACTCACTAAATATCTTGTTGTCAGGTATTGACAATAAAATCCCAGGGAATGCTCAGTCAGCTGATCTCAGTCCAGGCAGGATGTGATGCTTTGCAATTGGTTTCAGTGGCCTTAGGCAAGGGAAGCACGTAGGCAAACAAGCCTGGATTCCCAGTCTGTGCCATGACACCCTACCAGAAAATGTTCAACTGTGGAAAACAATAATGAGTTATCTTTCAGGTAACAGGACATCCTGATGACTGGGGATGCTGGGGAGGAACTAAGCAGAAAGAGGTAGAAACACTGGGGAAAGCAAAGGAGATGCTGAAAACAGATTGGAAGAGGAACATTATGAGCTGGGACACAGCTTTTTGAATGAATTTTACTCCTATTCCATACTCCATGCATAACTGAAATGGACTTTGTTATTTTGAAAGTACCATTGACATTAAAACATAAACAAGAATAAATCCCATGTGCAGTCTTCAAATACATTATAACCGTAACTTAAAAAAAACACTAGAGCTAGTACTAGCTGAGAGAAAATGTAAGTTTCTTATTGGTTTCTGATACATTTTTATTAAGTCTTTTCCTTCATTACCTATGGTCCTTTGTGGGCTATGGTTATTACCCAAAATGTACCTGCTGGAAAAGACAAGGCTTTAAGGTAACCTAACCAAAAGTCTGGGAGTTACAAGCAAATAGATAAAGAAAAACAATCCCCAGTAGTAAAGTTCAAAACTTGCAGAAAATCGTTTAAAATTTTATACACAGAAAATTAGGAGGCATGGAGAATAAGATATCAGAGAAGGCAACTGAAACAAGTAGAAATTTACAGAATCATAGATCACAGAACGGTGGTATTTGGCCCATTTTATCTGTGGCAGCTCTTTGAAAAAGTTATTCAACCAGTCCCATTTCCTATAACCAGGTATTGTCCAAGGGATAGTTTAGCAATTCCGGAACTGACCTCAACAGATGTCAGTACCTTCAAGGTTAGGAAGAAAGTGAGAAGTTAAACATGTACTGCAACAAGTATTGAAGAAACAACACATCGAGGGCTGTGTCATCATTGTGTCAACTAAGTAAAGAGATGGCATTTCCTGCCATCTTGTGGCCAAACACTACCAGAAGACAATATCTAGAACTGCTTACAGAACAGGAAAGACAGCTCACTGGGCACAAATAATCACCCACCCAGCAGCAAATTACAGCCCACCACTTCTGATTTAAAACAATTTTTTTGGTTGTATCTCCCGAGATCAGTTTTTTCCTGCTGTTTCATAGCACCTTATGTTCTGGTAAATTCAGCAGACGGTTGTCCATAATTCTATTTCTGCCACACAATCTGTTGTGCTTCTTAAAATTTGTACCAGCACTGAAGTTTAAACTACAGCTCAGGCTGCCATTGTCTATTAACCCCATGCCACCTCACTCTGGATTTTCTAAATCACGTGACTATGTCCCTATTAAAACCATTACTCTCTCATTCCAGTCATTCTTCCCCTGGTTCTCCCCACAATTCCCCATCATTTCTCAAGTTCAAGGACACAGATCTGAGTTTTGATTGTGGTAAGCTAGTTTAACCACCTGGTTTAACCACTTACCTGCCCTCTCACTTTTTTTTAAATCAAAAAAATCTTTTTTCAAAGATCATTCTAAACATAAAGATAATCTCTTGCTCCTCTTTTCAACCACAAACCCTCTTAAACAATCTCTTGTACCTCTTCCACATTCAAGTTCAAATACAAGTATCAATGCAAGGAGCTCATGAATAATTTTGTCACAAAGATTGCAACCATTTGTTCAGCTGCCTCTTCCAATCCCCCCCTCTTCACCAGCCCACATCTCCTCTAATGTTCCAACTGCCTGAGATGGCACTCATCCTTTTCCAGATTTTATCCTATCTCCTACTGAACTCTCTCCAAGCTCATCTTAGCCATGAGCTTTTTTTTAGAAAAATCATCAATGAGATGTGAATGTCACTGGCTGGGCCAACATTTATTTGCCCATCGCTAAATGCTCTTGAACTCAGTAGCTTGCTGGACCACTTCAGAAAGCATTTAAGAGACAATCTCATTGCTGAGGACCTGGAGTCACATGTAGGCCAAACCAGGTAAGGAAGGAAGATTTCTTTCCGTTAAGGACATTAGTGAACCAGATAGGTTTTCATGACAATCAACAATATTAGACTTTTAATTCCTGATTTTTTTTTAAATGAATTTCACCATCTGCTGTTATGGGATTCAAATCTTGTTCCCCAGATCATTGCCTTCCCTCTTGCTGCCTCAACCCTTTTCCCATTAAACTGACCTCCTTACTTCACTTCCCAGCTATCATGTCAGTAGTTGTGATTAATGATTCTTTGTCCTCAGGTAGTCCTTTCCTTTGCCTCAAAAATATCATCTGTGATTCCACTGTTCTTACAACTACCATCAGATCTCCAACCTCCTTTTCCTCTCTAACGTCGTCAAATGTGCTGTCATCTCTAAAATATGTGCCTGATTTTTCCAGCAATTCCAATTTTGATTTCCTCTAATCAGGTTTCTGCTACCTCTACAATACAGAAACTCCTTTATCATAGCCGCATTCCACGCGTAAATTTTTTTTTCATCTTTCTTAATCTGTCTGCAGCCTCCGACACAGATAATTACATCATTCACCTCAAATGCCTCTAAGGTTTAAATTTTATTTATTATTGTCACAAGTAGGCTTCAGTAACACTGTAATGAAGTTACCATGAAAAGCCCCAAGTCACCACACTCAGGTTTGGGTACACTGAGGGAGAATTTACACCTTTCAGACTGTGAGGGGAAACAAGAGCATCCGGAGGAAACATATGGGGAAAACATACAGACTCTGCACAATGACCCAAATTGGGAATCGAACTCGGGTCCCTGGCGTTGTGAGGCAGTAGGGCTAACCATCATACCACCCACATTGTTACCTATCAAATTGTAGCCAGAGAATCAGCTGCAGTGGTTTCTCTTCCTGTTGCCTCTGACGTCCCCCAGGGATTCATCTCTGACCCACTCCCACTTTTCATCTATATGCTGCCCCTCTGTGACATTTTCTGAAGACTTAACGGCTGGTCACTTATCTGCTGATCAAACTCAGCTTCAGACTCATAGCTGCCAACAAACAATCAGACAGGAAACAAACTATGACCCATAATCCATTCAGCCTCTTACCTTGAGCAGATAATTTAGACGAGCCAGAGCTTCCAGAAATATGTCAGCACCCTTATTTGAGAATTCATATCTTCCTGCGATGAAAATGAACAAGGTCTTATCCAGGTCAAAGTTCAGGCATCTGGAAAAAAAGATTACAGGCATGCCAATAAAACAGGATGGAGGGGCATGCAGTACTACAGGTATGTTAGCTACCAACATTTCACCTCTGGCACTTTGGTTCAACTCCACAGGATGAAAGTTTCTTTTCAATATAACAGGCTGGAAGATCTCAGCAGGCCTGACAACCTCTGTGGAGAGGGAATAAGCCAATGTTTCGAGTTTGGATGAACCTTCATCAGTGCTGCATAAAATAATGTATAAATGGCAGAACAAAGGCACACAGTGTCAAAGGACAACCTAAGGAATTTGGCAGATAGCCTTAGTGAGGAGGGAGAGGGGGCAGCAAGATTGCAAGGAACAAGATGGAAAGTGAAATTTGGAAGTGGACAAATGGAATGATAAGAAATGAAAATTCAAAATGTAGCCCCAACAAGTGGTCATCCAGACTTGAAATGTTGACTCTATTTTCTCTCTCTCCACAGATGCTGTCAGACCTGCTGAGGTTTTCCAGCATTCCCTTTTTCCTTTCAGATTCCAGCATCTGCCATAATTTGCTTTAGATCTCCTGTGTCAGAGCTGGTATTGTTTGGGAGAAGGATGATATCAACAATAAGATTAATCTGTTCCAGCATTAATAAATTATATTCATACAAAGAGAGATTAAATGATTTTGATTGGTGCAGAAAACACCAAGGGAATAATGCTTTTTAAGATTATGAAAGATGCTGATTGAATGAATAGAATGGACCACTTTCTCTAACTGGGGAGTTAGTGACACATGTTCATAGACTGCTTAGAAGAAATTTATTTACACAAAGAATTACTGAGGCTCAGAAACTCTGATTGTCAGAAAAATTGAAGCAGAGATTGCTATTAACAGAACAGATAAAGATGCAGAGCTGCCAAGAGAAAGCAGGGCAGGAGGGTTAACTTTAGAGTACTTCTGCACAGGCATAGTCTGGGAGAAAATTAACCCCTGCCATCTGGCAAGAGCATGAAAACTGTTAAAGTTGCTACACTCACCCTCCAACGCTTTACTCGGGCAGAAAATGGCCCATCTAATTAATATACTCAAATCGGGGTCACTGACACGCTGTTGATATTCAAAATTTTTAAATATTCATTTACGGAAGGCGGGCATTGCTGTCTAGGCCAGCATTTATTACCCATCCCTAGTTGTCCATCAGAAGGTAGTAGTGAGGTTCTTTCTGGCATCACTGCAGTCCCTGAGGTGTAGGTACACCCACAGTGCTGTTAAGAAGGAAATTCCAGGACTTTGACCCATCAACACTGAAGGGGCGGTAATATATTTCTAAGTCAGGATGGTGAGTGACTTGAAGGAGAATTTCCAGGTATTGGTGTTTCTAGGTATCTTCTACTCTTGTCCTTCGAGATGGTAGTGGTTTTACGTTTGGAAGGTGCTGCCTAAGGAACTTTGTTGAATTCCTGCTGTGCATCTTGTACATGCTACACACAGCTGCCACTGATTGCCAGAAGTAGAGGGAATGAACATTTGTAAAAGAGGTATCAATCTTGCGGATGGTGTCATGCTGCTTGAGTATTGTTGGAACTGCAGTTCTTCCCTGCTGCCATCAGACTTTTGAATGGACTTGCCTCACATTAAGTTAACCTTTCTCCACATCCCAGCTATGACTGTAACACTACATTCTGCACTCTCTCCTTTCTTTCTCCGTGTATGGTCTGCATAGTGCACAAGAAACAATACTTTTCACTCGATACTAATACTTGTGATAATAATAAATCAAATCAAATCACTCCCCTCTCTCTCCTCCAAATGGGTCAAATGACTTCTTCAGTTCTGTAAACTTCTGCAAAACAATGGCTCTATTCAGTTCCCGCCAATATGTGCCTGACACAATTTAATTTGGCATTTGATTGATAATCTTCCTCAAAAACACAAAGTTGGCAGGTTTAGGAAGGTAGATGAAAAAAAACTATATTGGTGCCCTAATGACTGTTCTTACAAGATTGCTGTTGTGGTGGGCGCACCATTGAGGCAAAAGAATATGATCTTTGTTAGAATCATGCTGTGCCTTTCCTGGGCCAACTTACACTGATTAGTTGAAGAGGGAAGACATCCCCCAAAGATACATAAAATTTATTTACATTTCCATGGAACGCTCTCACTGTGTGTATCCAGAACAGACATATTCCATATCATTAAGATTTTATATGCAGAATACCTGGGTATGACTCACAGATTGGATGAGAAATAATTTGTAACAATCACCTGAATTACTGGTGAGGAAATTCATGTGCTTTTCATATTACTAGTGACTGATTTCTGCATTTGTAGCTCATACAGCAGCAGTTATATGAATACGATCTCTCATATAGTGACATTTCTGCACATACACGATATCATAATGCAGCAAAGCATTTTCTCACTTTCCTTCAAAGGTTGTTGCTGGAACTTGTATCGAGTCACTGGGAGGCACATCCAAGCTAAGCTTGTGACTCTTCCTCCGATTTGCATTCTTTGGTATTTATCCCATTGCTGTGGTTATACACTCTATGTTGGTTATACACTTTCCCAATCCAGAAAGTCACCAGGAAAGGAGGTATTATGTGAATTTAAGTCATTTTTATATTTAGAAAGAATGCAGCTTTGTAAACCATCAGGGGATGTGTGGAAGCTCAGATATAACAACGGACCAGTAGGATATAAATTTTTGTTTGATCTTTTGAACAGAAGTTTCCGGGCCTTCCTCGAGTGGGAAGCTTGGCAAGTTGGGGGCCTGAATTTAACAGAAGGTCAACATCAGTTTCCCAACCAAGGGATGAACTTTTGCATCAAGTTCTCAGATCCTGAAAAGCAAGTTGAGCTTCTGAACATACAGAATCCGGAAGCTCTTTTGCATGTATTTGCATGTCAGGCATGCTCATTAGAAGGCCCATCCCCACCTTCCAAATTAAGTTCTGTATCAGCGAGAAATTTGTATGTTCACTTTCACAATTGCAGCGAAGTGTCGTACATCTGGCAAAATAGGCTTCTTAAATAATATCTTCTTCTTGGACTTTGAAGTGAGTAGCCACAGCTTTGGCCTTTTTGGGGACCAATCACAAATATCAGCCTGCTGATTAAGATTCGATTGTTGATTAAGCCAGGACTCCAAACTGTTTCAAGGCTGAGCCAGGAGGATGGGGTCAGTCTTGCAGGGTAGGGTGAAGGCCAAACCAGGGAGGTAGGGTCAGTGTTGCAGAGTGGGTGAAGGCCAGAGTAGGGAGGTAACGCAGTGTTGCAGGATGAGGTGAAGGCTAGGCCAGAGAGGATAGGGTCAATGTTGCAGCGTGGAATAAAAGCTTAACCAGGGAGGTAGGGTCAGTATTGCAGGGTGGGGTGAAGGCTGGGTGAGGGAGGATAGGGTCAGTGTTGCAGGGTGGGGTGAAGGCCAGGTCGGGGATAAGGTCAATGTTGCAGGGTGAGGTGAAGCTGGGCAAGGGGGTTAGGGTCAGTGTTGCAGGTGGGGTGAAGCCTGGGCCGGGGGGTAGAGTCAGTGATGTAGGATGGGGTGAATGCTGGGTGAGGGGGAGATAGGGTCAGTGTTGCACGGAGAGGTGAAGGCTGGGCCGGAGGGATAGGGTCAGTAATGTAGGATGGGGTGAAGGCTGGGCGAGGGGGGGGGGGTCAGTGTTGCACGGAGAGGTAAAGGCTGGGCCGGAGGGGTAGGGTCAGTGTTGCAGGATGGAGTGAAGGCCGGCAAGGGAGAGTTAGCTCTTGATACCTGTTCTTGATTATTTTGTTTACAATACTTTGCTGGGTTGTATGCCACCTTATTTATGACACACATTTTAGTTTACTCTCATGACAGCCGCATTAAATTTCACTACTTGCTTGTGGTGTGCTGAACTATGTTGACATACAGATCCCTTGCGCCAAATGTGCACCCTGCGCATCCTATCCCTCCATTCTTGCACAGGTTCAGACATTTGTAAATAGAAATGAAATGTTTTCCAAGCCCCGACAAAGTCTGTACAGACAGCACATTGAAAGCAGCAGAATTTTTCACCTCTAGAGGAATTATTCATGTCACCATCACACCTGCTCCCAATGGGGAGCTGACTTTGCAGAGAGCTCTTTCAACACAGGGAAGAGGAGCATGAGTGGACTATTCAGCTCCTCAAGATTGCTCCTTCATGCACCTAGATCAGGAATGGACTTGTGATTCATCCGCTATCACCATTGCTCTCAGTAACCCCTGTCCCTTGGCATCTTTTATCATCCCAAACTTGATATGCTGAATGGCCTTATAGCAATTCTATGATCCCAAAAAGTATTGAAGCACCTTTGGAGTCCACTCAGTGACAAAGCCTCACTGCACTATGGGGTGTGGAGGCAAAAACATTCACAATCTCCCAATAGCAAAACATCCCCAATCTCATCATCAGATGGCCTTGGTATGACTGCCAGGGATGTAGGGTCAGTGTTGCAGGAAGGAGTGAAGGTCAGACCAGGGAGATAGAGTCAGTATTGCAGGGTGGGGTGAAGGCTGGGCCAGGCAGATAGGGTCAGTGTTGTAGGGTGGAGTGAAGGTTAGACTAGGGAGTAGGGTCAGTGTTGCAGGGTAGGGTGAAGGTCAGACTCGGGAGGTTTGGTTTGTGTTGCAGAATGGGGCAAAGGTCAGAAATAGGGAGGTAGGGTCAGTGTTGCAGGGTGGGGTGAAAGTCAGACCGGGGAGGTAGGGTCAGTGTTGCAGGGTGGGGTGAAGGCCTAACCAGGGAGAGAGGGTCAGTGTTGCAGGGTGGGATGAAGGTCAGACTCGGGGGGTTTGGTTTGTGTTGCAGAGTAGGGTGAAGGTCAGACCAGGGAGATATGGTTGCAGGGTGGGGCGAAAGCTGGTCCAGGTAGAGTTATTCTGGACACCCCAGGAAGGTTAAACATCTTTCTTTTCTGCATGAACAATATAGTTCAGCACATAGGCCCATTTAGCTACTCTCACCTCATCGATACTACACCGGGAACTGGTACACTTTGGTTGCAATCCCCTTATAGAGAGATGAGCAGCTATACAATTTTCCATCTGTGGTCTCACAAAGACTGCATAAGCATCTTTGATCTTGCATTCAATCCCTCTTGCAGTCAAGGCCAACTTTCCCATTGCCTTGTATTACAATCGAACAAGAAAAGCTAGAAACAAATGAACGTGCAAACTCCAGCATTCTAACATCCAGGGAAGCCTGTTTTCCTAATCTTCAGCCCACAGTAGGAAGCTTGCCACTTCTAACCCTCAAACTGCACCCACAGTGTTCCATACCACCCACATAGTCTGTTTAATTCCTCTTCAGGTAGATTAGATGGGCTTTAGACTAGTTTCACAGGTTGGCGCAACATCGAGGGCCGAAGGGTCTGTAATGTGCTGTAATGTTCTATGTAGGTCTCTTTGTATCAGCTCACATCAGGGCAACAGCAGCAGAAGATACAATGACTCTTTTGTACCCTCTCCACTCAAAACCTGGCAATCTATATGACTTCAAGATACGTGCCCAGGCCTTCAATTCCCAAAGCGACCAGTATTCAAGCCTGCTCATGTCGGAATATTCAGTCATCTCAATGTTAGTAATGTGACAGAAATTACTCTAGGAGGATATGATCAGGCCTTGATGGGGACGTCATTCCACACTCTTTGATACCCTGTGACCACTGAAGCAACCAGCAGCGAGATGGGAATCCAGGAGATTTCCAAACAGTGTAAATGAACATTTTTACAAGATTTTATCCAATGTTTGTATGCCTGTGTGCCTTCAAAACTTCTTTATCTTTCTGTTTCTACAATCACACCTAGGTGCCATCCTAAAAATAACAATCAGCTTTGGCGGATTTTCTCTGGTGGACCTGAGCTAAGAGGGCAGTGCTTGTTAATGGCATCTGTCTGACCTGCTAGGTTTAATGGGGTTTAATGCAACTGGCAGAGGAGAGGTAGAGCAACAGGGCATCCTTGCAATGTACTGGGCTGAAGCCCCCCAAAGTACTAGGCTGGCACTCCTCTTCCCTGAGTGCCCAGTTGAGGAGGGACAGGGGTGGTCAAGGTGCCCATGCTGCTCGCACTGACCCACTTCTGCATTGCACCATGGCTTTTGCAACAGAGTACAGATCAGACCGCATATCCACTGTTTATTCTGCTGGAGCTGGTCTCCAAGGTGGCCAATGCCCTTTCCATGGAGGCAAACAAACGCTCACATGCTGCAGCCATGACAGCAGCTAGAATGTTGACAGATTGTTCCAGCCTTCTGCGCTGCTGGGCAGTTCTGTTATGGTTTCCATGTTTGCTAAACATAGCTTTAACCTCCAGCCCAGGCCACCTTTATCAGAAGAGGTGGGGCGGGGGCGGAGGGGTTGCTGCCATCTGTGGGAAACAGGATTGCCCATCTTTGCTGGACAGTGCAGAGGAGAAACTGGCATCATTGAATTGTGGGAGTAAGGATTGTCTGCAATACTCTGATTGAAACAGAATCCAGAGCCCCAGGTTCCACCACGTGAATGGCTGTCCAGATGCCCCCCATGAGGTAAGAGCAGGAATGGTGACTTCTGGTTGTGCCCTCCACATGTGTACATGCAATGAGCTGAACAGCACAGGATTGTGTGTGGCTGGATGTCCCACTCTTGAGCGGAAATTGCTGTCATTTCTGCTCCTACCACTCAATTTATGTTCCACAATAGTAGGTACTTCTTCTTGTGTGTACAATTTGCAGGAAGTAGTTAATTTGTGAATATCCAGGAGCTCCACCCTCAAAGTAAAACAAACCAAACTAATTCTGAGTGCTGCATCAATAATGTGGAGAGGAAGATCAATAGCACCTTGTAACATCAAGTGGTACAATGCCCTTGCAATGTGTTGAAGAACACAGATTGTCAGAGGGGGAAATTCAAATTTGCTCCATGATTTTCCTCCCATGACCAGTTTTTGATCTCAGATTAAAATATAAACATTTATTTACATTTCCCTTCATACCTGCAGGAGGTTTCAAAGTGCTTAACAGCTAATGAGCAACTTTTTGAAGCATTGTCACTATGGTAACATAGGAACTACAACACCCAAATTCTACACTGCAAGCTCTCACAAACAGTTGTTATTAATGACCAGTCCAAAGATGTGCAGGTTAGATGCACTGGCCATGCTCAATTGCCCCATGGTGTCCTGGGATGCATAGGTAGAGGGGTTAGTGAAGTGAATATGTGGGCTTAGGGGGATAGTGCCTACATGGGATTGTTGTCGATGGGCCAGATGGCCTCCTTCTGTACTATAGTGTTTCATTGAGAAAATCTGTTCTTCTGGGGTGATGATTGAGGGATAAATATCGGATAGTCTGCCAGACAGAATTTATCTGCTCTTTTTTGAAAGAGCATCCTGGGCCTTTAACAGCCATCTGTGCAGGCAGATGGAGTCTTACTAAAATTTCTCATCTGAAAGGCATCATCTCTGACAATGCCACGCTCCCTCAGCACAGGAAAGGAGTGTCAGCCTTGATTCTCATGCTTAAATACTGGAGTGGGACTCGAACTCAGAACATTGTCACTCAAAGATGAGCATGCTGTCAAATGAGCCACAACTGGAAAATGCAGGTGAATGTAAAAAGGGAGACTTCTTCAAAGAGAAAGAAGCCACCATGACAATACCGGTCATCTTAGGCTGCATCTGTGCTGCACTGGCTGAAAGAGACAGATCCTGAATGTTTCTTCTCATTATATAACTGGCCTCACTGTAATATATGCTCACAACATCAAAGAGGAAGAAAAAATCTCCTGCTGTCTATAAATGATACCTATTTACAGCATCCTCACCCCCACATAGAATCAAAACAAATATTATCATTTCACAAGATGAGGCCTAATCCAAGTGACAATCTCAGCAAAGTGGAGGCAGCATTGAGGGAAATATATGGTGTCAGTTAGGTAAGGACTGTAGCATTGCTATATGACAACTACACTGGAACTATACCAGCTAAAATAGTTAACAGTTAAAATGATTCCCAAACAAAATATCAGCTTAAATCATTGGAATACATTAAGCAGTAACTTTCAGGTATCCCAAAATTATTTTTGAGCATCTGTTCCTGAAGGGTTCTTGAGGAGATTTTGTTCCACGTTGAGTTAATATTCTCTTTCCCTGTCATATCCAGTATAACACAAAATAAGAATAATTTCCCCTCTTTGCACTGTGCTGCAGGTTTAAGTTTTGAACTGACCCGTAGAAGTGCCCGCGGACAAATTCCTGGATGTGACTTTTGCTGCGTGCATGTAGGTTCTGGAATTCGTGCATGGCGGAGAACTTCTTTATGTTGAGGCCATTGGGAGTGACCACATCTGCATAACAGAGAAAAAAAATCAACTTTAAAAAACATGCGCAGCAAATTCAGACCAGCAGAAATCAATAGCTGTGATGGAGAAGACTGTTGTGACTAATGCAATGACTGGTTTGCTCTTGTGTTGCCAGGTTTGCAGTATTTATGCTTTAATATGATTAGAAGATAGGGATGCTGGTGTTGCATAGTAAGAAGTTTCACAATACCAGGTTACAGTCCAACAAGTTTATTTGGAATCACAAGCTTTCAGAGCACTGCTCCTTCATCAGGCGAGTCACTTCAACCTGGTGTTGTGAGACTTCCATGTGATTAAGTCCATGGCAGACCAACAGGATCAAAATACTGCGGATGGGAAAGTGAAAACAGGAATGGCTGGAAATACTCAGCTGGTCTGGCAATATCCAGTGAGAGAGAAAGATTTAACTTCTGATTGGTAATTATACGAAAGTCATCTGAAATATTAACATTGTTTCCAGCATTTTCTGTTTTTATGATAATGAATATTAAAATATTTTTAAATCAAAGGAAATTCTCTCATGTCCAATCCAGCTACAGGTCAGGAAAGTCCCAGTTTCAACCACAGGTATGTGTTGGGTTAGCTGGTCTCAGTTATACTGGTGGCAAGGTGCTAGAATTGGAGTCTTTTGCTCGATGACTGGCTAAAGAGAGAAAATCAGAGTGAAAAGTACAGAAAATTGCTGGAAAAAGTAAAAGTAAAGTAAAAGTTAAGTTAATTTATTAGTCACAAGTAAGGCTTACATTAACACTGCAGTGAAATTACTGTGAAATTCCCCTAGTCGCCACAGTCCGACGCCTGTTTGGGTCAATGCATCTAACCAGCAAGTTTTTTAAATTGTGGGAGGGAGCTGGAGCACCCAAGGAAACTCTCTCAGACATGGGAAGAATGTGCAAACTTCGCACAGACAGAGACCCAAGCCAGGAACCGAACCTGGGTCCCTGACGCTGTGAGGCTGCAGTGCTAACCATTGTGCCATCATACTTCCCATGTGTCTAACTATAATGTGTCAACTTCAGTTGAGGACAAAATCAGACTCAATTGTGATTCCCCACTTATGCTCAATAACCTGCCAACATCCGCTGTGCTGGCACATTAATTAGCGAGGTGATAGTGAATTGGTATTGTCAATTAATTAATAATCCAGATACTCAGGGTAAAGCTCTGGGGACCCGGGTTCAATCCATGGCAGATGGTGAAATTTTAATTCAATAAACATTGTTGATTGCTGTAAAAACCTAGCTGGTTCACTAATGCTCCTTAGGGAAGGAAATCAGGCCTGGCCTATATGTGACTTCAGCTTGACTGCAATGCAATTGACCTTTAAATGTCCGAGGCCTAACAGGTTATTTAGTTCAAGGGCAATTAGGGATGAGCAATAACGGCCGGCCCAGCCAGCGATGTCCATATCTAATCAATGAATTTTAAAAATACCTGGGTAAGACTTTTTTTTTATTCATTCATGAGGCACGGGAGTCATTGGCTGGCCAGCAGTTATTACCCATTCCTAGCTGCTCTTGGAAGGCAGTCTGAGAGTCAACTACATTGCTGTGGCTCCGGAGTCACATGTAGGCCAGACCAAGTAAGGATGGCAGATTTCATTCCCTAAAGGACATCAATGAACCAGACAGGGTTTTTCCAACAACTGATAATGATTTCATGGTCATCAGTAAATTCTTAATTCCAGATTTTTTTAAAAACTCAATTCAAATTCTATCATTTGCTATGGTGGAATTCAAACCTGGGCCCCAGAACATTAGCTGAGTTTCTGGATTAATAGTCTAGCAATAATCAGCTCCCTTTTCTAGAGGGCTGTGTGAGCTCGTAGGTCAGTACATTTAGGAGAGATGGGGGAAAATCTGTCAAGTTCAACAGTGATTCAGGTGAGCTCACCTGGTTTGCGTTTGAGCAGATGTTCAGCTTCCATGGCTGTTATTTCCGACACGGTGGTGAACACGTGAGCGCAATGAATCGCGGCCCGTTCCATACAGTACCGATGGTAAATCTGCCGTACACCGGCCTCTTTGTCAACATCAAACTGTTTTAAAGAGAGGAAACAAGCTATGAAGTCAATGCATAGTTTTGAATAACAACCAAAAAAGAAAATCATGAATCGAGAAAATCTGAAATTGAAACAGAAAATATTGGACTGAAGCAAAAGATGAAGGACTAGGAGGGAAAAGCTGGGTCCACTGAATCAATCAAATTCAACCACCAAACCCTTACCTGTCCAACCCAGTCTTGCAATCTTCAAGTATTTGACATTCCCAACATAAAAAACCCCTCTCACTGTCTTTGAATCTTTTTATCTTCTACAACTAATGATGTCTGAAAGACATGCTAGTTAAGAGCACTGGCCATGCTAAATTCTCCCTCAGTGTACCTGAACAAGAGTGTGGCAATTTGAGGATTTTCACAGTGACTTCAATTGCCTTCCAAGGGCAACCAGGGATGAGCAATAAATTCTGGCCAGTCAGCGACACCCATGTCCCTTGAATGAATTAAAAATGAATAAATTGCCCCTCAATGTCCAAAGATATATAGCGCAAGTGGTTTTCTACTTTTCTTTGCAGGTGTTGAGGACATAGGCAAGAGTGTACCTCTCAAGCAGCCTAAACTGACTTGTAGAGATGTGGCTTGTTACTTAGAGCTTTGGGGAAAATAAATAACAGTAATTGACTATCATGTGATTTTCTACTGAAAGTGAGCCAAAGACGGGTTTATGCGGGGTGGCGATGCCAGAGAAAGGCTTAATGCGCATAACTCTGACTTGTCAATCCTTTTCCTAGCACTTATTTTATGCTCTGTGCTATTTTCAATATGGACAAGGGCTTATAACGCACACCAAAACAATACTGCTGATTTTGTGCTATTGCCAAAATCAATTATTACCCCATTGTTTTCTCACACAGAAATTCATTCTGTTTTCTACACATTAAAATTTTAAGTACAGTTGAAATAGTTCATGCTTTGCTTCTAAAAGTATACCTCTTTTATAGCACTTTGGGTAGGTGGAGCGAGAAGTGTTCTGTGACTGCTGAACTCGTTGGTTCTACAGTCAAACTGTAATTGCCTCGCTAACCAGAAGGTGTCCTCCTGTTTCACCATGAAACCATTGTTGACGGTTTCCATGTGCAGGGAGTAAAGCTAATCATTGAGTCAGAATCCTGGTGAATGAAATGCTGAGACAACTACTTAATTATTAATATACTTCTTGTGTATGTCCAATATTTTTCATACTTTTGTGCCATGATTCCATTATTTGCAATTCTTTTTATTATTATGTCCTGTAATAAAACTGCCTTTTCTCTTCCAGAGATAACTTATGCAGTGCAAAATTGACTTGGATGGATTTACAGTCAAATTTCAGAGGTGGAAAACATACTATTTCAGTTCTCAGTCAGTGAAAGAGTTGTAAACTTTCTTTTAGATCATTAATGACACACTCTTTGACACTCATATCAGCACAGGCAGTGGGCATACTATAGAATAGACACTGACCATGCAAAGGTACACTTACATTTTTCAGGCTATTGTAAAAATCAACATTCCCAGCACAGAGGTAGCGTCCCAACAACGTTGCATGGGTTGTAAAAATTGTTGCAACTGGCAGTTTCCGAATGCGACACATAACAAGACCAATTCCAGACAGCCATTCGTGAAAATGAGCAAGGAGAAATTTTTCACCGTCACACTGGGCTGCAAACTAGAAAAGAAAGTTTGTTTTAACCACAAAAACCCAACATTTATTTCAATGAAACAAAACATGCAACACTCAAATCCCAGACTGATTATGCTGAATGGTCAACTCTAACAAATAATCATAGAATCCCTACAGTGCAGAAAGAGGACATTCAACGAATCTGCACTGACCACAAATTCACTCAGACCCTATTCCTGTAACCACAACATATTCACCCTGCTAATTCCCTGACACTGGGGTCAATTTAGCATGGCTAATCAATTTAACCCACACATCTTTGGACTGGGGGAAGAAACACATGCAGACATGGGAGAATGTGCAAACTCCACACAGGAAGTGACCTGAGGCAGGAATTGAACCTAGAGTCCCTGATGCTGTGAGGCAACAATGCTAACCACTGTGCCACCCGAACATAAATAACAGCATAACTTGAAGTACCAAAAATATTTCTGATGGATGAACAACTTCCACCAGCAGTTGTTAGCTTCTGTGTTTATATTTTGATAGTAATCAGATGCCTTTAGTTTGCATTTCCTATCTCAAAATGGTCAAAAGAAATTATGTAAGTCTCTCTCAATTTATGATCATCTTTATTTATTCTGTGCTTGTTGATTTCTGGCATTTATTTATACTGCATTCTTATTTTCAAAAGATAATCCACTTGTCATCCCACTGAAATGCTGAACATTTTGTCCAGCCTGAAATTTAAAATAGAAAATGCTGGATGAGCTCAGCAGGTCTGGCAGCATCGGTGGACAGAGAAACACAGTTAACATTTTGAATCTGTGAGACTCTTTAAGGAATTGATTTGCTTCAGTTGCACTCTCATTCACTGAAGTTCTCCACTTTGAAGCAATAACTGCTGTCGTTATCAACAGTGACTTTGAATCACATGAAATGTTATAAAAGCTTAAGAAACGGGATCAGGAGTAGACCACATGGCTCATCGAACCCGATTCATCACTTAATATCATCGGTGATCTCAGGGTTTAACTTCATTTTCCCGCATGCTGCCCATATTCCTGGATTTCCTGATACACCAAAACTCTCTGACCTTCTCATCCTTGGGACCAATCTAGTGAACATTTACTGCACTGTCCCCAATGCAATTATAACCTTTCTGGAGACTGGAATTGCACACAATACAGCAAGTATGGTCTCACCAAAGCCTTATACCAGTATAGAAAAGCTTTTTTATTTTTATACTCCAATACCCTTGCAATAAAGACCAACATGCCATTTGTTTTCCTAATTGCACACTGAAGCTGCAATTGATATATATTTTTATTTGCTAATAGAGTGGGTAAAGCACTACTGAACATCCATGGTTGCTCTGAGGCGTTTCTCCTGGATCTCTGCAATTCTTTTAGCAATAGTGTTGCCACAATGACGTTAGTAGGTAATTCCAGAATTATTTAAAAATTAATTTACAGGGCTGTGAATTCTATTGCTTTTTTTGTCCATTCCTGGTGGTCTTTCAGAAAATGATGGTAAATTGCTTTCTTGAACTGCTACAGTCTGGAGGTAATAGGTATACCCACAGTGCAGTAAGGGGAGAAATTCCAGTAATTTGATCCAGCAACAGTAGGGGAGCAGTGATATATTTCCAAATCAGGATGATGAATGATTTGGAGCACAACTTCCAGGTGATGTACCCAGGTATCTGCTTTCCTTCCAGATGGTAGTGCTGGTGGGTTTGGAAGGTGTTGCCTAAGGGGCTGAGGTGAATTCCTCCTGTGCATCTTGCAGATGTTACACACCGCTGCCACTGTTCATCAATTGTGGATGAACTGAATATTTGTAGAAGGGGTAAGAATCGAGTGGAGTACTTTGTTCAGCATGGTGTCAAGCTTCTTGAGTGTTGATTCAATAGAGGTACATGATTAAAGCAGGAAGTTCATGAATTACAGAAAAACATTTTGGTGCACGAGTTGCTACTACTTTGCTGCTCTTGCCCTTCTTGGTGACTGTGGTCACCGATTAAGGGAGGTGCTATGAAGACAATCTTCTGAATTGCCACAATGCATACTGTTGTTCAGACTGCAGTAAGAAGTCTCACAACACCATGACTACCATTGTACAGATTGCAGCCATAGTAATAAAGGGGACAGGGGCCAACTGCTCTGTGAACGAGTTGTGTAAGTTGCTGAATCTGTTACAATTTAATATGTGTCACACACCTGACATGAGCTTTATAGATGGCTTTGAAAAATTTAGGGAGATTGTGGCATAATAATCACTGGGGCTAGTAACCTAGAGCCCACAGTTAATGTTCTGGGGACATAGGTTTAAATCTCAACATGGCAGCTGGTGGAATTGAAAAGAAAATAAAAAGACACAGTCACCATAATGGTGGCTACTGATAATTTTCAACAATTGTTGTAAAAACCAATCTGGTTCAAAGATGTTCTTTAGGGAAAGAAATTTGCCACCCTTACCCAGTCTGGCCCACATGTGACTCCAGGCCCATAACAATGTAGTTGACTTTTAACTGCCCTCTGAATTGACCCAGCAAACAAACTCAATTCAAGGGGCAAGTGGGGATGGGCAATGTATCTGATCCATTTGGTGATACCCACATCCCGTGAAAGAGTTAAAAGAAAGGGAAACCATTTGTTTCAGAGTACTCAGCCTGTGCTCTGTTCTTGCAATTATTGCACTGCACTCCTTGTTCCCTCCCTGTTGCAATGCTAGTGGAATACAGGGAAATGTTGGTCTCATTTCAATAGGAGATAGTTATTAACTAATCTACCATCTGCTGCAGGCTATTTGTCAATCCCAGCCTGGATGTTAAAGCAAAACACTACTGGAAATCTGAAATAAAAAAAGAAAATGCTGGAAACACTCAGCAGGCCGGTATTTGTGGAGAGAAAACCAGTTAACATTTCAGGATTGAAATGTCACGTAACTACAACATTAACTCTGCTTCTCTCTCCTGCAGATGCTGTCTGACCTGCAAAGTATTTCGAGCATCCCTGTTTGCCCTTGAACTGAATGGCTTGATAGGTCATTTCAGAGGGCAGAAAAAAGTCAACCACATTGCTGTGGGTTTGGAATCACATGTAGGCTAGACTGAGTAAAGATGGCAAATTTCTTTCCCTAAAAAAAAAATCAGTGATCCAAATTGGTTTTTTCAACAATAGCTCCTGTCACTAGCCGCCATCACAGTGCCTGTGTCCTCAGAACATTTACTGTGGGCTTCCAGATTACTAATGCCAATGTTGGTCCAGTGATATTCCAGACCTGTTAATTCAAAAATTTCAATTTCACCAGTTGCCATGTTGAGATTTAAACCTGTGATCCCAGAACAGTAACTCTAGATTATTAGGCCCATTTCTAGTCCAGTGATATTACCACCATGCCACAATGACATTTTCTGTTTTAATCTCAAGCCAGCACGTTGGCTGGCATGAGCTTTTTCACTACCAGAAGAGTTTAGAATGGAGTGAAACACAGTAATCCTCAACAAGCAATACCATTTCTGATAGAAAAGCAACCACTGACTAAACTGCTGAACACAATTTGGCTAAGGAATTTTCTTTCAAAAACGATTCCAGGGATTCCTGAGGCTGTGACAATTGGATTTTGACAGTTACAATCTTTCTTGTGCCAGCTATGACTAGAGAGTTTTGCATTGACCTTTGTTTTGCTTGGATTCTTTTTCATGTTTAGCTCAACTGCTGCCTTGATTAAGACCATGTGAATATTCCAAAACCCGGAACTTGGGGCACGATTAAAACGAATCCATGAGAAGGTGTATGTACTTTGCTGGCCCAGATAGAACTTCTGATTTCTAATTCCCACCTGCTGCTCTGGTTAATGACCCCTGGTTAGTGGCCCCTCCGGTTACTGGCCCCCAGTTACCAGCCCAACAAAACTTCAGGTTAAATATTTTGAGGATGACATCTGTTTCTGTTCTATTAATGATAGTTGTTTTCCAATTCATGACTGGTTATTTTTGAACTTCACGATTAGCAATTTTTTTGCTTAAATATTATATTTGTTAAATATAGAGTCTACAAAGCAAGAAATAGGAATGGTGTTAAGGGAAATAAAAAGTAAACATGAGCTAGTCCAAAGCAGTTAGTTTACAATGATGACAAAGCTGCACTTAATGGTAACAGATAGCTGAAAAAAATAGAAATTATGTAGTTTGAAACAAGTACAAGAAGCTTTAAGGAACAGGGCCCAAATTAAACAAATAGCTCAGACAATGAAACTGATAGTTGAAAATACTGAGGAGGATGGGATTTATTTTCCTAACATACATTGAGAATTAAGGAATAGAAGTTGATGACTATCATAAGGAAGGTAACCTAGCAGTGTTGCTTATGTAGGTCAACTCATATTGATAGGTTTGCAAGAGGATTGTAATTATAATGGAATATCTCACTGCAATTGAGCCCACAGTGATATTTGCAACCATTAGGCAGCACATGCTTTCTATGATATCTGTGAGTTGTACTACCAAACCAGAATTGATTAAATCAATCAGTGGATTGCAATCCTGGCAGGCATGGAAGCTTACTTACCTGTAGTGCAAATTAATCACCCACTGATTATGAGCAGCAGCTGCCAACAGAAAACCGAGCAGGAAAGCAAATGCTCAACAAAGGCAGCCTTTTATACTTATGACTGCTTACTGATCAATTGCATAAAAGGTGAAAACCCAAGAAGCTTTCAGGGGATGCTGAAAGGTGATAGTTCAATCAATGGACAATATGCAGGTTGCCTGACTAGCTTGTCATAAATTGTTATCCAAGATCTAAGAAATAATCTTCTTCCATATAGTGAAGAGTACATCTAGTTACACCATCATGGAAGACACCCAATACTCTCATCTGACCAAGAGACACAATAAGAAAATCACAGAAATTCACCCACTAAAATATCTTCACTGTGCAAATCCTTTTACGGTTTGCTGAGTGGGGGGTAGGGCACAATGTAGTGAGATAAACAGTTAGAAATTGTAATCAAATCAAAAAATTTTCTGTCTATAGAGCAGGACAGTAATACTCGTGATAGAGGTTTTACTCATTCGGACTGTAGGAGGCAACTGGCAAACATGAGGAGAATTTCTTGTAAGTGTATATGTTGACAAACAATGATGATGGTCCACAACTATTCCAAATTCTAGTCACTCACAACAAACAAAAATAGTGTTAGAACCATCCCACTTCATTAAGTAAAAATAGAGACGTTATGACAAGGTCAGAGTACGAAGAGAGCAGACACCTTTACAAATTGTCCTCCTCTAACACGGAATTATGTCTAGGCCCAAAGAGGCCACTTCCACTATAAAACTAAGTTAAAAAGTCTGACTGACTCCACTAATTCATTTTATCCCTGACATATTAACATTCCAATCTGATCCACCTACATTCTTGGATCTATATATGAACTTGGGTCCACAGTTGAATTGTGATTTTCAACTATACCCTTTTCAAGTACAAAATATAAATATACCATTATGGTCAAGAAAACCAACAAGCAGCCCCAGCAATGTAAAATACTTTTGAGAATAAAGGATGAAACAATTTTCATCATAAACAGAAGATTTAACTCAAAAAGACAATCTTTTGCTAGGAATTGATGAATCACAGGCCAATGAGAAGATTTTAAAGATGTTATTAACATATATTTGTTTGTAAGAAAAATGGATTCCCTGCTGATAAAATCTATTCAAATAATAGTCCAAATGTAAGGATGTAAAGAAAATCATCAATATTTAAGTGAAACTGTGATAAATAATAACTTTAGTAATTCTGTATCCCAAAAGGGGATGTTATCTATTATGTTTTAAGATTTTGATTTATTACTTTCAGGAGACTGATGTACATAATTGGAATTGACCTTCTATAACAACCACCTAGCATGTGGCATTGATCCAAAATCCATTTCACAACGCTTTAGATGTACTCCCTAAATTAACTACTTAAGTGGCTTTTAAATAAATAGCCGAGATTTCCACAATAATTCCCAACAACATAAGGGTGTATTAACGTATCAATTGAGGTAGATTACTAATTAATAATTGCTTAGTTCCACAATAAATCATACGGTCTGACTTTTCAAGAGCATTTTCAGTTTACAGTTCCATGAAACCTACCCATTACAGCAGAAATGCTATAATAAAGGCTTATTAGCTTCCTAATCTGACTCAATAAATGGACAGATAAGCTATTTATTGGGCCGAATAATAACTGAGAGACTATTCTGAGCAGAAGGGTGATAGCTAAAGAAGCTTTGACTTGTCATAATGTCTGATTTCAATATGGATATTATTTTATTTTTCAGTTTGTGTTTCCAGTGCCTATCAGCTAACACAATCTCAGTTTGAGTTTTTAAAACTTCAATTCCAAGATGGATTTTGGAGGAGTTTGAAGTCCCTGTAAAAAGTTAATCAACTTTCAAACTCAAAGTTCAAAGACTGTGCATCTTTTATCAATGCCATTTGATAACTGTTGGGTGAAGTAAGGAGACAATCTCCTTCAGCATCAAGAAGCAGAAAGCTGCTGCTGTCACCACAGAGGTGTCTTTTGAGGTCCCTGCAGAGGTGAGCAACAGAGTACTGTGTCCCAGACCAAGTGCTGGAAACGCTTTAGGATTGGAGTTGCAGGTTTATGGAGTTTCTGTCATAAATATCCATCTGATAGTCACAATCAGCAACTATGCTGCAAAAACAAATGAAGGCATTGATACATAAATAGGTTTGTCACTCCTGGTAATTCATAGAATCCCTGCAGTGCAGAAGGAAGCCATTCAGCCCATCAAGTCTGCACCAACAACCCAGGCTCTATCCTACTAACGCCACATAATCCCCAACACAAAGGAAATTTCACCAAGACCTGTTCCCCATAACCCCAAGAACTTACCCCACTCATCCCCCTAACCTACACATCTTAGGACACTAAGATGCAATTTAGCATGGCCAATCCATCTAACCTTAACATCTTTGGAGTGTGGGAGGAAACCAGAGCACCTGGAAACCAGCACAGACATGGGAAGAACGTGCAAACTCCACACAGTCACCCGAAGCCGGAAATGAATACAGGTCTCTGACACTGTGAGGCATCACTGCTAACCACTGTGCCACAGAAGAAAAGCAAGAGGGAGTGAACAGGAGTAGGTAACTGCAAATGGTGCAGCTGACATTGCAGAAGAGGAAGACAGTCATGAAGACCGCTATCTTATCTGTGACTCTGACCATTGGAGAAAGAGAAATTGGAACTTTGTCACTACTTGACAAAAGTAAAGATCTCTGACCTACCATATTGTATCAGACTCAGTCCTGGTAGCCTGATCTTTAACTTGAGTGTACTAATTCACATCCATCTCTTCTCTCCCCTAGAACCTTCATACAGAGAACAGCAGTCCATGGACTTTCCAGGTCACAATTCATCAGCGGAGATTAGACTTTCTGGGTGCATTGCCTCAGGACTTATCCTTACCAACACAAATACTCATACTGCACCAGATGCTGTTAGGTTGTTTGTTGGGGTTAGTGACTTACAGGTTGTAAGGAAGCATGAGCAAACGGTAGTGTCAAAGGTAAAACTGGGGCGAGCCATGGACGGACTGCACAACCTCTCCAGCTCTGCTCAGCTGGATGAAGATGCTGAAACACAGAGGTCATTAATAATGAGGATACTCATAAATGAGATACGAGAAAATGTGAGAGACAGACCTGGCATACAGATGCATCGCAATTGCAGAGAGGAATCTAGTTTAAGCATTTTTTGGGTCAATGTTGCAAGTGCTCTCTTTTGTATAATATCAATTGCCAAAATCAAATGAGTCCATACAGGACTACAGTCCATACAGGCTACAGGCGACTGCTCCCTCTTTGTAGCCTTAGCATGTCAATGTATGTGTAGCCTTAAACAGGGCTTCACTGATCCAAACTGCTTCCTTGGAGAGAACACGGTAAGAAGTCTGACAACACCAGGTTTAAGTCCAACCGATTTATTTGATAGTAAACTCACAAGCTTTCGAGGTTCCCCTCTTCATCAGGTGAATGAGGCATTCTGGTCTCAAATAGCACATATAACAGCACAGACAGTTTACAGATTACTGATTAGAATGTGAACCTTTACACGTAACCTCCTATTCAAGTCTTAAAGTGGCTCATAATGTGAATGGAAGAAGCACTGAACACAGGTTAAAGAGATGTGTATTCTCTCCAGAATGCAGTCACGGGCATTCGGCCTCCAACCTTCCGGTAAACATTCTCCAAGGTGGCTTTCCCGACACACGACAACGCAGAGTCGCTGAGCAGAGACTGATAGCCAAATTCCACATACATGAGAACGGTCTCAACAGGAACCTTGGGTTCATGTTGCACTATCTGTAACCCCCATGACTTACCTGGGTTTGCAAAACCTCACTTACTGTGCTGTATGGAGACAATACACATCTCTTTAACCTATGCACAGTGCTCCATCCACTCAATTATGAGCCATTTTAAGACTTGAATAGCAAGTTACGAGTAAAGGTTCACATTCTAATCAATAATCTGTAAACAGTCTGTGCTGTTATAGGTGCTGTCTGAGACCAGAACGCCTCATTCACCTGACGAAGAGGGAAATCTCGAAAGCTTGTGAGTTTACTATTAAATAAATTGGTTGGACTTAAACCTGGTGTTGTCAGACTTCTTACTGTGTTCACCCCAGTCCAATGCCGGCATCTCTACATCCTTGCGGAGAGACAGGAATGATAATGGCACCTCTTTAAAGAGCTATGATGATGAAAGGAAACACTGAAAGTGAAACTTCACTCAGATCACTTCCACTTTTCAGCTGTTGCATTCAGTTCCTTCCTATCTACAGCCAATATACAAAACACAGTTCAATTCCTGTACCAGCTGAGGTTATTCATGAACACCCACCTCCTAACCTTGCCTCTTGCCTGAGGAGTGGTGATCTTCAGGTTAAATCACCACCAGTCAGCTTCCCCCTCGAAGTGGGGACAGCCTATGGTCATCTGGAATTATGGTGACTTTAGCTTTACAAAATACTATCTCCTTTCCCTAAGGCAGAGTCTGCCTTGACAAGGCTGCAGCTACAGCAGAATTCCAACATCCATAATGATTGGCTAACAGCATCCTTACTAAGAGCAGAGACTAAGAGCTGCCATTCAAACCACAGGGGAAAAGGAAAAAAATTGGAATTTGCCGATAAAAAAATGATTTGTTATTTGTCCATGTCGCCCAATTTTGCATGCAAATGTGAACTTGAATTTTCAGTTGTTAATTAATGAAAATATGAGCATGAGTTAATGAGGATCAATTGATGCAGAAGCAATGGGGGGATTTTTGGTCACGGGACTGCTGTGTGTTGCAGCCAGGTGATACGATTGTTACTTTAGTCCAGTTGAATGAATAATGAAACCTTTTAGCTTAGTAACATGAGTCTGATACTGAGTACCACATCTTCATCTTCTACCTCCTCCTCTCCACTGAACTCCTCAATGAGTAGCTTGTTTCTCTTCCACCTTTAGTTCTCATTGATGTGCAGTGTTGTGTGGAACATAGCAGGCAACGATTGTGTTAAAGGCTTTTGCTGACAAGCTCACTGATAGCGTGTTCAGTGACACATCAGATGATCATATGCTGGTCATTGTAGAGCTCTTCGAGATTGTTGCTGAGATGTTAGAAGTTCACTAACCAGCTTCTGTCATTAAACTTAAGAATACTTCCAGGTTGCTGTATAAAAGCATCATGCCAGCCTTCAGGGAATCCAATGCAGATCAAAATGAATCTTGCAGTTGTAGACTAGCTGAACATTGATGGAATGGCAGCTCAATACATCACCTGCCTCATGGGTTTGTAAGCAGCCAACTAGGAAACCCTTCAGCACTGCAGAATCACTGAGCAGAGACTGATAGCAAAGTTCTGCACACATGAGGATGGTCTCAACAGGGATGTTGAGTTCATGTCGCACTATCTGTAATCCCCATGACTTGCCTGGGTTTGTGAAACCTCACTTACTGTACTGTCTGGAGACAAAACACACCTCTTTAACCTGTGCTCCGTGCTCCTTCTACTCACATTGTTAGCCACTTTAAGACTTGATAGCAGGTTAGGTGTAAAGATTCGCATTCTAATCAGTAATCTGTAAACTGTCTGTGCTGATATATGTTCTGTCTAAGGCCAGAACTCTTCATTCATCTGATGAAGAGGGAAACCTCGAAAGCTTGTGAGTTTACTATCAAATAAATCGGATGGACTTAAACCTGGTGTTGTTAGACTTCTTACTGTGTTTACCCCCGTCCAATACCGGCATTTTCACATGGGGAATCTAGACCCAGAGAACACAGTTTCAGAATAAGGGGGAGACCATATAGGACTATGATGAGGAAAACTCACTTCACTATGAACCTGTAAAAATCTCTGCCATAGAAGACCATGGAAGCCAAGTCACTGAACTTATTCAGGTAAGAGATAGACTTATTTTGATTTTAATGACATCAAGAGGTA
Source organism: Sphyrna mokarran (assembly GCA_024679065.1). Taxonomy (NCBI): domain Eukaryota; kingdom Metazoa; phylum Chordata; class Chondrichthyes; order Carcharhiniformes; family Carcharhinidae; genus Sphyrna; species Sphyrna mokarran. Next base: position 82,223,851 of record JAGIQG010000008.1, read on the forward strand.
TGATGAAAAAGTGAGAGTATAGCATTAAGATCAAGGATCAACCATAATCATATTGAATGGTGGAGCAGGTTCGATGGGCCAAATGGCCTACTACTGCTCTTAATTTGAATGTCTAAAATTGCATTGCATCCTGTGAATCATATTAATGTATATTCTGTACGTTACACAGTTAAGTGCACACAATACTGGTGTGTACTGCTCGATTCCCCTCCATTGACAATGTCTGGATCAAGTAGCTATATTTCCAGCTGCTCCCTTAACTGAAGGTTATGGCCAGGGAAAAGGTATGAAATAACTGAATCCATGAGCTCCTGACTTAAGCAATCCATTCACTGTACCCTACAGTGAGTCAAGACTTAAAATATCACAGGATGTAAATCAAAATTGAAGAAGTTAGGAGTAGAAAAGAAAGTCAGTGAAACTTTTTCAGTTAGAGGAAAATTAAATTGCAAAATAAATTACCATGAAAAATTAATTTAAACAAACAGTATCAATGGTCTCAAAAAGCAATTACAATCACACGACACAGAAGGAGGACATTCTTTGAAAGAGCGATCTGATTAGTTTGTCTTCTGTCTTTTCCTTCTAGCCCTGCGTCTTCTTCTCCTTCAACTTTTTATCTGTCCAATTCCCTTGTGAAAACTTATTGTACCTGCTTTGACATACACACACACTCTACCCCCACTCCAAGTGGGGACATCAGAATTCATTGCATAATAACTTTTCATCTCATCTCTGCTTGTTTTAACAATTACCTTAATCTTTCCATTTCTGGTTACTGATGCTTCTGCCACAGGAAACAGAAATGTATTTGATTCCGGCCTTGGATGATTGGCTATGTAAGGTTTGCATGTTCTTCTTGTGTCTGTGTGGTTTTCCTCCGGATGCTTCGCTTTTCTTCCACAGTCCAAAGATGTGCAAGTTAGGTGGATTGGCCATTCTAAATTGTCTTTCAGTGTCCCAAAGTGCATAGATTGGATGGATTAGTCATGGGAAACGTGTGGGGTTATGGGGATAAGGCAGGAGAGATGGTCTGGGTAAGATACTCTGTCAGAGATTAGTGCAGACTTGATGGGTTGAAAGGATTTTCTGCACTATAAGGATTCTATGATTCTATTCTCCTTATTTATTTGTCATGATTTTGAACACCTTTATTAAATGTTCTTTGCTCTGAGAAGCTTCGGAAATTTCTCCTGCAGCAAGTCTGCAGGAAATTTCAGGCCATCGTGTTCTCAGATTGAGCTGATAGTATATCTGAACACTTACCTCTCCCAAGAACCACGTGGTGAGAAACCCAAAGAGAACTGCATCATTGGCCTCCTTATCAAACCAGGGAATTCCAACATTGCAAGAATCCCATAGCTCTGTCTTCCACTGATCCAGGCTCCATCCAGAAGCAGCAATGTCTAATAGCACAACATAAGGGCTTCCATCAATCAGCCATCTGCCAAAATAGACCTGTAACATAGAACAAATAATGTGTCAAAAAGCTAAGGGATTGTATGACCAGTAAAGCTCTTCAAATTATGCACTGCAATGAAAAAATTGCAAGCAAGCAAAATAGAAACTTTATTCAATCTACGTCCAATTAATAAAGTCAACGGCTATCACTACAGTCCTTATAGTCACAAGTGAAAGTAATGATTAAAATGCTAGCACGTATGTGCAGGAAGATATCCAAATGTACAAGAGCCAATACAATTGTAGATCAAGTTCATATAATTCCACACACACTACAGAAAACATACTCAGTTGGTGTAGAAAGATGTTGCCTCAACCTTAATTTAAGAAGTAATTTGGAAGTGCAGTGAACAGTGAGAAAGTAACAGATTTCAAAAGGACCTGAACAGACTTGTAGAATGAGTGAACAGACGAAATTCAATGTGGTGAATTGTGAGATGATATGTTTTAGTCGGAAGAATGAAAACAGACAGGAGAAGCTAATCATTTTAAAAGCCGGTGCATAAAGACCTGGGATATTTAGGCTCAGACTTTGAAAGATAGCAGGACAGATTAACAATGTGACTTCCTTTTATTCATCCATGGGACATGGCCTTGCTGGCTGGCCAGCATTTACTGTCCATCCCTTGTTGCCCAAGGGCAGCATTGCTGTGACTCTGGAGTCACAAGTAAGCCAGTTCAGTTAAAGATTGCAGATTTCCTTCCCTAAAGGACATTAGTGAACCAGATGGGTTTTTCGTGACAATCAGCAATGTGTTCATGATCATCAGTAGATTCAGTATTAAAACATTCTGCCAATAGCTGCAAAAGAATAATTGAACAGGATGACAAAAAGATAAAAGCAGAAATGAGCCAAAAGAAGGTGAGATATTTGATATTTGCAAGAGTTCATATAGTAATGGCAGCATGTGAAGTCTCTCATGTCAATTCCTCTGAGTTGCGTAACTATCCTTCCCACATATCCACTCTGCACCAAATATAGCTCAGTGTCAATTACAAATTACCATTTATTGTTAATCTGCTTCTTATCAAGGCCTCAGCAGCCCACTGCTAGGAACAAACATGCTCAACTAGTGCAAATAGCTGATCATAAATGGAGGACAATTAATCCAAACACACCATGGCACTTGGCTTTTTATCTTAAAAGGGACTATAGGCTGTGAGCAGTAGAGCCGAGGAATTTCCCACAATTTCCCCCAGCGAGGCCTTGCATGTATCTTTGAAACATTTCAGATATTCAGACCCCCAGCTATAAAGAAAATGCAGAGGAGCCACCAACACAGAAATGACCTCAGGATCCGGCCATTCACTTCAGCTCCAAGATAGATTGTAAGTTAAGTAAATGGTAGGGAAGAATGGAAATCTTCTTTGCAACTACCATCTGGGCTTGGCAAGAGGACACACCCTTAGACAGAGAACTTAGCTTATCCCTAGCATGGGCAACATACCCAGGATACAACGGAAACATAGAACACTACAGCACAAACATGCCCTTCAGCCCACAAGTTGTGCCGATCATATCAGTATCATATCAGGAACATACTAGTCTTTAGCTCCCAACTAATTTGGATCTTTGCTAAGCTCACCAATAATCAGTTCATGTACAGAAATAATTGATCTTTATTGAGATTTCCATACATGAAAAAGACAAAGAAATATCAGATATGTGAATCAGAGACATTTGAGATTGGAAAAGTAGATGAATTTCAGCAATAAAATATTATGCAGAGCCTAAAGCTCGTAGACTATTCAGTCAGGGAAAATGTTCAGGGTACAATCACCTACAACCTCATAAAACTTTGTGAACTTCATTGTAAAGTGGTAATCAAGAGAATCCACAGTAAATCATACCTTGGGGCAAAACTCAGACTGATAGTGCACATTAGCACACAAATATCTAAGCTATAAAAGACCCAGCACCGTTGGCAAGGTGATTTGACAGGGCAGCCATACATCTACATATGGAAACATATCCTGAAACTTCTAAATAAATGGAAATAATTCACAGAGGTTGAGCAAATAACGTGGACAACACAATGAGGAATTTCTTACAGTTGCCAAACAATTGTTGCATTCATATAGTGATTTAATGAAATTGTTCATATTATGTTGTACAGGGCCAGTAATCATTTTGTCCAAGGCAAAGGGCTTCTGATTCACTCTCTGCTATTCCAACTCCAGTGGCAGTAGCAGTGGCCCCACTTGATAAAATACACAGAAAGTGAAAGCAGAATCCTCAACAGATTCAACCTAACGAGGAGCAATCCCAGACAGTTTGGACCAGAAAGCAAACATCTTCTGTAATGCCAATGGCCACACTCTGTTGTTCATCCATTGTCATCAGTGAGGATCTTGATGAAGACCTTGACACTATTAGTCATTTTGAGGCTAGTTGCGGTATGTCCAAAGATGACTGATCAGGCCAGTTCGGGCATGGAATGTTCTGGCACATATTGGACAGACTTGTGTAGACACTGTAGTTGTGCGCTGGTGGTTCTGGGCTTGCGCAGCTTGTGCTTAAGTTGTGCGTCAGCAATGCATCTTGATTCATAAGCTTGATAGCCCTTGTGAATAAGGCAGCGCCAAGTAGGGCAGTTTTGGGCTAGTGTTTCCCAGATGGTAATGTCTATGTCAAGCGACTTCAGGGAGGCCTTGAGAATGTCTTTGAAATGTTTCTTCTGCCCTCCATGTGAGCGCCTTCCAGCAGAGAGTTTGTCAAAAAGAAGCTGCTTGGGTATGCACTCGTCTACATTCAGATGACATGACCTGCCCACCAGGTCTGCAGTGTGTAGACTGATGGTGGACTTGCTCTAGAAAAACTTCAGTGTCTGGTCCTTTGCCTTGCCATCTGATGCCACACCCTACCCTAAATAGCAAGGGGAATTCAAAATATTTCAGTAAAGCACAGATTAGTGCAATGACTGTGAATGTGTAGGTGGAAAATTAAATGTCTGGAAGTATGAATAAATATTTTAGTGAGAAACAGGAAATGTGAGTATAAACAATGCAGCAGTTTGAAGGCTGTGCGTGAAGATAGAGCTCCTTTGATATCAAATATATAATTGCCTATAATTGCTATAGCATGTTCATAAATCTGAAGGAAACACTAACAACATTTCAGTTAGTTTTAGTCAATTAGATCAAAGGAGCAGTGATGAATTTATACAAAACATTGGTTACGTTACAGCTAAAACTATTGTTTCTTGTTTTGTGTGAACCATTATAGGAAGGACATAAAAGCTGTAGACAGCATATATCCATTATTAAAGCTATAATTATGATAAGAGACATGACACTGGGTTAAATCCAAAGAAGCAGTTAAGTTAATTAAGATGTAATTGAGAATTTTAAAATAACAGAGGACACTGCTGGAGTGAATAGGGAAAGTCCCTTACAAAGCACTGATTCAGAGTTTTAAAAACATGTATTGAATTATTCTCTCCTTTGTAAATGTGAGTTATTTGAAGTGTGTATTGCACTTTTGCTATCTTAATGAAAACAGGCCAAGTTTTTCAAAACACCAAAAAGAGGTCCCAGGTCACATCAATGCAGTATTTCTGGGGGAGTGTCAGGCATGGAGATGAATGAGTGGCACAGAATGAGGAATGACAAATGGCTAGCAGCAAACAACAGAAACAGAGATAACTGGCAAGTGGTTAGGGTTGAGGGGCACTGACAATATCCTGGCTATAGTACTGAAAACCTGAGCTTCAGAATAAGTTATTCCAGTATAGTTACAATACTGACATCTACCTGACAATGAGGAAAATTAACCAAATAGTTCATGTTCACAAAGAGCAGGACAAATCCTATCCAAGAAATTGGTGCCACATCATTCTGTCTCAATCATCAGTAAAGTATTAGAAGATATTGTTGGCAATGCTATCAAGTGACACTCATCAAGAAGCCAGAAGAAGCCACCAACAAAGAACAGCAAAAAGAGGGAGATGATTCAGGAAAGAAATTTACATTTAGAAAGTGGTGAAACACATTCATCCCAACACTGGCATCACCTCCAAGGCCACGAGCTTGATGAGCCTGTTCGCCAACCATATTTTTGAGCACATCAGAATAAGGTTTCCTGCTTATCCCATTACAATAAGTGGCAGACCATCTCCCCCCAGGAAATCCAGACTGCCATGTGTCTGCTGCTGCCTGGCGAGTTGGCCAAGCACAACGTGTCGGAGGGGAGTGACCTAGTACACCAGTCCAAGGAAAACTGTATAATGTGCTGAAAAAAAGTTGCTCAGAGGTGTGGCTGGTTCTGGAGCACAAGCTACAGCCTACAACCCAAGCTACAGTTTGAGTTCAGTCAGGACCAGTCTCTGTTTGAGACCTTATTGCAGCCTTGGTCCAAATAAGGACAAAGGAACTCAGTTCCAGAGATGAAGTGCAAGTGAGTGATCTTGATATCAGGGCATCATGGAGCCCAAGTAAACTGGAAGTAAATGGGAATCAAGAGAAAAATGCACTGTGTGTATTCATATCTAGCACAAAGAACAGATGGTGGTGATTGTTGGAAGTCAATCATCTTAGTTCCAGGATATCATTGCAGGAGTTCTTCAGGTAGTGCCCTAGGCCCATCCACCTTCCGCTGTTTCATCAATCAACTTGCCTCCATCATAAAGTGAGAAGCGGACATAATCACTAATGATTTGGTATGTTCTGTTCCATTCATTACTCCTCAGATACTGAAGCAGTCCATGCCCACATACAGCTACATTCAGGTTTGAGCTAATAAATAGCGTGTAACATTTGTGTTATACAATGGCCATTTCCAACCAGAGAGAATCTAACTATGCCCTCTTAATATTCAACGGTATTTCCATTGCTAAATTGCCCGCAATCAACATCTTGGGGGTCACCAATGACCAGTTACGTAAATACTGTGGCTATGGAGCAGGAGAAAGACTAGGAGTGGAAAATCCATCTCATGTCTCCACAAAACCATCTAAAAGACAGAAGTCAGCTGTGTGATGGAAAACTCTTTTTTTATGTGATGAATGCAAATCCACCAATACTCAAGAAGCTCATCATCCTTCAGATTCAAGTAGTCCAGCTGACTGGCACACCATCCACCATCACTGCCAGCTCACAGTGGCAGCAGTATGTACCATTTGTAAGAAATACTGCAGCAATTCGCCAAGGTTTCTTCAACAGCACTTTATAAACCGGTGATGTCCTCTGTCCAAAAGGATAAGAACTCAGTAAGAATTTAGCAACACCAATTTATAATCCAACCGATTTATTTGATAGTAAAAAAGCGAGCTTTCAACACTCTGTGTCTTCCTCAGGCAAATGCAGTGTTCTGGTCACTGCAGAACACTGCATTTGCCTGAGGAAGACACAGAGTGTTGAAAGCTCGCTTTTTTACTATCAAATAAATCGGTTGGATTATAAATTGGTGTTGCTAAATTCTTACTGAGTTCTTACCATCCCAATCCAACGCCAGCATCTGTATATCAAAAGGATAAGAGCAAGGGATACATAGGAACATCACCAGTTGCACATTCCCTTCACAAGTCAGACATCATCACGACTTGAAACTGTATCACCGTTCTGTTATTGTTGCCACGATATAATCCTGGAACTCACTACCTTACAGCACTGAGAGGGAATCTACACAAAGACTGCACTGGGTCAAGGGGGTGGCTTACTACCAACTTCTCATGGGCAATTAAATGAATTAATTCTTAAAAAAAAGACTGTTTTTTTCCAGGTTATAGTCAAGTGGAGACTTAATCCAGGGCCTAGAGAAATCAGATTTGGAGTGAGTTGTCTGGTCAAAATAAGCCAGTCAGAATGAAGAATTCCATGTTTCCACATGGCAGTAAAGCATAATGGGAAGCAGTTCAGGGAAGGTTCATTCAGCTGATTTCTGGGATAGAAGGATGAGTTTATGAGGAAAGGTTTAGCAGGCTGGGCCTATATTTATTGCTGTTTTGTAGAATGGGAGGTGATCTTACTGAAGCGTATGGGATTCTAGAGGGACATGCTGAGAAAATGTTTCTTCTTGTGGTGGAATCTAGAACTAGGGGAAGCAGTTTAAAAGTAAGGGATATCCTATTTAAGATGTAAGAGGAGGAGAATCTTCTTCTCACAGAGGGTTGTTAGTCTGTGGGGCTCTCTTCAGTGGAGACTAGATCATCATATTTATTGAGGACTGAGTTGGACTGCATTTAGGAACACAAGACTCGAGAGTAGGCTATTCAGCCTGCTTCAAGCCTGCTCCACTGTTTGATAAGATCATGGCTGATCAAATTATGGTTTGCGACTTTCTCTCCTATGGGAAACAGGCAGAAAAGTGGAGTTAAGATGACAATCTTATCAAATTATGGAGCAGGTTCGATGGGTAAAGTAGCCCAGGTCTCCTGCTTCTAATTTTTACTGTGACAACACTGCATTTGCAGGCGGTGGCCACAACATACAAGAGCACAATGACACAGAACCGAAAATAAAGTTGGTGTTTGAGGGTGAAAGTACAGAGTAATTTCATAGATGAATCATTGTGGGAGATGGTACTGTATCTGAAGTTGGAGTTTGCACTCAGGATTCCCTACTCCTGGCTCAATGCCATTTTGCTGTCTATTCTATCTTCTCCTCCCTCTTGCTCGTCCCTCTCCAGCACCCAGTCCACTATTTTGTTTTCTTCAGGTCCTGCTGGCTTCAGGCTACTGGTCTCTCAGTTCTTTGATTGTGCTCAGCAGCGCCAATACAAAGGAAGATCTATACTGGAGAAGTATTGTATTGGATGGTCTCTTATCATCTGAGATCATTGAATCTCTACAGTGCAGAAAGGGGACACTTGGCCCATTGAGATTGCACTGACAACCATCGCACCCAGGCCCTATCCCCAATAGCCCTCGCATAATCTCTCTGACACTAAGGGGCAATTGACTATGTCAAATCAATCCAACCTGCACATCTTATGTGAAGAAACCAGAGCATCTGGAGGAATCCTCTTTAATGCACACCCTCTTTGACCACAGGAGAGATGCCAGAGGGCTGGAGAATAGCCAATGTTGTTCCTTTGCTTAAGAAAGGAAGCAGGAAAATCCAGGAAACTATAAGTCGCTGAATTTGACATCAGTGATGGGAAGCTTTTGGAGAAGATACTGAGGGACAAGTCATACGCACATATGGAAGAAAATGGACTAGTTAGCAGCAGGTAGCACAGTTTAGTACAGGGAAGGTCATCATTGGAATTCTAGCACTCTGCCCGTCAGGAAATCGGAGTGGGTGAGGGGCGTAAACGGACATGTCTGTTTTCCTCAGGCTGGATTTTCCGGTCTCGCTAGAAAGAGGCTGTAAAATTTCTCCCAAAGTCTCACCAATTTGACTGAGTTTTTGGGAAAATGACAAAGATAATTGACAAGGGAAAGGCTGTGGATGTAGTTTATAGGGACTTTAGTAAAGAGTACGACATGATCCTACATGGCAGACCATTATAACAACAAATATCAAATGGGATTTGGGATGAGTTGACTAGATGGGTACAGAACTGACTTGGTTATAGAGGATAGAGGTGGAAGGGTATTTTTCAGAATGGAGGTCTGTAGTTAAAGGTGTTCCGCAGGGATCAGTGCTGGGACCTCCGGTATTGATAGTAAATATAAATGATCAGGAGGAAAACATAGGTGGACTCATTAGTAAGTTTGCGGATGACATGAAGATTGATAGATTTGCTGATAGTGCCGAGGATTGTCTGAGAATACAACAGATTGGAGACTTGAGCACAGAAATGGCAGGTAGAGTTCAATCTGGACAAATGTGAGGTGATGCATTTTGAAGGTTCAAATTTAGGTGTGAATTACACTGTGAGTGGCAGAACCCTTAGGAACATTAACATACAGATAGATCTGGGTGTGCAGGTCCATAGTTCCCCAAAAATGGAAACACAAGTGGCCAAGGTGATTAAGAAGGTATATTGCATACTTGCTTTCATCAGCTGGGGCACTGAATATAAGAGTTGGGAAATTATTTTGCAGCTATAGAAACCTTGGTTAGGCTGCATTTGGAATATTGCGTGCAGTTCTGATCACCACACTATCAGAAGGACATGGAAGCTTTGGAGAGAGTGCAAAGGTTCACCAGAATGTTGCCTGGTTTTGAGACTGTTGACTTTGATGAGAGGTTGAGTAAACTAAGATTGTTTTCACTGGAAAGATGGAGGCTAAGGGGAGACCTGATAGAGATCTAACAAAATTATGAGAGGCATACACAGGGTGGATAATCAGAGGTTTTTTTAAAGGGTGGAAGTGCCAAGGGGCACAGGTTCAACGTGATAAGGTGAAACTTTAAGGGAGATGTGCAGGGGAAGTTTTTCCATGCAAAGTATGATGGGTACCTGGAATGACCTACCAGAGATGGTGGAAACAGGCACATTAGCGACATTTAAGAGACATCTGAATGGGTACCTGGAAAGGGAGGGTATAGAGGGATATGGGCCATGTAAGAATGGAAGAATTTTTTTAAAATTTATTTAAGGCATCATAATCAGTACAGGCTTGGAGGGTCGAAGGCCTGTTACTGTGTTGTACTTTTCTTTGTTCTTGAAATGCATGCAGACTCAGAGAGAACATGCAAACTCCACACAGACAGTCACCTGAGGCCAGAACTGAACCAAGATCCCTGCTGTTGTGCCACTGTGCCACCCAGTACTATACTGTATATTTAAGTCTTATATTAACCCATAACAAGTATTCATCAAGAATGAATGTAAAGAGAAACAAAAAGTATGATCACAAGTGACAAGGGAATCAGAACAAAGAAGTGATTAAGAGTGTAGCTCTTCACTGGACAATGCAAAATAAGAAATTACATAGGTAAGACAAATCCAAAGTATTATTTTAAATTGCATGAAAAATATAAGTAATTAGTTATAGAGTTACTTTAAACAGATAATAATTCCTTAACTCAATGGATGCTAAGTGTTTGAGATAATCTGCCTGGTGGGGTAACATCAGGAAAGGCATTAGGGACATTCAAGTTGTAACCTGGTACTATATTGGGAAATTAAGGGAAATAGAGGGCTGAACTTCAGTAGGCTATATAGTCTTTCCCTGTCCTTGACTTTTCTGATGTTCTGTTGTAAATATAGTTGTTGCTCGTACTACACTTGTAGGAATTAGATTATTAATAGGTAAAAGGGAAATGTCACAGCCAAGAAAGTACAGCAGTAAAGCTCAGTGTGTTCGTTAGTGCATGACCAGGTATTTTTCAGGCTTCAGTAAAATTTAATGTAGAGTGATTAACTACAGCTATTCTGATTTCTTTAATATAAAATAAGTAATCCCCAAACTTGGTTCAGTGGGCAGCAACCTCAATCATAAAACAGTGGGCACATTTTGGGCACACAATCTAGACGGATATTCTGACATAATGCAGAAACAATCAGAGGGAACTATCTTCTAGTCAAGATCAGACAGGGCCTTAACATGGTTTCATAGAAGAACAGGAGTTCTCTGATTGATCTGGTCAATGTTAACTGACACCATCTATAAAACTTATTTTGTCTCATCGCTCGATATGAAAGGGATCTTACTGTGCATGTTCAAATTTCAAAAGAATGAATTACATATGATGCATTTTGAGAAGTTTCTCAGGGAAATTTATGTCCATCATTTTACTAAATGATAGTGTTGGGGAATGATTCACTTTCCATTTCAAGCAACCAGTGTCAGCATCAAGCGCTGTGAGATTAATATAGATTGATTCAAAGGTGTTCAATGTTCTAGAACTTCCACATGGTTCTTGGCAAGGAACTACGGACTTGGCAAAGGATTCTGTGAATCATGATGCACTTTGGGAGATTCTTCAAAAGCCTGAATGTCCCAGCAGACTGTCAATATTTCCCAACAATTACATATTAGTATGAAGACCCAATTAATAGATTACAGTCAAATGTCACTACCATTTTCAGTCACTAATGACACCAAACATTCTAGTATTTTTGCCTGAACTCTGTTTATCATACTATGTATTAGTATGTACATAATACTATACTAGTACTATGGTACTATCTGAACCTTCCAGAACTAAGTTCTACATTTGATATGCTAACAGTAACACCTTATATATTTGTCCATTCAATGATAGAATAATACAGGTAACCATTCACATAATCTTCAATGACTGCACATTGAAATAAACAGATACATAATTACAGAACAGAAAATGTTACTATCACACTCCTTTAAGAAATAGTTCTAAATGATCTCCCTTCTCTGCCACCAAAGATTCATCCCAGCAAAGTATTTTGTGTTGAAGAGGTGGAATAACAAACCCTTCCTAGGCTGTATAATCCACCATCTCTTTTGACCACTCCCATTCTTGAGGCTGCTCATTCAGCATGCTATTTTGAATTAAGTCACAATTTTCTCCAATTAAATAGTCAGAAACTGAAGCCATCGTCTTGACCCTGATTACAAATTCCCTTGCCACCATTCTCAGCATGCTGTATGGGCACTATCTTGGGCCAAATTGAGGATTCACAATCTCAGCTGCCTAGTCCACCCCTGACTGCATGATCTTTGACCTCCATAGCATCAGCCATCTCCATACTTATCACAGCCCATAAAAATTCCCTTCCAACTCCATTTGCAAGTTTGCTGATGACTCCATCACAGTGGGTCAGATCTCAAACAATGATGACAGAGAGTACAGGAAAGAGTTAGAGAATGTGGCGACCTGGTGCAATGATACTAATCCTTCCCTCAATTCAACAAAGCAGAGGAGGCACTCATTAACTTCAGGAAGTGTAGTAGAGGACATGCTGTTGCCTACATCTCTACAGTGATGTCAGCGTTAGACTGGGTAGGCACAGTAAGAAATCTCACAATACCAGGTTAAAGTCCAACAGGATACATCCTGTCTACATCAACAGGGATGAAGTGGACAGCTTCAGTTTTCTAGATGTCGAGATAACCAACAATCTGTCCTTGTCCCTCCATGCTGATGCTATAGTTAAGAAAGCTTACAGACACCTCTACTTCCTCAGAAGGCTAAGGAAATTCAGCATGTCCACTACAACACTCACCAACTTTTATAGAAAGCATCCTTTCTGGATTTATAACAGCTTGGTCTCAATCCCCCCCACCACTATTACCTTCAGCCATCTTGGCTCCATCCTCTGGAATTCTTTGTTGGCACCTCCCCGTCTACCAATAGTTCAGCCTCCTTTAACAAACTTTTCAAATTAATCTCTTTGACCAAGTTACGAGTCACCCTTCCTGATACCTCGTTTGATTCTCAACACATTCGTTTTCATTAATTTGCAGCACTTTTCTATATTGTACGACTTGCATAAATGCAAGTTCTTCTTGTAACACCAATATTATTCCTGGCTCCGTAACTCAACTCTATTCCAAAACAATGACCTCAAATCAAACTTCTGTTGCTCCACTGACAATCCCTTTTTCTCACACTAGCCATCTTATCTGCCTAAGTGAGTTAAATTAGTGACAGCCTTGTATGGTGAGCACGTAGTCACAAGGATCAAGTATGAGATAGTCCCAAATTAATTTCACATTAAAATATTACAGTCAACAGCTGGGAGAGAGTTTCCTTGTTTCCAATCTAGATTCACACAGATGTCCAAGAAGTGAGAAGCACAGTCTTTAAACTCTTATGGCACGATTTATATCTTACTGAATATCCAGCAATTGGTCACTATTCTTTTTTCATTCTTAGTTTAGCTTGTGCACTGTAATCATTGCCCTCCTTCATTATTCATCTATCATTTTACGCAAAACCTTTCTCCCTGAAATTTCAATTTTCTCTGCAAATTACATTCTACAAAAAAGGAAAATACAAAACAGAATTTAACAGGTGCAATAGGATTCAAAATAGTTGTTGTGTTGGGAGGAGGGATGAGAATGTGTTCTCCAAAATTTGGCTAAATACATCAAATATGAGGATTTCTCTGTCACCCCTCATAAGATCCTCAAATCAAAATCATAATATAGGCTCCAAAACCATCCCCCAATCATTTGTCTTTCCAATAAGCAACATGGTGGACATGACTGACCTCTAAACATCCAGGTGCACCTTTCTCAAAATGATGAGCTGAGCATACATTAGTTTGTTGGTAAAATTACAATTCCTAGGTTCTAGCAGAAGAATTCCATTCTGTGCCAGAACGCCTTGGAGAGTCTCTCTCCTGGAATTCACATCTGCACCTAACACTATAATTTCCAAGAACATGCTCCGACAGCTTTAATATACTCACTCACAATCTCTCCATTCCTTTTGTAGAACTGTGGCTCTCTCATTTCCTGTCCTGAGGTTTCCCTTGTTGCAAAGTCTCACATAAGCTAGAAGCATAATCATTATGTATAGATCTAGCAGGCTCACATGCTAAAACATCCAAAGCTCAGCATCATGTAAAATTCACCAGTGTATTTTTAAATATATGTAACCATGTATAAATAAAAGGATGGATTAAAAAAAAGCTCAAAATCCAAGGACAAAAATAATTCACAGCCTTATCATATTTAGGTATTTTTTACAAGACTGGCACAGTCAGATCTGATGCTGCTTATAGCATCCAGAGAGGTTATGTCTTATGCTGTTTAACTCTCCACAATTGTAGCAATCAGGGGTTGAGCTGTTCCCAACTCAGCAGGTTTGAAAGGATGAACAATACCTTGCAACCTCTGGAGTTCATGCAATCAATAGTGCGTTTAATGGCCGGATTTGGTGGTTCAATCAGCTCCACTTGTGTCTTGACGCTGTTCTCGAAGTATGGACCAATCAGAATATAATTTTCTCCATGCTGATCTACCGTTAACTTGGTTTTGGTTTGGATGACGGTGTAGATACCACCCACTAGAACAAAGAAAGATCAGCAGGAAATTGAACAAAGGGAAATACATCAAGACCCACATGGATAATTTCAACACCAATCTGCACTTATTATCAGAAGATTTCCAAAGCAATTCCACAGGAAGGCAATCAGACAAAAATTGACACGGATCCAAAGATACCAAAAGGAAAAAAAAGCAAGAAAGATAAAAGGTTATGTTAGATATCAAAGGGAAAAAGAATGTATTAAAAGCAAAAAAAAACCATGCATCAGCTATTCCACTTACGGATTCTGGCCCAAACATCCAACCTCCTATGCAAAATTCTCTCAATATATTTAACTATAAATACTATAGTGGCACAAGATTCTCAGCATTCCAAGAGATAAATGATTCACAAACAAGTCAGAGCGAATTTTACCATCCCGCCTAGCATGGGAATTGGAGCGGGTAACAGTTGGACCATGGAAAGGTCCACTGACCCTGGGTGGGATTTTCCAGTTTCTGGGCAAGTGAGGCTGGAAAATCCCACCCATTAAATTTAGCTAGACTTCGCAGTACTGAAAAATGGTCAAATCCCCGTGGCTCATTCAGCAAAACGCCAAACTATCAATCTATTCTATTCAGTGTTCCACAGCAATTCATAAGTAACAGTACAACACTCAATTCTTCCTCTTCCCATTCCCAACCAGATATTTATCTCATTCAGGATATTCCATATGTAGGACACATATCCAGCTGCTGGAAGCAACTTTCAATGCATCAGTCTGAGCTCAACTTGAAAATCAATTTAGTCTGAGCTTTGAGTTCCTCCAACATTGTATTTATTTGGCTATTCCAGTTTATTATCGGCTCAGTGGTAACCCTCGTGATGGTGGGGGATTCAACAAAGTGCTATTGAAAGTCTTGGGGAGGTGGTTAGATGCTGGAGATACTCATAGCTTGGCATAAGTGACATGAATGTTACATTCCAGTTACTGGCCCAAGCCTAACTGTCCAATTCTTGCTGCATATATACAAGGACTGCTTCACTGCGTCAGGAGTCATGAATGGTGCCGAACACTGTCTACTTGACAACTAACATCCCCAATTTTGACTTTATAGAACAAAGGTGACTCTTAAAGCAGCTATAGGTAGCTGGGCCTGGGGCAATACCTTGAGGAATTCCTGCAACAATGCCCCAGGACTGAGATGATTGACCTCCAACAACCATAATCATCTTTCCTTGAGCTACATATGACTCCAATCAGTGGACAGTTTTGCTCCCATTTTCACAGACTTCAATTTTGCTCGTGCTGCTTGATCTTTGATGCCACATTCAATAAAATGTTGTTTTGATGTCAAGTGCAGTCACTCTCATCTTACCTATGGAGTTCAGTTCTTTCACCCATGATTGGGCCAAGGTTGTAATGAGGTTGGGAGCTGAAGGGACTGATGGAACCAAGCATCAGATCAGTGAGCAGATTACTGTTGAGTAAGTGCCACTTAATAGCACTTTTGACAACATCTTCCATCACTTTGCTTTTTATGAAGAGTATATTGAAGAGGCAGTAATTTCTGCATTTTTCTTTTTTTTGTGGAGAGAATAGGACTGTGCAATCTTCCACATTGTCAGGTCAATGCCAGTGTTGAAGCTTCTTCCATAAACTTCACTATTTCTCACCTCCTTTAAGAACTTCCTACATTTTTGATCAAATTCTTACCCCATTCCTGTTAATATGCTTGTGAATTTGGATCCATGTCAATTTTTGCCTGTGAAATCCCTCAGAAATCTTCAGATAATAAAACGCTGCATTAATGCACATTGTTGAAATTATTCATATTGAAAGGGCCATATTTTAACCTTTTCTGAAGTACTAAAAGCAGATAATGCATCATTTAGTGCTACTATAGATTTTTTCATCTAATTGACTGCATTCTATCTTTGAAAAAAAGAAGCATTAAAAAACTGAGTAATTTCAATAAAGATAGCACTTACAGAAAGCAAATCAATCTTTATTTTATGGACCAGGCATTTTTGATTCCTATTCCCTGTCTATGGTGATCTTAGTTATTGATGCTGAGAATTGATATCATCACTGCGCGACAGGAAAGCAGGTAGGTGAATCAGATTTCCCACTCTTGCTCAGTATCTAGCAACATCTCTGGGGTTTTCCATGTTGGATGATATTGGGCAGAAAGGATAAATTCATAGAGTTTTACAGCTCAGAGACAGGCCCTTCAGCCCACTGCATCAGCCATCAAGCACTATCTATTCTGATCCTATTTTCCAGCATTTGGAGCCTAGCCTTGTATGTTTTGGCATTTCAATTAAATGCTTCTGAAATGTTGTGAGGGTTCCTGTTTTGACCACCCTTTTAGGCAGAGGGTTCCAAATTCCGTCTACCCTCTGTTTTTGTTTTGTTCATAGGACGTGGGCATTGCTGATAGGGCCAGCAATTGTGCCCATCCCTAATTGCCCTTGTCGGGGCAGTCAAGAGTCAACCGTATTGCTGTGGAGCTGGAGACACATGTCGGCCAGACTGAGTAAAAGTGGCAGGTTGCCTACCCTAAAGGACATCAGTGAATCAGATGGGTTTTTTGAACAATTGACAATCATTTTCATGAGACTTTTAATTCCAGGCTTTTATTGAATTCAAATTTCACCAGTTTGAACCCAAGACACCAGAGCATTAAGCTGAGTGTCTGGATTGCTAGTCCAGTCATGTATCACTATGCTACTACCTCACCCAAAAAGGTTTGGCTCAGATTTTCTCTAAGTCTCGTGCCCCTTACCTTAAATTTATTGATTTTTTTTCTATTCAGCTTTCTTTAAATGGGAAATAGCTTTTTTTCAAGCCTGACAGATCACCTGCGATGCTACTCATGTTGTGTCAGGAAGCATGTTGTCTCATCTCCCAAGGTGCAAGACATGAAAGACACTCTACCTAATAGAATAGGTTGGACAAACTGTAATTAACGACAACAGCCAGTAATCACTGTAATTAACAGCAGGAAAGACATTTTTTGCTTGTTGATTACAGCTTGTAAACTGTATGATTTGACAGCAGCAGTCTCTCATTGCAGTTGCCATGGTTACAGGGGACAGGGTCTTTTTGGAATATCTTATGCAGGATAATAAAATTGCAACATATGACGTAATCACACGCATTTAGCCCAATTCCGTTTATGCAGGATTACTCTATTATGGAATTAGTGTAGACTTCCCCAGCACCACCTGCTGCTTTAAGGCAAAGATTAATTCAGCAGTACTGGTGGTCTTTTCTCAACAGATAACAAACTGGCTGTGAAACACCCTAGGGTGTCCGAATGTGGTGAAAGGCTTCATATGGACTCTTTGCAGAATCAAAGGTCAAAGTTAAACGTGAAGCCACAAGCACATGCATTTATCAGTTGTGGAGACAACAGAAATAGAACAAGTGAACCACATCTGGAGTAGAGTTATTGACCACATCTGGAGTACTGTGTACAATTCTGGTCTGCTTATTTGAGAATGGATACAGGGCTTGAATTTCTGACCTCTCCCACAGCAGGGATTCTCTGGTCCTGCTGCTGTGAATGGAAATTTGGCCGAGTGCCAAAATCTCCGTTCTTGCTGGTAGCAAGGTTCCATTAGGTAGAGTGAACAGCCAGAGAATTCCAGCCATAACGGCACTCAGAGAAGGGGTTGTTTTCTGAGGAAAAATTAGACCTATATCTATTGGCATTCAGAAGAATGAGGGATGATCGCATTTGGGAGATCCTGAGGAGACTTCACAGCATGGATGCTGAGGGGATGTTTCCCTTAGAGTAGAACAAGGGGACACAGCTTAAAGATAAGGGACCTCCCATTTAAAACTGAAATGAAGAGGTTTTCTTTCTCTCAGAGAGTCTTTAGTCTGTGGAATTCTCTTCCCTACAGAACAGGGAAACTGGATCATTGAATTTTTTAAAGCTGAGGTAGATTCTTTATTAACATGGGAGTTAAAGAGTATAAGAAGTAGATAGCAAAGTGTAGAGACCACAATCAGATCAGCCCAGGTCTTATTAAAAGGCAGAGCAGGTATGAGGAGTTGAAAGGCTGACTCTTGCTTCTAATTCATATTTGCATGTTAGGAAATATAAAAGTAATTCATACCAAAATGTTATGTTCAACCATAATAGAAGCTTTACATTTAGAACTATGCTCTCAAAGCAGCAGTGCCAAGCAGTGCATTGTTCCTCTACTGATCTGACCTTTCACAATGATTCAGCATAGTTTGGCTCTGTACCAGGGCTGAGTACAATAGTCATGTACACTTCTCCATTCAGATGCTAGGGTCTGCCATTTCTTTGCATGTTGAGTTTTTAAAGACTGTTACAATGAAGTAAAGTGAAGGGGGGGGAAGAGTTGTTGACTGATGTTCACTCAAGTGGACAGCAGCAGAAAAGGAGAGCAGTAGTAAAGTGGTTGCAGAAAACTGGGGACTGCACTATATTCAAGTTTAAGGAAATTTTAGCTTCCAAAGTAGAGTGTCATATCACAACAGTGAGTACATTTCAATAGTACCACATTAGCAATGAGGTACTATCAACATCCTGAGTGTTACCATATACCAGAAACTAAACTGGGCTAGCCATGTGTCTACAAGAACGGATCAGAGACAAGAAATTCTACGGTAACTCAGCTCTTGACTCTCCATCCCCTGTCCACCATCGACAAAAGTCAGAAGTGTAATGGAATACTCTGCCCTTTCCCGGATGAGTGCAGCTCCAACAATACTCACGAAGTTCAACACCATCCAGTACAAAACAGTCCCCTTGATTGGCACCCATCAACAAACATTCATTGCCTGCACTACCGACAAACAGTAGCAGTAGTGTGTACCACCTACAAGATACACTGCAAAAACTCACCAAGTTTTCTTAGGCAGTATCTTCCAAACCCATGACCACTATGATCTAAAACATCAAGAGTAGCAGATACTTAGATACTGCCTTGAAGTTCCCTTCCAAGTCACTCATTGTCCTGACTTGGAAATGTATCGCTATTCCTTCACTGTCACCGTGTTAAAACCTTTGAACTCTCTTTTTAACAGCACTGTGGTGTACCTACATCTAGGGGATTGCAATAGTTCAAAAAGGTAGCTCACCATCACCTTCCAATTAGGAATGGATGCTGGCCTAGCCAGCAATGCCCATATCCTGTAAATGAATAGAAATAAAGCTATGGGATGTTCTAGGGGTGTGACTGGTGCTACGCAACTATAGATTTGTCCTTTTTTTGATGAATTGTGTGGTTTCAGGTTCAATTATGCTGACATTTTTCCAACTCAAGGGGCCAAGTGAAATCTTCTGTAAAATAGTACATGTTTTAATTGAAAAATAAAACCCCTTTCAGGGTTGTTCAACTTTACAGTCCTATATGAATATTTAAAACTTGCTCTGCAACAGGGGGAGAGAAGTCAAGATAGGGTGAAATCACAAGTATATTGTGCAAATATCTGAATTGCTGGTGCTTTGTGGTATCCGAGATCCAGAATGTTCCAGAAAGATTTTAGAATTTTGATGTTTAGTTGAATTTTGGAAAATGACATTAAGCAAACCGTAGAATCCTTATAGTACAGAAGGAGGTCATTCAGCCCATCGAGTCTGCCCCAACAAAAGCCCACCCAGGCTCTATCCCTGTAGCCCCACATTCTTATCCTGTTATCTTATCCAACACCAAGAGCAATTTATCATGGCCAATCAACCTAACCCACATGCCTTTGGAGTGTGGAAAGAAACTGGAGCACCTGGAAGGAACCCAGCGGGAAAAGTGCCACCTCCACAGAGTCAGCCATCTGAGGCTGGAATTGAACCTGTGTCCCTGGCGCTGAGGCAGCAGCACTAACCATCATGCCAGCCCGCTCAAGCCATCTCAAACACACAGCACTTGTGTGTACAAAGGAGTTTTTTTCTGCTTCAAAGTATACAAATTTCAGGCCTGTTTTAATATTCAAATTTCAGAGCTGTTGAGCTTGTGCACAACTGAATAGAAAATAGATAATAAGAAAATGATGGCAAACAAAGCCATTAAGCAGTTAACATTGATGTGTAAGCCTGATCACACCTTCTGCTTTCCAAGGGTATATTTGTAACAGTACGAAAATAACATTGAACATATGAGTCTTGTTTCCATATTGATGAACAGAGATAACTGAATTTATTTGTATTGCAATTTTTGCAAACAATAATTTTCAAAATCGATTATTTGGTGACTACACTTGTCACAATTCTACTCAGTAGAAGTAGCAGAGGAAATATTTTCAGTAATAAAGGGGGTTAGGGAAGAAACTGAACTTTCAGCAGATGGGCATCAGTTGTATACCCGCCAAAGCTGGACCCTTTCCATATTAACCGTACCAATCTTTTAGTGAGTTTAAAGGATTTTTAGAATAATACACACGTGGTGTTGCAGCTTCATGCTGAGATCTCTATCTTGGAACTGATCCTTGTAGCAAATGCACTGCTCCTGTTACAAGCCAGCGTTAGTTTTGCAATATCATCTGTTGCTAGATTAAGCGCGTGTGTCTTATGACTAATCAGAAATGCTGATCATGATGAAGCCTGACACTCATTCCCACCCCCTCCAAATTTAGGGAATTGACATGAAATAGCTCCAAATAATCAGTTCAAATGTTATCGTTCTCGCTGTTTAGTCAAATGTCATCGTACCATCACTTATTCTAACTCCTGGAGCTAATAATTGCAAACTTTTCACCTCCCTCTGTCTTCCCTTCCTACCACAATCTACAGATCTTTAAATGCCAAGCTTGTTGTTAGCACTCAGCACTGCTACCTTCTTGCAGTTTCTATCTTGTGCTGTTTATCATTGGTGGTTGAGAAAGGCTCTGATGCAGGACAGAGAAAGCTGAAAGGAAATCGAGAATGAAAAGTTCATTTATAACCAATACTGTTACAATCTTCAACCTTGCAGTCATTTTTGCTTCCTTGAGGAGGAGTTCTGTGTTATGGATCTTGTTCTTCTTGATCTAACTGAAAAACACCCTCAAGTGAACTATTATCTAAATTAGTACATTAAAACCCTTGATGGAGCAGATAATGGTACAAGGGGTACATAGCCAGACTGAGTCATTTCACTGGTCACATTTCTTCTTCATTCTTTGAAGTTACTGACTTATTCTCATGAATGATTCTATATGCATTGTGTGTCTTATAATGGGGAATGTTAGTGGATGATGAAACAGGCATTTGAGACATTTGCCTTTATCAATCGCAGCATGGATTACAAAAGCAGAGAGGTCACGTGTAAAACTTTGGTGAGGCCATAGATGAAGTACTGTATGCAGTTCTGGTCACCATATTCTAAGAAGGATGTGGTTGCACTGGAAGAGGATGCAGAGGCAATTCACTAGAATGCTGTCTGAGATGGAACATTTAAGTTATGAAGAAAGTTTGGATAGGCCTGGGTTGTTTCTGTAGGAGCAGAGAAAACCTGATTGGTGACCTGATTGAGATGTACAAGGTTGAGGGATAGGGGCAGTGTGGATGGTGAGCAGCTGTTCCCCTTCATTGAAGGGTCACTCATGAGGGATCACAGGTTCAGAGTGAGGGGCAGGGGGTTTAGGGGGATGTGAAGGAAAATATTTTTACCCAAAGGGTGGTGTGGGTCTATAAGGTGCTGCTGGGAGAGTGGTAGAGCCGGGTTCCCTCACATTCTTTAAGAAGTACCTGGATGAGCACCTGGCATATCATAACTTTCAAGATTATGGGCCAAGTGCAGGTAAATGTGTTGCGTTGGTGCAGAAGTGATGGGCTGAAGGGCCTCTTCTGCATTATATGATTCTATGAATGCGGTCAGATAAAGAATTAGTGAATTGTCCAAAGATTTGCTCCCATAATGCTGCCTTTACCTTCCCAAATACACAAGAACCTCATATTGGAATTCTCGAGAGCTGCACTAATGTGTAAGTACACATAAATAACTCATTGTTCTGGTCATCTGTAAGCCCTTTGCATCTCTAACTAAAGGGCTATTCTTTCTGTGTGATGAAATGATCTTAATTGGTCAAGGCACTCTGAATGTGGGATTCATCCACAAACCAGGAAGTCCCAAGTTGGAGTTCTCATCTGCGCACGTGCACAGCAGCTGGTTTAACTAATCAGGTTGCCAAGACTCTGTTTCAAGTCACACATAAGGAACAGACAGTTGAACAAGGCACTGGGAGATAGCCGGCATCATGGAGTCACAATCCAGCATGGGCAAGTTGCCTCTGCAGCAGAAAAATGAAGGAGCTTTTTTAAACAGTAAGAAAGGGTTAATTTGTAACCATCAGCTGCTTCAGTTATTTATGTAAGGGTGTTTTCAAGTACCGATATTTTGAATATGAATCCAAAGTCATATATAGAAGCAGCCTGACTGACTTGTAAACACTGACATTCAGAGCTCTCTTCTGTTAAGTTCCCAAGCTGCGTCAAGTGGCAAAATGCCAATCAGAGGCTGGTGCACATCCAAGCAGGGACCCAGGATGCATCAGCAGTGACTGGGGAGCAAGCCATTCACATAAGCTTTCAGAAACTCAGCAATGAGACTTAATTGCTTAAGATAGGGGACATTTCTTGAAATAAGGAAATTTACCTCAATAAGTCTTTGTACATTTACAATAAGCATAGAATATACTTAATATTATCAGCATATAGAATAAGATGTAAGGAAGAAAACTGATCAATGAAACAGTATGGAATATGGACAAGGCAAATCTCAGCATTGTTTCTCTGCCTCTTAACTAGATCAAGCACAGAACCAAGCGCAAGATTAGTAGTAATCACAGCTGTCAGCTCAGGTCTAGAATATTTCTCTTGCGGGGACCATGAATTGGATTAAATTTGAATTTAAATAGGTTTTTTGGAGCAAGCAAGGAGATGGATTATGGCTTGCCTGATCACTGTGCACATTGGCTTTGTAACTGAGAAAGGAATAACATTTTTAAAAATCTAGAATATTACTTCAAAATATGCATGGAAAGCTAAATCAGAAGACATAAATTTAAGTTACTGAAAGACAAACTTAAAACCAATTAGAGGTTCTGCACTCAGGATAACCCTGCAGACTGGATAACGACTGCAAAAAGAAAACTGTTCAAGATGCAATCGAGTCAGCCACAGAGTTTTACAGCATCAAAAAAGCCCATCAATCACCTATCGCTTCTAGTCCCATTTTCCAGTACTTGATCTGTAGCCTTGTATGTTATGGTGTTTCAAATGTTCATCTAAATGCTTCTTAAATGTTGTGGGAGTTCTTGCCACTACTATCCTTTCAGGCAGTGAGTTCCAGATTCCCACCACTCTCTTATAACCCTCCTGTCCCTTACCATAAATTCATGGTCCTTGTTTATTGACCCCTCTGCTAAGAGGAAAAGTTCTTTCTTATCTACCTTATCTGTGCCCCTCATAATCTTGTACACCTCAGTCAGATGTCCACTCGGCCTTCTCTGCTCCAAGGAAAGGCATTTAGAGCATTGCGATCTGATTAGGGATACGCAGCATGGCTTTGTTAAGGGGAGGTCGTGCCTTACGAATCTGGTAGAATTTTTTGAGAAGGTGACAAAAACAGTCAACGAAGGGCGACCCGTTGATATCGTCTACATAGATTTCAGTAAGGCGTTTGACAAAGTTCCTCATGGGAGGTTAGTTGAAAAGGTCAAGGCTAATGGGATATAAGGACAGGTAGCTAGATGGATAAATAACTGACTGGATAATAGGAGACAGAGACTAATAGTGGGAAGGTGTTTTTCTAGCTGGAGGTCGGTCACTGGTGGTGTGCTGCAGGGCTTGGTACTGTGACCTCTTTTATTTGTAATACATATAAATGACTTGGAAGAGGGAGTAAGTGGAGTGATCAGCAAGTTTGCAGACGATACAAAGATGCCTGGACTTGCGGATAGTGAGGAGCATTGTCAGGCGATACAGCAGGACATAGATAGGCTGGTAGCTTGGGCAGACAGATGGCAGATGGAATTCAATCCTGATAAATGTGAGGTGATGCATTTCGGGAGAAAGAATGTAGCGGGGAGGTATATGATAAAGGGTAGACCTATTAAGAGTATAGAAATGCAGAGGGACCTGAGGGTGCAGGTGCACAAGTCTCTGAAGGTGGCAGAGCAGGTGGAGAAGGTTGTGAAGAAAGCATATGGTATGCTAGCCTTTATAGGAAGGGGTATAGAGTACAAGAGCTGGTCTTTAATATTGCAGTTGTATAAAACGTTGGTTAGACCTCATTTGGAACACTGCGCCCAGTTCTGGTCGCCTTACTGCTGGAAGGATGTGGAGACACTGGAGAGAGTGCAGAGGAGGTTTACCAGAATGCTGCCTGATATGGAAGGTCTGAGTTATGAGGGGAAGTTAGGCAAATTGAGGCTGTTTTCCTTAGAAAGATGTAGACTTAGAGGAGATCTAATAGAGGTGTACAAGATTATGAGGAGTACAGATAGAATAAACAGGGTTAAGCTTTTTCCTAGGATGGACTCAAATAGCACAAGGAGTCATGGGCTTAGGGTGGGAGGGGTAAGGTATAATTTGGATGCTCGAGGGAGTTTTTCACAAAGAGGGTGGTGGGGGTATGGAATGCGCTGCCATGTAAAGTGGTGGAGGCAGGTACTCTGGAATTATTTAAGAGATACTTAGATGGGCACATGAACAGAATGGGAATGGAGGGATATAGAAAACTGATTTAAAATAGGGATCATAAGCCTTGGGAGTTCCCTGGGAAGTGTGTAAATTGTCGATGACATTGCCGTATTTGTTTCATCGTACAGGTACTTCGGTCTGCCTTGTCTAACACAGAGCATACACGCAATGGGTTGTGAGAGGGCTGCTCTTGGATTTTTCGAGAGAAGCCTAGTGCTTCACGTCGTTAGTGTACGCTTGACCTGGACCATTTGACGGGCAACACAACAGCTCAGTGACTATCGCTCCAAATATTTACCCTAGGGCCTGTGTCTGTGGGAGTTCGCCCCGTGTTTGCGTGGGTTTTCTCCGGCTGCTCCGGTTTCCTCCCACATCCCAAAGATGTGCTCTTAGGCCGACTGGCAGAACAAATTCTCCCTAAATTGTCTCAAATTTGGTTCTAATGCATAGATATAAACATGGACAGGGATGACACAGATCATGGGCAGAAGTGGGAACATCGAGGTGGCAGTGCGGGCTCGTTGGGCGGAAGGGCCTGTTTCCCGTGCTCTTTGAAAACAATCCCAGCCTCTTGATCGCTGAAATGCTCCAGCCCAGGCAACATGCTAGTCAATGTCTGCTACACCTGCTCTGGTGTGGTCACTTCCTGTAAAGTGTGGTGACGAGGGCTGCACATAGTCCTCCTGTGGCCTAACCAGCATCTTGAACAGCTTCAACATGACCTCCCTGTTCTTATGCTTTGGTTAATAAAAGCAAGTATCCCAAATACTGATTTAACCATCTTATGAACCTGTCCTGCTTACTTCAGAGATCTATGGACATCCATGTCAAGATCCCACTGTGATGGGAAACACGAACATCCTGAACTTTGCAGGGAACCCCTTCATAGTTGAGGTACTAATTTCTGGAAGAATGCCAGTACTTGGAATGCTACAAGTGTGGAGAGCAATTGTATTAATGAAAAATAACAGAAATAACTGACTAGCTAATCAACCCATCAGAATGTTGTGCAAAGTAATGTTAGAGATTGCTCACAGCTGGTCTGATGCCAAGATCCAAACGAACAGGAAACCTGAGCATTGCCTGGGATTCCTTCAGCCTGATATGAAGGATGAGTTTGGATGGGCAGAATGACCTTTTCTTGTCCTTGACCTTTATATTCCAGTCTATGGGAAATATGTGGGACAGAACTGAAGGCTTTTAAAATTAAAACTTCTGATGAAGTGTATGGATTGAAATCTTAGAATGACTGTAATATGACATATTAAATGTCAGAATAATAAAGCGCGTTAATCAATATTCGACCGCATTTTAAAGCGTTGCTGCATGATATTGAACTGCAGGAGTTTGTACAGGGTTATAACTGGTTATGTTGTTTCCCAGCACTGGGGGTTGCTTTGCAGCTCTCTGTCTCGGCCACAGCCTGCACTGCCGGCTCTCCGCCCCGAGCCTCCCGCAGCCACACAGCCTTCCGCCAGAGCCTTCCTTACCTTTATTCGCTACTTCCCAGGCGATCTCGAACAGAAAGAGGTTATCGGTTGGGAGTTCCTCCTCGAAGCCGGCGAGCGAACCATAAGAAGGCGAGTTACTCAGGAAGGACATGGTGCCGTGATCCCCTGCGCACACACACACAGCAGAAAGGAACTGGTTCGACAGCAACTTGCAAACCGAACCCAGGCACCGATCCAGCTGCCAGCAGCGCCTGTACCTGCCGCCAGGGGGCAGGGGACGGTCCATCGCCAATAGGCTGCAGTGACCACTGGGGCCAACAGAGGGAGTGAGTTTACAGGAAGCGCTGAATCCGTCCTGGGAATGAATGAATCTGCCCAACAGGTAAGTCACTCACTACCTGGGGGAAGAAAGGACTGCTACGTGATTCTGTTTTTGATGGAGCTCTAACGTTAATATTGACCTGTGGTCTTATACCACCATTAATGTGCATCAGTAAGGTTTAAGAATGACAAATGTTAAGGAAGATATGAGAAGGAATACATACCAAAGATAATTGGGAAGATTTAGGAAAAGTAAGAGGAAGCTTGGCTAAAAAAGGTGTATTTTAAGAAAGTTTTCAAAGGTGGAAATGGAATGTGTAGTAAAAGGGTTAAGAATTGGCATAGTGGTTAGTACTGTTGCCTCACAGACCTTGGTCTGTGTGGAGTCCACACGTTCTCCTCATGCCAGCGTGAGTTTTTTCTGGGTGCTCTGGTTTCCTGATTAGCCATGCTAAACTGCACTTAGTCTCAGGGGGAAGTTGCAGGGTAAATATTTGGAGCTATGGGGGATAGGTCTAAGTGGGATTGCTGTTGGTGTAGACTCAATGAATCAAATGGCCTGCTTTTGCATTATATAGGGATTCTGTGATTTTATGAGTTAAACAGTGGCTGGAACTTGCATGCCTTAATACCTGAAAGGAAGAGAAAAGGTTTTTTATTAAGGTATCGAATGAGATGAAGAATGAAATGAAACTGGGGACAAGGACAACGTTGAGATCGGCTAAGTCAGTGCCGCTGCAGAAAGATATCAAGTATATGCATATAGTCACACATGGCACTGAGTGTGAATCTTAAGATGTGGTGGGAACAGCGGTCCAAGGAATGTTGTGTGTCCCAAAGACTTCTGTAATCTTAGATGGATTCAAAACATGAGGAATGGAACTTGAGTTGGAATCCATGTGGGCTGAGTCAGAGGCAATCGTTGCAGAAGAAAATATAGCTGTGAAAGTGAGTTTTGGTAAATATCTCATCAAATGTGAGGAAGGAAATGGAAACCAGTGAAGATGGACAGGGCAAAAAAGGCAAACAGAAATCCTGTCAGAGAGATGAGCAGTACTTCTTTAGGGCAGGCATTTCTGGAAGAGAAATAGCAGTGAATTAGATACTAATATAAAAGCAAATTACCGTGGATACTAGAATCTAAAACAAAAACAGCTGGAAAATCCCAGCAGGCCTGACAACATCTGTGGAGAGAGAACAAAACTAACATTTCAAATCTGGATGAGGTCTGTTGAAGTATCATCTAGGCTTAAAAGATGAGCTCTGTTTTTATTTCAGATTCTAGCATCCACAGTAATTTGTATTTATCCCAGAATGGCTCTTGGCTTTGGAAATTGTCTACATTAAATATTATTAGATAACAGATTAATGTGGGATGTCATTTATATTTAGGAATGGCATGTGTTAAAATAGAAGACAGTTCAAACTACAATGAATGTTAAATGACCGAGATACAAAGCATGATTGGAAAACTTTGGGCTTTATGTAGGCTTTAAAGTGGGTTTGCAAGCTCTATATTTCTCCTTGAGTTTTCAGGAAATAGAGATTAAAGTTACAAATGCAAGCCAGAAATAACTTTGCCATTTTTAACCTCTGTGTTCATAATATTTGAAGATGGGAGGAAGCTGTTTGACCTACAGCCATGAATCATTTGATTGGATTCAAAAATTGATTACATTTGTACTCCAGTTACAAATAAATGAGGTATGTCCTGTTCCTTACACTTTTTTTGCTGCTGGAATATGGACAAGAACGTGTCCATAGTAGATCAGCTAGCCGGATATCTCACTGTGATTCTGGATGTACTTGGTTTAGTGTGAAGGCCTGAAACATCGATTCACAACCTAGGATATAACTAGCTTTTAACAGAAGGAAATGGTGGCATCATCTGTGGGTTGGCATGCATCACTATGAACGATCAGACACCGCGGCAGTTTGGCAACATCAAAAACAACACCCACAATGACAGTTGCAGAACCTGCAACTTGTGGATTAATCTCTTAAGCTGCCAGCAAAAGGAGTTACTCCATCCTTGATGGATTTGACATACTGCATGTCTACCATCTTACATAGATGGAATTGCCAACAAAGTTGCAAATTGTGTTCTACTATAAGAGTAGTTAACAAAGTTTGAGTGTCAATCCCAACTTTGTAATCATATTCTCACTGAATCAAAACCTCATGGGTTCCATCTTCTATTGTTTTGCCCATTCAGCTTATATCACTCTGTAACTTTCTACTTTGATCTAATCCAACAAGCTGTGGTTCCTAACTAAGTCTCATCAGCAAATTTGAGTGCACAGCTTTCTAGTGCATAGAAACTACAAAGGGTCATGAACAAAACCCAGTCTATCACGCAAACCAACTTCCCATCCATTGACACTGTCTGCACTTCCCACTGGCCTTGGCAAAGCAGCCAACATAATTAAGGACACCACGCAATCTCTTCCACCTTCTGTTGGGAAAAAGTACAAAAGTCTAAGGTCCCATACCAACCAACTCAAGAACAGTTTCCCTGCTGCTGTCAGACTTTTGAATGAACCTACCTTGCATTAAGTTGATCTTTCTCCACACTTTAACTGTAACACTACATTTTGCACTCTCTCCTTTCCTTTCTATGAATGGTATGCGTTGTCTGTATACTGTGCAGGAAATAATATTTTTCATTGTATTTTAAAATATGTGACAATAATAAATCAAATCAAAATCCTTCCCATAATATGGTGACCAGAACTGCACACAGTACTCTAGCTGTGGCCTAATGAGTATTTTATACAGCTTCATCATAAACCTTCCTGCTATTAAATTCTATGTCATGGCTAATATTCCATATGTCTTCTTAACTAACTTATCCACATGTCCTGCTGCTTTCAGGGATCTTTGGATATGCACCCAAGGTCTCTCTTGTCCTCTATACTTCCTGTTGTTTATGGTGTATTCCCAAAATGCATTACCTCACACTTTTCAGGGTTAAATTCCATTTTCCACTGGTCTGCCTGTCTGACCAGCCCATCGATATCATCCCGTAATCTAAAACTTTTTCTCTTGCTATTTACTATACCACCAGTTTTTGTGTCATCTGTGAACTTACTGACCATACCCCACAATCACATCTAGATCATTACTGAACACTACAAACAGCAAGGGACACAGCACTGATCCCTGTGGTACACAACTGAAAAAGGCTTCCAGTCATAAAAACAACTTTTGACCATTACCCTCACCTCCTGCCACTCAGCTATTCTTGGATAAAAACTGCCCTAGATCCCATGGACTCTTACCTTCTTGATCTGTCTCCCCTGTTAAATGCCCTCCTGTGTTCCATGGGGACTACATCAAATGCATTGGCCTCATCTACATACCTAGTCACCTCTCAAAATTCAATCAAGTTTGGTAGTCGTGATCATCCGCAAACCATTCTGACTATCTTTGCCTTTCCAAATGGAGATTATTTCTGTCCTTCAGAATTTTTTCCAATAATTTTCATAAAATTCTATTAGCTTTCCTAATTACTTACTGTACTTTTGCACTAATCTTTTGTGATTCATGCAATTGAACACCAAAATTTTTCTGAATCTCAGAGCCCTGCAAACATTCATTGTTTTGATAATATCCTTTTTCTTCTTCCAAAATAAACAATTTCATGTTTTGTACTCCATTTGCCAGATCTTTGCTCATTCATTTAACCTGTCTATGTCCCTTTATAACTTTCTCATGTTGTCTTCGCAAGTTACTTTCCTACCCATCTTTACATCATCTGCAAATTTAGCAACCATACTTTGATCTCTTTATCCAAGTATAAATTGAAAAATGTACTGATCCTATAGCATACCACTTATTACATCCCACCAACCAGAAAAAAACCCCTTTGTTTCTTGGTCGCTAGCAAACCTTCTATCCATGCCAGCATATTTGACAAAATTAAAATTCTGCAGTCTGAGTGGTCTCCTTATAAATCTCATTTACACCTCCTCTGGTGCATTCACATCTTTCCTTTGGAGCAGTGACCAGAACTGCACACTACTGCAGCTATAACCTTAACAATGTTTAATCTTCCAGTATAACTTCCCAACTTTTATATTCTCTGCCTCAGCTAATCAAGGGAGGTATTCTGTAAACCTTTTTGACTACCTTATTCACATGTCCAACCACCAGGAGGGATCTCTGGTCCCTCTGTTCCTCTACATCTCTCATTTACTAAATTCTCTTGTGTTATTAGCTTTCCCCAAGTACATTACCTGACACATTTACGATTGAACTCCATGTGCCACTGTTCCATTCAGGTAATGAGAGTATTAATAACTTCCTGCTTTCTTCTTCATTATTGACCACACAGCCAATTTTTATATTATCTGTAAACTTCTTAATCCTGGCCAATATGTTCACGTTCAAAACATTGATACGTATCACAAAAAACCACGGATTTAGTACTGTGCCATTGGATACAATCTTCCATTCACAAAAATACCCATCAAGCATTATCCTTTCTGCTATTTCCCAACCAATGTTACAAGGTTATTTCCAATTCAGTATGCTTTCAATTTTGTTGAATATCATTTGTGCTCATCAGATACCTTCTGAAAGTCCAAATAGACAACATCGATGGGCAGTCCCCTATTTGCCATACTAGTAATCTCCTCAAAAAATTCAGCTGGGTCATTCAGATATAACTGCTTCTTTAAAAAGCGATGCTGATTCTTTTCAATCAAGTCATATTTGTCCAAATTCACAGTTCATTAGAAAAAGAAGATAGATTCCAGTAATTCTTCCACAACTGATATTAAACTGAAAGATCTGTAGTTAGCTCAACTCTTCCTCAATAGTGACTTCCAAAATCGAGAGAGCTCTAATTATGCATTAATATAAATTACCATTTAGATCTCAAATGCTACACCCTTGTGTCTTTCGCTCTAGAAAGCAAGTATATTTGTGCACTTATGCATGCAACTGGTTCTCCTCCAAGTGGAATTACAGTGCACCAAATAGACTATAATGCTTTGATGCATTCACAAAGATTGTGTGTAAGAATTCTGCATGTTTTGGGTTTCCCAACTGAGAATTGACTAATTGCCAGGTCTGGTGATCACCTGCATTGGGTATCATTTTGTGTTGGTAGAATATTTGAGATATCATGAGGTCACAGTCTGTGGTACTTATTTCGTGCTTGGGGTTGAGAATACACACACAACTGGTTGGGGAAGGAAATCTCATCACTCAGGTAGTTGATATTAGAAATGTTGGGAAGTGAAATGTACCATTTTGATCAAATGACATTTTGGTGTTTATATTTTCTGGACAAATGTCTTTTGATATAATTATATCCCTTTATTGTACATTTATAAATAAGGGAAAGATTCCCAAACTCCTTTGAGTGACACTGATCTATGCTGGTTTAATTGCACTGATACATGGCTTTTTGTATCTCACTTTCAACCTGCATAATTCCCAATAACTCACCAAAAGAAGTAATTGCGTGTCCAGAAGTAGTACATTGGATATGACACACTTTTGGACATCCTGAGTGTTATGATAAAATGCTTTGTAAATGCATTTGTGTTTCTTCTTTCCAAGTTTGCATTCCAAAACAAGAATAGTTTATGTTTATTCCTCATGTCAGAAAATGCCTTGGAGCACGTCATAAAGCAGTGAGGTGGGTACTGAACAAGAAAAGGAAGAAATAGAACTGAAGGGGATGAAAGAGCATGGCTAAATAGATGACCCTTGAAAGCATTTTTGCTTTTGTCCCTTCAGACTCAATTATTCCAATGCTTTCCTGGCAGATTTTTCAGCTCCTATCCTTCATACACTTCAGTTCATCCAAAATACTGGTGCATGTTTTCAGTGCATACCAACTTTAGCCCACCCATCAGCCTGTGCTCACTGACCTCCTCCTGGTCCCTTGTTGGCATCTACTTAAAATTTTCATCATCATATCAAAATCTTTTATGGCGTCATCTTGTACTAACTCTCTAATCTCCTCTAGATCTTCAACACTCCAACTCTGGCCTTTTCACCACCCTCCATTCCCTTCACCCCACCGGGCTTTCAACCTTCAAGGCCATAGCCTTTCAAGTTCACTCCTTGCACGTCTCCTTATCTTTATCTATCTCTTTTCCTTTAAGACATTCCTTAAAGGCCATTATTTTGTCCAAGCTTTGAACGTCACTTCCTAAGAAACGTCTTCTTTGATTCCATGTCATTCGTTATCCAGTTCTTTCCTATCTTAAATAAATCCGAATATAACTTGTCGACTTTTGAAATTGGGATGAAGTTGAAATTGCTCAGAAGAGAATTCCAGAGGCCATGAAGAAATGATTAAACCTCAATGATGGAACGGAGAGTAACAAGTAATTTGGGCTGTGAATATTGATAAGCTATTTGACTAAAGGAATTTACAGATGATTATGTCCTTCAGAATATTTGTTTACAGTCTTCAAACAGTGATGGATAACAATCAGATGAAAGAAAACTAACTTTTTTTTTCCCCTTCATAAACCAGTGCATTGAAACAGAATGTTTTTAGTATGAGCAATGACACCTCTTTAATCAGATGCTTATGAGTCACATTATCCTACAATTAAAGTCCCACAGCATTATTCTTCTAAATATTTTATTTGAAAATGTAAATGCAAAAGACATGGAACCACACATATCCATTTGTATTCATCAGTTAAAATTATTAAATTTATATTAATTAAGATTCATCAAAGACCATTTCAATGATCCTTTGACAACATTTTATGTATTAAAATATGAATAGCGAATGTTCTGGAAATGTTCTAATTTATTTTAAAAAAGCTTCTTTCAATATAATCTAAAATCTGTTCAAATAAATTAATTTAAAATATTTTTCAATAAATAGTTTAAAAGCTTTGAAAGCTGCTTCAATAAATAATTTAAAATCCATAAGCTATAAAATATATTATTTGTTAGTAACTGAAACCTGTTTTACAAGTTAGTTCCTTGTTTATATCATGTATTTCAAAAATTGTACCAGTGTGCCAGTTAACAGGAAATAATTTACTGGGTATGGCATCAAAAACATCAATTTCCAATAAATGATAAATTTGTTATTATGTGAGGACTGCACATATTCTGGTAAGATCAAAGTCATATATTGCATTCCAGGTGGCTGGTAAAACATTACTTTAAGTTTTCTTCACAAATATCTTTTCTCCTCTTTTGAGGAGAGAAGTAAGGTATTGTGTAACATGCGCTGGCTCCTTTATTCTTTAATGATTATATAAACATAAAGGAACCAGCACCTATTACACAATACCCTACTTCTCTCCCCGAAAGAGGAGAGAAGACATTTGTGAAGTATTTCACTTTGTATAATATGGGTGGTAATATTTCAAAATTATCATTGCAAGAATATTTTTCTACAAACATAAAACTGACCTGTGCTCACCTAAGTGCTCAATTCATGGCATTGCATGTCAGCACAATATTCATCATGGATAGCACCATGGTAGACTCCATTCCTGCTTTGCCCAATGCCTACATACAACAATCATCACAGCACCAACCATGATATGAATTATCTTTTTCTTTGGCATTCCTCATTTATAGACTTGTGGCCACCTCTCCTGAGACCAGCCAATTCAACATACCTAATGAATTGAATCAGGGACTATTGATCTGATGCTTCAGTCCCAATACTGAGCACTGGATTATCCCACTGAGCCATCAAAACAGCTTATTTTCAGCAGTCTCTGTTTGCTCTGATTTCTAAATGGCACAAATGTATTGAAATATGTCTGTATTAACTAGCCAGAGCCAGACATACCAAATAGATTTTCTTACAATAACTTTGTTTCAGTTTTTTAAAAAAATGGTCAATTTCTAAAATGTAATGAGCAAGTAGCTGATGACAAAACAGCGTGGCTATTGCCAATTACCTTTCTGCAGTTGTCATTCAAACCTGTACCTTTGACCCTCTAAACTTCAAATTTAAAACAACCAGCAGTGCTTCTGGCATCTATTTCTTAAGTTCTCTGTCCCAAATTTTCAATGGCAATTGCTATAATTTTGGGTCTGTAGTTCCCTCACCTGCTCTCCAGAAGATGCAAACTATTCTAGGACATGGTTGCACAGTCACCCTCCTGTACCATATCCAAGTGACAATACTTGTTGTGTAAGCCCAGAAAACTCTACGTCAGGAGAGCATTCACATGTTGGTGAGGCATCACTGATCAGCTTTACACTGGCTTCAGTTGATGTTCTCACACAGTTGCACTTACAATCAAAACTACCCAAATAATAATCTTAGCCAATGTTCCCTTCCCTAGCCAAGGAGCTGAGTGCATTGGTACCCTAGCCTCTTCATTCTGTATAACCTGCCCTGCTCAATGTCATTTAAGACCTTTTATTTGCCCATTTCTTCCAGTGCTTTCACACTTTGCTCATGTAGACTAGCCTGTGACTATTCTGTTAATAGGTTGCATGTGGAAGCTGTCACAAATGTATCATTCCATATCAGTGTCTTTCAAAGACATTTCAGTATTGCACACTGCAGGTAAGTTGAAAAGGGACTGGAGGAATTGAACACTGAATTAATACTAGGTAGCAATTTTTATAAGGTTGGGCTCTAACTCACATTTAGAAAGGTTATCAGTAATATATAGTAGCAGAAAAGCAGAGCCATGCTAAAGATTTTCATTAGTTTCTCTGCCTGTTATTGTAGATCGTAAATGTGCTTTGCGCCAATTTACCTTTTCCTGTATTTCTAGTCAAATTTAAAACTATTCATTTTGCAGATGTTCACTTGTAACAGTTTTTACCACTACTGACACAGAGCATAGTCACCAGAAGATTATCCACTTCCCCCCTCCATTTTTCATATGACATCCTAAAAAAAGAGATTAAATAAAGAAACTGTTTTCTATCAGTAAACTGTTTCCAGTGGGTTTTTTTCTATCAGTAAATTTGAGTTTTGACTCTTCTCAACAAAAATGATAAACATATTTCATTGCCCAACGATTGACAATCCCACACTGAGAATGTCTATCCATTAGAAGTGTGAAGTGCAGCTAAGTATTTGCATAAACATTACAAAGTGGCATCTATTAGGGAGCAAACTTAAAGTTCACAAACACGGCCATTCTTTCGATTTCCATGCTAGATGAAGGATTTGTGCTAAACAGCGACCGAATTCCTCTAGGATCATATGTTCTGCTACTGAGAGGGAATGATAAGCTTTCTCCGCCTCTTCTGCCTGGGCCAGGAGACAGCCACAAGTAGCATCGATGACGTCCCAGGTGACAAAGGTCAAAGGATGTCTATCAACAGTTCAAAACAGTCAACAAAATAAAGACATGAGCATGTCAGGTGATGCAGTCACTCCTTTGAATGAAACATTAAAATATGACAAATGCCTATATATTAAGGAATATATATATATTATATATATCATGAAACTGCTTCCAGAAATATTTTCACAAGTGTCCTAGAAAAGTATATCGTTGCAATGTATAGATAGGTTGGGTTTGATATGCGAATGGCTGGTTGATACCAGTGTCATCAGTTACAGATTTATAAGTAAGTTTACTTAATAGTGTCATAAGTAGGCTTATATTAACATTGCAATAAAGTTACTGTGAAAATCTCCTAGTTACCACATCTAACATCTGTTTGGATACACTGAGGAGAATTTAGCACGGCCAATGCGCCTAACCATGTTTTTCAGACTATGGGGGGGAAACTGGAGGCACCCAGACGGAAGCCATGCAAACATGGGGAAAACTTGCAGATTCCACACAGACAGTGACCTAAGCTGGAAATCGAACCCAGATTACTGGTGCTATGAGGCAGCAGTGCTAACTACTGTGCCACCATGCCACCTCTTTTCTTTCCTCCACTGTTAAAATTAGAAACCAATGTGTAGAGTGGATTGGGCAAATCTAAATCCATCTTCTTGATTGCTCCACAAAACAAAATCAAAGTGAATTCAATTCATAGTCCCCACAAGAGAGAGAAATAAGATGTATGCTGACAAGATAAAGCACTGCACCTGATCTTGGGCTTGATCTGATGGTGGACATAGCCAAAAGACCAAGATGCTCACTCCTGCCAGGCGATTATGTTTTCATCCCTGCTAGGTAAGTGACAGATGGTGTCTTTGCAGCATTTTGAAACTATCTCGCAAAAGGTATTTGTTACCTCTAACCAGAGGCTTATGTCCAATAATAACTGCTCTTTAAGATAAAGTGGTAAACTGGCCACTGGGGTCTGGCCAAATTCCAATTGTCCAATTTTCAGATATCCAATGGGCAGTTTTTAAATAA
Organism: Sphyrna mokarran; assembly: GCA_024679065.1. Taxonomy (NCBI): domain Eukaryota; kingdom Metazoa; phylum Chordata; class Chondrichthyes; order Carcharhiniformes; family Carcharhinidae; genus Sphyrna; species Sphyrna mokarran. The sequence goes on from JAGIQG010000008.1 coordinate 82,260,820, forward strand.
AAATAATAAATTATTCAACACATAATTTACTAAGCATCTGCAAAATCATTAGCTCTGTTTTATCATTAATATTTATTGCCTATATACACAGGATACCTAATCAGTCATGTCAGATTTTCATGCATCAAGATGATACTAACTATGAATGATGCCAGATTGTCCAGATATAGCATTATCAGTGAGGCAAACAGATTAACACGATAATTACATGATTTTAAAGCCAAACTTTTAATGTAGATATATTTAGGCAAATTCTAGGACATTTCAGATGTAATGATGTATATCTAACTTTTCCTTTCTAAAAGTTTGTGTTTAAAACTTCATGTAGTGATTCAGCCATATGCCAATTTCACAGCATCAATACTCTTTATTGTGAACCAACGGAAAAGGCCACACCCATAATTTGCAGTCAGGGAGTCTTCACCTTGAGACGTAGAAACATAGAAGATAGGAGCAGGAGGAGGTCATTTGGCCATTCAAGCCTACTCCACCATTCATTAAGATCATGGCTGGTCATCCAACACAATGCCTAATCCTGCTTTTTTCTCATGACCTTGATCCCATTTGTCCCAACTGCTATATCCAGTCACTTCTTGAATGCATTCAATGTTTCAGCATCAACGACTTCCTGTGGTAATGAATGCCACGGGCTCACCACTCTTTGGGGGAAGGAACACTGTCCTAAATGGTCTACCCTGAATCCTCAGACTGTGACCCCTGGTTCTGGACTCCCCCACCATCAGGAACATCCTTCCTGCATCTATCCTGTCAAGACATGTTAGAATTTAATAAGTCTCTACGAAATTCCTCTATGAACTCCAGCGAAAACAATCCTAATCTAGACAACCTCTCCTCATGCATCAGTCCTGCCATCCCTGAAATTAGCTTGGTAAGCCTTTGCTGCACTCTCTCAAGAGCAAGAACATCCTTCCTCAGAAAAGGAGACCAAAATTGCACACATTACTCTAGATGTGGCCTCACCAAGGTCCTTATTGTTGCAACAACACACTTCTGCTTCTGTACTTGAAACCTCTTGTAGTGAAGACCAACATGCCATTTGCCTTCTTTGCCATTTGCCTTCTTTGCCATTTGCTACATCTGCATGCTTATCTTTAGTGACTGGTGCACAAGGATACCAGGTCCCACTGCACACTTCCCTGTCCCAAGTTACAGCCATTCAGGTAGAAATCTGCCTTCTTGTTTTTGCTTCCAAAGTGAATAACCTCACACTTATCCAAATTATACTGCATCTGCCATTGATTAGCCAACTCACCCAATGTGTCCAAGTCACTCTGAATGATCTCTGTGTCCTTGTCACAGTTCACCCTCTCACCCAACTTGTATCATCTGCAAACTTTGAGATGTTACATTTTGTTCCCTCATCCAAATCATTATATATTGCAGATAGTTGGGGTTCCAGCACCAAATTCTGTAGCACTCCACTAGATACTGCCTGCCAATCTGAAAAGCACCCATTAATTCCTACTCTGTTCCCTCTCTGCCAACCAGTTTACTATCCATCCCAATACACTTCCTCCAATCCCATGTGCTTTAATCTTGCACGATAATTTCTTGTGCGGGACTTCGTTAAATGCTTTCTGAAAGGCCAAATATACCACATCTACTGGTTTCCCTCTGGACAACTCTACTAATTGTATCTTCAAAGAATTCCAACAGATTTCTCAAGCATGATTTCCCCTTCAGAAGTCCATGGTGACTCTGTCTGATCGTGCCTCTGCTTTCTAAATGCTCTGCTACAAAGTCCATGATAATGGATTTGAGAATTTTCCCCACCACCAATGTTAAGCTTACCTGGTTTATAATTCCTTTTCTGTCTATGTTCCTTTTTGAATATTGGAGAGACATTCACAACCTCCAATCTGCAGGGACTGTTCCAGCACCTACAAAGTGGTCCAGGTAAAATTACAGGCTGGTTGCTTCCCATTGGGTGCACTTCTATTCACTCAGTAAAGCAGCTCTTACTCCATGAAGTCCACAAGTAGATTTATTAATGATCTTCCATGGCTTTCGTGGCTGTCATAACATCTATCCTCCCTCGGTCATGTCTCTTCAAGCCCACCCACAGCAAGATGTCCTTTTCGGCATTTGGTGCTTGGATGGAGATCCATTGAAGGAGGAGCTGGGTCAGGCAATGTAAACCAAACAGGGGACCTTTTATTTTCGGAAGGGCTGCGCAGTGTTACCAAAGTAGGTTTTGCTTCAGCCCGGCAGCCCACTTTTTCAGCCTCTATCTCTGAGTCTGTATCTCTGCTATCTGGAGGGAACAATATAAAGTCAGCTTCAAGCTGAGGTAGTGATTCTCCATGGCCGGTATAGGGGTAGATCAGACCAGAATTTCCTGGCCCTGAGGTGGTCTAAGTGCTTCCTTAGGTTTTCCCCTTAACTTTGACCTTGTAAGATATAGGTGCTGTTTTCTTCACAATGAGCTCAGAGACCCATCCACCGAGTTCCTCACATGAACTAGATTACTTGTTGCAAAAATTCTTTCTGTTCTCATGGAATCAATGTTTCTTTTCCAGTTGAGACTCCAACTTTGGGAATAATAAGCTCAATCTATTAGGAAGCCATCATCCCATCAATAGCTGTGCTGAAGTAACGCCTTTTATGGTGTGCTGTGTGATTGAACAAAAAGAGTGCTGGTTTGGTTTTCACAGATGCCTCCGATTATCTCTTCATACCATTTTTAAAGATGTAAATTGCCCGATATGCCAGTCTATTTGATGACAGGTGACAAGGTGCAATTCGGACATGTCGGCTGCTGTTGGAGAGCACAAAGTTCTGGAAATTACTGCTGGTGAAGGCCTTGCTGCTATCAGAATCTAGGACTTCCAGTGTTCCAGTGTGTGCTGAGACTTTTCTGCAATTTCTCAATTGTAGCCTGAGTAATTGTGAAACCTATGCCGTGCACCTCCAACTATTTGGAGTGTGTATCCACCATGATTAAAAATGCAGAACCCAAAAAGGGATCTGTGAAGTGAACATGTACATGCACCCACAGCCAGGCCAGCCACATGACTGTAGGGAGGCAGAGGTGGGAATTTTTGATTTTCCTGGCATAGGTCACTAAGGCACCTTGAAAGCTTGATATAAAATGGCTGTACAATTTGTAAAATGGGTCGTGCCTTAGTCTGTTCTTAAGTCCAACAAATCACGTCAGCTATGTGGTGACTATAAACTGACAGTCAATTGGGTCTTCAAACATGATGGGAACCCTATGCCCAGATCAAAGATCTGTATGCTAGGTTAATAGATGGTAAGATGTTCTCTAATGAGCTGGACATGAGCTACGCCTATCTCCAGTTTGACTTGTGATTTTAGAATCACCTCCATTTCCATTTACTAGGAGTTCCATCATTGTCGGGGCATTTTTTTTTATCACAATTTGATTCAATTGTACTGTCCCCTGTGGAAGAAGGGTACCTGCATAATACCAGCTTCAGCTTCAGCTTCCTTCCTAGGCATCATGTGTTTTGCCTATTCCTGAAACATCACCATGGTTGTGTACTTTGACAATGCTTGCAATAATAGGTCCACCGGCAACTATACCTTCTGGAATATATTCTTGAATAATCTTAGTGTTGGCACTGTCATATCTTAATTGTGTAGCCACGATATTAGGGTTCCAATATTGAGGACTGGTTGCAAAAGGTCCCTCCTCCTAGTTGGAAGACATGGCTGCCTGAAGCCTCTTGGAGTTCCTGGGCCCCTTATAATCTGTTCTCAAGTGACATGGCAACTCAGTGGCTTTTTTTTAGTGTCCAAATTGGGTTCTGCCAACAGCTTCTTTTAGGTAGTTAGGCCATTTATACAACGTACTGATCTGTCCCACAACATTTCATTAAGAGACAGTCCAAATTTGCAGTGTTCAGCTAGTTTCCACAACCTAAACAAGAACTCAGTGACAGGTTCTCCAGGGGTTTTCCCAGCCGCACTGAAGTGAAATTTCTAGATGATTACAGGGGCTTCGGGTTGGAGTGGTTTTTGGTCACATCTATAAGTTCATTAAAGGTTTTTGAGCCGGGGCATCTGGATAGGTCAGACTTCTTATTACTAAAAGCTTGTTGCTTTTTGTCTCTTTAATGTTATTAGCATGGAAGAAATAACACATGCACTCAGTATTGGGTCCAGTCTTTAGCATTGTGTCATAGAGCTCATAGAAAATGGCTTTTTCTTAACCTATTCATGAAATTCTTGGTTGTACAGAAGGAAAGATAAAGTGGGAAAAGAATTTTTTCTCCTTGTTGCCAATGTAGTAGTTCAGCCACACATCAGTTTCCCATCACCAACACTCTTTATTGTGTACCAAAGGAAAAGACAGGGTTTACAATCAGGTACTCTTCACCTTGAGACCTATAATACTGCTCCAGATAAAGGTACAGACTTAAACTCTTTTGGTTACTTCACATTGGGTGAACCTCTGCTCACTCAATATGGCAGCTCATGCTCCACAAAGCCCATGAGTAGATTTATTGATGATCCTCCTTGGTCACCATAACACTTAAGTACTTCTATGAATGTCAGTTGATTTCACTCATTGGGTGGAATTTTACTGGCACATCTGTCCAAGGCTCATACAATCCTGCCTAAGGTCAACAAAGAATGCCATTCTCTGAGCTTTGTCCATTCCGATGGAATTGGGGCAGGTGTGCTGGTAAAATTCCACCAATTGTATGCGAGTCTTAAGAGTGAGACGAACAGATTAACTGACCACGGAGAAGTATCAGAGCTAAACCCAATGCTGTCCTTAACTAACCAAAAAGATGGAGCTGCTCATCAAAATCTCTGGACAATAGCTGGGAACAGCATCAGTACACTTGCATATAGATGACTGATTTTATTTCTTTCTGTCGACAACCCAGCCCAATTTTAACATCCTTACTGTTGCTCTAGGATATTAGCTCAGCAGAGACCAAGAAATAAACTTAACATGTTGTGCTCTATGTTTATTATTATTATTAAAGACCAATAGGAGATCTATCCAAATAATAATATAATTGTTAGAAAAAAAGAAATGAATACGAAGATTTTCTGTTAACACTTCCAACTCAGCATGCAAACAAAATAATTTGTACTAGAATGAAGCTTGTCCATAGGTAAATGATTAATTGGAACTTTATAGGGAAAATTTGCTCATCATCCTTGTAAATGAATCAAAAAATTGACTTTTGATATGATTTGATTTATTATTATCATATGTATTAGTATACGGTGAAAAGTATTATTTCTTGCGCGCTACACAGACAAAGCATACTGTTCATAAAGAAGGAAGTGGGAGAGTGCAGAACATAGTGTTACAGTCATGGCTATGGTGTCAAGAAAGATCAACTTAATGCGAGGTAAGTCCATTCAAAAGTCTGATGACAGCAGGGAAGAAGTTATTCTTGAGTCAGTTGGTATGTGACCTCAGACATTTGTACCTTTTTCCCGATGGAAGAAGGTGGAATAGAAAATGTCCGGGGTGCCTGGGGTCCTTCATTATGCTGCCTGCTTTGCCAAGGCAGTGGAAGTGTAGACAGAGTGGAAGATAGGTTTGCTTGATGGATTGGGCTACATTCACGACCTTTTGTAGTTTCTTGCGGTCTTAGTCAGAGCAAGAGCTGTATCAAGCCGTGATACAACCAGAAAGAATGCTTTCTATGGTGCATCTGTTAGAAGTTGGTGAAAGTCATAGCAATCATATCAAATTCTTTTTTTAGAACAATTTCATTAGCTATCATCCAAAACTGCACCTTTTAATTTCTCTGCTAACATGGTTAGTCACAGAGTCACAGGTTTCCAGCGTGAAAACAGGTCCTTCGGCCCAACTTGTCCATGCCACTCTTTTTTTTAAACCCCTAAGCTGGTCCCAATTGCCCGCATTTGGCCCATATCCCTCTATCTTACCTATGAAACTGTCCACAACTTTTTTAAAAGATAAAATTGTACCCACCTTTATTACTATCTCTGTCAACTTGCTCCAGACACTCACCATCTTCTGTGTGAAAAAATTGCCTGCCTAGACCTTTTTCTATTTCTCCCCTCTCACCTTAAAGCTGAGCAATGGAGATCAAAACCATTTTAAATCTGTGCAAAATTAGCAGTCACCATAGTTTGCTTCTTTGCCCTGGGCTAGTGAAGGGAAGATCATCCAGGATCACCATCCAGAGGCATGTGCTGGAAAATGCCCATGGCCCATACATTCAATAGTGGCAATGCATTTTTCCAAACCCATCGGCTGTCAAAAGCCTATATTACTGCTCACAATCAAGGCTTGGGCATGTAGAACAATGAGACCAATGTACTGGAGGGCTACTATGATCTGTGGAACTGAACCCTCAGAATCTGAGTTTTAAATGTAGATGGATAGAATATTGACATTGGAATGGTTTGTTAAACTTACCTTTCCTGATTCATTTTCACTTGCTTTCTGTAGTCGAATATTTCAGGAAAAAGTTTAGTCCTAGACTGACAAATGCCCATATCACTGTGGTCAGGGATACTCATCAATGTCCTTCTCTCAGGACTCTCCTCATAATTTCGGCATCCAATACACTTGCAAATGGAGGAGCACATTATTTTTGCCTGAGCAAAGAAAAAAGAGCAAAACAACAAATAAAATCAATTATATCTCACTCGATGACACTCATGAAAGCATAACACAGGAAATTCCACTTTCATTTAATTCCCTACAAATGAAATGCCAAAAAAATTAAACCATTCATATTTCTGAATGTTATTTACTGTTGGAGGCTCACAATATAATCAACTACTTGTTGATCCATCATGACCCAGTGATTTAACTCAGACTGTCAATTAAAGGGCAATGGTTTTTAAGAAAATTTGATAGAATGCTATTTGTTCAAATTGGAAAGAGAGCCTTCATTAAAAGTATATTTTAATATAATTTACATATTTAACTTAAACAGAAAATAATAAGTGGAACACTTTCACTAATACAAAGCAAAGTACCGTAGTTGCTGAAGATCTGAAATAAATATTGCAAACACTTGGTATTCTGGCAACAGCTATGGGGGAGAAATTGGAAATAATGGCCACAGATTAGTGACAGTGCTGGTGAAAATTGCCAGTGGGATCTTCCCCATCCCCTGCCCAATTCCCATTTAGCATAGATAATAATAAATTTAAATGTGATTAGCAGGGCTACTTCTGCCCTAAACATATGCTCCCACCTACCTGCTGCAATGTCACACCAGCGCAAATCACTATTGGTTTTTGAAAAACAAAAACAGGGAGGGATAGCCTTCAGGTGGCAAGCGACATGGCCAGGCAGTGCAACACCCTGGCACTGCCAACCTGAAATTGCCAATACAGCAATGCCATCCTGGGGCCTGTGCCAAAGTTGGACTCTCTGGAAAGCCCCATTTGTGGTGGGAGGGGAATTGGGAGTAGAGGATTCCCTTTAAGAGTGGATAGGGGGAAGCCAGTGCCTCCATTGGTGGTGCCTGAGACAGGGGAGGCAGTGCCCTGATCCTGGAGGGCGAGTGATCTTGCTCCATTCTTTGTGGAGGGTGGATTGTGATGGAGCCTGCAAAGAGAGGTGGGTGGTGGTGCTGCCAGTGATGAGGAGGGGGGGCTACCCCAATGGCTGTTGGGAGTGGAGAGGGGAGGGTGAGTTTGGATCACCCTTATATTTTCATGGTGTGGAGGGAAGAGTGGGTGGGATGCCCCGATCTTTGTGATGGGGTGGGAGGGGTGCGGATGCCCCAATTTTTGCCTTGTGGTGGGCACAGGGAGTCTGGGGGTATTGCCCTGATTTTTGCATTGTGATGGGGAGGGTGCCTTGATATATGAATTCTTGGTGGGGTTGTGGGGTGGGGGAGAGTGAGTACCCTGATGCTTACGGGATTTCTGATGTCCATGAGGGGTGCAGTGGGCCCTTTAGTTTAATCTTGAGATAGAAGCATTTGAAAATAGTATTGCCGGCATGGCCCTGCCCATCCTACTAGGTGTGTGTTCCTCACCAGCATTTAGAAATTGCACAGAATGCTGTTAAATCCAGCAAGGAAAAAGCAGCTATGATGCTGGCAAGTTCACACAATAAGAAGTCTGATAACACCAGGTTTAAGTCTAACCAATTTATTTGATAGTAAACTCACAAGCTTTCGAGGGTGTTCTCTTCGTCAGGTGAATGAGGTGTTCTGGTCTCAAACAGTACATATAACAGCACAGACTGTTTACAGATTACTGATTAGAATGCGAATCTTTATACCTAACCTGCTACTCAAGTCTTAAAGTGGCCGACAATGTGAGTGGACGGAGCATTGAGCACAGGTTAAAGCTCAATGCTCCGCCCATTCACATTGTCGGCCACTTTAAGACTTGAATAGCAGGTTAGGTGTAAAGATTCGCATTCTAATCAGTAATCTGTAAACAGTCTGTGCTGTTATATGTGCTGTTTGAGACCAGAACACCTCATTCACCTGACGAAGACCACAGAGTTGAAAGCTTGCGAGTTTACTATCAAATAAATCAGTTGAATTTAAACCTGGTGTTGTCAGACTTCTTACTGTGTTTACCCCAGTCCAATACCAGCATCTCTACATCATGCTGGCAAGTTCACATAGCTTTTTCCATCTGATCCAACACTGTGTGCAATTGTGGGAAAATTGCATAATGTTTCTGGTTGTTGATCATTCTGTGGTATTTTAAAAATGAGGAACCTTTAAGCAAATGCAAAACCAAAAAGTGGGAGGGGATGGGGAGGGAGGGCATAAAATTAACAAACAATAAAGGTTTCTTGCTGATTGGAAGGGAATGTTTAAATGACAAATGAGTTGATGGTGCAAGGCAAATAGGACAAGTATAAAAACAAGTTTATTCAGAGCAACGACAGATTGTGGAGAGGGGAGAAAAACATGGTGAATCTGGCAAGACAGCATGGGTTGTGGAATACAATGGAATGAAAGCAGGTAGACCCCAACAGTGCAGGCAACCTCTCAAGGATCTTCCTCTCAACAACCATGCAACCCCCTCCTCCTCCAGTGACTCTGATACCAGCACTAAGTGAAAATCAAATCAATAATTAAAATGTGAAATCAATCAATTCAATGTCCTTTCCTCCACAGTTTACTACCCACCCCCCACTCCCCAGCCCTCATATAAACCCTACAGTACAGAAAGAGGCCATTCAGCTCATTGAGTCTGCACTGACCATAATCCCACCCAGGCCCTACCCTCATATCCCTATATATTTACCCACTAATCCTTCTAACCTACACATCTCAGGACAAGGGCAATTTTTTTTTAATCAGCATTGCCAATCAACCTAACCCGCACATCTTTGGACTGTGGGAGGAAACCGGAGCACCTGGAGGAAACCCACACAACACGAGGAGAATGTGCAAACTCTACACTGACAGTGACCCAAGCCAGGAATCGAACCCAGGTCCCTGGAGCTGTGAAGCGGCAGTGCTAAACATTGTGCTACCATGCCACTCATTTACTGTGTGTTAAACACAGTCCAAAGTCAGCTTTTCCACATCATGACTACAAACTGCTGATTCCAAGTGGAGAGGATCTCCAAGAAGATTGCAGATATTGATACAGACATCAAGTTTCTACAATTTTGTAAATTGAGTTTGTGTCTTTACATGCTCTGTTTATGAATAGAACTCCCACTTACCTGACGAAGGAGCATTGCCCTGAAAGCTAGTGGCTTTTGCTACCAAATAAACCTATTGGACTTTAACCTGATGTTGTGAGACTTCTTACTGTGTTTACCCTAATCCAACACAGGCATCTCCATATCTTGCCAGTGATGGTCCATCCCATGAAAAAAAAGGATAGCTTCAACAAGCTGACTTAGGTCTTGAATTCTGGCACTTTAGGTGGCTTGTGCACAATCCATTCAGGAGATGCAGTTGCATATTAAAATATTATAGGCACATTAAAGATTGGCTACATAAACATATGATGAAGAATTGAATAGGGAGTAGTCAAATGTAGTGATGTTTCAATGCACCTGTAAATTTAATAGCACATTCACAGCTTCCTCAAACTTGGCAGTGAATACAAGGTGAAAATACAATACTTTATTAAGTAACAGTGGTCAAAACTGCATTCTTGGCTACTAGTGGGAAAGTACTTTAGCTAAACATTAACTTTTTGGATGTTTTCAGAATTAGATTAGGATGGATGGTAGTTTACTGTATTGGTTTGGACTTGAATAGCAATGTGACTGTCAGCAACAGGCTGTCATTGACAGACAGGGTTGAGCTTGCAGGAGGCACTACCAGTGAAACAGTGTGTCTAAGCAGTCGTTGAACTTCTTTGACTTGTTAGAACAGTACAGATTACGGAGGCTCAGATTGTCCCATCAGGAGATCAAAGAGATCCCTGTTGGACCTGGTGGCCTCACATTATTCATGTTGTCAAAGTGACTACCCCTTTTATTTGCATCCAGATTTTTTCAGGGATCTGCCAGAAACATTTTCAGATTCTCTCAATCAGTCCACCCAAATGCATAAGGTGGGTGAGTAATGGCTTGCTTGCCAGGGCCAGCAATTATGTCAACTACGTCAGTTAGTTACCACCACTGAGTGATATCAGAAACAAAGGCACTGCCCATTCTTTTAACTCCCCTCTTCCCTTCCATCCTACCCATGCTAACGACATAAAGCAGTCCTGCAAATGACTGAGCACCTATTGACATCCAGCCATTAATCCCCATCAATTTCATCATGAAGCAAGTGAAAAAGTGAGTTATCACCAAGGATTCCTGTAAACTGCACACACCTTCAGTATGCAAATCGATCACAATGTTCCATTTAAGAGACCATGTGTGCAGCCTTGCAACAGAATGTAACTGTACCTGGTTTGAACAAGCTGTACACAAAAACATTTAGGCAGGACACTGCTGGCTGCCAGCAACGAAGAATTGACATCATAGGAAAGTGGTAGCAAAAGTAGTGAATTTTGTGTGATTCTACTGAAGATTGGAAATGGATGAGAAAAGGAGGCACTTTAAGTGGAGTTCCCACTCTGACGTCCATTTTCAACATCACATGAACAAGGGCAGACTTCACTGCTCCCACTCAGCTGCAGTTTGGTACAGATCAGTAAAGTGCCCTAAGGCAGAGTATCTATCCTCCTATTTGAGGTGGGCAGAATCTGCACGATTGTTATCAAGGTGGGCGTGTACTTATTTGATAGCAGCAATTGATGTTCCATGAAGTTGGCCACGCAAGAAGACATGCTGCTGTGTAATATTAACTTGTTCATGCTTGAGACAAATTCCTCCATTATTTCTGCAATCACGGACATTGCACTTGGAAGGCCTGTTAATACAGCACATATTTACTGTGTTTTTCAGTGATCATCGTTTTAATTGATGGTTCCCAGGGTGCAACATCTGGCCCAACTGAGCAGAACTTGGAAAGGATGAATTATCCAAAATCAAAATGGATTCTCTAGTGCTATCCCTCACACAACTGTCTACATATGAAATGTGAGATACCAAATAAAAACACAACAATCTAACTCATCCCATCAATATGCCAGTGTCTGAGTTGGTTCAATGCAAGCATGAAGCCTGTGACAAAGAAGCAATTAGCTCCTCTGAGGATCTGTTGATAATATAGTCCATCGACACCTTGCTACACATGTGAAGGACCTGTCAGAGAGAAATGATCTGAATTAGTACTGGCAAGTCTACAATGTTGCAACTTAATCTTATGACGATGATCATATTTCATTCACACTAAAATCTAGTTAACATGACAAGTGGTGTTACGTGTGATGTGTAAGTACTACATTCTGTCAATTGAGAGCTGGAATGAGCCATCTCCCCATGGCTAACGGTCAGAGGTGCTGAGATGCCACTGATCTACATTGCTTCCTCCTCTGCCATCATGAGCTCCTTTGGAGATGAGGCACTTTGAATTCTTTCCTTCTCCCTTGTGTTTTATATTCCCTTCTGCAATGGGAAAAGAGCAGACCTATCAGTTTCCAAGGGCATAGAGATGTGAGTGAATTTAATGACAGTGACTTTTAGAGAGAGTCATCCAGTTTTATTAAGATGAGGGCCAGTGGCAGTGCAGGATAATAGTTGGGTATGTGAGGAAGTGGGGAGGATGGATAGATGAAGATGTGAGGAAAGGGGGAGGATGGATAGATGGGGATGTGAGGAAATGCACAGACAGAGAGGATGGATATCATAGAATCACAGAATCCCTACAGTGCAGAAGGAGGCCTTTTGGTCCATAGGGTATAGAACAGACTCTCTGAAACAGCATTTTATCCAGGCCACATCCCTATAATCCTGCATATTTACCCACTAATCTCCACACCTACATATCTTGGGACTCTAAGGGGCATTTTAGCATAGTCAATCCACCTAATCTGCACATATTTGGACTCTGACAGAAAGTCAGAGCACCTAGAGGAAATCCACGCAGACATGGGGAGAATGTGCAAACTTCACATAGTGAGTGACCCAAGGCTGGAATTGAATCCTGGCAATGTGAGGTAGCAGTGCTAACCACTGTGCCACTGGGTTTACTTGCAGTTAAGTTGGTGTGAGGAAAGATGGAATTAAACTGACAAGGCACTGTGACTGGGAGGGTGTAGGGGTCAGGGATGATGATGCACGTAGCAAAATATCGGTGAATATGTACCTGTACTTTTCTTCTCTGACTTGGTTAGCAGTCAAGCAATTTCTGTACTGAATCCAAGAACATTTGCTGACTTCCACAGCAAATGTGGAGACCAACATTTGCTGGTCTCCACCAGCCATGTTTCATTTATGGCAGTGGCAGGTTTCTTCAGCCTCTTGCTGGAGAAGAGATCTCCTTGAAGTTCTTCACTACTTCCTGTGTTATTAAAGTGCGTTGCAGCCTTTGGTTGTCTTGAATCTCATTTCCGGTTTCCGAATCCTCCAAATTTCAGATTTAAACAGAACCTTCAAACACCGTAATTGAGATTAGGGTTGTGCAGGTCCTCATCATGGCACCTGCTGCACAATCCACATCAAACCTAAAAGGAAAATGATAATGAAGTACCCACGTACCACAGGTAGAAGTGTTGAAACTGCTTTCTGGTTCCCATGCAATACCAGATTGTGCATACTATTATTTCCCATGACCTCCAACACAATGGCCTCCAACCACTTCCCATAATATAGGGCAGTTCCTCCATTACCATCAAGCTCTACTCCACCAACCTCTGTGTTCACCAGATTGCTTTCTTCCACTTCTACCATGTACAATAATATTCATTTATCAGCACACTTTCCCTTTCCACCACCCACTCTTGCCTCTTTCTCTGAAAGCACCATTTTCTTTGGGACAGCTTCTTCTTGCACCCTAATTCCAGATCTCACCTTTCTGGACAACAATAGGAAATGCAATATTCATCTTCTTCCAACATTGCTGTCATGCCCTCAAGTATTGCTCCCATTTGAAACAGCAATTTACACAAACTTCCTTAAGTCTAGTATTTAGAATATGCTGATCATGATCCAGCCTGCTTTACACTGAAGAACCCAAATACTGATTAGGTAAGCATTGTATTAAACACTTCAATCCTCTTTGCAAGTGTGAGCCAGAATCTCTGTGACATGCCTTCACATTCCCGCTTTGTCTCTGTAACTTTGGCCTCACTAAGAAGTCTGACAATACCAGGTTTAAGTCCAACCGATTTACTTGAAGTAAACTCACAAGCTTTCGAGGTTATCCTCTTCATCAGGTGACAATAACCTTGAAAGCTTGTGAGTTTACTATCAAATAAACCGGTTGGACTTCAACCTGGTGTTGTCAGACTTCTCACTGTGTTTACCCCAGTCCAACACCGGTATCTCTACATCATGGCTTTGGCCTTATCCACTGTTTAAGCTGGGCCTAATGTTCTATCTTTCTGGTCAGCGCTCTAGCCCTTTGGTCTCTGCGCGAATATTACAGAATTCAGATTTTAAGTATACTCTCTTTTCTTTATAGCAGGGGATATTGTGGAGTGTGTCTACTTGTATCTGGGAAAGAGGTTTAACTTTTGGGATGGAGACAGTCTTAGAGCTCCACTATTGGCAGTGAGTTACTGATTTTTTTTGACTCCACACATTTTGCCAGCATGTTCTAATTTCAAACTCATTTACAGTTGCAGATCTTTATTTTTCTCTTTCTCTGTTTTCCTGATTTTTTTGCCTTTTTAGTTATATGAGACTCTTACATTTTGACTTTTCATCAACTCGCTGATCCTTTATATCACCTAATAATTTTCTATTGAGCCATTAATAGATCATTTAACACTCCAACTCCCTCTCTCTGAATGACATAACTGTGGATGCTATTCCTCAACACACTCGCCTCCACCCATACACTTATTTTCTTTCCCTTGTGCTTGTCTGCCTTTATTTTAAAGAAAATTACATATATAAATGTAAAACCTTTAATTTCCATTTTTAATATAAATATTGCCAACATTTTCTTATTTCTTCCTTGCCGTTAATCTTTTGGGTGCTATATTGTGGTTCACACTCCCTTCGTTCCATGTTAGGATCTCACTTTCAACAATTTAGCAGGGAAAAAGCAAATCCACTCAGCTCACCTCGTAACATTCACAATAATTTTTCAGACATCCTGAACGTTTGCAGTTACAACCTTTGTTATGCCGCAGCTTGATTTCTCCCAGCATCCCTTTTCCTATTTTAGGCCTGAAGGCTTCTGGATTCCGATCCAAACATGCCTGAAGCAGCAGGAAGATATTACTTGTTAGAAATGATAAATTTATCTTATCTTTCTTGCACCTCTCTGATAACTCATAAAAATGACAAACAATGCTACGCGCAAGACTTTAAGATATACATGTCAATTATCTGCATTTCATCAGATATTAGTTGTTCAAGAGCAGTGTCTCTTGGTCCTACATTCACACTCTAGATCCTTTGCTGCTTCTACAAATGAATTTTGTAGAATTCCCACCTACTGTGCAGTGGTCTTCAATATCGAAGAGCTGCATTAGGTAAAGTTAGGAATGGAGTTAGCTCTGAGTGGGAGCCAAGATCATAATGATTGTTGTTGGAAATTAGGCATACCTTCAAATATTCAAAAGTAATGGCCACAGAGACTGGCTATTGATCGAGTAAAGCCTTTCCAGTTGGTGAATATACTCTGATTTCGTCAGGAAACTGCACAATCTGATAGATGCCACTGGTTATTCCTTAGGATGGACTTAGGGAATCCCAAGATTGGATAGATAGTGATCCTTCCCACGATGCTGCTAATGGGACATGACAATTGGTTTGTTCCTGTATACAATCTACTACTTTATCTGCTTTATACATCTGTATAGTGTTGACTAATGACTAATATGGCTACAATGGGGAGGAGGGTCAGATGGGCAAAATAATGTGAGCAATTTGCATTATTTGGAAAAAAAACAGGCTTAACATGGAATAGGACCAACTAGTCCTTTATCTATTTTCCTTTGCTATATAATGTTCTAAACTTAAGGTTAACCACAACAGCTTCTAATGTCCTAATTCTTATCAAGTTTCTTAATCTATCATCTTAGTGCTTCCTAAATTGCATTGATTCCTGTTTAAGCAACACTTGGGCTGGAATTCTTCAGCTGATCACGCAGGCAGATTTTCTAATCTCACCAGCAGCGCACTCCTGTCTGATAGAAAGCGATATGGATACAATGGGTATAGAGGGATATTGGCCAAATATGGTCAATTGGGATCAACTTTGGAGTTTAAAGAAAAAGGCAACATGGACAAGTTGGGCTGAAGAGACTGTTTTCATGCTGTAAATCTCTTTGACTCTATGTGTCACAATTCTACACATTACAGAGTGTCCTCTTGTCTGGTTTTATTCTCTAAACCTACTAGTCACAGGTGCTTTGGAAGCTGATGTTTTGGGCTCAATACTGAACCATATTTCCTTGTGGGTGGAAGAGGGTCAGATTTGCAAAGATTGTGCTTCCTGGGATTTGCAGGCTACTCTACTTCTTTCCCCTCAACAATGCTCTCATCTTTAATATATCAGAACCTAAGTCTAACACCCCTGTTCCTGTCTCATTATTAAATTCCACAGAAGCACTGAAAATGCCAAATGTTTTTTCTGGATGGCATAGTGGAAGTAGATACCTTGGAATCTTCTAGAAAGTGGTATGATTAAGGGTGGTGAATATTGAGTTCTTTCTGGATGGATAGAAACATTTTCCTAACATCAGTGATCACCTCAAGGACTCTTCATTCATGAGGTTGATACCCCGGACGCAATGTGACTGCTTGTCCTTGCTGCATCAACATTGTTCCCAGACGCATCTCACTGGTGACATACTGCAAATTGACTTCAACTGACGTCATAATATATCAGCACTGACGTTGTCATCATTAGTTATTTGATTTTAGTGAACGGTATTTCTTCTTTTACGCACCAATCCTTGGCATTTGATGTCATGGATCACACTCAACTGACAAAAATTCAGGCAAAAATTTAACAAAATTGTTCACAAATCCAACAAACTGTTGCACAGCTTTCACATCTGTTGGTTGCCGCATCACTACTACATCTCTCATCTTGTCAGGATCTGGGCAAAGATCTTTTGTTGCCAATACATGACCTCCTTACCTGATTTTAGGCATCTTTAATAGCAATTTGTCCAGTTTCAGACTGATCTGGTGAACTCTCTTTAGCACTTGCATTAAATTCTGATCATGGTCAGCTATGACTTCTTCCATTGTATCTCCGCATCCAAAGAGTAGCAGATCATCCACTATGGCTTTCACTCTGAGAAGATTGCTGACTGTCTCATACTGTCTCCAATGAGAGTCTTCTAGTGCTCTGGAAATACCAGTGTACAGCCATCTGTATCTCCCAAACGGCATTCAAAACATCATTAGAAAACTGCTGCTTTCGTCCAGCTTCACTTGCCAGGTATTATCCTTCGTATTTAGAGTAGTGATTATCTTTATCTTGGCAAATTGCGACAACATTTGTTCAATGGCTGGCACAAGATAGTGAGTTTTTCAGTGTTTTGTTTAGATCCTTTGAGTCTAAACACACTTGCAGCTTTCCAGGTTGTTTCACTGCCACCATGCTGCTAATCCAGGCTTCTCTTTTCCATCGATGGAAAAGGATGCTTGTTGACCTAGGGGGAGGGTGCTGAATTGGGGGAAGGCTAACTACGGTCAGATTAGGCAGGAACTTATGGAAACTGATTGGGAACAGTTGTTCGAGGGTAAGTCCACGCTAGGCATGTGGGACTCTTTCAAGGGAATACTGAAAATGTTGCAAGAAAGATATGTGCCAGCTAAAAGGAAAGATGGGAAAGGTAGGATTAGAAATCCGTGGATTACTAGGGATATTGAGGACTTGGTTAGGAAGAAAAGAGAGGCATATGATAGGTCGAAGCAGCTCGGAATGGAGACAGCGTTGGAGGAATGCAGAGAGAGTAGGAGGGAGCTCAAACGGGGAGTTAGAAGGGCAAAAAGGAGCAAGAAATGGTTTTGGCAGATAGGATTAAGGAAAATCCAAAGGCTTTTTAATCCTATGTTAGGAATAAAAGGATCTTTAGAGGAAAAATCGGACCTCTTAGGGACAGAGGAGGGGAACTGTGCTTAGAGCCTGAGGGAATAGCAGTGATCCTGAATGAATACTTTGCGTCGGTATTCACAAAAGAGAGGGGCTTGTTGACCGCTCTTGTCTCTGAAGGAGCTGTGGACCAGTTGAGGGAAATATCCATACCGAGGGAGGAAGCGTGAAGGCTTCTAGGTAGCATTAAATCTGATAAATCTCCAGGCCTGATGGCATTTATCCCAGGCTGCTTAGGGAGGTGCGAGGTGAAATTGCTGGACCTCTGACGCAAATCTTTGTCTCTTCTTTGGACACAGGTGAGGTCCCAGAGGACTGGAAAGTAGCTAATGTTATACTGTTGTTTAAAAAGGGTAGTAGAGATAACTACTATAGTTATTATAGGCCGGTGAGATTGACGTCAGTGGTAGGGAAGCTGTTGGAGGGGATTCTTAGAGATAGGATGTATAGGCACTTAGAGCATTGCAATCTGATTAGGGATACGCAGCATGGCTTTGTTAAGGGGAGGTCGTGCCTTATGAATCTGGTAGAATTTTTTGAGGAGGTGACGAAAACAGTCGACAAAGGGCGAGCCGTTGATGTTGTCTATATGGATTTCAGTAAGGTGTTTGACAAAGTTCCTCATGGGAGGTTAGTTGAAAAAGTCAAGGCTCATGGGATACAAGGACAGGTAGCTAGATGGATAAGTAACTGGCATGGTAATAGGAGACAGAGAGTAATAGTGGAAGGGTGTTTTTCTAGCTGGAGGTCGGTCACTAGTGGTGTGCCGCAGGGCTTGGTACTGGGACCTCTTCTATTTGTAATATATATAAATGACTTGGAAGAGGGAGTGAGTGGAGTGATCAGCAAGTTTGCAGATGATACAAAGATGGCTGGACTTGCGGATAGTGAGGAGCATTGTCAGGCGATGCAGCAGGACATAGATAGGCTGGTAGCTTGGACAGATAGATGGCAGATGGAATTCAATCCTGATAAATGCGAGGTGATGCATTTTGGGAGAAAGAATGTAGGGGGAAGGTATATGATAAAGGGTAGACCTATTAAGAGTATAGAAACACAGAGGGACCTGGGGGTGCAAGTGAACAAGTCTCTGAAGGTGGCAGAGCAAGTGGAGAAGGTTGTGAAAAAAGCATATAGTATGTTAGCCTTTATAGGAAGGGGTATAGAGTACAAGAGCTGGCCTTTAATGTTGCAATTGTATAAAATGTTGGTTAGACCTCATTTGGAATACTGCGTCCAGTTCTGGTCGCCTTACTACCGGAAGGACATGGAGACTCTGGAAAGAGTGCAGAGGAGGTTTACAAGGATACTGCCTGGTATGGAAGATCTGAGTTACGAAGAGAGGTTAGGAAAATTGGGACTGTTTTCCTTCAAAAGACATAGACTTAGAGGAGATCTAATAGAGGTGTACAAGATTATGAGGTGTATAGATAGAGTAAACAGGGTTAAGCTTTTTCCTAGGATGGACCCAAATAACACGAGGGGTCACAGGCTTAGGGTGAGGGGGGTAAGGTATAATTTGGATGCTAGAGGGAGTTTTTTCGCACAGAGGGTGGTGAGGGTATGGAATGCACTGCCAAGTAAGGTGGTGGAGGCAGGCACTCTGGAGTTATTTAAGAAATACTTAGATGGGCGCATGAACAGAATGGGAATGGAGGGGTATTGAAAACTGATTTAAAATAGGGATCATGAGCCTTGGGAGGCTCTGGGAAGTGTGTAAATAGATGATGATATTGATGTACTTTTCTTTATCCTACAGGTGCTTTGATCCACCTTGTTGTCTAACTAGGGGCATACACGTGATGGGTCGTCAGAGGGCTGCTCTTGGATTTTTTCGAGAGTATCCTATTGCTTCATGTCGTTAGTGTACACTTGACCTGGACAATTTGATAGGCAACACGACAGCTCACTGACTATTGCTGTGCTGTGCAGATACATGGATTTGGGCCTGTGTCTGTGGGAGTTTGCGCATTCTCCCCGTGCTTGCGTGGGTTTTCTCCGGGTGCTCTGGTTTCCTCCCACATCTCAAAGACGTGCTCTTAGGCTAACTGGCAAAACAAATTCTCCCTAAATTGTCTCAAATTTGGTTTTTAATCCATAGATCTATAAACATGGACAGGGATCACGGGTAGAGGTGGGAACATCAGGGTGGCGGCACGGGCTCGTTGGGCCGAAGGGCCTGCTTCCCGTGCTGTTTTGTTCTTTGTTCTTTGTCTTTTAGGCTTGACCTAAGGGCAGTTGGAACTCTTCCCAGCAGAAGCTGAACTGGTCTTACACTTTCATTTACTTATAGATGGTTCCTCCTGATAGACATCCCCACTCTGTGAAATAGATCTTTGTACTCTTTCAAGGTCTGTTCTGCCGTCAATGGTTTTGTGTGCTGCGATATATTGTGAATCTCTGTTGGCATGTTCAGGGTTACCAGCCACACTTCAGACATATTTCAGCTTCTATTTTCTATGTCCTGCATCTGGTTTCTATGTTTCTATACGGGTTAAGGGATATAGATAGAAGGGGCAACAGGATATTTAATTCAATGGGCAATCATAATTGAGATGAATGGTGGAACAGGCTCAAAGAGCCAAATGGCCAACTTCTGCTTCAAGTTTCTATGATCTGGAACTCTAAATCTTCCTTCTTGCCATTGCTTTAAACTATCAGACTAATTTGTCTTTTCATCTATTAGTATTGTACAATCATATAGCCTCAATCTGACTTTCGAGGGCTTCATTTTTGAATCACTACGTTGAGTTACTTTACAGTGTCCATATGACACTTTTTGTTCACTTGGTACTTTCCCTCTGTAATCTTCATTGTAGCAATCACAAACCATGGGTGGAGTTCTCCCAAAAAGTCTAAGTGCCAAATTTGTGTAAAAACTGAAGTAAATCCTGCTGCTTTTTCGTCGGAACTTTCAAAATGAATCTCCCTACACTCAGTATATCACAGAGTGCATTAGTGTGAATCATGCTGAAAATCAGTGGGCTAAGGCCTATTCCTGCTGGAGAGGCTGGCAGCAAAGCGCTGAGTGGGCCACTGTTCATGCGCTGATCTATCATAGTGGAGATCAGCATATGTGCAGTGGCCCTGCACTGCTGGCCTCTGGATTGCTGGCCAGCTCGATCACTAGCCAGCGTCATGACCCCGCATCACTGGCCATGTGACCTTCCCATTCCTACCCCGCAATCGGTGTGTTCCTGGACATATCCGGGCCAACCTCCTTCCCCACCTCCCCTGTCTCCCTCCTCAGCCCACCTTGCACTCCACCCCAGCAGTCCTGATCTCCCCGCACCTGCTTTCTCTAGTGTCAGCTTCTCTCTCAATTTTCAGTAGACTTGCTCTCATCAAGGGGTATCTTACAGTGACAAATCTACCTTTAATCAGATTATCTTTTAGCTGTCCAAATTCACATAACTCTGCTGGCTACATTACTGCCATGATACACTACCATTCAGTGGTCTCATTTTCACTTTGAACTTAATGTTGAATACATGATGTTCATTTGTAACGTTCACTCAGAGTTCAAAATGTGCAGTGAATGTTTTCAAGATCTTTGTTGTCTTTTTTTCTTTGTCTATTAGATTCAGGGTAGTATGTGCTTTATAGCAGTCCCCCCAGCAGTGTTAAAAGTGTAGCCACTCTTATTATTTCAATATTCTTAATTATATCTTCTGCAATTTCATAATTTTATCATCGTAATTGGAAAAAAACTGCCAGTTTTGCTATGCATCATTTTTCAACTGGAGAGATGAAGGAGAGATAGAACTGGGGATGATCAGCATGTATGCAGAAACTGATATTTTCAGGTGATATTACCAAGGGCCAACATGTAGACTGGAAATAGGAGGAGCCAAAGATCCATACCTCATGAGAAACCAAAGGTGACAGTGTGGCAGGGGAGGAGAAACTTGATGATTCTCTGTTTATACTAAGAATGGAACCAGGCAAGTACAGTTCTACCTAGCTGGATGACGGTGAAGAAGAGCTGGAGGAAGACAATTTGATCAACTTTGTCAATGACTGCAGACAGATTGAGAAGGGCAAGGATGAAATGCAAAACTCTTTCTCAATGAACTGAGGCAATGCGACTAACCTGAGAAGTAAAACTGGCACAGTCTTACCTTAATAGCTTTGAACCTTTCTGCTTCATGCTCAAAGTTATTAAAACAATTGGTGCAGTTGCAGTTGCTACAAAATTCACCATTGGCAAAACAATCACAGTATCTGCAGCACAAGGAGGAAAGGCCAAATAAAAACAAATACATCACCACACATTAAGAATAATTAAACTATAAGATCTCCTGCTATAATTTTTTGTTTTCTGACAAGGTATGTCTCACAGGGAAGAACAGTGAAATACAGAACAAATCTTAAAAGATACATCTATAATAATGAAGCATTTCAGTAAGTTCTTTAATTGCATCTTGAATATTTGATTTTTGTAAGGTATTTTACATTTTTCTTCAGTTCTTTAGGTTCCCTTGTGCTTCAACTGTTTTTAACAGAAGGAAGCAGGCAAACAACATTTTTTCATGGATTTGCCAATTACACTCTGTAATTATGAAAATCATTATCGTTGTCTGGAAATAGGTGGATGAGAAAAATATCATTCAAACACTTGGGGTCTTTAATGTCACGTCAAAATTTTTCATTAATGAGCTGTTCCACGTATCTTTCCTGAATGCTGTCTGAAATTACATCAAATTATATAATTTCAATCAGCAGCTATAAACAGTATCCTCTTGATCTCAACATCATCTCTACTATGAATTCCATGATATCACTCTTACGTTTAAACAGCCTGGCAATTAGTTGCTTCAATCTCTGTTTTGTTAGAATACAGCTTTAAAATAGCTGGATCTAACTTCAAAATGGAACATATTTTACCTGTATGCTTTATAAGGCCAAAGTTCTTTTTCAAATAAAGTATAAATCTTGCAAGCTGTGTGCTTGCTGGTATATACAGTTACTTATTGCATATGGAGATTAGAGAAAGATATAATGTTCCAATAACCTGATAAAAATAACAGGACCACTGGGGCTTTTGAAAATAGGCTGGAAGGCCTGAGGGAGCTGCAGAACCAGCACAAAGAGATAAAGGGACTGACCTTTTCTGTGGGGTGCAGGGAACGCTGCTCACTTCCTCTACTGAGAAAGAAAGAAAACACTTCTAAAAAAGGCATAATACTCAACGATGACCTTAACAAGCTGAGGATTGGACCTTCGCCTCTCAATTGAAGGAAGTCCTAATCTTGAGAGCTTGCATTCCTGGCAGGTTCAGAAGAGAGTAGTTGGTGCAACTAAGACTGCAAGAAGGCCCACAATAAGTGCCATGGACACCAAACAAGGTGAGTCTGTTTCTTTGACAGGCATGGATCAGATACCCGGGAAGGGGTGTGGAGCTTTGGGCGGTGGCAGAGGAGGGGGATGGGGCTTTGGAAGCCAGACAGGGAAATGTAAAGGATGGGATATGATCCTAGGAGGAGATATGCCTCATGTGGACTGGGTACTCCTCTACCTGCACCTTTGAGGAGGTACCATTACATCTTTCTGGCTCTTTCATTAATTTTGGTAAAACACAACCTTCCTTCTTTCACCCACCTTTCACTGCCAGTGTATAATGGACACTTTACCTACCCCTGTTTTATGAGGACTAGACTGAGAGGACAGTCCTATTTCATATGCCCTCCTCCGACCTCCCCACACCCCTGGTGAAAACATGGCCGCTAGGGGTGAGGAAGCTGTTAAACTTTGCCGAAGAAAACTAGTCCTTAGCATGCTGTCTCACAGGCCTTTAAAGGTGGGTGGTAATTTAAAGGCAGCCTTTTATCCCATCATTCAGATAAAGAATTCACCATTTTATGGGATATTTTCGTATTAAGTCTACCTTATAAGACAAAAATGTCCTGTCAATAGAGAACACAGGCCCATCCTGGGAAAGAGGCTAAAAGATAATGGCTAAAAGACACAAATACTGCAATTGGAATGGAATGATTTGGCAATATCCTGGAACTGTAAGTTGTTTGACTTAGCTGGATCATATGTGTGTACTCTTTGTGCAACTATTAATGTAAACTCCCTGGTTTGGAATTTACTTTTAACAGAGCTTGATTTGTCAATACCTCAGAATTTGGAAGTCCAAATTGAAGTGAGATTTATGAAGTGTAGTCTTACAATCTCAAGGGCACCACAGGCTTTCATCGTGTTCCTTGCGTTGTCCTGGAATCTCCAGTTTAATTTTTAATTAACCTAGGTATGTGGCAAATGTATCCAGTGTCCAAGGCAATGCAATTATAGCTCTAAACATAGATGTCTAACTAATCATCACAAGTTCATGTGTGCGACAATGAGGACTAGACTGGGAGGACAGTTGGGACTATTGCTTTCCAACATTCCACTATCAGCAAAAGTCACACACATGAAAAAATGATTTGACAAAAATCTTTAGGATGTCTCTTTTTCTCTCATTCATAAGCAGGGAAAGCAACAAAAGCAGCAAAGGCAAAATTAGTTTTGCACCTTTACTGATATTGAATGGTATGCATTGGAACACTACAGTATAATTTAATCTAAAATAATTAGAATTTTTTTCTGTTCTATATTTCTGTATGAATTGTAAAGAGCATATTTTTCTGCCTGCACTTACAGTTTGAGGCATTGGGATTTGGTGCAATTACAGGGCTTTTTAGACCTTGAGTCTGTTGTCATTATTGGCAATCTGAAAGAACAAAGGTAGATCTCACTTGCATGTGTTCGCAAACTATTTCTCTAAACTTCAGTTGTTAATATAGTCAATCAGAGCAGCCATTGTTAGAAACGAGCAGGCAAGAATCTCTGTGAATGAATTCATTGCCCTGACACTGGCAATCATCCCAGCTATTGACAAAAGCATTACATTCATAAAATACTAATTAAAATAACTATTCATAAGGAAAGATTTTTCTTAACCAAATTGACTAAAATGATTTTGTATCATTTTGTATTTCACTGCTTTATTGATTCCCATCAATTTGAATACTCTTAGCTACCAGTCATTTTTTTTTCTAATTTCCCCATCCATTCCGGGGAGAGCTAGCAGAGGCATTAATACACAGGTCAAAATTCATATATGGGTAAAAATCCTGGAAGATGGGCCTAACAGCATTGAAAGTGTACCTACATGATAGGAATTGCAGCAGTCCAAGAAGACAGTTCACTATTACATTCTCAAGGGCAATTAAGGATGCACATTGGTTTCTTTTCTCTTGAAGAAAAATAGTTGCGGGTGAAAGTTTTCTATAAAAGTGGACACAAAGAAAATCTCTCTCTTGTGGGGAAGGGTATAACTAAAAGCCATCGATATAAGATAGAAACAAAGAAATCCATTAAGGAATTCAGAAGAAATGTTTTTATCCAAAAAGTGGTGAGAATGTGGAATCCATCTCCACAGGGAGTAGGTAAAGTGAACAATATTGATGCAGTAAGGGAAAGCTAGACAAACCTATGAAAGCAAAGGGGATAATTATGGTAGATTTAGATGAGGGAAATTGGGAGGAGGCTGCCGTGCAGCATGAATGCCAGTGTGGATTATGTGGGATTATTGACTGTTCCTGTGCTATAAATCATGCCTTGAAGATAATGGTTCTAACTGGGATGTCGTTTCATGGGCAGTTACTAGCAATGCATCAAGACTTCACCAAAGTGATTGTTCTTTAAATGTAGTTCTAGATAAAGACATTTTAGGGGAGTTATTTAACTGGGGGAATACCACAGACTATCTATGTGTTTTTCATAACTGAATGATAATCACAGAGTCACTACAGTGCAAAAGGAGGCTATTTGGCCCATCAACCCTGCACCAACAACAATCCACTCAGGCCCTATCCCTGTAACCCCATGTCTTTACCCTGCTAATCCCCTTGACACAATAGGGCAATTTAGCATGGCCAATCCACCTAACCTGTATATCTTTGGACTATGCAAGAAAACTGGAGCACCCGGAGGAACCCATGCAGACACAGGGAAAATGTGCAAACTTCATCCAGATGATTGCCCAAGGGCGGAATTAAACCTGAGTTCCTGGCACTGTGAAGCAACACTGCTAACCACGGTGCCACCGTGTGATCAGGAGTAGGAAGCATGGTTGATGTATCTGTCTTAGCTTAAGCATACTGAGGCCAATTGTGGCAGCGTGCTGTCTGAACTAGAATCAGTTAACTCAGCACGAACTGGAGGTTGATCCTGAGACCCTCCTACTCTAAATAGTTCAGACCATAATGCCCACAGCTTTCTGCTCTTCAGCATCAGATTTGGAAGTTCCCAGGTAAGAGTTTATGTTGCAATCATCCAGAAAGGCCAACTTTCCCTGAATAATTGCATTGCGCTGGGAGCCATCCTTCAGTGATTTCACTTTGAATGGTTTTACACCAATAGTTAATCTGAAAAGATTAGAAGGAATAAAACTCCTCTATCTTCAATGTAACTACTTTAAAGACTCAGAGTAAGCAATGCGTGGGACAGCCTCATGTCCCCCAATGTCTGACTCTCCCTTCCCCCACTTCCAATGTCTGATTCCCACCACCCTGATGTTTGATTTTCCCCCACAACCCATCACATTGAAAATACAGTTGAGAGCCAAGAGGAACACACAAGGTTCAGATGGCAGGTGAAAAGCACATTAAAGATGCAAACAGAAATTTTGAGAAATATGAGGTAGCCAACCTAACAGTGAATCACAAACTTTCTATAAATAATAAAAATATGGTGAAAGGAGGAGTAAGGTTGATTAGGGACCAAAACTGGAGTTTACATGGACACAGAGGACATGGCTGCAGTATTAAGTGACTAATTTGCACCCGTCTTTACTAAGGACTTAGTTGCTATCTGGGACATAGTGACAGACAAGGAAATGCTGTCATTAGAAGGCTTCAGAATTGATAAGGAGGAGATGTTGATGAGATGGTCAGTGGTGAAAGTTAACAAGGTACTGAGAGCGGATGAGATGCATCCAAGAATATTGAAGGAAGTGAGAATGAACTCTCTCGACTCAGGCATGATGTCATAGAACTGAAGAACTGCAGGTGTGAAGCCCTTCTTTAAAAAATGGTGTAAAGATAACCCAACAATTACAGACCAGTACTTTAACATTAGTCATTGGAAAGCTTCCAGAAACAATTCTTTGGGATTAGTAGCCACATGGAAAAATGTGAGTTGATTAGGAAAAACCAGCATGCTTTTCTAAAGGGGAAATCATATTTGATGAATTTGGTGGAGTTTTTTGAAGTGGTAACAGAAAAGGTCGATGACGGTAATGTTGTTGATGCGATGCAAATGGTCTTTCAGAAGGCATTAAACACAATGCCTCACAACAGACTTGTAAGAAAATTTATAGCTCACAGAATAAAAGAGACAGTGGATACTTAATGGATGAAAAATAGGAAGTGGACAGTAATGATCAATGGATATTTCTTCAGGCTGAAGGAAGATTTATAATGGTGTTCCCCAGGAATTGGTATTGAGATCCTTGCTTTTCCTGATAAATATTAATGTTCTTTGGTGCAAGGGACAAGTCTGCAGATGACACAAAATTTAGAAGTGGTGTAAACTATGAAAATGACAATATAGATCTTTGAAAGGGCATAGACAAGCTGATGGATTGAGCAGACAGGTGGCAGATGAAGTTCAATGGGGGGAAGTGTGAGATGATACATTTTGGTGGGAAGATGATCAAGAGATAATATAAGCTCTTAAATAGGGACAGGAGCAGCAAAACCTGGGTGTGTATGTACATAACTCATTGAAGGTGGCAGGATAGATAGAAGGAGCAGTTAATAAAGCATTTGGAATTCTAGGCTTTCTTAATAAGGTTTGGTGATAGTAAGCAAGTGATATAGATATGCAAATATTGTTTTTTATGTTTCTGTTGAAATGTAAAATTTTAGCCTTATTTTACAGGCAGTCAGTGTGTCAGGAACATATTGAGTTCAAGCGTTGTAAAAGCAAGTTAATTACTCATCTCTCTCAGGAAATTCCAAAGCTGACTTATTATAGTAAGAATATTTTTGATTGCTAATTATATTTAAAGTGGCCTTTAAGTCTGTGAGAGGAATGTTGCTTATTTGGAATTGAAACAGAGATAAGTTGGAAATTAAAATGTTTCCTTTCATTTTGAAGTATTGATCAATTGTAATGTTAACTGTTTCCTTTGTTAGAATCATATTTAAACTGTGTTCTGAATAAAGATTGTTTTGATATAAAAATTCCAATTTGCCAATGGAATCAATCCTGAAGTACCCTTTCCTCACATTTTTGCCAAAAAGGAAAAATTGTTGGGGTCTAGTCTGGCTTCTAATGTATCTTGGGGTTCTGATCCAGTACTCTTACCTGGGGCATAGAGTGCAAGAACAAAGAGATTATGCTAAACTTATCCAAGTCACTAGTGAGACCTCAGCTGGAATATTATGTATAGTTCTGGGTGTCACATTAAGGGAAGGATGTGAACAAATTAGACAGAGTGCAAAAGAGGTTTATAAGATTGATTCGAGAGGTAAGAAACTTCAGTTATAAGGATAAATTGGAGAGGTTGGGACTGTTCTTCTCGGAGAGAAGAAGGCTACAAGGAGATTTGATAAAGATGTTCAAATTCATGAAAAGTTGGACAGAGTAGATTTGAAGAAATTGTTTTCCCTCATAAAAGGTTTAAGAATGAAAAAGCACAATCATAAAGTGATTGGCAAAAAAGCAAATGTGATGTAAGAAAGAAACCTTTCCATACAATGAATGGATCGGGTTTGGAATGCACTACCTGGAACTGTGGTGGAGACAACTTCTATTGAGGCATTCCAGAGAACATCAGATGATTACTTGAATAAAAACAATGCGCAGCATCGGGGAAAGACAGAGAGATAGCACTAAGTGATGATGTTTGTTTGCAGAGCTATGGAGACACGAGGGGCCAAATGGCTTCCTTCTAATCTCTAACAATTCTGTGATTCTTCTCAGTCTCCACCTTTACAGATTCTACTTCCTAAAATTTGCCACGGTCCTTTTCACCACTGTTCTCATGTCATCCTTTATTATCAGGGTTAATCCACCTCCCTGTACATTCTGTCTTTTCAAAATGTAATGTACCCTGGAATACTTCCAAATCTTGGTCACTTTGTAATCCTGTCTCAATAATAGCAATTAGCTCTAATCCGTTTATTTTTTTTTTGCTGCTGGTTCATCAATCTTATTGAATTATTCATGCATTCAGGTAAAGAGCCTGCTTTTAGCTTATAAAAGCCAATAAAAGAATATATTGGCTTTTTGTTCTTTGTTCTTTGTGCCAATCTTATTTGTTGATGCAAGTTCTGGTAAACTCTGTCCGTTTTTCTTCTACTCTGCCATTCTTTACCCAAATCACTACATGTTCTATTGTCATGACTTTCCTTTTTAGACTTCTAAATCTCCTTTTACCTGACCCTTCCTTGCCCAATTTTTAGATTAAAGCCCTAGCCATAGCCCGAGTTACATGATTCACCACAATACTGATCCCAGTCTGGTTTAAGTGAAGCTCATGGAACATTCTAAACCTTTCTTCCCATGTTACTTTTGAAGCTATGTATTTAATTCTCTAGTCTGCTTGACCTTATGCCAATTGGTGCACGTAAAAGACAATCAACAGAAGCCTTTGAGGTCCTGCATTTTAATTTGGACCCGAACTCCTCAAATTCTCTCAGCAAAGTACCATTCTTATGGGTGAATTTTCATGGTTTTGGGCTGACTCTAGATGCCTTTAAAAATAGTGGGCAGATTCTAGTTGTAAAATTCCTACCTCAATTTCTGAAAAATCTAATTTATGCTGTCAGAGGAAAGAAGTCAGCGTGTGAATCTTTCAGGCAGAACACCATTTCTCAGAAAGGCCATTTGAAATTAGTGCGAAGGTTTAAACAGACCCCATTTTCTACAAACCTGCAGTTTGAAAACCACGATTTGATACAAGAATTGTGAGCATTCTCGAAGGGTAGAAGATATGGACTGTTTAATTATAACTATCAGTGTTTTGAATCCCCAAAATAACAGACTGCAGCAGTAATAAAAGTAAATACCCAATGCTGAAGTACATTGATTGACAAGTCATTTAGCTTAAAAAAAAAATGCTCACCATTTCATTTTTGACATTTTTCAAGAGTTGTTCTTTCTGCTAAGCACATTATGAATATCAGGTTGGTTTTCAAAAGATCCAAAACCACTTATTTCAGCAAGGGACTTAGTTCACTTTTGGATTAGCAGTTTTAAGAGACTTTTAAAGGATTAACTGTCTTATACGTGGTTTGTGAACAGGAATTTATTTTTATGGTAGATTAAGCATTTCAGATTATTCTTTTAATGGATTCCATAAATTAGAGTATTTTTCAGTATAAAATGCATAGTTAGAGCTCCCTTACATTGTTAGAAGTTGATCTTTTTAATCTTCATATGTCTCCTAAGATCTGTGCGTAAGGTGAGTGGCTATAGAGTGGGTATAGGAATTATGATGAGCATCGAGGGGCAAGAAGTTAGCAAAAGGCTTATGAGGCAGACAGTGGATAGTGTGGATGAGAGCTAGAGGTTCTAACAGCTCCAACAACTGGTCAGAAGACAGAGGTGAGCCTTCTAACTAGCTTGCCTTGCCACTCTCCCACCTCCATGAGTGCCACTGAAGTAATGGACCTGACTCTATCCTTTATCCTTCCTAGAATGTGGATGTGGCAGATCAAAATCCTTTTAAAGAGAAATGTCTGCTGAATTGGGAAGCTTCCCATTTTAATGGTGAAAATCCAGCTTTAATTCTCTCTATGTCATTAGCTTTACGTGGACCATAACAACTGGATCCTCTCCATCCCATTGGCATTCACCAAAGATGTAGCAATCAATCATTCTAACACATTGATATTTGTTTCTATAAAGGCTGTCAGCAATAGCATTTTTCTCCAGTAGAAATTTCAATTATGGTTATTTAATCTTGCTTAAATAGGTCACAAATCCAGACTACACAACATTCTTTTTTTTTAAAAAAAGCACAAAGATGGGCAAGTTATGTCTTCCAGTATAGGACTTTGATTTCAAATCATTTTCCCTTAACCTTGTTGTTTTAAAACTAGTCGGTTTGAGTAATACATTAAGTGCACTTACCTCGTTAGAGATATAGTAGAAGGGATATGGACACTAGCCTCTGCAGCAAGACTGCTATTCTCAGGGATTGGGCCACCAGATGCTTGCTGTAGCTGTTCAAAGTAAGATTATTAACTGAAATACATTACTAAACATTCTTCATTCCATTCTAAGTAGTTTAACCTTATGTTTCATTTAATTGCTGAGTTTAATTCAATCCCGCATCGAAGTCGAGAATGAAGTTAAGAATATACTGTGAGAATCTGTAACAGCAGGCACTAAAGGAACACATTGTACTGATGTATGTCACTAGGAAGTCGATGAATTCCAGGGTAATATGTTGCAACAAGGCTGATCCTGGTTCCAATGGGACTTCATATTCCTCAATGCTTGAAATGAGAAGTGCTTTGAGTAAAACTGAAGAGGATTAGGCAAAGTGAAAAGCAGAATCACAGCACTGAGTAATAGTGACATTGCTGGACACCAGATAGCAGTATAATTGCCATTATGTCTAACTCAGCAGATGCTCTCCTGTGTTCCCAGTTAGGAAAGGTGAATTGCAGAAAAGGACGGGCATGATAATAGCTCCCCAATGGCTAAGTTGGACCATACATGTAAGGGAAGAGCAACAAATAACAATGTCCTGTATTCAATCCCTGATTTGCAATGAATTAGCTGATTTTAGTCATTAGGCTGTACAAATGGCCTGTCAATTAAGAATCTGTCAGCTCGAAAGCAGAAAAGATCTACAAAGATACATGCTCTTAGTGACTCCTATTGGAAAAGTCAGCAACCACCTCACAATGAAAGCTACTATTTTAAAATTGTTTTCAAAATCTTTTTCTTACACAATGTCACTGAATTTGTTAAGGGGATCAAAAGGAACTAACAACACTAGGATAAAGACATTGAAATATTTTTACAGCAAACCAGGAAGTAAGGCACTGAAATTTTCACTTTTAGGGTTTTACAGATAGCTAAATAAATGATTAGGATAAACATATGGGATTATGAAATATCATAAACATTTCTTTAAAAATGTTTTTTTTTAATTTTTTGCCATAACAGAGAAATAGGACATGGAATACATTTATTTTTTCTTGGACAAAGGAGCAGTTCGGCAGTAGTTAACTTAGTCTTCTGTTAAAACATCCCATAGCATCTCTACCAACAAGGTGTAAATTTTTCAAGTAAACTAAACTAAATAAAAAGGCACATTTTAGTGAGTTAGGTGATTTCTATTTGATTGCAGCCTGAGTTGCATCTCAACAGAATACGGTGTGGGGAAGCATAGAGTCACTGACAGTAACTTCTGGATTTCCACATTTAATTGAGAACATGCAGACACCAGGACTTTCTATCAGTCTCAAAGATGTAGGCTGACATTCTCCAGCCGTACATGCCACTGGGATTCACTGGTTCTGCTGGCATCGCACCCTCGCCTGCGGGTTTCCTGCCAGCGTGGGGCTATGTCAATGAGAATTCCCATTGACAGTGGCAGGACCAGAGAATCCCACCACTAACAAACAACATGCCATCTCCTGCCAGTGGGAGACAGTCTGGCCTCCCAGCCATATATCTTGTGACACCAAATTTTCACGGTTTAACCATCATTGCTGTGACAAAATTTGGACCAAATTATTAACAATTGAAAAATACTTGTTTATTTCCATTACTTTAATGCATCATATCTGAATATTCTGCTTACTTGTATTAAGATACTTTGTGGATCCTACAAGGTATCCCAAATTGTCATTGTTCAGTGCCGGATCCTTTGCAGAGCCAGCTATTACACTGGGGAGGTTAGGGCTGATTGATGGAAAGGAAGTTGGAGATGTACAATGCTGAGAAAAGGGCTGAGCTGCTTTCAGTGCTGAACTTTGTCCTAGTAGAATTTATTCCCAGAAAAGATCGGTTGAAAAAATCAAGGAGAATTAAAGTTTATTTCATTTTTAGAATATGCATTGGCATATTTTGACACAAGTAGCATCATGACACTTGAGTATTTGATAAACTGACAATGTCTGCCAAACACTTCTTAATATAAAAAACCCTGTGCTTCATTTATTCAAAAGTCAGTTAATTCAGAATACTAATACATATTTAGCTTGTAGTGGACAATAAATCAATAAATAGAACCTGATGTCTTAGTTATTTTTGTCACTTTTAACTTAAAAATTGAGCATGTTTCAAGCAAATTTAATTGATCTTTTGGTGAGTTTTGTTCAGTCTATTGCCTGATAACTTCCACTGAAATGTTGTAGCTAACTTGATCCATATCAACTTTAGACACCTGGATGTGAACAATGTTGGTTTCTCTCTTAGCTTTGGCTTCTGGCTTCTTGGGACCCAATGCTCCGAGGACATCAAGATCTTGCATACCCATACCTGTTAACCTCTCACAGTCTGGCATAATCCTGTCCTCATGGAGAGACAACAACTCAGGCCAGTCCTGTCCTAACTCTCCTCACACACAGCAAGTGTCACTGATCCAGAACCTCCTTCCCTTCAAACTCTACATAAACACTGGACATTGGCACAGCTTATGGAACTCCTTCATTCACAGTCTCATACCAGACGAGGGAGAGGAATCAGATTATCTTTAACACCGGTGTTCCCCAAGGTTAAGTCCTCATCCCCTTGCTATGCTTCTTATACACCTATGACTATGTGGCCAAATTCCCCTCCATTCAATTGTCAAGTTTACTGATGACACCAGCATAGTGGGGTTGGATCTCAAACAATGATGAGACAGAGTACAGGAAAGTGATAGAGCATCTGCTGAACTAATGCGATCACATTAGTCTCTACCTCAATGTCAACAAAACAAAGGAGATAGTCATTGACTTCAGGAAGCGTACTGGAGGACATGCCCCTGGCCATATAAATGGGATGAAGTGGAAATAGTTAAAAACTTCATGATTCTAGGTGTCCAGATCACCAGGAAACTTTCCTGTCTCTCTATACCAACATCATAGTTAAGAATGCGCACCAGTGCCTCTACTTTCTCATGAAGTTAAGGAAATTCAGCATTTTCACTATCATTCTCACCATTTTTTACAGATGCACCATAAAAAGCATCCTTTCTGGATGTATTATTTGACCAAAACCGCAAAAAACTACAAAGGGTTGTGAACATAGCGCAGTCCATCTCGTAAACCAGCCTCCCATCCATTGATTCCGTCTACACTTCACGCTGCCTTGGTAAAGCAGCCAGCATAACCAAGGACCCCATGCTCCCTGGACATACTGTTTTACACCTTCTTTTGTTGGGAAAAATATATAAAAGTATGAGGTCACATACCAACCGATTAAAGAATAGCTTCTTCCCTGCTGCCATCAGACTTTTGAATGGACCTACCTCATATTAAGTTGATCTTTCTCTCCATCCTACCTGTGACTTAACACTACATTTGTACCCCCTCTTTTCCTTCTCCCCTAAATACTTTATGAACAGTACATTTTGTCTGTAAAGCATGCAAGCATGCAAGAAACAATCCTTGTCACTGTATCCCAATACATGTGACAATAAATCAAATCAAAGGCGAGTGCATGCAAGAGTCAGGAGATACTGAGGAATAAGCATGAGGAGGACCCAGCAGATGCTGGACAGGTGGTGGTCAGCATGCTGCAAAGCCGCAGGACTAGGGATGCTCTCATTGTCTCCAGATTTGGCACCTGAAGAGAGCCATGAAGCTCAATTCTACCCCACCCCTCGCTCAGATCATTTGTGGGTTTTAAACTCTGCTGTCCCCTGCCACAAAATCAGGAGAGTGATGACTCGTGGAGACGAAAGCTGTGGTGCTCTTCATGATATTGAGAGATCTGACTCCTGTCTTCTTCCAGATTGGCTTCTCTTTCCATCCCTGGGTGTGAGGACACTACCATCTGGCTCACTATTAGTCTGAGGCCTGCGGGAAGATTGGGGAAGGGATGGAGAGGGATTTTGACAAGAGAGAGCAGTACATTTGTGAACTAGCATGTCTCATTCTGGCTGACATGAGCATCTACTTGAGTAAAAGTCTGTAAGGCCTGTGAGATGATGAGTTCTGAGCTGGAAACAGAAGCATCACCATCCCTCATCCCACCTCTAGCCCACCATCCCCAACTGATGAGGATGATCATAGAAAATGAAAGGTACTCAGGCTTAAAGTAAAAAAAAATTAAATCATCAATCTATACATTTGGCATCCCCTTCTCCACAACTAACCCTTCTATTGTAGGGCAACATGGTCGCATAGTGCTTAGTTAGCACTGCTGTCTCACAGGGACTTGGCTTCAGTTCTGGCTTTGGGTCACTGTCTGTATAGAGTCTGCATATTCTGTCCACGTCTGCGTGGGTTTCCTCTGGGTGCTCTGGTTTCTTCCCACAGTCCAAAAGACATGCTGGTTAAGTGTATTGATCATGCTAAATTCTCTTTCAGTGTAACCAAACAGGTGCCTGAATGTAGCAACTAGGGGACTTCATCACCGTGTTAACATAAATCTACCTGTGACACTAATAAATTAACTTTAAAAACTTTAAACTTTAAAATCTTTACATTTCACCTGTTCATTTCTTAACTTTTGGAGGCCTCCTGCTCCTTCTGTTCCCCAAAACCGCACATCAAAAGTGGAGGCAGTCTGTTGGTTTTTTGCTCTGTGGCCTGTGAGAACTTTATCAGCCCTCTGAAGGGCCTGGTCCTGGAGGTGCCTAGCTGACCTTTGATTTTCACTGGTGTTGCCATGTCATCATATTTTCCCAAATCCCAGTAGATGTGTAATGTCAGGAGAGGTAAATCAGAAGGGTTGGAGACTGCCAGGAGCTCCCCAGTGGAAAGTCCTGGTGTATGTTCTGGCACTTCCTCCTTCCTTGGGATGTCCGGTAGACCCAGGTCACTCCATAGAATGGAGAGGTAGCTGGAATGAGATCCAGCTGCCTCACTGTCATCTGGCGATGCCAGTGCCAGAGGCCCTCCATAGTCTGAGCAATGTGTGACTGGGTCAAGTTCTTGAGCGCTACTGCAGGGCCTTTATCATATCCATAAGATTGTTGGACATGCTGTCTT
Organism: Sphyrna mokarran; assembly: GCA_024679065.1. NCBI lineage: Eukaryota > Metazoa > Chordata > Chondrichthyes > Carcharhiniformes > Carcharhinidae > Sphyrna > Sphyrna mokarran. Next base: position 82,296,533 of record JAGIQG010000008.1, read on the forward strand.
GGCTCTAAGTGATGGACAGCACAGAGTGAACCAAGCCTCTTTTAAGGCCTCCTGCTCTTTCTAGCTGTTCCCCCAGACTGCACGTGAAAAGTAGAGGCAGCCTGTTGGTTTCCATACCCTGTGACCTGTGATGATCTTTTGCTTGGACCTCTTATCCCAAACTCTCCACTGTAGCTTTCATCCTTGCAATGTCGGCCTGGGTTGCATGCATTGCCAGCACCATCTCCTGTTATACAAGTCCAGTGGACCCCTACAGATGGCCTTGCGGTTGCAGGAAGGTTCCATTACAGCCCCTCCTGATAAGCGGTGCTTTGCTTCTGCATCTGTAGCAACCATGGTATGGGATTTTCTAGACGATGGATATTTGCCTTTAGGGAAGCTGGTTCCTGGCAGCCAGCAGTCTGCTGACTGTTAATTCGCCTGAAAGTTCCTACCTTCACGCGATGTGCAACAATAGCTATGTGCTGCTCATCAGAAAGTGTCCTGACTGTTAACATGTCCCACCAAGGTTAGTTATTCTGTTCTGGTAGATGGAGCTGATGAAGGCAGTGCTGAAAATTCAGCATTGTCTCCAGAGCTGTGGTCCATGGTACTCTGAAGAGTTGGATGAGGGCTGCGACATCAGATGGCCCGGTCTCATCAGATGATCCAGGAAGAGGGCGACATAGGTAAGCTTTTGGGAAACCTAACATTGTGGGGAATGTTAAACTCACTTGAGATATGTCAGCTGGATAAAGGTGCTTTGGAATCTCATCTGCTTGGGACATTTCAATCTTTCAGTTGATTGCTGACCACTACTGGGCCTCTCTTGTGATTTCCAGGGACCTTTCTTCAAAGGAGGTAGGGACCCTTAATGGACCCAGTCTTTCCTTGCTTCCTCTTATAATGCATGATCTCATCCTCTGGGGAGAGAAAAAGGAGTTTTTGAAAGGATGGCCAGGTGGGTTTGGGGGTTTAACATCAGAGCCACATGTGGGATCTGGAACAAGCCTGTGAGGGATCATGATGTGTGCTAGTGGGAGGTGGGGGTAACACTGATTGGGGTGGGATGGTGCGTGGGAGAAATGGAGCATTCTGAGGGAGATCCTGATAGGCTGGCTGGTTGAAAGCTGGAAGTGCTTATTGTAAGCAGCAGTTAGGGTCAGGAATGATGCTGGGGAAGGACAAGTGGCTACTCAGTCTTGCAGCACTAAGGTGGTGGTTAATTTTCTTCCTGCATTGACTGCATTCTTTTAGGTCAGCCTGTTGCTGCCTACACCGTGGCCACCACCTTCCAGTCTTCTGCCATTGCCTATCTATGCTGGAGAACAGGGTGCCCCTCCTCTCCTTGATAACGTCCAACATCTAGTCCACAACTGCATTCAGGAAGCATGAGGCTGGTCTCCTTCCTACCACCTTCCTGGGTGATGTGACTATGTGGTTTGCAGGGAATGCTTTTAATCTGCTCTCGCTTGTTGCTTATTCAGCTGATTCCTGACTCCAGTGAATCAGCTGCTGCAGGAATTGTGGAGGCTGGGCTGGTCTATTTGAATAGACAGGATGGCTTGTGAACGTCACTGCTAGTAGCAGCATGAATTACTCCTGCTTTCGTGGTGGAGGGAGCACCTAACCTGAAAGGAGGAGAATTCCGCCCTGTGTTTTATAGAGGTTTACAACATGGAAACAGACCTTTTCCATTCCGCCTGTCTGTGACAGCAGAACACAGCACTGCCAATAGTGAGTGACTCTGGTCTCAGATCCAGAGAATACAGATAGAAAATGAATCAGCACCAGAAGATTTTATGAAGTTTATGGAAGTATCATCTGTGCAATAGAACTGTTCAGAATTAAATAATTAAAACTGAGCTTTGTTGTCAAAGATTTCATTTCATTACCTTTACTATGGATACATTTCATCCCTTTGGCCCTTTTAACTTTTGTTGTTCACCTCCCAGCAGTGATGAAAAAGACTGCTATTAAACTCCGCTAATGCTCTGAGATCAGTAACTGGTTAGGACAAAGTTCAGTCTGCAAAATTCAAGCTATATTGCAAGTTGCACTCAGCTGCCAACTGCACTGTTTATTCAGACAAGAGTTCTCCATATGAGTGGTCAACTGAATTTGCAAGGTTCACTGGCTAATTTTTAATGTTGGGGAAATTGGACAGAACATTAAAAAGGCAGAGGGAAATTTGAAAATTGCTTGAGAGGTGAAATGGATGGTCTAAGCACTTTTTAAAATTTGGATTCACACTACGCTGAAGATTTGGCTCCTACAGATGCAAACCCAAACAATCTTAGATGGATTCTTGGAAAGGTTCTTATATTGCTTGGCCCAAATGGGTTCCAGATGTCCATCAATACAAGAATGTCAGTGTAATGGAAGCATTAGTTATATAAATTCACTGTCGTGGAAATTATACATTATGGGGTAGATCTCAACATTCTGCCAAGCCATAAAACTGGGATTGTAGGGTGACCATCCATTATAAAAACTGCCTAACTTTTGGGTAGTTTCAATCATAGGTATCAATCCCTTTTGCTTACAGTGTCATCTTATTCAAGTTCTCTTAAATTGAAAAATACAGACTGTAGCACCAAAAGATATTGGTATTAAAAATCTCTAATTAAGAATTTCAGCAATAGATTAGTCCTCTTACTATAAAACATCTGTGGAAGTTAAATTGCACATTTATGGCTCCAAAGATTAATCACTTTTCTTCCATTTAATGATGTATGCAAAGACAGTGTTGAGTGGTGCTTCAGGAAGGCAGGTTTCTATGATTTATCACTTCATAACTCAACCAACCAATCAACATTTGCAAAAGCAGCAGATTAAATTGCTCAATGCACAGTGGAAATAACAGAGAAACACAGTACTAACAGTCAACAGCTCTGCTATTTGATCAATTACTTTTCTAAATGTGGTTTAGCCTTGTAGGTTATCAAGTATTACAAAAGGGTTTCAGTGCAAGCCCAATCCATCTATTGAAAACAATAACTGCAGGATTTGCAGAATTTATGAATATAGTAAATGATTGTTCAACATGAATGTGACTTGTTTATTCCATTTCTGAAGTCAGATATAGAAATATATGCATATATGCAAAAATATGAGAAATGTAATGGTTTTCATGCTGAATTTATACCCATACAATTAGTGACTCAATAAAAAGCAAATGGACTTCAAGCTATTTTAACTGCACAACTCTATTGATTCTCACCTTTGAAAGGCACTTTTGTAATGTAATCTGAGTTCCAATTTAAAGGCTAGCATGGACAGAACACTCAATAATCCAATTCTTTATATTGTCATAGCATGTATCTACTTCCAAGTACAAGCACAACCCCACTTGTTGGTAGAATCACATCAGCAAACAGATCTGATATGCATCATCTCCTCTGTTATTCAACTCTCATGTATTGAATGCTTCAAATTCCTCTAAAACAGGACTGTTATCATGTAACAGCAACATTACATGATGCAGTGCTTATATCTAAATATATACAGAACATTGCATTTCAGTGAAAAACTAGACGAGGGTGCAAGACTGGTCCAAGAGACGACATTATTACTATCCTCACAAAAATAATAAAGAAATAAATCAAATAATAAACATTTCTATAATTTGCAATCTTATGGACAGCTTTTAGAGACTTTACATTTGTAGAAAAGAGAATATTTCTTGGTATCTCTGAATGATAGGATCATCACAAGAGATAGAAATTCATCAATGGAAGCAATTTGTACCAACAACCACTCCCAGTTAACTATTTATGATCCTCTATATCTATTTCAAATTGAGTTGAAACCAACTGCAAATGAGTTGAAGTAGCAAGGACCACTGACAGGATGCCACCTTCTAGTTCCAATTATTCAATGAATAATAACCGACTAACTCAGCATTGCTGCTATCACTCCACTGCCACAACGTTGGTGAAAGTGTGGTAGAAATTCCATTTATATATTTCATAACAGCAAAACACAAAAAGTCTCCTCACTCCTGAGAAAAGTTTCTTCAATTCTCTTAGTAGCCACAGAGTGGCACACGAGTGCTGCTGCAATATTCTTTCATACAGCTGTCATATTATCAACACTGAGGAGATGGCAAATTACCAGCATCTTTCAAAGCAAGTAGAATATTATAAAATATGTTTCAGTATCACCACTAAACGGGATGGAAGATTTTACAACAGGGGATGATATTATGAGCTGGGAATATGATAAATCATATATTTTCACTTGTAAATGGTTTGAACCATCAATTACGCCATACCTGTGCAGATTGTAAATGGAGGCTTGTTTTTCAGTTTGCATATAGAGAGAAATTAAGGTGATTCAGCAAATATTTTCTTTGACTCCATGGGCGGAATTTTATGAGAATAATTCTAAGTATCTAGCTAGCATGAAAATGGGAGAGTTTAGGTGAGTTTTCATGCCCAATCTAATGGACTTATATATTGAAAATATGAACTGGACCATTTTGAGCTGCTGCAGGCCGCCCCACAAGTCCCATGCCCTTCAGCCTAGTTCTAAACGTCCCACACCCATATGCCCCACCCCCTGACACTGCACAATGGACATTACCAAGGTGCCAGGACGGTATTGCCAGGCTGGCACTGCCAAAGGGGCACCTCCTTACCCTTGGTCTCCCTGGGGGACCACAGTGGCCTCCAATTCTACCAGCAAGGTCAACATAACTGTTCTCCATTCATAGGAAACAGATATTTGCCTCACCAGAAACAGCCTTTCCTGGCAAGGCCATGTAAGCAAGTGAACATGGACGACTGAGCTCACTAAACACATGTAAATTAACATTATAATGAATTACTATAATTTACTTAACCTCTCGCCCATTTCAGCAAGAAGCTGACCTCTCCGGGAATTCGGTTCTTGTAAAATCGCAAGAGCAGAGAAATCAGACAAGATCTTGATTTCTCAGCTCTCGCGCAATTTTACCGGCTCACTCCACCCATCGATGGGCGGAACGAGCCAATGAAATCTTGGCCCATTTGGAGTGATGGTGAATAGACCATTTTTTCACTCAGTCAATTTCACATTCAGATCTGACGTAACACAACTACCCAATGCCAGCCAATTTTCCTCAGTGATTTGATCTCGTGCACAAACACAGTAAGTGTACTACATGACTGTATCAGAGTGTCTGAGTTAAAGTGGGGGTATCGTCAATAGGGATAGATGAGGAGTAGTTGGGGAAGATCACAAGTAACATTTACACTACACAACTCAGTCAGTGACTTCTCCAAGGGAGGATCTAACCATTGTGCTTTGATATAAAAATGGAATTACCATGACTGAATCCCCCACTGTCAACATCCTGGGAGTTACCATTGATCAGAAATGGAACTGGACCAGCCATATAAGTACTGTGGCTACGAGAGCAAGTTAAAAGCTTGGAATCCCAGGATGATTAAATCACTTCCTTACTATCCCCACCCCATCCCCAAGGCCTGTCCATCATCTACAGCTACAAGTTAGAAATGTGTTAGAATATTCTTTCATTGCCTGGATGAATGCAGCTGCAACAACACTCAAGAAGCTGAATACCATGCAGGACAAAATAGCCCATTTGATTGCTATCCTTCTACAAATAATCAATCTCTCCACCACCAACAAACAGTGGCAGCAAAGTGCACCATCTACAAGATGCACTGCAGGAACTTAGCAAGACTTCTTAGACAGGACCTTCCAAACCCAGGACCATGATCATTTAGAAGGACAAAAGCACAGAAACCTGGGAACACCACCACCTGAAGGTTCCCCTCCAAGTCAGTCACCATCTTGATTTGGGAATATATCATCATTCCTTCACTGTCACTGGATAAAAATCCTGGAACTTCCTCCATAACAGCACTATGGGTGTATTGACACTTCAGGATTGCAGCAATTCAAGAAGGCAGTTCACCATCACTTTCTCAAGGGGAATTAGGGACGGGTAATAAATGCTAGTCTAGATAATGATGCCTACATACCATAAATGAATGAAAAATATACCTGTAACCTTTATTTTCCCATCTGTGGAATAAATTTAGATTGATTTTGTTTCAGGTCTTTGATTCTGCCCACCCATTGTGTATCCCAACCATTATTTATCCCAGGTACAAAAGAGAAAAGCTGCTGCATAATGTTTTATTTTAAGAACAAACTTTCTGCTTCTTCAGGTTTCTTATTTCACCATTTGTATTGTTTGGGTTTCTCCACATTCAGGTAATGACGGGCTGTTTGCTCCAGTGCTGCTATGCAACCTGCAGCTGTCTCCTCCCCCTCTTCCACACTTGTATAATTTAGAAATGAGAAATTCACATACGGATTGTGAAAAGAAAAGATATAGAAGACAAGAAAAGACAAGGTTCTGCTACTTAGCTTAATTGCCTGTCTGTCCACTTCATGAGTTGGTTCAATTGGTTAAGGCACAATGATTCCTGGCTTTATTGCAAGGTTTTTTAGTGCTAGGGAATATAATAAGGACAAATGAATAACTATTTTTCTAGTAACAACCTGACAGCAAATCTTAATGGGGGGAGGAAGCATTCAAGCGGCTTAACAAAATATCAACAAACCATTAATTGCTAGATTTGTTATGAATACATTATCTTCTGTGACTTGTCTTTTCTCCCACTGTTCTCCCTTCCATTTTTGAAGATGTAGCATGAAATTTTATGACTTCATTTGGGTGAGGATCATAAAATCTCACCGAAGCCAACAGAGAGTTCCATTCTGTGAGCTGATTCCGGAGCAGGCGTGGTGGTAAAATTCCGGCACTAGACTTCTGAGAACTAATTTTCCAAAATTTTCTCTGATTATAGAGAGTCATACCCATCTGAAATGAAGGTCCTCAATTAGAGTATATATTGCACATGTATTTGCTGTTATTATGATGGCAAGATTCTGCACTTGAATTTCCAATGCTTCCAAAAAGCATTTCTGGTGTGAGAGGATCCACTCCAGCTCTGCAGTCAATCTCCGTTCATCTTACGTTCATGTGCACATTGCATCAGGGAATCTCTGCATTGCAATTGAGAGTAGAAACTGAGCTGACTTTGCCGTTCATCCCTTAGGAGAACTCAAGACAACTTTAAAAAAATTCATTCATGGGATGTGGTGCCGCTGGTTGGACCAGCATTTATTGCCCACCCCTAATTGCTTTAGAGGAGGTGGGGCTGAGCTGTTTCCTTAAACTGTTGTAATCCATGTGGTGTAGGTACACCCACACTGCTGTTAGAGAAGGAATATTGCCCAATTTACTTTGCAGTTAAGATTAATTAACCCAACATACAATGGATGCCAAACTTCAGTGCAATACAGGGTGCTGCCTTCACTTGGTGAAGGTTTTGTTGCAACCAAGGGCACTGAAGGTTATACATGAGAGTACATTCAGCAAATTAGCTGCTGTACAGATATCCTGTGCAGATACATATGAATGTGGAGTTGTAAATGACTTGAATGAGAATTTGATTCAAGGATATTCCAGTTGACATTTTCTGTACCCTTAACAAACAGCTACACTTATATAAGATCACTTCTCAAATATCTCATTTCTAAACTGAAAACCTTGCTCGATTACAAGAGTTTTCTGGCATAGATTGCAATTTACAACTTATTGATGTTGGTTCAGTTGGTGGTGGGAAGCATGATAATTGCATGCTGCCTCCTCACTGAAATGAATCCTGCAGGCAGTCCAGCAAGAGTCGAGCTGCTGACTCTGCATACACATTCAGGGCCTCAGAGTGTACAAGGCTAGCATGTGTTCCAACTCTCCTCTGGCTGTTATTGACATGTTGTCCCTCTAAAAATGGAGCTGCATTGCAGGAGAAAAGGCTGCCAGGATGTCATGTTGGAAAGCTGAAAGTGAAGAAAAATGTGGCATCAACCCAGAGCCAAGCTTCAGTGATGTCACATTGAAGGCACACACTTGTCATGGAAATGGACTCCAGCAGAGGAGCCATGTATCCACAGTGGAGGAGAGGTGGGGGAGGGCACAACAGATCCTCATGCCAGTGCATTTGGAGGATGTAGTGCAGGTGGTGGGAGATGGGGCGAGGTGGGGGGCAATATCAATGCTTGGTATCTGGTCCTGGGGACCTGACAGAGTTCAGGCAAAAATTTAATGACCTCACACACTATGATTAGTGAATACATCACCTTTCATTTACAGGCCTCCCAATGCTTACAAATGGGGGTCCATTGCTCATCCAGCGGCACTCATCAAAACTCAGGATTTAAACCTAAAATTTACATACAGCAATAGCACTCCACCTCACCCTCAAGGGCACTTGGGGATGAACACTAAATGCTGGCCTTGCCAGTGGGGCTCAGCTATCATGAATAAATACATGTTTAAAAAGCTATTGCAGTAATCCAGAAAACCTATTTTCCAATAGATTGTTCAAATTGCTAAGGGTTTCTCCTGGGGAATGGAAGTTAAATTGGCTTAAATAGGCAATCATTATTCTGAAATAGTGCCCCCCTTGATCTAGATTCCCTTATGAGGAGAAATATCCTCTCAGCATATAATCAGTTAAGCCTCTGAAAATCTTATATTCAATAAAATCACCTCTCATTTTTGTAAACTCAATTCAACAGGTTGAATTGGCTCAATTTTCACTCATGATAACCCCTGCATCCCAGAAGTGAACCTGGTGAAACTTCCCTGAGCTACCTCCAATACAAACATCCTGAAATAAGGAGACTAAGTTGTGCACAAAACTCTAGGTCTGGTCTCACTGAAGCACTGTACAGTTGTAGCAAAACTTCTCTATTTGTATACTCCATTTTCCTTGCAAGAAAGGCTAACAGTCCACTTGCTGCCTAATTACTGAACACTAATTTATGAAATTTCTTGTAAGGGAACACCCAGATTGCTCTGTACTGTTGTATTTTGCAGTCTCTCAACATTTAAATAACATTTTACTTTGCTGTTCTTTCAATCAAAAAGGATAACCTTGCATCTTTCCACATTGTACTTCACCTACCAATTGTTTGCCAATTCACATTTATTTAAAAAATATATTTGAGTTCAAAAAAAATCATTGCGAATATAAAGAAGGGACAAAGGGGAAATCAATAGATGCAGTGTGCTTAGATTTCCAAAAGACATTTGATAAGGTCCCATACCAAAGGGACAAGAAAAGAGCTATGGCGTTGTGGGTAACATATCAGTACAGATAGAGAATTGGTTAACTAACAGAAAACAGAGTCATGACAAATAAATCTTCAGGTGGACAATCTTCATGTGTTGGAACACCATCCATATGGTATTCCCCGCCTCTACTTGACCTAACCCAACACCCTGCCAACCACCTCAATCTGACCTCTCCTCCTCACATATACACAACTGGAACCACACCACATCCTTCCTGATGTGATTGAAGATGATGTAGGTCATGAGGTCAACGGGACTTATTATCCTTTTGACCAATAGTTTGGCGAGTAGTTTTTATCTAATAACAATTGTTTTAAGTTTCTCTCTTCCCCCAATTTATACTATTGGAATGTATTTAATGACTTCAAATATGAATACAGATACAAAATATTTGTTCAAAGTCTTTACTATATCCTTGTTTCCTATTATTAATTCCCCAGTCTCATCCTCTAAAGGGTTCACTTTTATTTCAGTTGTTCATTTTTAGAAATGTGTGGAAGCTCTTATTTTCTGTCTTTCCATTTCTTGCTTATTCTAATATTCTATTTTCTCCTTCTTTACTTCCATTTAGTTATGCTTTGCTGTTTTCTTTAAAAAATTGTAATCTTCTAACCAACCATAAATCTTTGCAACATTGTCTGCCTTTTCTTTTAATTTGATACCATCCTTAACTTCCCTGAACATAGAATTCTTTTTTTCTCAACAGAATATATCTTTGTTGAGAGCTTGGAAATACTTCCTTTAGTACCTTCTGCTGCTTCTCTATCAAACTACATTTTCCTCTAATTTCCAAGACCACACCAACTTTTTCTTCATACCTTTGCAATTGCTTTATTTATGTTTAAGACATTAGTTTCAGACTCAGGTTTCTCTTCCTTAAACTGAATATAAAATTCAATTATGTTTTGATCACTCTTCCCTGGAGGATATTTTCCTATGAGATTAATTAATCCTGCCTCATTACACATTACCAGATCTAAAGTAGCCTGTTCCCTTTTTGGTTCCACAACATATCCTCAAGTCTACCTTTTCTAATTTGATTGGTAAAAATCATAATGACTAGCCTTTGGTTCTCTAGGAGGGATTAAGATGGTGGATAGTGTGTATTGATGAAGGATGAACACATTGTGTTTGTCATGAGGATAAATGGTATTCACCAACATAATAATTTTGGCATGATCGCACACCAGCTGCACATTTATGAAATGAAACCCTTGTGATTCCTAAAACTCACCACACTTTCACAAGTGTCCCATAGAGCCATGTGCGTGCAGTTGATAGTGCCCTACTCCATCAGGAATGCTGTTATCCAAGTGAAAGCAATAAGAAGTCTCACAATACCAGATTTAAGTCCAACCAGTTTATTTGATAGTAATCCTTGGTGGTGTTGTGAGACTTCTTACTATGTTTACCCCAGTCCAACGCCGGCATCGCTACATCATGACTATCCTGGTGAAAGCATATAGCCTCTCATCCTTCTTGTCTTCCTCAGCAAAAAGACAACACACTACCTGCATTTTGATACTTTGAGAAAGGGTCATCCTTACTCGAAATATATACTCTTTTCTCTCTCCACAGATGCTGTCAGATCGGCTGAGTTTTTCCAGTATTTTCTGTTTTTGTTTCATATTCCAGCATCCGTGGTATTTTGCTTTTAGCCTCATTTTGAATAGCTGAACTGTGACCACCCAGACACAGCAATGGATGGAGTACTGAGAAATGTCAGTCACTTATTCCAAGAAAGATCTGAAGATTTATAATTCAGAATGATGGTAAACTGGATAGCTATTAGTTGGACTACCTTGGACCTGCTGTGAAGCTTCAGATTGGGTTGAAGGAGATGGCACCTCCTTGTTGAAACTTACTCATGTCAGATATTGCTCCTGCATGAAGCAAAAGTTTTAAACATACTCTCTTAAAAGCCCTTAGTGAGTTGGACCTTCTGTACTTTCTCCCTCCGAACAGAATTCTCTCTCTCCTCCTCAGCTCTATTTCTTGGTCATGTTGCAGTCAAAGAACTGCAACCACAGCCCTCCTATCATGGTCAGGTGTTCTTTGTTCTCCAAGACTGTAAGGAGCAGCTTTTAAAAGACAACTTCACACACAAAACATAGCAGTGCTTGTGTAAACCTGGTCTGAGCATAAGTAAGTCAAAAGCACCTCACCAGAAACTTGTTGACTGACTCTTTAAATAGCTGTGATGCAGGACTCATGTTGCAGCTGAACACTTGACCTTTGAGAGATGGACGGATTTGTTGCATGTACCTGCTTTGCCCAAATTTAGAAAATGTGGGTCATATCAGTCTGTATGGCTGTGTAAATTCATAATCTTGTCATTTCCGTTACTTCTCGTACTTGTGGGAGGCTAATGCAAGTATCCTGCTTAAGCTGCTTTTGCATATGGGTTATATCAAGCACAGTGCACACCCCTAGGAAGGTTTTCAACTTTTTCATCTTACATTTCTTCAGTATTTCTTCATAACTCAGATTTCTGGCACTAGGAATCTTCCTCATGACTCTGTACTGCCTTCAATACTTGACTATCTCACTCATATCTTGGTGACCTAAATTGTATTCAATCTAGCTTCGAGCACAATATATTTTTATCATGACCTCTTCTGAATTATTACTGTACTATTTTGGTGATGTAATTCAATATCTTAATGGCTTCACTATTGGCAGCTGCACAAATTCCATGAAATAGAAGCTCCACCATGTATAATCATTCCTAAATGAAATCTCAAAGACTGGAGTAAGAAGTATAAATGTCACAGCAGTGCATCAGATGGCAGTCTTCTATTATTGGAGATAACGATATTCTGGACGGATTTTGCAGCTATTATCAAGGCAAAGCTGTCATTATTTGCTGTCATTACACTGTGAGGCGAACAGTGAATTTGGTTCCGAACATGCACAGTTAAACACTGCAACTACTGATGCTGCTCTCAGTGATTGCCTGCTCTGCCATAGGTTTCTCTGTCAATGTGGCTGCGGACTGAAATCAATTAGAAGTCACTGAACCAATGCAAACTTCTCTTTTTATGCTGTAATAATGCTGTCAAAATCCTCATCCTTAAAAAAACCTATTCTTTGCTAATGAGGTGTAACTTTTTCCACACTAAACCATAAAACTACCACTGAACACTTCATTGCTTCTGAAAAACTAATTTTATATTTTGATATATGATAATGCCAGTTTTTTTTGAATTTATGATTTTACAGCTGGTGATGATCTAATTTCTAGTTTGTTTTCTGTAAATTTACAAAAAAAGTGAAGGGCAATTGGTATATTTTATCTCTTGGTTTGCCGTGCATGAGATTTCTTCAACGTATTTGGCTATTTAACTTGCTTGATGATATCACTATCAATATCACCTCAAGATACCCTTGATGTGATGTCAGGTGTCAAGTTAATGTTTGGAAAGGGGAAATACACACTGCAGAGGTTGTTGGGGTTTTACGGTCAGTTTTCTTCAAGATAAGAGGTATCGCCTTCACTTCACCATACCATAATATCTAGGTCATTGTTTGGATAATGGAAAAGAAACTTGAAACAGCAAAGCACACATTTTATATAAGTAAAATATTCTGTTCTTCAAAAAAGGTTATTCTTCTCTGTTAAATACAGAAACTCATTATCATTTAAAAACTGAGGCTGGAATTCTCCGACCTCGCCCACACCTGGGATTCTCTGTGGCATTGAATGGATATTTGACTGAGCTCCAAATTCTCCGATCTTGCTGGCAATGTTACTAAGGCAAGGGAAACTGGAGAATTCTGGTCCAAGTATCTTAACGATAATTTTATAATAATTAAACAGAATTCTTCTGACCTTACCTGTTGTATGTTGAAACCTGAGGCTTGTGGTCCTGACATAGGTAACACTTTTCCCAGGAAAGCAGCCACTTGATTAAAAAAAAAATCTTGTTTAATGATAAAACTCTAGAAAGTAATACAGCTATGAGATTCAGATGTAAATTGCCAATTAGCCACAGATTGCATTGAAATTGTGTGAAGGATATAGCAATTAGTACCAGAGATATGTTACACTGGCGAATTATTCAATATTTTTGCAGTGGAATAAGGGGAGATTGCTTGAGTTTTTTGAGGAACTGACAAAGATGATTGATAAGGGTAGGCAGTGGATGTTGTCTATGTGAATTTCAGTAAGGCCTTTGACAAGCTCTCTCACGGCAGATTGGTTCAGAAGATGAGTTGCATGGGATCAGAGGTTAGCTGACAAGCTGGGTCAGTCATAGAAGACAGAGGGTAGCAATGAAAGGATATATTTCTGAATGGAAGGCTGTGACAAATGGTGTTCCTCAGGGATCAGTGCTGGGACCTTTGCTGTTTGTAATATGTATAAATAATTTGGAGAAAAATGTAATTGGTTTGATTAGTAAGTTTCTGGATGACACAAAGATTGGTGGATTTCCGGATTGCGATGAGGACTATCAGAGGATACAGCATGTTATAGGTCAGTTGGAAACATGGGCAGAGATATGGCAGATGGAGTTTAATCCAGACAAATGCGAGGTAATGCATTTTGGAAGATCTGATACAGGTAGGAAATATATAGTAAATGGCAGAACACTTAAGATAGTATTGATAGGCAGAGGGATCTAGATATACAGATACACAAGTCATTAAAGTGGCAACGCAGGTGGAGAACATAGTCAAAAAGGCATACGGCATGCTTGCCTTCACTAGCTGGGGCACTGACTTTAAAAATTGGCAAGTCATGATGCAGCTTTATAGAACCTTAGTTAGATCGCGTTTGGAATATAGTGTTCAATTCTGGTCACCACACTACCAGAAGGACGTGGAAGCTTTGGAGAGGATACAGAAAAGATTTACCAAGATGTTGCCTGGAATGGAGGGCATTAGCTATGAGGAGAGGTTGGAGAAACTTAGTTTGTTCTCACTAGAATGACAGAGATTGAGGGGCAACCTGATAGAAGTCTACAAGACTATGATGGGCATGGACAGAGTGGATAGTCAGGAGCTTTTTCCCAGCATGGAAGAATCAATCACTAGGGGGCATAGGTTTAAGGTGCGAGGGGCAAAGTTTAAAGGAGACGTACAACGCAAAGTTTTTATACAGAGGATGATGGGTGCCTGGAACTTGCTGCCAGAGGAGGTATGGAAGCAGATACAATAGTGACATTTAAGGAGTGTCTTGACAAATACATGAATAGGATGGGGATGAAGAGATATGGTCCCTGGAAGGGTAGAGGGTTTTAGTTCAGTCAGGCAGATGGTTGGAGGGCCAAAGAGCATGTTCCCGTGCTGTAATTTTCTTTGTTCTTTGTACATTTCCGCACTTTTTATTTTATTATTTTATTTTCCCTTTTATTTTATTTCCCACACATTTTATTTCCTTCTTCTTGCCACGTACTGACTACCTTGTAGACAAGGATAATTTTCACTTGTTAGCCTCGAGAATGATTGTTGGCAAGATATTGAGCTATGAGGAATATTAAAGACAATCCCATATTCTCTTCAAGCTGTGAATCTTGACTGCTTTGTTGTTGACATTCTAACCAGATGGTAAATCACTATGGATTTACTGTAAGGCCTATGAATTAGATAGTCTTCATTTCATGGAAAATTTCAGTTTTCAAGGCATTGATTGACATAATGAAGAATGTTCTGAATAGTGTGGCTGAAAGATTTCTAGACTGTTAATACGAAGTGTTACTCAGAAAACCAGAGATGTCACACAGTAGATCTTGTACTTAATAGCAAAGCTAACATATCACATCTCCATAAGGATGTAGGCAGGAAAAAGTGAATGTAATATTATTAGGTTTCAATTAGCAAGTCAGCCAAAGATGATAGTTGGGCATGAGGCAAATAGTGCGATCCACACTCGCCTCCACTCAAGTTCCCCCTTTATCAATAGCTTAAAGCGGCCAGCAGGATCGCACCCAAAATGGGCATGATGTCAATTTACACGCATTAAAATTGAGGTGGATCTGATGGCTGTCTGGAAGGTGGGGAGGAGGTGGGTCAGATGACTGTCTAGTGGGGGGGGGTGCAGGGGCAGAGACATCCATTGCCATTCTGTGTTTAATTAGTGAGCAAGAAGGGTCACTAATTAACCCTTTTTAACCTAATTAACGTCTGTTGCCACTCGGTGGGTGATTGGTAGGGGGAAGGGGGCCGCTGCCGCGATTGGTCTGGGTAGTGCAGAGGTGAGGGGGGGGGAAATAAAAAGGTCTGTAATGTTTGTGGGGGCCAGGAGAAGGCATTATAGGTTCAAAAGGGATGTAGCAAGGGAGTGTTTCTCAATGTTTTTTTACTGCGCATGTGTATTTGAAGGCTCCAATCAGAACTATAAGGTTTCAGGCACATTAATCCCCACCCACAGGCTTCTGCAGAGCAATTCAGAATCACTGCTATTTTTTCAGGCAGTGTGTGTATGGGGATGCCTGAGAACGGGTCTGAAAATTGGATCTGAAACACTCCCAGTTTCAAGTCTGCCCAGCACTTAGAATCAAAATGATAAATTAAGGCCCATTGAGTCTGCAATTCTACAGTGTTTTTGGTATTTAAAAAGCCCACAATTATGACAGTTCATTTGAATAGCCAGAAAATTAAGGCAGAAGTTCTGAGTGCTAACCCTTTGTATTTCTCCATTCCAGAGGGCTGTGGAGGCTGAATCATGGCAGAAAACGATAGATTACTGAAGACTGGTGACATCAAGATTTCTGGACTTACTGTGGGAAAATGGCATTGAAGTAGATGATCAAACATGATTTAATTGAATGGCAAAGCAAGCTTGAAGGGCCAAATAGCCTACTCTTATTCCTTTTTCTTATATTCCTCAGTCTTATTTTCCTTGGAGATCTTCCTTAGTAGTCTAATAGCAGTTTCCTCATTTAAGGGAGTTTCTTAATATCAAGTATGATTCCTCCCCAGCACTGTTACACACTGTGTACAAGTTTCTTCAAAAACTACATTAAAAATAAAGGCTGGCTAAGTGGCATCAGCCAGTTGATGCAAAAAATCTAATGATCCCATCCTGGTAAATTGGTACAAAAAGTTTTAACATTCTGATTTAAGTCTTGTCAGGGGAGATAGTGACATAAGTTGTAGTTAGTGTCCTCTTTAAGCAGAGTGCCATGACCTGGGTTAGTTGTACAGTTCTTCAATTTAAGGATGAAGAATGTAATGTGCCTAAGGAAGAAAAGGGAGAATGTGTTAGCTTGCCTACCCTGGTCAAGTCGTCGCATGTCTTGCAGTAGGCTTTGAAGATTTGGATCATGAGGGTTGGCACCTAGTGCCACCTCCTTCCATGTGACATGAGAGAATCTGTCTGAGATTCCCCCTGCTTAGTCTCCTTGGGTGGTTATGAAGCTGGTTTCACTGGAAGTATGCAACCGTTTCATTCTTCTGTGGTCTTGTCCACTTGTTCATGTCAGATACTCCAGTGAAAGACAGTTTTGAATGTGAGACAAATCACTTATGAGCCATTCAGAACAGATAACTAAATGAACTGAATAATCCAGACTTATGAGGTATCTGCTGCACCCTAACCGGCAGCTGAATCTTCAGCCTAAATTGGCTATTTTCTAAGCACCCTCAGCAAAGTATCCTCTGTTTTGCTCAGGATCTGTGCTAAAGAACCAACCATGAATATCTAAATGACATGCTCCCACTCATGAAAACAGAGTCAACTGTGCCTAGCAGTGATGGATACAACTCCCAACTCAATGGTACAAATTCAGTGCAGTTCACCATGTGACATTTTGGAGCTATCTTTTTTTCCTCTTGGTGTCAATTAACAATAGGTATCAAATGCCACCACCAAGCCCCAAACAAATATCCCACAGAGCTTAGCACCATAAACTCTCTTTGTGTCAAACATCAACACTCGTATTAAAACAGAAAATGTTAATGATACACAACAGACTAAGCAGCATCTGTGCATAGAGAAACAGAATTAGTGTAGGGACAGAAAGAATTTTACCAAAAATGACAAGAGTGTTGTTTCTGGCTCCAGAGAAAAGACTGGTTTTCTCTTCAGATCTCACAACACTGTTTTATGCCATTATGCAGGCAGGAGGGCCTCAATATACCAGCAAAACTTGGCTGCACCATCTTTAAATGGTGCCCCGATCATAACAGGAATAAACTTATCCTCCAGTCCACTATGGAGGTCTGAAGGATTACTCTCCTCACTCCTTTGCCATCATCAGTCATTGACTCCTTCCCCAATTATCAGCCCGTTTCCCCCTCCCCTCCAGTTGGAGCCAGCACCTACCTATCCAGCCCACAATGGTCATCATCAGCATTCTCTGCTCCTCCATGCAATCCCAGCGCACACCAAATCTGAATGAATTTCCACCACCCTCTCCCCACTTCACCATGAGGCTCCCTTTGGGGACTGTCTCTCGGCACACATTGGCACTGTGACGTTGGCTTTGGATTGGTGCCAACTGGCAGTGCCAATCTGTGCCAAGGGGCAGTATTGGGTGCATTGCCAGGTCACTGCCTGGCCTTGTTCCACTCCCCCAGTGATTTTCTTCATTATTACGCCCCCGAGAGACCCCAACAACAGATGGACCTGTTGCAAATGTGCCGGCCTGGCAGTGCCCGCTGAATATCCAATGAGGGTAAAGGTCTAGAGCAAGTGTTTCATAATGCATGCTGATGTATTAAAATGAGCTTTATGGGTCCCACAGCATGTTTCACATTATTCTGCCAAAGAGGAGGCTGGAAGATCAGAACTCAGAAACTCACCTGTGTGCATTGTACTTTCTGAGTCTCTCTGGATTTTGAATGCATGCTTCCATTCCCATGGATAGGAAGTGAGGGCTCAAAATCAGGTCAATGAATTTTCAGAACTGGAAAAGTTAGAGTTATAACATATTCTAATAAACTACAAAAATAGGGAAAGGGAGAAAAAGCAAAAGGGGTCTGTGATAGGGTGGAAGCCAGGACAGATTAGAGAACAGAAAGGGATGATGCAGCAAGGCAAAGGAGAAACAAAAGACTGGTGAAAAGAAATGAAAAATGGAATCATCACGGACAACCGTTGCCTGAAAAAATTGGACAGAGATTTTGATTTGCAGTTGCACAACTCAGTGTTGAGTCCTGATTGGTGTACAGGAAGCAGTAGTAGAAGAGCTACTGTCCTTCAAGCTTACAGTGAGCCTCGTTGGACTAGTGCAGGAGGCTGAGGAGAGAAGGGTTAGAGTGAGAATGGGATAGACAATTAAAATATCAGAAGTTCTGGGTCACAGAGATAACATAAGAACATAAGAAATAGGAGCAGCAGTAGGCCATCCAGCCCCTCGAGCCTGCCCCGCCATTCAATAAGATCATGGCCGATCTGTAGTGGTTGAGTACCACTTTCCCGCTTTCTCCCCGCAACCCTTAATTTCTTTGTCAATCAAAAACCTATTCACTCTTGACTTGAACACATTCAGTGAGGAAGCCTCCACCACTTCACCAGGCAGAGAATTCCAAAGATTCACTACGCTTTGTGTGAAGAAATTCCTCCTCAACTCTGATCTGAACCGTTCCCCGCCCCCCCCTTAATCTTGAGGTTGTGCCCTCTAGTCCTGCTATCTTTGCTAAGCGGGAAGAATCTCTCAACCTCTACCCTATCCATCCCCTTCATTATCTTATACGTCTCTATAAGCTCCCCTCTCAGCCTTCTAAACTCCAAAGAGTACAAACCTAGCCTATTTGGTCTCTCCTCATAATCCAACGCCTCATCCCCGGTATCAACCTAGTGAACCTTCTCTGCACCCCCTCCAAGGCCAATATATCCTTCCTCGAAATTGATGTTCTGAAATTGATCATCAAATCTGAATTTGATCTTCTGATGCAGAACAGAGAGGTAAATGCAATATACTATATTGAAAGAGGTGCATTGGTTGAACTGTGAAATTTTCTATAATGTACAAGATTCCAGAATTGGATGAG
This sequence comes from Sphyrna mokarran, assembly GCA_024679065.1. NCBI lineage: Eukaryota > Metazoa > Chordata > Chondrichthyes > Carcharhiniformes > Carcharhinidae > Sphyrna > Sphyrna mokarran. The sequence goes on from JAGIQG010000008.1 coordinate 82,315,614, forward strand.
TGGAGAGATCTCAAAGGCTTATCAGACTGGTAGAGATTACAATGAAAAGGAGAGATAAAGTTATAGAGGAATTTGAAAACAAGTATGAGGATTTTAAAAGTATATCAGCAGACTTACTACCAGTGTAGACTAGCACTTGAGGGAGTGGAAGCTGAAAAGGATCTGCTATGAGGTTAGATACAGGTAGAACTTTGAATGAACACAAGTTTTTGTGGGGCAGAGGATGGAAGTGGGCTGGGAGAACATTCAAATAGTTAAGGTGAGAGACAACAAAGATATTGATGAGAATCTCAGAAGCAAATTAGCTGAAACAGTTTCAGGGTCTCACTCTCTCCTCGTTAAGAAGGTGTGAGTAGAGACAAGCAAGTATGTTATGAGGGAAATAATTTTGCAGGATTCTGTGGATAGAACACGGGAACGGTTCTGACTGCTTTGCTCTAGAGATAATTGGCATGGATTCAATGGGCCAAATGGCCTCTACTGTGCCATTGTGACTCTAAGATCCTTCTTAAAACTTACTTTGTTGTCCAAGTTTATTTTTATTTTCCTTCTAACTCAATGTCAAAATATTTCATAGAGAATGTTTCAGTTAAGAATCCTAGGAAGTAATAGGATAACTATATAAATGCAAATTATTATTCTTCCAAGAGTAAAAAAATCAAAAGACGTGATTTAAGTTTAAATCAGCTCACTGAAATGAACACAATTTGCCAGTAAACAGGATGTTGGTCTATACTGAGATTACTTATTGATTATTTACGTGTATGTTTCTAATATAAATATCTAAGCAGAATAAACAGTGCAGGTAAAATGATATCAAACTATGTGGTTAGATTAGTAGCATTGAGACAAACAGCTTTTAAAGTACTCTACTGAAAATGTTGGGAAATGTCAGCGGGTCTGACAGCATCTGTGGAGAGAGAAAAGTTAACGTTTTGAGTCTGGATGATCCTTCATCAGACTCTCAGACCCAAACTGGCAGTGTGGGGTGATTTCAATGGGAAATGGCACTGACAGCAGCAGGTCCAGAGCATTCCACTGCCAGCGGATGGCAGATGCCTTCTGCTGCTTGGAACAAGCAGCTGGGAGACTGGTAAACCCTGCCCCAAGTGTATTAATGTGCTGGCTTGCTTTGTGTGAATACTTCAATGAAACTGGCTGCTCACCTGCTGTTTGACAACATTGGTGTTGCACGTCAAAAGATTTCCTTTCCTTGGTGACAGATACAAACTGCTATCAGGAAAGGAGAAAACCACGCCACAGAGACTATGAGGCTTTTGTGGACAGCTTTTGTTAAGCTCTGCCATTGAATGCAAAATTCAGCCCAATTATTGCTCCAAGAACTGTCACATTAAAGGTGGCAAGCGTCGGGTCATATTGGAGAAGTGATGAGTTTCATTCTTCTACATGCGCGTATCTAATAATTTGAAAGAAATTATCCATTTGTGTGATACCTTTCACTCTTTCCCTTTACAATAACCTGATCTGATGTCAGATCATTTCTGTTTATTATGTACTGCACCTTCACTTGGATGCATTGCAGTATTTTCCATTGAACCAGCCAGTGAATTAAATTGGACGCACTGGGCTTTGTTGTCCATCACCTGACCCGGAGAAAGAACATGGACTGCTTTTCGTTGCCCGGGATTTGTACTATTTATGACCAACATCTGAGTATTACCCTTCAGCTGATACAAAACCTGCACAATAAATGGAAAACAAAAATGATCAACCATTTTAGAAATATCCAAGTTCACAGAATCCTTAACTTCATATCAAAATGTAAATACAAATTAGGAAAGTCAATGAACCTATCTTTAATACAATCCATTCAAAAGACATGATAATCCTTCATTATCACCTGATTCAGAAGCCCAATCCCATGTTGATCACTCATTGTATGAAGAATGTTTTGATGTCAGCCTTAAATTTGGGTTTTGCTAATGGCAAGTTGTCCTGCTATCTTAGTGTTCTGGTTTAATACAGAGGTAAAGTTAATTCAATGAAATATTTATTGCAAAAATTCTGATAAAAATTGCACATAGATATCGGACAAATCAGTAGGAAGCATCAATTACACAGAAATAATGTAATAGTGAGGTCTAATATCATGGGGCTTGCTCTCTAGTGTAGCTGCTGTCATTGTGAAGTTGTTACTCTTTGCCTCTGCTATTAACATCAACATCAAACATCTCTGATGTGCCACAAATATCTTTTGTACCATCTACCATGTCAACAAGGAAGGAGCAAAATGGTGTGTTTCTTTGGAGGCCTTGCTGCAATGTGATCCTGGCAAGAAGTGGGTTAGTTGTTGTAGCCAAGGATAGTCTTCAAATCTCACCCATGTTGATAGTGTCTGGATGATGGAGATGGATGATTATTTGTGGGCTACAATATTTGTGGCAACAGTGGAGGAGTCCACTATCCTCAATATACTTAAATCCTCTGCAGTTCATTGTTGATAAAAATGATCTGTTTCTGCCCCACTACAAGTGAGGATCACATTTATTGAGGTCCTGGACGATATACAAATCAATTTTAAGTCAGTAATCGGCAGAAAAAGTGAGCATTTAAAAATAGAATGGCTCCATTTCCTTCTCCATTGTTGTCAATCTGTGGTTGGCTTTGGCAGCAAATTAGCCTCCAAACAAGTAAATAAGCTCACATAGCTCAAGAAGGCCAGTTAAATGTTTCCTCTAGATTTTGTAAGAAGATTCTCAGCTTCTGCTTCCCTTGGTTCTAGCTGCAAGAATTTTACAACTCTACTTGAACATTTTCACTTATTGATGCCAGGAGACAGTCTCGGATCTTCCAGTTTTAGTCCATTCCCCCATTAGCTAGCTATCACTTCTGCAGGAAGCATCTGAGCAGCAGCATTCAAACGATGCTGCCCCACATTGGTTTGCTGTCCACTTCACTTGAACAAGCAAATGACTGGCCATCTACTGCTGTTGAAGAGTTCCCAGATATCCTTATTATGAATTCCTGACATTCATGCTTATACTCGAAGACTTATTAATCACAGCAGAGTTTCTAATTTGACGAGTGTTTGCTTTGATATTTTTATGAGGTTATCTTAAGTTATTCTTTTTCTGTTTTATCAATTTCTATCTGTTTATTTGACAGAATGAATGAAGTGAGGGAAAGCTTCTGCTTTTAATGGTTCTGTCTGATTGACACTTTCCTCAGTTTTTAAGAACTGTAGTTTCTTTTCAACATAGATTTTGGAATGGGTATTTTTTCCCTCAGCATTTCAAGACTTGCCATTATTATATGGCTCAATGATTTTGTACATCATGCATAGTGGGTGACTGGCATAGAAATGTAATTGAGGAGGATTGGAAAGCCATGAAGGGCACTGAAGGGGCACGGTCATCTTTCAAAGGTTCCAGAATCATCTGTGATTCACGATTCCTCTGAAAGGCCATGAACCCCATGGAAAGCAACTGGTCCAGATGGGATACTCAGTCGTACACTCAGATCCTGCGCGGATCAGCTGGTGAGGATATTCACAGACATCTTCAAACTCTCTTTACAACAATCTGAAGTCCCTATCTGCTTCAAGAAGTCAACCATCATCCCGGTACCTAAGAAAAACCAAGCAATGTGCCTTAATGATTATCAGCAGGTGGCTCTGACATCCATCATCATGAAGTGCTTTGAAAGGATCGTTATGGCACAAATCAATTTCAGCATCCCAGACTACGTGGATCCACTATACTTTGCCTACCGACACAACAGGCCCATAGCAGATGCCAGTTCCCTGGCCCTGTGCTCAACCCTTGAACATCTAGATAACAAGAATACCTATGTTAGACTTCTACTTATTGACCACAGCTCAGCTTCCAACACTACTATTCCCACAAAACTCATCTCCAAATTCCATGGCCGGGGCCTCAGCAGCTTCTCTGTGACTGAATTCTGAATTTTCTAATTCACAGACTACAATCACTGAGGATAGGCAAGAACATCTCCTCCATAATCATTGTCAACACTGGTGCCCCACAAGGCTGCGTTCTCAGCCCCTTAGTATACTCCTTATATACCTATGACTATGCAGCTAAATTCCCCTCCAATTCAATTTTCAAGTTTGCTGATGACACACTGTAGTGGATCAGATCTCAAAGATGAGACACAGTACAGGAATGAGATAAAAAATTTGGTGAACTGGTGCGACAACAATAATCTCTCACATAATGTCAACAAAATGGAGGAGATTGTCGTCGACTTCAGGAAGTGTAAAGGAGATCATGCCTTTGTCTACATCAATGGGAACGAAGTAGAAAGGATCAAAAGGTTCAGGTTTTTATGTGTCCGGATCACCAACAATCTGTCCTGGTCCCCCAATGCCGAAATTATAGTTAGAACCCTTTTCTTTTGGAAAAAAAAATAAAAGTCAGAGGTCACATACCAATGAACTCAAGAACAGCTTCTTCCCTATTGCTGTTAGACTTTTGAATGGGCTTACCTTGCATTAAGTTGATCTTTCTCCACACCTTAACTATGATTGTAACACTACATTTTGCACTTTCTCGTTTCCTTCTCTATGAACCGTATGTTGTGTCTGTATAGTGCGCAAGAAACAATACTTTTCACTATATTTTAATACATGTGACAATAATAAACCAAATCAAATCATCAGAATCTGACCTGATTCCAAAAAAACTGTGGATGGATATGGGTGGCTATCTGCATAATGGAACTGGCCAGGTTAGGAGTACAGGATCTGGGCTTGCACCAACATTCTTATCCTACAAGATTGGCCACAGTTGGGAATTTGGGGTAAGAATCCCAGCATTGGGTTTCGTTGACCATTTTTAAAACATCTGCCTCCATTCTTATACTCGGAGACCCAAAACTTTGGACCTAAATTTATGTACACACAATAAAGTTCCCATAACACAAGACAGTAAATGTTGGAAATTTAGCTTCTTCTGAACAGCTTTGGATTATGAGCCCGACTTGCCATTATTGCTGAATTCCTCTTGATATTTAAAAACTGTATCTTAATTTGCTTAGCATTTTGCTACTTTAACTATGAACTTTTACATTTTAATTTTCATTTTTAATTTTGGAACATCACAAGACATTATGGATTTGCAACAAGATCTCAAATTAGTTACATGTGATTTAGTATATCATCATAGATTAAAAGTTCAGGCAGCTTGTTTTCCATTTGAAGCTCAAGATGAGAAGAATGCCTTGTAATTATTCTGTGCCAGTTTTTACTAGTATATGTTTTAGAGCTTGCAAGGTTGTTTTTATTTGGTGTCATGTGTCATGATTGCCATGACACTACATTCAATTGTTTGCTGATGAGAATGGGCTGGAATTTCTTGGAAAATTTCAATGTAATTACAGCATACAAGCAGAGTTACACTGATGCTTTTTTTTATATTTTGGCATGGTCTTTGTAGCACAGAATCTGGTACACTAAAAAGGAGAAAAGTTCCACATTCTTAAACATGAATGTGTCCATTTTATGACAGCATTTGATGCATAATGTAAATGTTAATGTAAATTTTGGTGTGAACGAGCGGGACTGAGGGTAATGTGGAACTCACATCATGGGGTGAGTTTCCCAAGTAAGGGAAAGCTGGTTTGGGTGTGTGCAGGAAGTTAAATCCCCTAAATGTGGATTCAGGATCCCAATATCACTCTGGGTAGGTTTGAAGGCAAATGGGGAACCCTGGTGCAGCTGTCAGGTAAGTCAAAGAAGTCCAATAAACAATCCATTTCTGTTTTAACTAAGAATTCTGACTTTAACAGCTGAGTTTTTATCTCCTCAGCTGTCAGCCACTCAATATGGTCACCAAGGTGAATGCCTCATATAGTTGAATGGATTAATAGTTATGATAATGAAGAAGTGATGGATATCATAATGTAACAGTAACATCAGCAGTCATGTGACAGACACTCTGTACAGCAGATGGAATAATATCTACCTAAGAGAGATGTGTCTACCTAATAACTCATCATGTGTATAGTGTAAATAAAGTAGATTTGAAGTAACTAATCTGAATCCAACCAGAGTTACTCAAGATAAGTAACAAGACCAACACACAAATATGGCAGCAGCAGTAGTGACACCAACCTAACAATGGCTTAATGACATGGCGAGAAAGCAGAAGCAAAAATCTGAATATGTATCTTTGTGCGAGGCACATTCAGAACTGGTAGTGATGGCAGCACCATTCGAGTACTCACTGCCCTTTCCACAGCCTTTTGAAAACTTTCAGGGTCCAATGAGAGGCCAGATTGGGAGTTAAGGAAGAAATACTTCTTAAAGTTTCGAGCACTGTCAGGTTTGCATGACAAAGAACAGCAGCTTCAATGGGGTTTGGGTTCGTCGCCAATGATGTCCTCTTGAAACAGAAGTTAGAAGAGATCACCCTGGTCTTCAAAACTGTCCTAAAAATGTTTGTGTGTGTATTTCAGCCCAAATCAAAACCTCATAATCAATTGATGGTTCAGTACTCAAGGCAAGCTAAATTCAAAGAGCTCAATCAGGCTATAATCCATTGCAACACCAAAGCCCTAGGTGACACTGTTAGATGATAAGCACAAGGGTGGCAGCCCTACCTAATCAAAAGCCTGCCAAATGAGCTAAAAGGTGGGAAATCCATTGGCAAGCACTTTGAGGTGCTGATGCTGCAGTGTAAAGAAGCAGCACAGATGGCTAGAGATACAGAATGTTTCCAATGCAGAAAAGCAGAACACTTCAAGTGCTTAGAACATAGAACATACAGAGAACAATACAGCACAAACAGGCCCTTCGGCCCACGAATTGCGCCGATCACATCTACCAATCCACAGACCTATCTATAACCCCTATCCTATTCTTTTCCATATACTCATCCAGAAGTCTCTTAAAAGACCCCAGTGAGTTTGCCTCAACAACCTCCGACGGCAGTCGGTTCCATTCACTCACCACACTCTGAGTAACAAACCTACCCCTGACATCTCCTTTGTATTTGCTTCCTTGCACCTTAAATCTGTGTCCTCTCGTACTGACCATTTCAGCTCAGGGAAACAGTCTCTGAGAATCCACCCTATCTATCCCTCTCAACATTTTATAAACCTCTATCAGGTCGCCTCCCAACTTATGTCTCTCCGGTGAGAAGAGTCCCAGCTCCCTCAACGTATCTTCATAAGGCCTGCCTCCCAATCCAGGCAGCATCCTTGTAAATCTCCTCTGAACTCTCTCAATAGCCTCTACATCTTCCTATAATGAGGCGACCAGAACTGCGCACAATACTCCAACTGGGGTCTGACAAGAGTCTTATAGAGCTGCATCATTACCTCCTGACTCCTAAACTCCATTCCTCGATTAATGAAGGCCAGTACACCGTACGCCTTCTTGACCACTTCCTCCACCTGCGAGGCCGATTTAAGAGTCCTATGGACCCGGACCCCGAGATCCTTCTGCTCTACAATGCAGCTAAGACTCCTAACCCTTATATTGTACTTCTTCATCCCATTATTCCTGCCAAAATGGACCACTACACATTTATCTGCATTGAAGTCCATCTGCCACTTCTCCGCCCAGTCTTGCATCCTGTCTATGTCTCGCTGCAACTTTTGGCATCCCTCCAGACCATCCACAACACCACCGATCTTTGTATCGTCGGCAAACTTGCTAACCCATCCCTCCACTTCCTCATCCAGGTCATTTATGAAAATGACAAACAGCAGGGGTCCCAAAACAGATCCCTGGGGCACTCCACTGGTTACCGACCTCCATGCAGAACAAGACCCATCCACAACCACTCTCTGCCTTCTGCCGCCAAGCCAGTTATGGATCCAAAAGGCCAAAGCCCCTTGGATCCCCTGCCCTCTCACCTTCTCCAGAAGCCTTGCTTCTGTAAATCTAACAATTTCAATAGTGATAGAAAACAAGAGAATACTTATGAAACTATTCAAGAAATTGGATGGAATTACAGAATTCCTAGGGAACTAAATGCTCTTAATCAAGACCATTGGTCAGTCACAATTGAAGACTAAGGCTTTTCCACGGAGTTTAAAATTGCCATTGAAGCAGGTGTTAAAATTTCATCATCTGGACTGGCTCCAAACAATACAGCTCTATTCATCAGAAATTAAATTGCAAGGTCCAGGTAGGGCAAACCTTTAAGTAAAAGGTTGGCTAATTACTACCCTTCACTGCAAGGTGTGATAGCTTGTTAAGATCCTCTTTATTGTTTATGATCTAAGCATATCTTTGATCAATGGAAATATCTTTATATAATTGAGCTTTCTGGGGACAAAAAACAGATGATAACCTATAAGCATGACAACTGGATATCGTTCATGGAGGAATTTCCAAAGTCATGGATAGAATCAGTAGATTTTCATTCTACAGCAGGTTTATTCATTGAGTGGTAGTTCACTCTCCATTACAGAGATACATCCTAGATCCAAGGCTGAAATTGAGATTGTGAATCTCTCCTTATTTTGAAGCTAGGCTAGAGGATGTGAATAGAGAAGGTACTGCAGCAGACAGTGACCATATTCAAGACCTTTTGGACCTTTCCTGAAGTTGGTTATGAGAAAGAAATCATTGTAGCACCTAGTGACTATTGGAAGATGAGTCCTAGAGGTTGGTACATTATTTAAAACTACTGTGAAAGTATATGAAGTCTCTGGTTTCTTTTTTGAGCTTTGTGCTACTGAACCACCAATGCAATGTCTTGTATATTGCTGGTTGACCATGAATACTTAGAATCATAGAATCCCTACAGTGCAGGAGGATGTCATTCAGTCCATTCAGCCTGCACCAACAACAGTCCCACCCAGGCTCTTACCCTGTAACTTTACATATTTAGCCTGCTAGTCCACTGACACCAGGGGGAAATTTATCATGGCCAATCAACCTAACCCGCACATCTTTGAAGTGTGGGAGGAAAGCAGAGCACCCAGAGAACCCCATGCAAATATGCAAAGAAGATGCAAATTCCACACAGACAATGACACAAAGCTAGAATTGAACCTAAGTCCCTGGCACTGAGGCAGCATTGCTAACCACTGAGCCACTGTGCGACTCCCATATCCAGAGAAAACAAAATGTTCGATTTCATAAAGGATCACATCCTCAGAGTATTCATGTGCCAGAATCTTATCCGTTGTCCGCCTGAGGCTCTTAAGATTCTGCCCAAGGTCAATGGAAAATGCCATTCTGCAAGCTGAGCCCGCCCCGATTCTGGAGCGGGTGAGGCACTAAAATTCCAGTCATAGAGATTATTAGCTTGGCTGAAACTAAGTTGATGTCCACACTTCAATCTCATCCAAAAATGTTCTTTCCACTAAAGCTATCCTTCAGCACAGAGCCAAAGCAAAATCTTCAGAACTTCTACAAGAATTCATACTGGAGATCCATTGTATTGGTGAAAAAGGTGTTATTTCTTATCATGACACAGTCTTCCCATTGACCACACCGAAACAGCCTCATACCAAGGGAAGTGTGGCAATGTTACCACGAATGTTGTTGCTGTTCTTCTCATCACTCAGATTTGTTTAGATCTCAGTGGTTGAATACCATTATTGTCCTCAGGGCAGCAGTGAATGATATAGCTGAGCAGATTTTGTTTGGAATTGAAGATGCTTCATCTACTCAGGCATTTCTCCAGTGTTTTATGAAGGAGCAGAAGATTATCTAGCAAATCCTAATTTATGCTCTTCCAGTTCATGATACTGTGCTTCCAGTTCATGACAGTGCAAGTATCACTGTCCTTCAGTCTTCTCTCTTCAATCTTCCTTTGAAAATGTTGCATGGTATTTACAGTTCAGTCCTGAATACCATACTCCTGTTACCAGCAGTCAATTTTGCTGATGGTGATGTTCTCCACACAATAGTGGGAGGTTGGCGGAAAGGTGGGGGTTGGGGGGCATCAAGAAAGGGAGTGTAGAAGTATAGAAGAAGGAGTTGGATAGAACCTGTAATGGTAAAAAAAAGTTGCAAAAATGTAACATAAATTGTTTAGCATTATTATTAAGGAAGTTGATATATTTGGAAGAAGGTGTAGTATACTGGGTTAATAGCTTTGGAAATAAGTTAGTGATGGGTATCATGATGTCAAAGTGATTACAACAGTCATGTGCTAGTGGTTTTGAGAAGCAGATGTAGTAGTCTATACTCCAGAGAGATGTGCCTGACTAACAGCTTATCATGTATATAATGTAAATAATCTCCTCCGTACTGGAGGAGGGTGCAGAGCAGATTCACCAGGATTCTGCCTGGGATTGATTATTTAAATTATGAAGAGCAATTTGATAAGTTTGGGTTGTTTTCAATGGAGCAGAGAAGACTGAGGGCGACCTGATAGAGGTGTACAAGATTACAAGCAGCATGGACAGAGTGGATAGGGAAGCAGCTGTTCCCCTTAGTTTAAGAGTCAGTCATGAGGAAACATAGGTTCATGGTGAAGGGCAGGTGGTTGAAGGGGGATGTAAGGAAAAACCTTTTACCCAGAGGGTGGTCACAGTCTGGAATGTGCTGACTGGGAGGATGGCTGATATGAGTTGGCTCACGTATTTTCAAAAAAAGCTGGATGAGCAGTTGGCACATCATAACATTCAAGGCTGTAGACCAAGTGGTGGGAGATGTGATCAGGTGGGAGGTCAGGTGTTTCTCATGTGTTGGTGCAGACTCAATGAGCTGAATGTCCTCTTCTGCACTCTACGAAACTAGTTTTGAAATAATCTACCTGAGGCAGACTAATTACTGAAGATAAGGTAGGCCATGAAACCAAGTCACTAAACACATAACAGGGAGTTCTTGTGTGAGCAGGGTGATAGCCTTCTTAAGTTTTTCTCCATCTTGTGGTTTCTACAGCCTCAAAACTCCATGTCGGGTAACCATGCCTATATTCCTTTAATTTCCTTTAATAGAGCTGATGCTGACCTTTTCTGATTGGCTGGATATCCCAAAAGTAGGATTCTAATGCCATAGTTCATTTAAAGAGCCTCTGCAAAGCCAGATGACGCTGTTGCTACAGCAGGTCCCACTATCTTGGCAGAAACCAAGATTTGAAATTTCCACTCCTTATATTCCTTTAAGTTTAAACATTGAAGTTTCCAGCCATTTAACCATGAGTATTGAGCACAGTATGTTTAAAAATGCACATTTGCAAAAGCTTCACAAAATGACTCATACTGGAACCTTAAAAATTCATCTGAAGAATCAGAAAATACAGTGCAACTGCTGAAGAGAATAAATAATAACAGCTCTGAATAAATAGTCACAATAAACACCAGAAAAACAATGGTTTTTACTGCTGCAACTAAACTTAAGGATTCATTTCCCATCAATTCAAATTTAGAAAATTTACTTTGTTAGCATAAGAACCATTACACTGTGTTAATGGATTAATAGTTGAGTGTATGTAAGCATAAAAGACATTACAACTAAATGTATTCCAGCCAACCTTTTTCAACATGGTTTCTAGCTCAGGTTGCAATATAGCAAACAGACATGTAATTCAAACTGATTTTTCCTCTTCTAAGATACTGAAGCAAATGCAATGCATCCGTGATGCAGTCAATTACCTCAGCGCAGATCATGAATTGAACTTGGGACATTCTAGTTCTGTATCACTTCAGGCAGTGAATTTAGCTTCTAAACTATTGATAGGAATGGGCAACAAATCTATATCCTAAGTTAAACCACTGTAAATCACATAAACTGGCATTTGGCAAAATTGTGCTTAGGATGAAAAAGTTATGAAATGAGGCAACTTACCATCCACTTGCAACGATGGTCAGAGCGCTAAATTTTTATTGTTTACCTGATGGGATGGTGTCCAAAGTATTTCAGTTCAATAGAAATTGAAGCCAAGTTACAAATGTTTACTCTGTCTGCTCACTTGCTTACCTGGCATAGGTTATGGCTGGAAATAGGGAAGTCACATGCAGGTGGATGGAAGGGCTGAAGAACAGCAGTTAGTGGTCTTAAGGGTTGCTAAAAATGGAGTAAATACAGAGATACATAAGAGTAATAGTTGCTTATGCGTGTTTATCAATCAATCCCACAAATTAGTTCCAGCTGTGTCAATGGTATGTGATTAAAGGGTTAGGTTTTCAACAAAGTTTCCTACAAAGTTTTCAGGGTACTCAAAGTAATTAGACTTCAGCCGATTCAAATACTAAAATATTGAAAAGACAACATGTCTTTAAATGACCTCCATTTGATGGCACTGTTAATTGTTTTACTATCTTTATCCCCAGCAAGATAAATCTACCGAGTAAAACTTACTGTTAGTTAAAAACCTCAATGAAGAGAAATTTCAGATCATGAAAAGAACTTAACCATCTGTACTAGTTATAGACTGGATCCTGCCATACAATGTCTTCCATCCTAGGAATTTTCAAACTAGCAAAATTATTAAAGTAGGAGATATCTTATTACTTACTAGTGTCAAGAGTAGGCTTACCTTAACACTGCAATTAAGTTATTGTGAAAATCCTCCAGTTGCCATTCTCCAGTGCCTGTTTGGGTACTCTAAGGGAGAATTTAGCAAGGCTAATGTACCTAAACAGCACATCTTTCAGACTGAGGGAGGAAACTGGAGCACCAGAAGCAAATCAACCAGACACGGGAGAACATATGGACACAACACAGACAATGACCCAAGTCAGGAATCAAACCTGGGTCCCTAATACTGTGAGGCAGCAATGCTAAGTTATAGCAGAAACAACCTTTCTTCAGTTTACCAGCACTTAGAATCCTAACTTAAGAATTCTAGGGTATTAGCATCTATGTGGGGACTTGTGAGGATATAAGTATGAGATTACAATTTTTTTACACCTGCTATGACTATTTATTATAAGAATCAATTATAGTTTATATTATAGTAATAAATACCATATCATTGTACAGGCATTGGCTACAAGAGACATAAATATTTGATACCATATTCCCTTAATAAGTGAGTATTAGCTATAGTTAAACAAAGATGATTATAACATGCCATTATACTTTAAATTTCCATTCAGTATCTAAATCCATTTTAATTAATAATTAAATATTCAAACACATATTGACTTTAAGAAGATTTTACTCACAATCCAGTATAATTTCTTCATTAAGAGGAGTTGGTAATAAACTCTTTTTTTAGATGCCTTTAACTGAATCATTGAGGGTCATTTCTGTTTTTATCATTTAATTTCTGTCAGATGTGTTTGGCTGTATTCCAACAGTAAGGCATTCAAGGTTCTTATTAATTCTTACATTTCTGTGTAGCATTTTCCTTCTTGGCACTAATTCAAATGCGGTATAATGTATTTTGTTTTCTCAACTTCTACTAATTTAATTAACACCTAATTTTTTTATTAAATGGGTCATGTTCTTTATAGTAAGAATTACACACTCCAAATGGCTCAACTAATGAATGGAGGTAGAGTATGCCCCTTTCTGCCACTCTTTGATCAAAAGCTGGCTACAAGAAATTTGCCTTTAATAGTTCATGGACAATGTTCCATCTGTCTCCTTCTGTAATAAGTGGTAGCTCCCATTGACCAATTTGTGATATTGTTAGCACATCGAGGTACAGAGCTATGACTACTAGATGATGAACGCTACAAAGAAATGAACAACCTGTCAGGATAAAACAATGAAGCAAGTGTTGTAATGCACCAAGATCTCTACAGATTACTTCTTCAGATTTATTGTAGCACTGTTGAATTGTATCAACACGTATAAAAGTCTATAAAATTCAATATCAAGAATATGTACACATGTCAGTAACTAAATAATACTCTTTGTATATTACCCATTAAATTGCCCAAAATAAAACTTTTACATGAAAGTTGGGAGGAAGGCTTCAGAAACTAGTTGCACAGAGCCAAATTTTCTACAGTAAAATGTCGCAGTTGGATTAGCTAAATTGAATGGCACGATCAAAATTTATGGTATCAGGAAGTAAGGTTCATAGGAAATGTACAACTGATGCAAATTTTTAATAATAAAAAATAAATTGGTCAGCCAGGATTGCTTGCCATTTTGTTAACAAACAAATGATTTTGAATTACTGGTCAAAGTATGGAATTCATTATAGTGAATGTTAAGAATGACCAGAAATAATCCATGTGGCACAGGTACCTCTTACAGTACTGAGGGAGTTCTAGGAAATTTGACCAGTAATAAACAAGGAATGGTGATTTAGTTCCAAGTAAGGCTGGTGTATTTTTGGGGAGAAACCTTCAACATGTTAATGGTGCAGAAGTCCTCACAAGTTGCTGCAGTGCACCTGATAGATCGTACATACACATTGCTGCTATTGATGGAGAGAGTGAATGTTTAAAGTGGTGGATGAGGCATCAATCAAATAGGCTCCATTGTTTTGATTAGTATTGAATCTCTTGTGTTGTTGAAGTTCCACTCATCCAGGCAAAGGAGAGTACTCCGACACATTTCTAATTAGTTCATTATGGATGGAGGACGGGCTTTGAGGATTTTGGAAATGAGTTACACTTCACAGAATTACAAACCTCTGATCTGCTCTTACGGCCACAACGTTTATATGGCTGGTCTACTTAAACTTCTGGTCAACGGTAACTCCCAGGGTGTTGATGGAGACCATTCAATAATGGTAATGCCATCAAATGTCAAAGGGAGATGGTTAGATTCTCTGTTGTTGGAAATTGTCATTAACTGGCACTGTGAGGTACAAATGTTGCTTGTTACTCGTCGGCCCAAGCCTGAATGTTGTCAAAGTCTTATTGTACGTAGGCACAGACTGCTTCAGTATTTGGGAAATTGCTAATGAACGCTGTTCAATCCTAAGTGAACAGCTGAATTTCTGACTATATATTGGGATGTTTGAAATATTCTATCAATCTGCTTATATCTACTAACTTCAGTTTCATCTCTGATAATTAATGCCAGTATTATTTATAAATTCTCAGTCGTCCCTTTATACTCTATGTGTTTATATTCCAATAGAAACTGTAAGTCAACTGCATATCTGTAATATTCATACAATTTGATCCCACCAGTGTTTTACCCGATTTGACAGCTGAGGTTATAATGGATGAGCAATCAAAATCATTGGTGTTGTGTTGATTAACTACTAAATGGATTATTTTTACAGGATTACTATCTATTCAACTGAAATAATAAAGATAAAAGCACCCAAATGGCCAAATGAGGTATGAATCATACTGACAGAGATTACCGAGGGGCTAACACTGCCTCTGAGGGGAGAACCCTGCTCCGTGGAAAGATGATGCTGCGGTGAGATCTGCCTGCTGATTTCATCTGTCAAGACATCAGATATTGGGCTGTCTACTTTAGATTCAGTGGCAATGCTTGCTACAGCTTCTCTGATTTCTGCCTAAAATCAAAAATCAGTTATTACTAACTTCACATCTGCAAAATAGATAGCATTTTGCATTTCCAGAGCAAAGACTTAAAATCTTTAAAGGAATGTACATTTTCATCACTTTTTATAGCACCCTTATCATTACAAGACTGTATATTGAAGAGTTGGGGCAGTGTAATTTACAGTCAAAAACTAGAACATTGCAGATGCTTAGGGTTGCCAACCTTTGTGGAATTGCTGTAAGTCTTCTGGAATTGGTATCTATCTCCCCGTTGCTATTGGAAGCAATCAGGAGGATTTTAAATTGCTAATTTAAGCAAATAAATTAATATGCACAATTAATTGTACACAGAAGCTTATTGTTCATTATCGAACAGTGACCTGATGACATATTTGGCAGCATGATAACATAAAATATGAACTGATATTGAGATGGATACACATACTTTCAGCACTAATAAATGTCATTGCCCATTTGTTTCTGCCAGTAGGTTAAAGCTTGTGTAATTATAAAGAAGACTATACATTAGTTGTGCCTCTCATTCAGAAGAAACTTTAGCTATCTTGTACCAAGTAAATGTTTTGGGAAAACTGTAAATCGCAGTGGACAAGCTGCAACAGGACTATCTGCAGAAGTGACTCCTAGTAATGAAATAGTGACCATCATGTTTCTGGCTACTGGTATGCTTAGTGGGAGGCTCAAAGGATTGCTCACTAGCTGCCTCTGAGGTTACTGCATTGTGAGCAGGTAAGTAAATGGTCCCCTTTGCAGGAAGCAGACATGGGTGCAGGACCACAGTCATGGCGAAAGAGCACATGTAGACAACTCACTGTCTGCCCAACATGGGAATAGAAACACTGGAAAGGAACCAACAGCACTTCTGCCTTGTCCTAGCAGCACTGACCGGCATGTTACTGAAGAATGGGGAGAAAGATAGATCCATGGTATTGGGTGTCAGCTCATCCTTTCCTGAATAGCATCCAAGAGTCTCGCTCTGTTTCCAAAGCTGTAGCCACTGGCCCACTGCTGCTGAGTTGCCCCAAATGACCCCGGCAAGGATGGCAGACAGGAATCCTCCACTCCAGCTTGGAAAGTGACACTGAATCACCAGGCAGACAAAGGATCAAAGGAAGAATCCCGTGCCTGCTGTGATATGCTAAATTCTTTTAGTTTTTTTTGCTCTTACATTAAAATAATTCCAATTTCACTGCAAAATCCTCGTAGATCTCAAGTTAGTTACATGTGGCCATCATATTACTTGTCTCTGTGCAGTGGTTCCAGTAAGGAAAGCAAGTCCCCATCGAGAAATGGACTTGCTTTCCTCAAGTCAGTCTTTCTTATCATTTCTGCCAACATATGATCAGTCAGAGTTGGCAACCTTATAGATATTTCAAATCTAAAATAAAAATAGAAAATATTGAAATACACAGCTGATCAAACAACATCTGAAAGAAACAAAGTTAACATTTTAGATGACCCTTTATTCGAAAGAGGAACAGACAAGAGAAGTTGCCTCCATACTTGCCAACAACTTATCACAGCTCTAACATTTTCCATTCTGATGAAGCATTGTGAACCTGAAATTTTAATTTTGTTTACCTGTCTACTGATGTTTCTGGCCTGCTGTGTACTGCCAGCATTTTCTATTTTAAATTCCCAACAGACTTGAACTCGTAAACACTCCTGTATATAAATAATTACATTCTATTTATAGTTTGATGCAGAGAGACCATATGGTGATTGTGTGGGAAATAAGAAATACAATAGGAACAACCCCTTTGCGGTTGCAATTGAAGCATCATGTTGCAACAGAGTAGAATGAATTTTACTCTAACTCTGCTTCACCTGATCAGCAGGGTTTATTTAAAGTTAAGTTTATTTATTAGTGTCACAAGTAGGCTTACATTAACACTGTAATCAAGCTACTGTGAAAATCTCCTAGTCGTCACACTCCGGTGCCTGTTTTGGTACACTGAGGGAGAATTTAGCACGGCCAATGCACCTAACCAGCAGGTCTCTCAAACTGTGAGGGATCTGGAGCAGCCAGTGGAAACCCAGGCAAACTTAGGAGAATGTGCAGATTGTGCACAGAGAGCCACCCAAGGTAGGAATCAAACTTGGGTCCCAGGAGGTGTGAGGCCGCAGTGCTAACTACTGTGCCACCCATGATAACATGTTTCTGAAAGGGAAATGTTTCAGTTCATGGGACTGATGTCCCTCACTTTCGGACAAAATTAATATTATGTACTTTTAAAGTGTTTAGCAAAATCTTTTGTTATATTTCATGTTTGTAGAAGATATGTTTTAAATCACACCAAGTTATATCATCTGTCACTTGCAAGTGACAGTCTCATATCAAAAAAGATGCCTGGTTTTTAATTCCTTTCTAAACCCTCAAAGTTGGTACAGCTCATCTACACAACGTAAATATTCCTCTTTGATAAATATCAAGAAGTCAAACTAAATTTGTAAATCTTCCAGTTGTAGTATATTGATGCTGTTCAGAATCATTTGGATAAAACAGAAGTAAATTCTTTGAGACTTACTATTTATGATGGATTTGTTTTGGAGATGTCACACTACACTTCCAACAGGCACTCATGTCTAAATCTGGGGCTGAAATCACATAACCCTCTGGCATAGAGTGTAAGCAGGAAAGTCACTGCTGGGACACAGATATGCCAGGTACAACTGGGCTGAGATTTTACCATGTATATGTTATCTTGTGTATATGTTTATCCATGTATATGTTTTCCTGTGTCTATGCCTGTCTTTCACAAGATTATTAGGATGACGGGAGCAGAAACTCATAGACCAGAGGTACTGCAGCCCTTGCCTTGGAATTGCCTCTTGGGAAACAGCCAGTACATCCAGAAGGAAGAGTCTGTGGAACGCATTTAAGGACAGAGTCTTGGGTCATTGCCCTGAAACAATGGTCAAGAGTACATTTTTAAAGAGTCCGACTTGGTGAGCCTTGTGTTTTAAAAGTGGAGCAACCTATTAACTGGTCTCACCATTAATGCCATATTTTACAATCAACTGGTGCAGGTGGGCATCTAAAATGCACTCCTAATGCTCTCGTGCATGTAAGATGACCTCTCTCACCGAGAGCATATAACCTGGCATTGTCAGTGGCAAAGGTTGCCAGTGAGCGCTCAGTATAGTAACAGGAATGACTTAGCCATGGAATTTTAGCCCATTTGTCTGTGATGTACATCAAATGTGTCGATAATAGTCCTGAGACCTTAATGATATTGATAAGTTGTCATAATCATGTACCAATATCATGTCCATAGGAATGGGCACTTAAGTCCTTTTGTTTTAAATCCACAAACAACTATGTTGCATATAAGAATGAATGTGGCCATTTCAGTAGTAATATGTCATCTGAAAATTATGTAGGTAACAGAGAGTTTCGAATAGCAAACCCAATCTATTTGAACCACTGATGAAGTGAACACCAGTTTGTTTGCCAGTTAGGATCTTTCCTCATTTCAGTTTTATAATGCAACTCAAATGGAAAGTTGTTGAAAGTAAACTGGATATTGCCACAAATTCATATATAATTTGGAACTACTTCACTGACCTGTGGAATGAGTGTAATACTTACTGATTGTTCAGGTAATTCCATATTATTCTTGTAAGAAGCAGTTACTCCAGCACAGCAGTCTAATTCAAAACATAAAATATACTGGAAATAGTCTTTCTGCAGGATCAGGAATTCCCATATGCACACCCACATTTGCAGATGTTGGGTCCCTCATTTTAAATGAAAAATGAAAATTGGATTTCTCTTTCCACATCATTTTCATTTGGCAATGTGGGTTTTGGAAGTTCATTCAAAGTACACATATTTGAGAGTTTGTGAAGAAAATAGTGTTGGCCGAAGAATCTGGATCATACTGAAAGATAAGTAGAAAGTGTTTTTGCATCCATAGATGTCACTATTGGGTGCTGTATTGTCATGTAGATCCATTTTATTACAGTAATTCATTATAGTGATCTATTCTTTTAAGGTAGGTTAACACTCACATTGAACAGCATTGTATATTTGTTCACATACATTACAATGCCCTTCCAATGAAGAACGCACCATAAAGAGATCAGAAAATGTTACAAGATGTCCTTTCAGTCTTTTCTACTTTGATGTATGTAAATGACTCTGGCTGATGAAAAAAAATAGTTTCAACATGGTATAGATGAGTGATTTGAAAGAGCACTGACTGACATAGGAGGTTAGAGGCATGAGGTGTAAGGAGCCTTGAAACACAGTGGGACATAGGATACTGTGTTAGGGAATTGAGGTGGGCCATTCAACTAGCCTGCTTCTGGAAACACATACAATGCAGTTCACAAACTGTACTGCAAACCTGTCTGAGTATGAAAAGACAGAAATAGCATGTGAAGTTATACATGAATCAGGTGTAAAGCTTGTGAGACTCGGTTGTGTGCAGATCAAATTTTCCTGAGCCCAGAGAAAGATTCAATCCCAAGGTATCAAAAGATTTACAACCAATTCTTTGCTTCATTATCGTCTATTTCTACCACTACATTGTTATCAGTGTAACTATCCCTTCATGCCTAAGGCTTTTTCTTAAACTCTAATATCTTCTTGAACCAACTTAGTGCTTTCTTAGCACTAAGCTCAGGAGGTTGAGCTTTGTCTCTGGATTGTTACCAATGGAGTTTTCAAAGTCTGATCTGTAACTTGTGCTTGCATAATAGATGACCTTGCAGGACCTCCCTCTGGTGTTCTGTTTTCATTTATGAAACGATCACTTTCCTCTGATATAATAGTCAATGACATCGTTGGCTTGTGAGTCTTTACCATAATCCTTAACAACAGTTTTAGCCTACAATCTTGCCAGCTTTCTGTTCTTGATTAATTTTGCACAGAACCAACCATTCATCAAGTTTCCTGTTGTCATCAACCTTATTCAGTTTGATCTGATTCTCAGCATAGAAGACTCTATCTGGAACTTTCCAAAACAAAACTGACTGCCCAATGAATGGGCAGGAAAACAGGAGAATTTCCTGCCTGTTTTTTGGGCATATTTACCTGAACGAATCTCTGATACTCTAAGCATTGCAGAGTGTCTTAGTGTGATTCTTGGAGTCACTCCAAGAATCACACTAATCACACTAATACTCCGCACTTGGAGTATTGTGTGCAGTTCTGGTTGCCACATTATAAGAAAGATGTGGAGGCATTGGAGAGGGTACAGAGGAGGTTTACCAGGATGTTGCCTGGTATGGAGGGCAGGTCCTATGAAGAGAGGTTGAAGGATTTGAGGTTGTTTTCGTTAGAAAGGAGGCGGCTAAGAGGGGATCTTATTGAAGCATATAAGATGATTAGAGGTTTAGATAGGGTGGACAGTGATAGCCTTTTTCCTAGGATGGAGAAAGCTAGCACGAGGGGACACAGCTTTAAATTAAGGGGTATGAGTTATAGGACGGATATCAGAGGTAGGTTCTTTACTCAAAGAGTGATTAGGGAGTGGAATGCCCTGCCTGCAGCTGTTGTAGATGCGCCAAGTTTGGTGGCGTTTAAGAGGTTAGTTGATAAGTATATGGAAGAGAAGGGAATGATTTAGTTAGGAGGGGCATTGCTTTTTATTTTGGTCGGCACAACATCGAAGGCCGAAGGGCCTGTTCTGTGCTGTATTGTTCTATGTTCTATGTTCTTGCTGAAGAGTGGAGGACAGGGCCTATTCCGACCCAAGTGGCCAGTAGCATAGTACTGAGCAGTCCTATGTGTGTGTGCTGATCTGTGTGGAAATCGGCACATGCACACTGGCCCTCAAACACTGGCCTTCCCTGGACTCTCCTGATCATTTGCCTTCCTGACTGCCCCCTCTCTTCCCGATTGCTGGCTTATTGATCCCCAGGTCAGCCCCAATCTCTGCCTCCCCCAGGCCAACCCTGTTCTCTCCTCCCGCCATCCACTGACGGTTAGCCCTGATTGCCTTCTCCCTCTCTCTCCCATCAATCCCAGTGCAAAGTGGCAGCAGATTTCCCCTCAACTGATTGTCCCTGCAATAGGCCCCACCCT
Organism: Sphyrna mokarran; assembly: GCA_024679065.1. NCBI lineage: Eukaryota > Metazoa > Chordata > Chondrichthyes > Carcharhiniformes > Carcharhinidae > Sphyrna > Sphyrna mokarran. Next base: position 82,336,984 of record JAGIQG010000008.1, read on the forward strand.
TCAGTAGGCCTCACTCCTTTGGCACTGCCCAGTACCTAGCCGGCAATCGCAAGGTGTCTGGGTTTCAGTGCCAGTTTGCCCCTGAAGCAGTGCCAGGCTGACACTGCCCAATAGGCAATCCTTCTTTCCCCCCCATCTCCCGAGAGTGCATCAATAGCCTCTGTCCCTACCAGTGGAGTGGGTCCACATGTTCCCCATTAGTGGAGTGCATTTGCAAATTCTGCTGGTGGGAATCACTCCCGGCGCGGTGGAGAGGTGAGGGAAGCGGGCTTAGAGAATACTGTCCTGGGCCTGTATTTCAATGATGTGATAATCAGATCCATACTGATTTCCAGTGCAGAGCTGCTTGCGCTAAAAAAAAGCACTTGGAAGACTCACAACTGCATTCATGAACGATCATGAACTTTGCACAATGCCCTTTGCTGTTGTCTCCCGGAGCGCAGCAAGCTGGGAAAATCCCAGCGTACCTTTCAGAGGCTATAATAAAGGCTCATTGAGAATGTGATAATGTTATCAGAGATGTTCAGCAGGTAAATCAATTTTTGTAAGATCCCCCACATAAAAATTAAAAACAAAGGTTGAAAGCGCAGATTGTTCTACTTATAAGACTAAATATATTGCACTAGCCACTGTGGAGGTTGGAAGCAGTGAGTCAACAGAATCATTAGGTTGTGAATAGTGTATTGATTTGGAATCCAGCCACAGATTATTTTACTGATATTTAACAAAACAAGGAGATACAAAAGGAGTAATTTACTATTTGTATCAGCCATGCATTGTAGTGTATTGAACTATAAAATGTAAAGAAGTGGATGTAGTGATAGCAACTTTGGTTCTGTTGTTTATGACAATATCTAAATTTCTATTATGCTTCTTACAATCATTTTACCCCATGCTCATAATTCATTGAATACTCAAGTGGAAACCAAAGAGTATATAATGTATTCCATTCACAAGAGGGGCTTTACCACTCAACAATTATCTTCATTATTGATTGATATATTGGACTGCTTCAGAAGATTTGTTTGTTGAAAACATAGCTTAATTGGAATAAGAAAATTTCAAACTGGTAAACAAAAGCTTGAAATTACTGTAATGTGGATCACAATGGAGATTTTATGCATTTTATTTTTTTGGATGACTCACTAATTTCCTTGTTGTATTTTTGTATTTCTTCCATTAAAAAGGTGAAATCAGCAACAGGATGGAGATAGAAAAACCCCAATGTTATATTGTCAGAATATTGGTTGGAGGCAACTTACTTCAAAATAAACTGTGAAAACTGTGAAAATACTACATCACATACTATGTGCCACTTTCCAATTTGAGTCTCTGCTTGTGATTAATGTCAGAGGGCATGTACGCAGTTGGTAGCCTTTTCTATATCTTGTAAAGGTGCTTTAAAGTTTAACCAACCAGAGCTTTGATCATTGGAAGTTAAATCCATCCTTATGACTTCTGATAACTTTAATTCTTTGCTACTATTTAACTTCTGGTGGAGATCTCTCTGATATGAGATGGGGACCAGCTTATTTATCTGTTTAACATTATTGATGTATTTTGTAATATTGTAATATTGGATGATGTGGCACCATAATCTTCCAGAAACCTTTATTTTTAGTCATTCATAGGTTATGGGCATTGTTAGCAGGATTGCATTTATTGCTAATCTCTATTTATCCTTCAGAAAGGTGGTGAGCCACCTTCTTGAACAACTACATTCTATGTGGTGTAGGTACATACACAGTGTCAAATTATTGTTACTTCTGGTTTTAAATAAAATGTTTATTGTTGATGTCAATCAGGTTGTATTAAGTGTTGTGTACTCCTTCACATTAAGAGAATTACTGAAAACTATTTTTGACTGTCTCACTATTGTAGACATGTTCATGGCAGAAGAAATCATCGACCCTGTTGATAGTATTCTAATATGATGCTGCACTGATATTGTCACTGGACTAGTAATCCAGAGACCCAAAGAAATGCTCTGGGATCAGTGTTTGAATCCCATCATGGCAGATGGTGAAATCTGAATTCAATAAAAAAATCTGGAATTTAATAATGACCATGAAACCATTATTGATTGTCATAAAAACCTATTTAGTTCACTATTATCCTTAAGGAAGGAAACATTACCTGGTCTGGTTTATATGTGACCCCATATCCACAGAAATGTGGTTGATTCTTAACTCCCCTCTAAAATGGCCTAGTAAGCAACTAGGGATGAAAAATAAATGCTAGTCCAGCTAGTGACACCCACATCTGAAAAGTAAATGTTTGAAAAGTCCTAAAAATGGATAAAATGTTTGATGCGCAGACTTGCAGAATTGTGACAGAAAGAGTGACCAGGACTCTGGGAAATTTGAATCAACTGAACAGCTGATTTTCCATATTCTGCTCATATGGAAAAGAAAGCCTTTAGATTATAAAGCCATGCATTTGTAGATTAATATACAGCCCTCTTGTTCACATTCATTCTTTGTAAAGTTCCATTATAATTTAGGGCAGAGATTTTTTTTAATTATATACCTTCAGTGTGAGTTGGTGAACAGGATGGTTGTGTGGCTCCAGATGGTTGTCCAGCATCTAACCCAGTAGAACTGTGTTTATCAACACTTACATTGGAAGAAATGAGTGGACCTTTAATAACCTGAAATAAATCAGAGTATTAGCTCAATGATAAATAGTCAGACATAGAAATTCTGTTTAACAATTTATTAGATCTTATATCCACTGGACAGTGTTATGAACCTGCTCTCAATTGGCAGAGAATTATTCATAGAGCTTCATCAGTATCAGTTAAGTCAACATTGAGACCTCATAGCTGTTACTAGCTTTTTATCTTTTGTCTTCCTTCCTACCTTGAGGCTCTTTGGTAATGCTTCTATAGTAAACAACTTGAGTTGATACTTACAGTTGTGAGTATTAATTCTCATCATGCCCCATCAACTTGTAGAACCACCACCTTTAAGAATAGAAGAATCTTTAGGAATAGGAAAAAGACCATTAAGCTCAATATGAAAGCATGGAAATTCACAGACATGTGTGAAAAAGATAGTACTTACAAGTTGAGAAGTAGGGCAGAATTCTCTCCAAAAATGATAAAAGTATCATAATGGCAAGAAAACTGGCACGTGCCAGTGTCTCAGGTGCACATCACATGACAATTGTCCTACATTAAGTCACTTTTTCAGGGAGTGGTGAGATGTGCCCCAATGCTGGAGGGGGTGGGACAGAGGGCAAATATGTCAGTGATGCCAGTGAACTTGACTTTAGAGCACTCAGACACCATTTTGCTAGGGTGCTCCAATCTCACACCCATGAACATTGGGATCACCACCCCCCTCCAGTAGTGGCATGTTTTTCCACCCTCTAACATGGGTGTCCAGCGTTAGAACATCAAGGCCCTCCCAATGGGTCCCCCATTCTGACTCCTGACATTCCCACTTCCATGTAGAAAATGGGGAGATTGAAAAACATGTGTTGAGATATTTTGATAAAACGGGAAGGCATGTTCCAACATGGAGTTAGAATGAAGATACGTTGTGAGAGGATCACCTACCAAACGCCAAGCTTTCTCTTATATTCTATAGACAAGTTCAAGAGACGTATTAGAAGAGCTCTCTTGCTAATGGAGAAATATTTAAGTCTTGGATATACACCAATTACCTGGCCCAATGTTTTCAAAACCGTGGGTTTAGGATGCATTAGGCCTGATTAGTAACCTGATCACTTCATTGAATTTGAACAAAATCCTGTAGAAAGTGTTAAAATGGATAGTATTGCACAACTTTTAATAGCACTTCATTCCATTAGCTTTATGAGAATTGGTATTGGCCGCATAAACTTCATCCAGGACTATTAAATTCTGATTATTTACTGTTCAATTATTGTAAACACAATCAATAAAATTAAAATGATATTCTTGCTTTACTTTTAATACTGTGTGGGTCGCTTGCATATCAGGATGAAGATATTACTTATCCATCTATCTCTTAATACCCTGAATACATTAAAAAAGTCCAGCACTTTTATTCTCCACTATCTCTCAACCCTCTCTATTGGCTAAATGGCACTCTGCCGATTCAATATCTGATTCTGGAGGAATCATAGTTTTCTCCAGTTGAATGTTCAGAAGACAAAAGATGTTTTGATCTTCAAAACATATTCTATAATGTAGCTATTTCAAACTATCCCTCCATTTTACCTACATCTCAAATTGCACCAAACTGTTTAAAATCTTGACAACCTATTAATTCTGATCTGAATGTCTAACCCTTCAACACCACAAGCACACATTTCCATTTCAATATCATTACATGTCTTTGTCATTGCCTCAGCCCACCAGCTGCTAAAGCCCTCATCCCTGCCATTAACATCACCTGATCTGACTATTTCAATGCATTTGTGGACTGGCTCCCAACTTAAGCCCTTCATAACTTTCATGTCATTTAAAATTCTGCTGCTGATAGTGCTCCAGAATGATATTAAGTAGGAAATGAATTTGACCACAGGAAGAATGCAATAACGTAACATGGAAATGAAGATACATCAGGCTGTTGATAATTAGCTTGGTCTCTCACTAGGTACATTTTAAAAGGTAGGTCTAAAATTTGAGAGGAAGTAATGGGATTAAGAGATAATTCATGGTTTGAATGAGACAAGGCCTTTGAAGGTGGAATCAAAACAACAATTGTATTTAGGTTATACCATTAACACAAAAAAATTCCATAATATTTCTGAAAAGCATTATAAAACAGAATTTAACAAAATGGACCACAGAAAGTAAAAAGTCAATTTGAGATAAATAAAATATCATTCGTTAAAATAAAAAAGTAAAATTGTTATTTCCACAAGATTACAGCTGCTCTTCTTTATGTGAGTGTGTGACTGACTGTGCCATATACCGCAAAACAGTCAAGAAGGATAAAAATGAATAGACTACCATGGTCACGATCAATACAGAATTTGTAATTTTGATTAAGGTCTTTCAGTGTCATGGCAGTGATGGGAAGCTGACAACAAACAAGAAACAATAAATTTGTTTGACCTGACTACCTTCTTCATCGATCATGAGATCATTATTATACTCTCCAACTACCTGCTCAGTAATAAATTAGACAAATTTTCTTCTCAATTACTGTCAGCAAAAGCAAAACTCACTGTACCAATATTTGTTGAATATGGATTTGATTCCATCAACTTGGATGGCTAAGGCACATAGGGAGCATGTTGCCTGCATGTAATAATATCCCAAGACATGAGAAACATCTTTTTTTAATGGAAGACAGTTCCCTTTCCATGCACAAATGATCAGGAAATTATTGAAGTATTAAGAGAAAAATTACTAAAGCTTACTGAATTACTGAGTCCTGGTTGAGAGCCCAAATTCCCATTAAAATGTTTTATTTTTTTTATTTGAACAGAAGAGGGAAAACTTTGTTTGAATGACAACTTTATCAAGTTACAATAAGCATTTTGTCCGTAATCTCTTTTGTTACCAACTCAGCATTCAAGTGCCTATAATTTCTGTCACTGATACTTTGTTCACACTTTTAAAGGGCTGTTCTAATAATAGTGTTTTTTAAAAACAAATTAAGAATGGGTATTTTAAGCAGTTACACATGCCACTGTCACAATATTGTTCATTGGTTCTGTACAGAATGTAATTGGATGAATGGCACGAAAATGACACGAGTTGGCATGGATGTTGATGGGCTATTGGTGATAGTTAAAGAGCTTAAATTGGCATGGAACTGGCCTGGGGAATGAATGGGAGAGTAAGGAGGTGAGATTTAGAGAGCCTAAAATGTAATCAAAGCAACGAGGTTTAAGTCCTAGAGAATCATGGTTTTCCTTTTTAACCATCCATCTCATTCGTCCCTACAATCACCTCTGATTTATTTCTGGAAATGGTGGGCCTGACACCTCACACCCTTTCTCTACCATAATTCTGCCCCCCACTCCTCCCCACTAACAGTATGAAAGTTGGGTCTGACAAGGCACTTTCTAAGAAGGAGGATCTACCAAGTCTATAAAATTTCCTGACTTCAACCATTGATCTTGAAGATGAAAATCTGTCCCTTAGTTTACTCAGAAACTGAGTGGGCTAGTTCCCTTGCTTGTTTTAGTTTCCCTCTTCAATTCGGATCTGTCTCAAATAATAGACTTTGAAACCACATAATCCATATCGGTATTCAGTACAATGTGTTTAATTCTGATCAATGAGACATCCAAGCAGGAGAGAAAAGCCATAAACTGATTCCTTACACTAAAAGACTGAACTATAATGAAAGACTGAGGAAATTTATATTTCTTAAACCTGCAAAAAATGTATCTGTAAATGTTTAGAATTCAGTAAAATTTTAAGTCTGGAAAATTGCTTTCAACAATAATGCAAGATCAGGTTTAAACTGATAAAAGACAAACATTGGACTGATATCCGGTAGCTGTTCAAAAATGTTCAATACATAAAATAGGCTTCCGGATATAGAAGTGAAAATGAATACTCTGGAATTATTCCAGGAAGAGTTAAATGCTACATTGGGGGAATTTTAGGTTAGGGACTTTCTGAATAAAGTAGATTAATAGGGGCCAAATGGTCTTCCCAGTAATTATTTTGTCATCTTATGAACTATATATATAATAAATTCAATGAAATAATAGAAATGATTCCCAGGATGCAATTTAATCATAGACCTCAGGCAACAATTGCAGACAGCTTGAATTATATTATTAGATTATATTTTTAGCACACTTATTTTGATGTGAGGATCTATTGCTGCTGAAAAGCTTAAAGCAGATTGGTAGATCTTATAACTGACACTTCCTTCTTTAAAGACAGAATTCATTTCCACCTACTATGCCAGCTGGAACATTGCAAATGACACTGCAGTTTCATAAGCGAGCTTCCTCAAGGACAGTCAAACTCACTTAATTATCAGATTAATTTGGAGTGCAACCCACAATTGAATTTAAGAAGATGGGATTATATTTGCCTTCCCTATATCCTGATGAACTTGTATGCTAGCTTTATGTGATATATGCACATCTAGCCCCAAATCCCTTTGTTCTGCAGTTTTAGGGAACTATAAAAAAGCCATCTGTATTTCATAATCCAGGCTTGCCACAGGAGCTTACTTAACTGCCAGGGAAAAGAGCCCACAATCTTCCTTTCAATTCTAAATGGCTGAAACATTTAACCATCATGCAGACCCGTGAGATATGAGAGATGGGAGTTATGTGGCATGGACCTCTGACTTGTATAACTAATAATATTGTACTTCAAAATCTATTGTTTGCTATCTACAAGCAACCTCATAGAAAAGGAGATCTGTGTCCAGGTTTGAATACCTGGCCCATTGTTTCTATACCATAGTCTGCAAAACTAATTCATATCACATCCTGTGAAACGAACACCACCAGAAAAAGAAATTCACTAGCATTGATTTTTATCATGCCATCCTCTGTGAAGTAATACCTTATTGGACTTTGATTTTAGATCTCAGGACCCATGTGAAAAAACCATTCCTTTTCTCTGCAGTGTCTACACCATAAATCTTTCTTTTCTCTCATTTTTACTGTATGAATGCAAAGGAGACAACATTACAATCCTCTCCCAAGTTTTATGTGTTAAAATACACTAGCTTTTTGAGTTCATCCTTTCTTGAGTTTTCTGAGGGGTATTGATGGAAAATTGGATATCAAAAATGAAAATTTGGGAAATTTGTTACTGCTTATTAAGGGGGAAGCAAATCAAGACACCTGTCTGTTTATAAATGAGTTATGAGAAATTCATGCTGTTTAAATTAACCCCCTCTTTTGTCCATATTCAGTCAAAGTTCTCTCTTCTTAGTGAAGATATTCTCCATTGTGTTATGTGGCATTACCATGTGCTAAATGGGAGGGATATAGAACAGATCTAGCACCTCCAAACTGGGAACCATGAAAGGCTGTAGTCCATCAGCACCAGCAGAATTATATTCCACCACAATCTGTAACCTCATGCCTAATATATTCCTCACTCTACCATTACTACAAAGCAAGAGGTCAAACACCAGTTCATTGGTGTAGCTAAAAGTGAGGTGACAATATGGTGAAGCTACAATATATGGCTACGTGCATGTCAGTTGCAGAAGCAGCAATACTGGGTAGAGCTAAGTGATCTCATAAACTACAGGTCAAATAAAACTTTACAGTATTGCTACATCTAGTCATGAATGGAGCTAAACAGTTAAACAATCGGGAACAGGAGGAGCCTTCATAAATGTCCCCATTATGAATGATGATGAAGTCCAGCAGATCAAGGCAAAAGTTAAGTTGCAGCATTTATGATCATCTTTAGCTAGAAGTGCTGAGGTCCTCGAATGCTCACCATCATTATAGATGCCAGTTTTCAACCAATATGATTTACTGCCACACATATCAAGAAACAATCAACAATGGATACAACAAAGGTTATAGACTCTGGCAAAGGCTATCAGTCCTGGTAATGTCTCAGCTGTAGTACTGGAGACAAGTGGGCTAGAACTGGCCATAGTCAAACTTTTACAGTACAGAAACAGGTTTATCATCTATCCCACAGTGGAAAATATCCCAGTACAGTTTGAGCATAAACAGCTGAAAAAATCCAGTCAACCACTTCCTGCCCTCAATCATCAGCAAAGTGATGAAAGGGGTGATTGACTATAATATCAAGTGATGTTTATTCAATTTCTTCAGTCAGTCGGCCTAAGTCAGTAGTGAAAAAACATTGGGTGGGATTTTACAGCCTCACTTGGGCGAGATTGGAAATTCCCGCCCAAGGTCAACAAAGATTTCTGTTGTTGGACCTTTACCTGCTCTGATTCCATGGCGGGCGAGGTGGTAGTGTTCCAGCCATTTAGCGAAATGGAACTGGGACAATATTAATTGGAACTTGGAAAAATGTATGATAATAAATGTAAGCCAGCATTGACAAATTGTGTTTGATGAATTTGTTCTTTAACAGTAACAGAGAGAGATGAGGATAGTGTGGTGATCTTGTGTACATAGAATTTCAAAAGGTATTTGATAAAATACCACATTAAAAACTTGTCTGCAAAATTGACAACCGTGTGGGATAAAAGATTTTACAAGATTTTTTTCTAAGTGTCCATTTAGCATGAAAACGGGAGAGTTCCTCATCTGTTTTGGAAGTTTTTACTCCCAATTTCCCTGACGTAGACATTGAAAATATGGGCTAGACAGTTTCTAATCACTAGAGGCAGTGGGCAGAGCTTAGCTCATCAAACAGCCAGCAGCTCAGATTGGAGCCACAAACTATGCATTTGCAGAAAAAGCTAAAAAGCAGCAGCTTTCCTGACAGAACACCCCCAGCTCAGATGTAACCTCCCATTCTCCCCCATGAACATCAGGGACCCCCAACATTACTGACCCCTTTACCTGAGCTTCCCTCCTCCAATCCCCCGGGATCACCTTGCACATGATTCCCTCATCACCACCCTGCCCCCGATTGCTGAGTGACATGACCCTCTCTCTCTCCTGTCCCTGATCATCACAAAGACACATTCAACTATCTCGTCCCCTTCCCATCCCACCATCAGTACACTTGTAAATGCTGACTTGACTTGCCCTCCATGATAACAAGACAAACTGCATTACACTTGCTGGAATGCTCTATTACTTGTATGATTCACCCAAACTGCCTGCAGCTGATCTGCCCTAACAAAGGACCTGTTCGCATCAATGCACCCAACCAACATATGTTTCAGAATGTGGGAGGAAACTGGAGATCCAGAGGAAACCCATGCATACATGGGGAGAATGTGCAAACTCCACACAGACAGTGACCCAAACTGGGAATCAAACCCAGATTCCTGGCGCTGTGAAGCAGCAGTGCTAAACACTGTGCAGCTATAAGATGGGAATGGACACAAAAATGGGCATCATTCCCACTAGTTGGTCCATTTCTGATTTTATGATATTTTTCCACTGAAAAACAGGCACAATGAGGTCTTAAAATTCTGCCCATGAAATTGGCTATGTAAGAGAAAGTACATAATGGTGGCAAAAGGTTGATTCTCAGGCTACGGGGAAGCGTACAATGGTGTTTGTTGTTGATGATGCACAGCCCATTGTTCATTTGACATATATCAATGACATGAATTGAGTTATTCAATTTGTATTAGCAAATTGTACAGAAGACGTGAAACTCAAAAAAGTGATGATAGCCATAGATTTCAGGACTTAGATAGACAGGTAAAACACGTGGAAACATGGCTGTCAAGTTACTATAAATAAAACTACACAAGTTTAAAAATAACTTCTACCATCTTCATACAATGTCCATCATTGACTTGGAACTTCATAAATCCTGCATTAAGTGAAACACGAGCTATTTAAATCCTCAGTGAGCATCGGACTATTGAAGATGCATTTCTGATATTCCGGAGATGTTAGGGGGAGATGCATTCCGGTGCGCTACCTCAAAATGTATCTCCAGAATTTGGATTGTAGTGGCTTGTTGTGCTCTTCATAACTTTTGGTCCTTCAAAGAAATGTGAATCTCAAAGAAAGAGGCAGAAGAATGGCTCATTTCCTTGGGAAGAGGAAGAGGGTAATTAATCCTTGCAAGTACCTCCTGTGTTCTGGTGAGATCTCAATGCATCAATCACTCCTGTGTTTTCCCAATCCCTGTTTAAATTTCCCAACAGTAAAATTGAGGGTCAATATTTCTTCTTGGTGCCTTTATGGTGTTGGTAAAATATGTATGTTCAGATCTCAAACAACTTGGTACACTGAAGACTTCAATTTACTGTGCATTTTAAAAGCTATGTAGTCAGCTTGAATCTTGCATTTCTAATGTTCCAGTTCAGCTATTATCTATTATTCTATTGAACAGCTTCATTTATTTTGTATATTTTGCTTCTGAGTTACTCCAGATAGCTTTCCTTCATTCACTGTCATCTGCTCATTCTACAATGCTATCTGCTGTTGCAGTTTGGGTACAGCAGATTTTTAAAAAGAGTCTATTTTCAAGCTTTCAGCTGCTTCTCAATTATTTCTTCTGCACTCAGTTCTTCGACTCATGCATTTCATTGCATTGGCATGGTTGGCAACCATCTTGCGGTTTGCTTGAATATTGTCTCCAATCCTGTTGGGGGCTTTGATTGATCATAACTTTACTCTCAAGTAACCAGATCAAGTCACGGAGTTCTTTAAAAACAGTTGTTTTAATCAAGCTAAATAGTGAGGACCCTGGACAGTCAGAGATCAGTATCAGTAATTAGCTAGAGTCCTGAGTTCAGGAATACACAAACAATCACTTTTAAATTCGAATACAAGTAATTAGCATATACCAATCAAGGTTTAGGGATTATCTCTATCCAGAGAGTTATTGATTAAAGTTACATCATTCATAAAATCAATCACAACCACTACACACTAGCTTAATTATAACATCCAATCAGCGTGAAGACTTAATCATGTTAGCTGACCTAATCCATCATTATTACAACTTATCATTCTCCCAGTTTGTGTCTGTGGATATCACTCCCTTTTTCCAGTTCCACATTTGTGATTTAATGAATTCTCTCAGACTAAAGGCTTTTGTGCTTATTTGTGAAGACTTTTTGTATAGACTTTATTTTCCCATAGCAGTTTATGTGATTTTTAAACTGGTGTAATTTTTAATGTTTTCAATTGCTCTGGAGTCTTTTGTTGCCATCTCCCTGGAGTTTCTTGTTGCTTTTTTTCTAGATCTTTTATTGTCCTTGGTGCTTTATTGGGAGTTACTCTCTCACAAGTCTGTCCTCTAACTTCCTGTCCATATCTCTTTTTTTAAAAAAGTTACAGCTTTGAATGTCACTGTCTCATTAAGACTGAATACAGTAACCATTTATCTTATATTCAGGCTGTCTCTGCAGTTGTCAGTTTCTTGGGTGATATTCTCCAGCCTCTCAGCTACACGTTTCTGCCGTGGAATGTGGCACATTGTTTGCCAGTGGCAGGATTCTCTGGTTCCACCACTGTCAATGGGAATTCCCACTGATGTCATCCCATGCCAGCAGGAAACCCCCTGGGCAATAGTACACTGTCAGCAGGACCAGAGAATCTCACCGGCACAAACGGGCAGAGAATTCCAGACCTTGTCTTTGATTTTACTGTACTTTTAGGGGATTTAGCAGGATCCTCCTGACTGTGCGATTTTCCTAATCTTTAAGGTAAGAGTAAGCATTCCAGGCAATTCTTATCTTTTTTCAGTTTTATATCTACAGGTATTTTTATCTTTTTTCAGTTTTATATCTACAGGTATTTTTTGTTTTCTCTATGTGAATCTCCCATGCTTTGGTTGACTTGGCAGGCTTGTAGTCCAATTGCAGCCTTTTTAAAATTTAAATCTATAAAATGGCTTTCCATCCAGTCTGCAGCAGTTTCTTCTTTTAAACTCTATGTATTCTTCTTTCTAATGTTTAAATGTCCTTGAGTTTCAACAGGCCCATGGTCAAAATGCAGCTCATTTATTAAATCTAAAGGGACAGTACTTCTTTCTTAACCTTAAATTCTGCAGGTTCTTCTTAACCTTTTGACTCTGCCAGCCAATTTTTTAGTTATTTTTCAAAACTTACAGCTATCTTTCAGTTTCTTTAAGGATTTGTTGAACTAAGAAACTGCTACCTCTTTGGTAAATAGTTTCTCTTTTGTATTTTTTGCTCACCATCTCATGAACTGTCCAATATTTTACACAATCACTTAGGGTCTTGAAATTTTGTATTTTTTCTCACTGTCTTGTGATCTAATTCACTATCTTAACTCAGTGTTAATCAGGATCTTGCAATTTCTGTAGTGTTGTTCACCATATTGTGATCTAAGCAGTTGTGTTGTTCTGCATCATTCAGTGATCTTCAGCTGAATTTAAAGATTCATAAGCTTACAAAACAATTTAAAATATAACAGTAAAACAAATGGCTGAAATTATGAAACAAAAATGAAGGTTCCATTTGTGAAACATATTTTCCAACAAGAAAATTGTAGAAATGGAAAAAGAAAATTTGAGTTCACTCTGGGAATGAACGAAGTGCACATTCCCTTCAGAAAGAACAACACAAACATCCATAGACTGAAAATAGCAGAGGAGTTGTTAATAAAGAGAAGCACAAAAAGCCAATCAAATGGAGATAACTAAATACCAGAAACATACAGTAATACCATGCACGCAAACAGAAGCACCATCAAGCTTTAAGACTATCTGAATTTATAAAGATAGTGATTTGAGATGGGGGAGAACAGATAGCAAGTAAAGATTGAATTACAAATAGTTATACTTCATTAGAATAAAGGAAAAATATGTTTAGAGAAGAAAGGGGGATGGTCTTCAATGGTGTGTGTGCGTCATGCCATTATGATGTAAAGGTGCTCGCTCATGGCATGATGTATAGTTACAAGGTATTAGAAGCAGCTGGTAGCAGTAAATGGTAGTTGGAGGCAGCTATCTGCATGGTGAGCAGCACTATGCATGACAGTAACCTGGGATCTGTAAATAATTAAAGACTAATAATAAATAATTCATGTTTTAACGTTCAAGATCTTATTCTTGAAACCTCTAAACAACTCATAATACAATGGAGGTTATCATCTTTGCTTTCTCTGAGCCCTTTATCCAGCACTTTTGCCTTTTAAGGAGCATTAATCTGCACTTGTGTGAATGCAGTTCCTCATTGCTGCTCATATCCAGATTTGAGAATCTCAGCCCCATCTCCATGTTTGTTCTTACTTGTCACTAGAAGCAAAATCTCAGCTGCCTTGGAACCATCTATTATATCTCTGTAGATTAACTCCCCCCCTACTCACCCATTCCACACTCTTCAAATAGTCCAGTGCTTACAGAGCTAACACTGCACAGTTCCTGGCCACTATGTGCCACAACCTGCAGTAACTCTGTGAGTCATTGCTCTTTAATGTACTGATAGTCAATGATCCTGCTTCAAATCTGGATGTCCCCTGGCCTGCTGCCTACTTCTCAGGAAGGTGATCACAAAACTTCATGGTTCCCATGTCTGTTGACAAAAATTATTTATAGTCTTTTAAACAACTATTAATTGCCTAATTTTTGTTCTTAAGTGCAAACCCATCAACTCCAGGCAATATCCACATCCTTATGCCTTCTAAAAAATTGATGGGAAGCAGAAACATGTTGGAAAGTGGCACTACACAGCTAGTTTGGTTTAGCACCCTTGCCTGCCTCCTCCAGGAATCAACAATTCTGTTCTATGTACTTCAGAAACAAAGGACATAAAACAGGCAAATATATTACATAAGTAACTTTCGTACTGAGCAGGGGACCCAAGTTAAAAACGAGTGGATCATAGAAATCTTCATAACATGATGCATATATGTGTAATTATTGTATTTGAATACTACTTGTAAATACATTCAACTAAATATTATTAGTTTTCTCTAATCTTCATCTCTTTTACCCACTACTTAGCTTCATTCTAGCCGCTAGGCCAACTTCTGCTTTTATTTTTCTTCAATGTATGTATCCATTTTATGACGTCTCCTGTTCCTTTGTCTCAATTGTCATTTCTGATTCTAATCTTGGACTATTAAAATTGATGGAATAATTAGGGTCCAGTATCTTCACACTTGCCAAAGTTCAACTGCTCAGAATGTTCTATTATCACTCTTAAATTGCGCTCCAAGGACAATGGAAACTTTACTTTGTTGGTATAATGCTTCCACAGATGATTTGCTCGACCTAACAGTCACAACTAACATGTTTCATGATCTTACCCTATTGTAAGCTACAAGTCATTTTTAAATTCTGTGATTTGATTTCATGAATGGTGTTAATATTCATGATGCTGAAATCAACATTTTCTTTTTTGGGTAGCAGCTAGATTGATATCACGTACTTTACAACTAGTAATGCCTAGCTGAATCTCAGTTTAACTTTAGCAGTAACTACTGTTTGTCTGAATCTGATGGAAAGTGTAGAGACTTTCAGTCAACTACTTTTTTTAAACAATACTTCCTTTCCAAGGAAGTACTTTAAACAAACTCATGAAAATTTTAATAAGTAATATAAGTAGAGTTCCTCTGCTTGTTTTTTGACTAAGTGACAGCAGTGAAGACTAAATTCTGTTAGACATGGTCATTGTTTATTCTGTTCAAGAGAGTACTAGAATCTTGACCTTTTCCTTTCATGTCCAGCTTTCCAAATAGAAGAATGTGAAATGTCTTGAAAACCTGTTCTCAGTTAGGTATACTTGATACTTGATCATTTTAAATATGAGCTTTTATACATTCAGGAATTTAACCTTGTAATCACTCTTGTAACAGTCCTTTAAAAGTCAATATGTAGTACATTCATTCATATTGCTGTAACTGTTACTTCAACTGATCTAGTAAGGTCGGTTACACATTAAATCTGTCCGAATAGAGGAAGAGCTAGAATTTGATTATATGCACTCTCTCTTGCCTATCTAGTAAGACGCCTGAATATCATCGTGGCAATCCTCCCATTACAGAAAGTAATCATATTAAATATCGAGGAGGGTTCAATCTTACAATAGTATTATATGTATATATTATCATAAGTTCATAAGATATAGTAGAATTAAATCATTTGGCCCATTGAGTCCGCCCCACCGTTTGATCACAGCTGATATGCTCCTCATCCCCATTTTCCTGCCTTTTCTCCATAACCTTTCAATCCTTTCAACCCATTACCAATTAAAAATCTAACTCCTCTTTAAGTTTACTCTTTAAGTCCTGGCATCCACTGCCCTTTGGGATAGCAAATTCCACAGTTTCTCCTCAATTCTGTTTTAAATTTGCTACCCCTTATCTGAAGACTATGACCTCTTGTCCTGGAATGCCACACCAGCAGTGAGTAATCTATAACTTTCAAAAAAACAAAGATTTTAAAATAATCGAAGCCATGGCTGGCTATAATTCAAATAAAATGAACTTTTTAGCATTCACAGAATCAGACATCTTGTCTTCCCTTAAGACACACTGATATCTTTATGAGCTACAGAAGACCAACTTCAAAGGGAACTGTTCAAAGGTCATTAACATTGCTGGCCAACAGACTGCCAGTCTGCTAGGACAAAGACCCCTGAATCTCTTTTGAAATTCTTAATGGTTGAAACATTCACAATGTCAAGAATCCAGACAAAGGAACATGCATCCTGTCTCAAAGCCAAAATGGAGAGATGGAAGTCACTTGTAATATTGCTTTGTGAAGCTTTAAAGCTGAATCAGCCATTGTCTATAAATGAAGCAACAGCTCAGAGAAAGGGATCTAGGTTAGAAATTTGGTGAGATGGATCCAAAACTGGGTTATTAATAGGACACAAAAGGTGGTGGTCTAAGTGACTGGAGCCTGCTGTCTAGTGGTATATCACAAGGTTCGGTTCTGAGAGCCATATTGTTTGTTATATACATAAATAATATAGATGATAATGGGAGGGAATTTAAGCAAGTTTGCAGATGACACCAGAATTAGTAGGTTGGTTGGAAGAAGGTAGTAGGTTACAGGAAGATATAGATGGATCAGTCAGATGGGCAAAGAAGTGGCAGATGGTATTTCTGATATGCGCAAGATGATGCACTTTGGAAGAAGTAACAAGACAAGCGAGTATTTAATGAATGGCAGGCCATTAGACAATTCAGAAGAACAGATGGATCTTGAGATATTTATTCACAGATTCCCGAAGGTAGCAGAGCAGATGAATAAGGCTGAGAGGAACATGGTTTAGGTGTATAAGAGCAGGGTGTTTGAACAGGGTGAATAAGAAGTTACTGTTTCCCTTGATTGAGGGGTCAATCATGAGGGGGCACAGTTTCAGAATGAGGGGCAGGAGATTCAGACGGGATGTGAGAAAAGAAAATGAATCTGAAATGCACTGCCTGGTGCACAATGACACAGTAGTTAGCACTGCTGCCTCAGTACCAGGGACCCAGGATTGATTCTTGGCTTGGGTCATTGTTTGTGTGGAGTCTGCACCTTTTCCTGTGTCTGCTTGGGTTTCCTTTGGGTGGTTCGGTTTCCTCCCACAGTCCAAAGACATGCTGGTTAGGTACACTGGCCATGTTAAATTTTCCCTCAGTGTATCCAAACAAGCAATTGCATGTGGCGACTAAGGGATTTTCACAGTAACTTCATTGCAGTAGTGAAGGTCAGAAATTCTACAACCTTTAAAAAGTGTTTGGATGAGCACTTGAAATAGCACAACATCAAAGGATATGAGACGAGTACTGGCAAATGGGATTCATGTGCCTTCAGTGGTGGCAGTTGTTGGTGCAGACTCAATGACTCTATGGTCTGAAACTCCCTGTGGGAAATGGGTTAAACATAGAAACTTTACGACTTTGAGGTGCTATATTCTTTCATCCTAATTACTTAGTGCCAATTACCTTATCCCTAAAGAACATGTCACCCATGTCCTCTTGATGCCATCTAAGTGTGCATGGATGCAGCTGTGCCACTCTGTTCAGTCCACTGCCCATGAGATGCGCTAGTGTCAGGAAGGGGACTGAGAAACCTGGAGACTGGAGTCTCCTGGGTTGGAGGCTTTGGAATGGTTCTCATGGCTTCCTCCTCCCTTGGAGTGTCTATAGGTTCCTGGGACATTTCATGGGATGGAAGGGCAACTGGTGGTGAAGTCTAGAAGCCTCTGTGTCACGTGGCATTGTTACTCCTGGACGCCCTACATCATGGCATGCGAGCCCTCCATGATAGCCCTTCCAATTGTCTGCTGTGCCTTGAGCATGCTACCAACTCCATCAGCCATGGTCTGCTGTGACTTGTCCGTGTTTTGGATGCTGCTTCCATGGCTACGATTTTCTGCCCCAGGTTTTCCACTGAGATCGTCATCCTTGAAGTCTTGGCTTGGGTGCCATCTCCTGTGCCTGAATGGTGTGGACCACTCGAAATGGCCTTGAAGTTGCTAGAGTTTTGCTGACACCTGCTCCTGCAGTCTCCAGCTGCCTCAGGAAATGTTTTGTGAGAAGTGTTTCTAGTGGCTTGACATATAGCTAGGAATTAGCTGTTCAATTTGATTTGAATTATTATTACCACATGTACTGGTATACAGTGAAAAGTATTGTTTTCTAGAGTGTGATACAGACAAATCATACTGTTCATAGAATACATAGGGGAGAAGGAAAGGACAAGATGTAGAGTATGGTGTTTACAGTCATAGCTAGGGTATAGACTAAGATCAAGTTAATATAAAGTATGTCCATTTCCTGGGATCTAGCAGACCTCCATTTAGCCCATCCCTCAGACATTTCTGTCTCTACCTGATGTGCATCAGCAGCTGTGTGGTGTTCACTAGAACATGACCCTGAAGCCTGTCTATTAATTCCATCCTCCAAGGTGTGTGTCTCTGTGCTGGTGGATGGTGCAGGTGATGCTTGTGCCAACCGTTGAGTACTTTCCCCGCAGCCTTCCACTGAGGTGCTGGCAGAGGTCACTGACTCCTGAAGGCCTGGTCTCTTCAGCTCTTGTTCCTGCAAGACAAGACACATATTTCAGGACAAGGGAGAGACAAGTTGAATAGCTTTGAACTTGCTTGGGCCAAGTCATATGGATGAAGATTTTGTGGATCCTCAGTTCTATGGTGCATGGCGACCTCAAAGGCACTCAGCTCACTTGTACACCTCCCCTGAAAGCTCAATCGTGTGCTGCCCATAGGAGACGCAACTCAAGAAATCCCCTCTAGTCTTCTTGCACTCCCTTCTATTTTGGGCTATCTTTTCCTGCAGGGACAAAATGGAAGATTTTGATGGCTGTTGGGCCAGGAGAGTTGGTTGCACAGGAGGGGAAAGAATTGGATGGAGGTGACAGGTAGCGTATCTCAACACCATGCCTTGACAGGGTGGGGGTTGTGATCAAGAGTGCTAGAAGGATTTGAGGAAGATGTTGGGGGCTCGATTGCTGGAAGGCTGCAGGGTGTCAGGTTGATGTGGACATTACAGGGGTGAAAGATGGGACTGATGCTAGGATGTGACAGATGGACACTCACCCTTGCAGCTCGAATGAAGTTGTTAATTTTCTTGCGGCATTCGGTGCCAGTCCTCAGTATCAGGCTGCGGACACTAACTGCCAGAGCCACTGCACCCCAGCCTGCATCTGCCTTTCTGTTCCCGGGCCGCCTACCCTCTTGGGCCGGCTCTACTCAGTGTAGAGAAGCCTTCCAAAATCAGCTGCTGTGAAGCATGGAGCTGCTCTCTGCACTGCCATCCTCCCAGTGTGACTGGCGTTATCAGTTCACAACTGTGAGCCCGTTCTGGTAAATCACATCCCTGGGGACTCCATCCTGCGTGTTTCATGTGGGGGTTCTTTCAATGCACTAAGTGTGCAATGATTGCGGTCGGGATCAATATTTCTCCTCTTTTCAGTTTTAAATGGGAGACCCCTTATTTTTAAACTGAGTTCCTCAGTTCTAGTTTCACCCACCAGCAGAAACGTCCTTTTAACATGTACCCTATTGAGTCCTTTCAGGACCTTGTGTTTCAATAAGATCACCTCTCATTTTTCTAAACTCCAATGGACACAAGCTCAGTCTGTCTAACCTTTTCTGATAAGATTACACCACCACCACACCCCCAACATGCCCACATTACCACCAACACCCACCCTAGATATCAGTCAAATGAATCTTCTTTGAACCATTTTTAATGCATTTATATTTTATCTTATGCAAGGAAATCACAAATTTTGATATTGCAGTATTTGTATGAACTGCCTACTTTTAACAAGGGAGAATTAATTGTGCTGTGGATTGTGCCCCAGCATTAATAAACCTGGTCATGCTTTACAAAGAAGGACAAAAACTTTTCAGAGTTTAAATATGTAAAATTGCAGCTTTCTAAATGGAAATCGATCAGTCAGCTGGTAACCATTTTTACACAATAAGATTTTGAGATGCCAATACTTATACCATGTATTGGGAGAGCAAATGTGGTGGAACGACTAGGTTTTCTTTGGATAATGCCATCTCTCCCAATCTGTCTCTTGCTCTAATGTTTGCCTAAAAGTGGATGTGATTTCTGGCAGAATTTGTCAACTGGCAAAATTGAAATTGAGACACCAGGAGAAACAGGATCCTGCCCAATTTTTGGGCTGATTGCACAAATACTGCAGCTCTCTCCTTGTTTCCCTCAATCCCAAACCCAGATTTTTGATCTGTAGTATTTTGCTTCTACACTGCCTTTTGAAATAGTATATAAACTTTCATTTATTGTAAGGATAATTTCCTACCGGTATCATTCTCATTTGATGTGGAAGACCATGTTCCTGAGTCCAGTTACCCATAGGAGCCAATGGCATGATGGAAGTATTTCCATGGTCTCCTGTGAATGACGACAGGAGGTGGACATAGTGAGAATGAAGCTGTGAATGAGATCGAGGGAGAGATGGTTGTGAAAAAGGACACAATTCCTGCTCTTCATCCATTATTTCATCTTCCAGACCGACTTCATCTGACTCCTGTGACTCAGTGCAAGCATCATCCAAATGCTGCCCTGGCTGAGAACTGTCTACATCCTCTTTCTTAGTCACAGAATGAAGCACCATTTGTACCCTGTTTCTATAATCATGTTGTCCACAATCGATCTCCATTACTTCCACATCTGTCAGATCTACTGTGTCAGAAGTAAATTGAGTGTCCTGGCTAGACAGTGCATCAAAGGGCTGAGAATTTTGACTGCTGCCCAGTAATACCAAATCTGGCAATTGCATTTCTTCATGGATACGTTCTGTGCCTTCTGCTTCACTGGTAGTCATTCCTAATGTTCTCCAACAGTTGATAGGATCTCAATGGCTTCAGTTTTCTTCAATAATTCTATTCTGTCATAAAGTGGAAACTAAATGCGCTTTATGGACTTGATACTGCCAATGAAGAGAATGCAATATGAATTAATATATGATTCCAGACGAAATGTTTAAATCCTAAAAAATGCTGTTTTCATTATTTTTTGAAGACTAAGGAACTCTTGTTCTCTGTTGCAGGCCACATACTAACAACAATTGTGGTAAACACCCACAGTTTTGCCGTGTTACCTAACCAAAGATAACAAAGATGGGTAACACCGCAAAAACTCGATCATCGCTAGGGTTTCGTTAGGTATATACATGTTCATGGTAATCAAAAAAAATTGTCCTACCTGATGAATCTAGAGGTTTGAGCTTAGGAAGAAATACACTTAGAAAATACAAGGGTAATCCTTTGGTGAAAAAAGTCATACAACTGACAGCCTGATATATATTCCTGACAATGACCTTTTCCTTGGGCTAAACGCCTTCAACTTTGATGTTTCTTAAGCCATTAACTCCGATGTTTCTATTTTCCAATGAATATGGCCGGAGGAGGTGGGATGACAGTTCTGTTTGAGGAGAGAGAGGCAGCAATTCGGCCTCGGTTTGGGTATTAACTGGGAGCATTTGAAATTGTCAATTTGAAAGAGACTCCTCTCCCTCTGAGCGGAAAATGAAGAGGGTCTCCATCAGAGTACCAGCCTCTTCATCACACTTCGGAACCCTCCCCAGGTCGGATTGCACCCACGGCCCCGGGCTGAAGCAGCAGCCCCTGAAGCGGGAGGTAAGGGCCTCAGTGGCTCTGTCGTGAGCCTTTCAAATGGGAAGGAAGATAACCTGACGTTCGAGACTCAGGAGGTAAAGGTAAGGATAAGGTTTATCTTGCCGACCGACCCCGTGTGTCCCATATTCGGCAAACGTGAGCCGGATCGAAAGAAGTCCGAATACCTTGAAAAGTTGTACATGTTTTTGTAAAAAAACCGAACCTGAGGGATTATGGAGTTTGTCAATCAATCCAAGAAATTAATATTCTATCTCAATAAACAGTTCAGCTCAGGGCAGGTTCACTGATTCCATTGGTAATCTAACCGAATAATTAACCAATAATACACCAACCGTGATGAAAACGCACCAACAGCCACCAAGCCAGAGTCACTTTCCTCCGGCCATGATACTGACCAAAAATAACACCATATTTGGCGCTCGCGAACTGCCCCGCCCCCAATCCCGTTATCCGCCTCCGACCAGCCTCGTTCCACGCCCCAACCCCTGAGGCTCCGCCCCATTCGCCTTCCTTTCTCGCCCCAAGTCATCCCGCGCTCCACCCTAGTGTGCCCAGCTCCTCCCAGCCTGGTGCCCCGCCCTGGAACCTTCGGGCTGCCCCTGCAGCCTCGCGCCCCGCCCCATTATCTACACCGCTCCTTTTAAACACCCTGCCCCGTCCCCCTCGGGCTCCGCCCCTAGCACTCTCGTGCTCTTTCACCAACTGCCGTTCGCAGCGCGAGTTGTTTTCGGTTGTGTGAGATGTTGCGGTGTATGTCGTTTTCTGAGCGGAATGAAGTTTCTTTTGCCCTATCCTCCCACTGTACAAGATATCATCAGGATATGTTGGACAATGCAACATTATATCTCGCTATTTCATAGACTTGCTCCACTCTGTCAGGGATAAGATACTGTTTTCATTCCTAATAAGGAAGTTAATTTGAACTCTTATGATCTGAGACTGTGCGTTTATGGTGCAGCATCATTTGCAGTTAATTATTAAAAAGCAGGAGGATATTTCACGAGATTAACTGCAAACTATGAAAGTAAGCACTATATTCCCCGGCCATGTTAACAGCCATGGTCGAATCACTGGTGAGATGATCAGAAACACAGAATGGGTGTAGATTGTTGGAACAGTCTTCTCGATGATGAAGATTTGGTCCGTCCTGCTCTATGATTGGATTTGGAGATGCTTGCATTGTACGGGGGTAAACAGTAAGAAGTCTCACAACACCAGGTTAAAGTCCAACAGGTTTATTTGATAGCAAATAAACTTGTTGGACTTTAACCTTACAATTGGATGCAGGTAATTATTTCTTACATATGTCATTGGTGTTTCCTTCATTACCAGTTGTGTAGGGAAGCGCATTCCAAAAATTGATTGCACTTTACATGAAGAATTTCCTGCCATCTTTCCAAAATAATCCTTTATTAATTTGAACCTGTGTCCCAAGTCCTATTGCCACGCTTCAATTTGAAATATTCTAGTGTAACCTCATGGCAGTTTAATTTTAAAGACCTACATGAGAACACACACAGATTTGCCCTTTCAAAGATGAAAAGCCTGAGTGTCTCTATTCTTTCCTTAGATTTATGACTTTTAAGAATCGGCCTTACAGTTCTTCAATGTTTTCGCAATTAGACTGAATGCAGCAAGAACTGCGCAGTATGCTTTTAAATTCTTCTGACTTATACCTATTTGGTTTTATGGTTAAATATTCTGTTGGTTTTGTTGATTGCTATCCAAAGTTGGTTTCAAATGTCAAATGCTTAACTCCGTTAGCTGTCATTTTTAGTTAATTCAGTAGAATTCATTGAGTACTATTATACCCAAATTTCTTTCCTATCTGAGATTTTTACATTTCTCTGCATTTAATCTTATCAGCCGTTGTACGTTCTACTCATTTTGTAAATTCTAGCAAGTTCTTTCATTTCACTGCCCCTGTCTAACTTCGTATCACCTACAGATTTGACCAACGTGCATTGCGTTTCTGAATCCAAATCTGTAAAGTAAACTAAAGATGATGGGCACAACCTTGGAGTAATTTATTAAGTTTGCCCCATTTTTTAACTTGATTCAATTGCTTCTTTTACTTTTCAGCTACACTCAATTGCTTCTTTTGCTTTTCAGCTAAGTTCTGCTGTCTGTTGGCTGTAAAAATCCTATGCACTTTTTGACATCCAAAGGAGTCAAGTGTTATGGGACAGGCAGAAAATGAATCATCCATGATCTTGTTGAATGTTGGAGTAGGCTTGGGGGGCCAAATAGTCTATTCCTGTTCCCATTTCTTATTTTTTATGTTAGATTAAAGGGATGCAGTTAAACATTATACATATAAAATAGTTAAAAAATGATATAGAAGGCAATTCTCCAGCCGGCTGCGCTACTAGAGCCTCTCCTTTAGTCACCTGGCCTGCTACGGAGTGGGCCAGGTGATTTAAGTGAAGGCTATGTAGCAAACTTCCTGCTGGACCAACAGGCGGCACCCTAGCACAGTGGTTAGCACTGCTGCTTCACAGCTTCAGAGACCTGGGTTTGATTCCCGGCTTGGGTCACTGTCTCTGTGGAGTTTGCACATTAGAACATAGACATAGAACATTGAACACTACAGCACAGACAGGCCCTTCAGCCCACAAATTGCACCGATCATATCCATTACCTATCAGGCCATAGAATTCTCTGTAACTCCCAATCCCATTAAATCCCATGTACTCATCCAGAATTATTTTAAAAGACCCCAGCGAGTTTGCCTCTACCACCACCAACGGCAGCCGAATCCTCTCACTCACCACCCTCTGAGTGAAAAACCTACCCCTAACATCTACTCTGTACCTGCTCCCTAGCATCTTAAACCTTTGTCCCCTCATAGTGACCATTTAGCCCTGGGAAATAACATCTGAGAATCCACCCTATCTATGCCTCTCAACATTTTATAAACCTCCATCAGGTCACCTCTCAATCTTTGTTTCTGAGGGGAGGAAAGACCTAGCTCCCTCAACCTATCTTCATAAGGCATGCCTCTCAATCCAGCAACATCCTTGTAAATCTCCTCTCAATAGCTTCCACATCCTTCCTATAGTGAAGCAACCAGAACTGTGCATGGTACTTCAAGTGGGGTCTGACAAGTGTCTTATAAAGTTGCAGCATTACCTCCTGACTCTAAACTCAATCCCTTGATTAATGAAGGCCAGTACACCATACGCCTTCTTAACCACATCCTCTACCTGCGCGGCCGATTTAAGAGTCTTATGGACCCGGACCCCAAGGTCCTTCTGCTCCTCAACACTGCTAAGATCTTACCTATGATATTATATTCCTTCATCCCATTGGTCCTGCCAAAATGGACTACTATACATTTATCCATGTTGAAATCCATCTGCCACTTCTCCGCCCAGTCTTGCATCCTTTCTATGTCACGCTGCAACTTCCGACAACCTCCAGATTATCCATATCACCAATCTTCGTAACGTCAGCAAACTTACTAATCCGTCCCTCCACTTCCTCATCCAGGTCATTTATGAAAATGACAAGCAGCAAGGGTCCTAGAACAGATCCCTGGGGCACTCCACGGTGACCGACCTCCATGCAGAATAAGACCCATCCACAACCACTCTCTGCCTTCTGCAGGCAAGCCAGTTCTGGATCCACAAGACCAAAGCCCATGCCCTCTCACCTTCTCAAGAAGTCTTGCATGGAAGACTTTATCAAATGTCTTGCTGAAGTCCACGTAAACTACATGCACTGCTCTTCCTTCGTCAGTGTTTTCATCACATTTTCAAAGAACTTAACTAGACTCATAAGGCACGACCTGCCCTTGACAGAGCCATGTTGACTATTTCTGATCATATTAAACTTCTCTAAATGCTCACAAATCCTGTCCCTCAGAATCTTCTCCAACAACTTACCAACTCCATCAACTTTTTCCCTGTGTGTGTGTGAATTTCCTCTGGTTGTTCTGGTTTCTTCCCATAGTCCAAAGATGTGTGGGTTAGGTTAATTGGCCATGCTAAATTGCCCCTTAGTGTCCTGGGTTGCGTAGGTTGGAGGGATAAGATGGTAATATAGGGGATAGGGCCTGGGTGGGATTGTGGTTGCTGCAGACTCAATGGGCCAAATGGCCTTTTTCTGCACTGTAGGATTGTATGGATGCCATGGCCTCCACACGTCTGTGGCTGCCAGATTTCTGGTGCCATCAGCTCTGTGTCAGAAATCAGCGCAGAGTTGTATAAATTATTTAAATGGCCATTTTAATATAATTAGTGGGTGTGAAACAGAAGGCTCCTGATCCGCTAGCATCTTTCCTCCCATCCCCCCACAATGAGTGTTTCACTCCAGCAGGATTTACAATAGCTCCCCCTCACTGATCACGGGCAGAGTGGCAGCAGATCCCCCCTTCCACCTCACTGGTCACAAGCAGAGTGGCAGCGGACTCCCCCTTCCCCCTCACTGATCATGGGCAGAGTGGCAGCAGACCCCTTTTCCCCCACCCCCCATCCTCACCAGTCTCCAACAGAGAGTCGTTGGATTCATCTTCTCTCCCTCACATTAATCCCAAGCAGAGAGTCATTTGACACTAGGCACCTACCTCCTCACTAATTGGAGCATCCGAATCAGACTTTTGTGGAGCATGTCTGTTTCAAACCGATTCTGGATGGGCGAATGCGATCGTAAAGGAGGAAGTTCTGGTAAGGTTGGGCTTGCAGTCTATTAATTTGATTTAAATGCATGCAAATGGATTTAAATGGCTGTCACCCCCATTTTGGGTGTAGCCCCAATTGTGGCCATCTTGGGGCCTTGATGAAGGGGAAAACAGCGCAAAGGTGGATGTGGATCGGCTACTCGCCTCAAACCCGACTTTACCCAACTTCTGTGCCTGAAAACAGGTGCAACCTGATGGTAAAATGGGCCCTTAGAGTCTAAGTCAAAGGGGCAATTTTGAGCTGTATGATCCGTGCCTGGAAGTGGCAGAGGGATCTCAAGATCTGCCAAAACTTAGAAACTGCAAATCTTGTTTGCAAGATTGCAATTTCCGATTTTTGCTGATCCTTGCCAGCCATAATCTGCTTCATAACCTCAAAGGGTGAGATCCTCATTTTAATGTTGTTTAATAAATTAAAATATCATCAACTGCCACCATCCTCTGCCCCCTCATATCCTCCCCTCACCAAATATTGACCCTTAGCCATATTTTTAAACCGTGCTTACGTGACTTCACATCAGAGAGGTTTACAATAGGTTTACCCAGACATGAATCTGTTGTGGGGATTCCTGTGGGGCATAAAGGTGAATATAGCCCCCAAGGGAAAGGAACATGGCCAGGCTGGCCTCACACTACCCCTGGCATAGATTAGTACTGCCAGGTTGATAGCCTGGAAGTGCCAACCTTTACTGGCGGCAGTGTCAGGGTAGATCCTAGTGGGAACATCTTGGGTGAAGGGGACTCATTTATTTTTGTGTGGATGGTGGTGGTATGGATGCAACTGATGCTGTTTGTCAGGGCAGGGGTGGTTGGAGTCAGATGCCAGCAATGTTCAAAGGGAAGAGGGTGGGTTGGCAATGACTGTTTTGGAAGGGGGGGATGTGGAGTATTCCTTTTCATTTGAGATAATGAGCATATGTTGCACCCTGCAGACTTTTTCATGCTCCAGGGGTAATTCACCCGCTATGGAAACTCTGTAACATGACAGATATAAAACTTTTAATTAGCATTTGGTAGCAATTTGCTTATTTAACTGGCAGTTATGATTTGTCAGCAATGTGTTTGGAATTAATTTCCTTCTGCGCACTCACTCCTCCTGCCTATCACCCCACCTTTTTGTTTTTGCTCCTTTTGTCCTGAAAGTTCTGCCTCTTTGGGTGCAAAGATCCACAGGCACACCAGTATCTTGACCAGTTGACCATTCTTGTGTGGACTCTGATATTCATTGTTAATGCACCATTCATCTATGAATGGGATCAAAGCAAAGCCCAATGTGCCAACAAATGCTTTCATCAGGAGTCACTGTGGTATGATCAGAATGAAAATCATCTCCAATTTTCTTTTCCCATAACACTGAGACCAGTTGCAGTAGTGATCAAATAGCTGCCCATCGATTGAAGAATCTTTCTGGATAGAGCTCAGCTACTGATTTAACCAGCAGAGGACCTGCTTTTAATTTATTTTGAAAAGTTCAAAGCAGTACTATGTGGTATTGCACTTGCACCTAGAAGTTCTGATGACTAATGACAACAATGTATAAAAAAATTTGATTAAGATACATGATGGTGACTACTAAACATTTGTTCAAGTTACTGTTCTGTTACTTCTGTCGTTGTGTTGGGGTTTTTTGGTTTCTTAATCTAGAAGAAATTTTGTTGCAGTTACAGTTTTCTAAATACCAAGGTGAAAAATACTAGAGAGCAATGTTATACCAATCTCCTAGTGACACTTAGCTGCTCATATTGCTACCCAATGTCATTCTCCCTTAGGTGCAAGGGCAAAGTAGAGCTCTAGAATTTGACAGTACTGTAGTTCACAAGGTTGTGACCAAAGCAAGATGAGCTAACATTTATATAGTTTATAATCTAACTGACAGAAGGAGAATGACATTTGGGCATCAGCTAGCTACTACATTTCTGCAATGCGAAAGCTTATGCAAGCTGCATAGGTTAAAGTCAGTAACATTTCTGCTGTGACATAATTGTTTAGAATCATAGAATCCCTACAGTGTAGAAGAGGGCCATTCAGCCCATCAAGTCTGCATTGGTTCTCTGAAAAAGCGTCTTTACCCAAGCCCAAAGCACTTCATCCTATCCCCATAAACCTGTGCATTTATCATACCTAATCTGCCTAATTTACGCATCTTTGAACTGTGGGAGGAAATCAGAGAACCTGAAAGAAATCCACACAGACACAGAAAGAATATACAAGTTCCACACAGACAGTCTTCCAAGGCCAGAATTGAACCTGGATCCCTGATGCTGTTAACAGTATTAACCACTATGCTACTGTGCTACCCAGAGAATTGTAAGAGTGCTGAGGTATAGTCCTGGCCAAATGATCTTAGCTGTATGGGATAGCCAGTCATATGAGTCACATTGTCTCAGTTCACACCAAAATGTTGCAACCTGTAGCCAGATCCTTAGGCCTGAAGTGCTGAAGTGTCTGAATGGAAACTCAGCAGCCTTCTGCATTCTATGCTGTAGACACTGACGACAAACTTTGTAAGAAATGAGGATAAGTGAACAAGTACACAAGACTTGAGGGTTTCACAAGGGTGATTGTTAAATTTTTCCTGTTAAACATTGTTGGAAGGAGGTCCACGGTGCAGTGATAGCATACCCATCTCTGAGCCAGAAGCTCTGGATTCATTTCCCAATGCAGGACTTGATAATCAAGGAAGATGCATTTATAACATGGCACGTGCTAACATAAATCAGTGACAGATAGTAAGAGCAAATGAGATTCTTCCATCATTACTCATAGCTTTGGACTACAACATATATATAAAAATGTCTGTTGCCATAGCATCTTGGACTCTAGGGGCTGAGCTGGTTGGATGGCTTGCTAAATCAGATTGGTGCCAACAGCTTAGGGTTCAATTCCTGTCTGCCTAGTGTGGATTTGGGATCTACTACCTTTCTCTACTCATGGTAGAGGTTACAGTACTGTGGGTCAAACCTGCAGAGAGCAGAAGAAGAAACAGAGACAAATAAATCTTTATTTGTAATTATTGACTTAGTGCCAGATTTTCCACTTGGAGGCTGGAATTAGGAGGCAGGTTCCATTTCAGTTTGCGAACTTGCCTCCATCACCAGCCTTCTATGGAGCAGGAACCCTTTGGTAATCAGAGTGTTAATGACTCTTGAGACAGAGCTGCTGCCAAATTAGTGACTGGTTGGGATGTGCAAAGGAATGCGTGGGTTCATTAAAGAAGTGCTTGCTCAACATAACTATAGCTAGCTTAGGCTAGATCGTGTGCATGAGCTATCAGAAATTACTTCTTAAATTTTTGTTTTCTCCTTTGACTTTGCTCCATACATGTTTTTAGTGTAGTATGAAGATCTGGTATAAAAATAGTTAATGGTTAATGTGGGACTGAGTATAGTACAGCTCGCAATACAAAGGAACACCTGATCCAAATTTAGAGAGCAATCTTTGTATTGGGCCAAACTACACACATGTTGCAACAGTTCAGTAATTTTGGACAATCTACCAATACTGCCCTGCATGTGGTAACCAGTAAAAATGCAGAAAATATGATTCTTCAATCTTCCAGAGCTTTGACTGTGTGGTTTTATATTCTTATGAAGAAGATATCTTTATCTGCACTTTGATTTGCTAAAGGAAAAGTTAGAAGGTTAGATGACAAGATGAATCAAAGATCATTAAATGATTTGTGATTTAAATTGCAAACACAAATAACAGGAATGATTTAACGAGCATAGTTAAAATGAGCTGTCTTTAATGTTTTACTTCTTAATGTAATTTTTACCCAGTTCTTGAAAAGTGTTATTGAACTATGTTACTAATTGACATTTATTTCAGGCGAGGGTAGAGTGAGGAAGGCATCATTAATGGCTGATGAAAGTTTATGAATATTAGTGAACTACTGGCCTATCAGGGAACCAAAAGACGAATTAAAAGCAACATACGAATGAGGTTCAGTTTTGAGAAAATGAGCAATTCTGAGTAAAATACATGAAAACAACTTGAAACAAAGCATCCTGTTAGGTATTGAAAATTATAACGAATTTTACACAAATACATACTGCAGAGTTTCCGTACAGAGTCGTTTTATCATTAAAGTATTAGGCCAGATTTCCCAGCAAATTTCTTTGCACACTGATATAACTATATTTCATATTTTAAATATTTATTATTTAACATATTACTAAAATGCTCTGAATAACTTTTGAGGATTGGTCTCTGAAGGAATACACTTTCATGGTAAATAAATGCAAATAGTTTCATTTATCCACTTTAAAAACATAAACCAAGTTGAACAAGGGATGGAGTTCATCCTGAAAATGGCACTGTCAGATTCTGACTGAAATCCAGTGTTTTTCTTTTCACAGCCAGGTTTCTTGCCAGACCTTCTGACACTTTTTTCTTGCGCTGTCATACCTGAGGGGTGAGGACTTCTCCAGAGTGATTGGGGTGCCATTTATGAAGAGCATCCCAATCACAACATAAACATTGGGATCGCCACTTCCCATCAGTGTTCAGCAACAATCTCTCCCACACACCCCCCCCCCCAACCCGCGCAATCCTGTACAATGTTTACTGGCAAACATCTTCCCCACCCATCAATGTTTGCTATGCCATGTCTTTGACCATCCATGTGCTGCACTGAGACCTTCACACCCCTGGCATGATCATTTTGACTGCTGGAGAGCAGTAATGATTCCTGCTGGCAGAGGGGAACCCAGAAGAGAAAGTGTTATGCCATTTAGATATATTTAAATCTGTTTAAATTGACGATAATCAAGTTCATGTCCTCACTGGGCATAGCCTGATTACACCACCAATGGGATATGGGGAAGATCTCATTCTGAGATTTCCGCGCTGCAAATGCCATTAGACTCCTCTAGCAATATGGGATTATAATGGGATTTGCATCTGTAGCAAAGGGGCCTGGAAAATCCCGGCCAAGATACTTCCTATAAATCAAAGCATATTATTTTGTCCTTATATGATGAGGGATGTTGAAACTCCAAAAATTATATGAAGGAAGCCCACATGATTAATGCATATTTTAAAATGCCTTGATTATCTTGATTAGCTCAAAGACCTCGGTCTTGTATATGTGAGAAGAGGGTAAGCTTTGGTAATTTATAAATGTTTATAAAATAAATATGGAAGAGTGTCATGTTTACTAGTTAGGTAAGAATGGAATGAAGTTAGATGCTAGACATTTCTTCTTTTCCTTAAATGTATTTTAAATTTTCCTTTTCCTAGTTTGAACCTTGACATTTTGATGCAGCTGTGCTTGAAGTAGTACTCTGAAATTACACTTTTCTGTCTTATTTACATTTTAAAGTATCACCATGGGAACTCATTTAGTCATTTATTTTTGAGAAAGAGTAGTCAAAGTCTTTTCAATATTTCTTCATGGCTCAGCCATTAAATAAAAAGGAGAGAAAGGAAAGAATTTTAATTATGAGAGCAGAATCTTCTGCTTTGGAGACAATGGGGGAATTTTAAGTCCATACACTGTGAGAATAGCAGCATTTACTCAAAATCCAGAAAGCAAAATTAATGCCAATGAGTTTTCAAGTTCCAATCTCCTCGGTTCCTTGAAAGTGGAGTGGCCTGAAACATACTGTGGGACTCATTTTAATACATTAGCCCATCGTTAGCAAACACTGCCTGGAATTTCTCCCACTCACCAGTAAATCGTACTGGTATCAATTACAACAGGTCTGCACTGGTGCCTTTGTCTTCAAGAGGGGTTTTGGAGATAAGCACTTGAACAGCTACCACCCTCCGTGGTGTGCACTGTTCAGGAGGCAACGGAGGGGACTCAGGGGACATAAATATGTTCAACTCCGGGCTCGAGTAGGGGTCCCAGAATTACCATTTCAGGGAGAGGGGTCGGCAGAGATCACTTGCAGGCTCCATCTATCCTTCATGTCATGGCATCCTTCCCTTTAAATGGGTTGTGAGGACATCTATGCAGGCAGTGTAGTGTCCTCTTTTCTGGATTCCTATCCATATAGCAGCTAAGGGAGTGCCCTTCCTTAGTGGGGGCTGGCAAGAGAGTGGATGGGAGGGACATAACACTGCCATTCTCACATTCCACAGGGATGAGGCTCTGGGTAGCAATTTCTCTGAACTTGGTAGCCTGAACAGAAAAGTAAGCAAAGTGAAATTTATTGACAAACATTCAGAACAAAATGGTGATCTATCTACAATGGTCCCTATCTATCCATGCCCATTGAGTGCTTATGGTTTCTTTATCTTCCTCATCCTCCCATTACATCTAATTGTCTCCCTAGGTTCCACAGCTGAGGTTGTAGTGGCCTGCTGACTTCCATACCCTTTTGCCTGAGATGACTTTGGTGGAAGTTGATAAAATAACTCCAGACAGTCAGAGAATCAAATTCAGACAGATTGTGAGGACAAGTCAAAGGAAACTTCATAGAGAGTAAAAGTTGAGACAAATAGAGATGTTAAACCATATATCAAGAAATGTTTTGATAGGTTAAGGTGAGTATAGACAATAATGTACTCAAAGGCATAACTTCAGCAGATGGGGAGTGACTTATAGAATGGCATATACATAAGAGTCTGAAACATTTACAGCTCAAAAGGAGAAAATTTTCCATTATGCCTGTGCCAAGTCATGGTTGGAACAGTCTAAAACTCATCTTACTCCTTTGTTCGCTCCCCTACAGTTATGTGCATTCCTCTGCTTCACATGTTCATTCACTATTCTCTTAAAAGATGCAATGATCTCAATCTCAATTCTTGGTAGCAAATAATATCATGCTCCTTAACAGTTCTGCATCAAGAAATGTCTTATAACTTTTCTCCTCACTCTCTCAGTGTTAGTTGCAGAATGAGTCTGTTGAAGAGGTCTTTGTTGTTTTCTGTATGTTAACAGCATGTCTTTATTAACTGCTTATAGCTATACACAAACGTACGGTAAAGGATGCCAGCATGGAGTTATTGCCATCTTCAGTCCTGGCACATATTTACTCACCACCACATTGCCCTTAGTGGGGACCTGGTCTCCAGCAGTCCTCCAATTGTCAGATATCCCACTGCAATTGCCTCTAATGGCTAGGTCATGTGTCAGTGAGGTGATCGCCAGGTTGTGAGCCCAAACCTAATCCAGAACTAGTGCATGTATCTGCTCCAATGGAGGGTGCAGGGGAATGCAGTGACAGGTCTCCCTTGGATCCTTCCTCTGTCACAAAAACATAAGAAACAGGAGCAGGAGTAGGCCATCTAGCTCTTTGAGCCTGCTCTACCATTAAATAAGATCATGGCTGATTTGAAATGGATCAGTTCCACTTTCCACTTCATTGTCTCTTCTTCTCAATGCTCTGGAGCTGGTGCTGAGATTCTTGCTAGCTGCCTTACTCCACATTTTCCTCCTGGTAGCTGGAATAGGGAGAAGAGATTAACTCTTCAACAGACTCCAACATAGTGACTGGAATCTTATGGTCATTCGTGCTGGCAGGATTTTCCCATCCCATTGTAGTTGGGATGGGAGATTTGGCTGGGTCCAAAATTCTCTGACTTCACTGAGCATTGCATAAATAGCTGGTAAGACTGCACCCAGTAGATCACTTGCAGTCATTGTCCCCATGTTGTTGATGTAAGCTGGATTGTTGCAGGATACTGATCTCACTTCCAGGTGGGAGCGATCTCTGTCTGAGGCAATAAACTCTGCTGCCTGCTGTTTGTGGGAAGAGAGTGCCGTAAGCTCAGGGGTACTACCTTGTGCTCTCCCATTAGTTGCGAGAGATCTTGTCCTGTATAAAGATAGATGGATTGATTGTGAGCACTATGGATGAAAGAGCATTTCAGAAGCACGCACACCTGTTGAGTCTGCTGAACCCCACCCAGTAAGGGATTATGATGCCATTTGTGCAGGATCTGGCATGAGATGGTAAGTGATAAGTGGGTAGCTGGTGTCCCAAATGCTGGTAATGTGTGACATCCTTGTGAACTCTAACACTTAGACTACCTGATCTCTTTATAAGAGTGTGAGTTTGGAGTGAGTGGAAGTTTCCTTTACCCTGGTGGAGTGCATCAGATCATTCCTTCTTTTCCTGCATTGCAGGACAGTCCTTTTCTCTTGGCCATTGGTGATGATTTCCCTGGTGACCTCATCCTAAGTCACTGTGGAAGACTTCCTGTTCCCAATCCTCAGAAAGAGGACTTCCTGCCTTTCCTGAACAACTTGAGGGAGAATCCCAGGGCAGCCTCATTGAACTGTGAAGCTGAAGGATTTGCGTGGTTTGGGCACCATGGTGAAACTGAAGTTCATGTCACACTTGGGCTGTAGTGGGTGAATGTTTGTGCAGGTGCCTTTAAATATGGTACCAGAATCTTCAACCTCATGCGGTAACAGTGAGGGAGACAAATACATGCTCACCCTGCCTTGAGATTTAAGAGCTTCTTGATGCATAATTAATGAGCTGAAAAGAGTAAAATTGGGTGGATAAATCCAATCCCGCACTCAGTGAGAATTACCACAAATTTCCTGCCCACCACCATTTAGTTTCAGCCCATACTCTATCTATCCTTTCCAATTTTAAAACATTTTATGGAATTTCAATTTAAGTTTCACCTCAAATGAAAATATTCCTAGTATCTCTGGGAGATAAAAATTTGACATGTAGTGAATATGGAAATCAGAAATAAAGGAGCAAAGAAAGAGACTGTGAAATTGAACAGGACCCAAAAACAGCCCCTGTTTTCGTGATAAAATAATTTCTCAAGTCCATTATGTAAACAGTATGCAAACTTTTAAAGTATTTGCTTATTTAAATGGTTGCTGCATAGCTGCATGTCACATTAAGGTATTGCAATATCATGAGAAACCAGCATGCATTAAAATTAATATGCATTGCTGTTCAAAACTAGCCAATACTTTTTAAAGGGAAAGTAACTGTAGAAAGTGCTGGAAATCATTATGCAATTGACTCTGACATGGGAAAGATAGAATACTGCCGTAACATAGCAGAGAGGGGGCTCTGAGATTGTTCAACATGGCTCAAGAAGCCTTGATGGAGAAGAGGAAAGATGCCTTCTATCCACGGTGTCAAAAGCCCTGCCAAACATACTGCCAATTTAATGGGACTAAATAGCCATAACAGTCAATGCTAATTTTAACAGAGGACGTGGATGCAGTGTCATGACATGAGATGTTCAATTCATTTACATGACGGTTCATAGATACGCAATACACCATAATGTATTCATTCACTTACCAGTGATCTCTATCAATTGTGACTCACACCTAATACTCATAGTTTTGCTATACCCTTACACATTTAGCATTGCTGCAATTCCTGTGCCCACATCTTGCAGCTCACCAGCTATGACAGCCACATCACTTATAACAACGGCTTGAAAACTAAAATCTGGGCACTGAAAAAATGAAATGCATAATATACTTCATATTTACTCATAATATCACCATTATGTTAACTGAAAGTATGCCATCAGCAGCATTACCTGTAGAGGGATTCATTGTTGTTGAATGTTATGATACCTTTGCACAAAAGATTTAACATGTAAGGGATAATTTTGTTCTGCCAGTGGCATTGTCACCCATGAACAGTGTACTCATAGAAATTTGGAACTTGCAATGGTGATATAGTGGGCTTCAACTTAAATGGTCAGAAAATCATTCACAGTGCATACCCATATTTCTGATATACTCTCCAAGATCATGAATTAATACCTGCTTTCAGCCCACCTCTACACAGTAACTTTAAACTATAAAATGCAGGAATGGAAATGTGCATGACTTTACAACTGTACAACTGTGTGCTATGACTGAATGTTTTTTGTTTTTAACTTCAGGCTAGCCAGTGTTTATTGTTTATACACGCTTAATATTTGGCATTCTTACTATTCTCCAACCACTTTTGGCTTGTCAGTCTCTTTCAGTTTCAGAACCTTACACAATACAAAAAAGTATTTTTTGGAGAAGTAACTTATAGTCAATAGAAGTTATTATAATAATTGAAAGTTGTGTGATTATTTCTGCACAGCAATTATATTGAATCCTTAAATTTGCATTCATTCAACAGAATGGGTGAGAATTGTTCAGGCTAGAAGTAGGCTACAGCAGCATCTAGCAAAGCAAATAATCAATGACAATTTATTCTCATAAAATTTCAACATGAGACTGAAATTAAAGAAACAGTTTTAAAAATTGGAAAATATAGGAAAGCAAAGATAACTGTAAAGTTCCTCTGATCTTTGAATTGATCTTTATATTATGTGAACAATATATATCTACATGTAATACTGTCCAGTGTGGTGCTGAGCCACATCTGTATCCTGGATTCAATTTCTAATTAGGACCTGAACTTAACGAACTATAGCTCAAAACTTTAACTGCTCCAGATCTAAGTTGAACATGACTACAATAAATTAGGTTGAAATGAAGAAGTGTGGTGAGTTGGGCATAATAGAATGAGATGTAAATGGACTATCCTAAGAATGATAGGACAGAATTTTGTGCCAGTTGTGAACTTCCTGGTTCAGATGTGCTAGCTGATGGTAGTGTCTCTGATAGTTAGATGCTTCCCTACACGGAAATTTTGAAGATCAGCAACTATTCTAATGTATATCTAGTCCCCAGAAAAGTTTTTGTTTTAATTGGAATAAAAGACTGAGATGAATATGTAAGTAATTTTCTATAGTCTACAAAGGACCTTGGAAATCTCACTCCATTTGAGAGACAATTGGTTATATATAACTTGAAGGGCATCACTGTTCAAGCGTGAGGCATGATCTAAGTCTTTGAAATACTGAGAGGCACAAACCTTATTGTTCAGGAAATTATAGAAGTTCAAAGCTAATAAGTTTCAAATCAGGTTTGATTTTAGAAGAAATTTCCTTTTTGCATTATGATGACCATGTAAACAACTTCCTGCAAAACTGTTCTCTGTCAAAATGAATAGGATGGATATGAGACTTGGAATATGGTTTAAGGTTATAAGAATAACTGCAGACAACAATGATTAAATACATAATGTTATTCTTGTTTCTGTTCTGCTGATACTGGAATGAAGTATTCAACCCATAATCAGATTTAAATGGCACTGACAAATAGAATTTCTGTCATTTTTGATTACTTTTAGAGTTTGGGATATTCACTCACAATATTTCTCTGGGTATTTAAATTGGTGGGTTAGAATCTTTGATATGGTAGATTTTACCTTTTCTATAGCATAGTTCTGATGGAGTAAATACTTCTTTGCTTCCTTAATTCTTCCATGCTTTTAATTCTTTATATATGGGAATAAAGTGGCATTATCAGAGATCAGGGAACAGCTGTCCTGGCCTTCATTTTTCTTCTGGATAAAATATGTTGCAATGCAGTTTTACTAAAGCAATAGTCCAAAAGAATATTGAATAATATCACACAAATATCCAAAGTAAACAGAAATGCTGAACATAACATTCTTTTTCCAACTCATTCCTTTTTTCATTCATTGATGTGGATGTAGTCACTGGGCAAACATGTATTGTCTACCCTTACTTGGTGGCAGTGAGCTACCTTCTTGAATTGCTGCTATTTTGTAGTGTATGTATAGCTACAGTGCTGTTAGAGAGAGAGTTCCAGCAACATGATTCTGAATGATTTGGAGGGGAATGTCCATGTTGTTGTGTTCCTGTGTGTCTGCAGCTCTTGTTCTTCTAGATGATAGTGTGGATTTCAAAGGTGCTGCCTAAGGGCCTGAGTTCCTGCAGTGCCTCTTGTAGATGGTACACACTGTTGCTACTGTTCATCCATGCTGGAGGGGATGAATGTTTCTGGATTATGTCTTTTTTTGTATGTTTTATATAACAAGCACGTGCAAACTGATGTCACTGATGCAATCTACTATAATTTTCTGAGCGTGCAACCAGTGAAGGAGGCCCAGTTTGGGAATTCCTAAATGTGGCTTTGGGAAATGCCTAAGGACATGGTGAAACGTGGTAGCTTAATATGCCCAGAGTATATCCCCGCCACCTGCAAAGATACTCATAGAATCATGGGATCATAGAAACCTTGCAGTATAGAAGGAGGCCGTTTGGCCCATCAAGCCTACACTGACAACAAACCCACCCAGGCCCTATCCCTGTAAGCCCATGTGTTCACCTTGCTAATCCCCCTGATTATTTGGTAGCAAACGCCACTAGCTTTCGGGACTCTGCTCCTTCGTCAGGTGAGTGGACAGTTCTGATCACAAACAGAGCATATAAAGATAAGCATATAAATCTCAGGAAAACGGCATATAAATCCTTGGGAAAATAATAAACAATAAAGCGATAATAGCCAAATGATTTATTTTAGTGAAGCAAGGGAAAGAAAATTCTTAAACCCAATTAAACTCTGATTTCGAATGAGTAAATAATTAAGATATTCCAATACTACTTGTCGTCAGTTGATTCAGGGCTTTCGAGGTTTCGGAAACCAGCAACATCCATTCAATGTTGCTAACACAGAATTACGCCACGTTGGGTAAATGTTTATGGAGGTCGGCAGCAACAAGTTCTATTTTATGATGATGAATGAGAGTTCTTCCTGAGGGGAGCTCAATCGGATTATTTTATAATTATTTCTTGCTATTTTCCCTTTAGACACATCACTGTCTTTAATAGGTTTAGGATCTGAGCAACCAGAAACCCCTCGCTACATTTCATTCATTCCGGCAAAGGTTGATATGCGCGCTCTCGCGCGCCCAACAGCACCAAAGCTCGCCCCCGCGCTAGGAACGCGCGAATTGGCATTCCGCGCGTCCCCGCACCACAGCAAGACCACGCAATCACTACTCGGGAACGCGCGCAATCTCCATGTGCGCTCCCGACGGGCAGACGCGCTTTCTCGCGATGTTTTGCTGCCGCTCCCGGGCACTGGGTGTCCACCGGAGTCGGAGGATGGGGACGTTTTTGTGGGAATCCGCAGCCCCGGGCTCCAACAAGCTCTTCCCTCCAGGTAAGGTAGCGCGCAGCGGGAGAGAGCCTAAGCGGGTTGAACACCAACCCCCCTGTATGCTCCAGAGATGGGGAGTAGAATCAGCAACCCTGACACAGGCATCATCAGCTCCGAGGAGAAGGGATAGCACAGCTCCGGGAAAAGAGCAGAGACGTGTCTATCTGAAGTGGGAATGGAGTAGAGAGCGTGATCTGTCTGAGGGGCGAATGGAGCAGAGACGTGATTTGTC
Source organism: Sphyrna mokarran (assembly GCA_024679065.1). Taxonomy (NCBI): domain Eukaryota; kingdom Metazoa; phylum Chordata; class Chondrichthyes; order Carcharhiniformes; family Carcharhinidae; genus Sphyrna; species Sphyrna mokarran. The sequence continues at coordinate 82,376,445 of JAGIQG010000008.1, forward strand.
TGGGGCGGGTGGCGTGGATGGAGCAGAGACGTGGTCTGTCAGTAGGGTTGGGGGGGAGGAAGGAGCAGAGAGGTAGGCTGTTGGAGGGAGGAATGGAGCAGAGACGCATGGTCTCTAAAGGGGAATGGAGCAGAGATGTGGTCTGTCTGAGGGACGGAATGGAGCAGAGATGTGGTCTGATTGAGGTGGGGGGGGGGAAGAGGGACATGGGCTGTTTGGAGGGGAACAGAGACATAGAATGTACAGTGCAGAAAGAGCCCATTTGGCCCATCAAACCTGCAACGACAACAATCCCACCCAGATCCCAACCCTGCAACCCCACATATTTACCCTCCTAATTTCCCTGACACTAAGGGACAATTTATCACGGCCAATCAATGTAACCTATACATCTTTGGATTGTGGGAGGAAACTGGAGCATCGGAGGAAATCCACGCTGACACAGTCAGAACGTGCAAACTCCGCAGAAAGTCATCCGAGGGCTGGAATTCAACCTGGTCCCTGGTGCTCTGAGGCAGCAGTGCTAACCACTATGCCACCATCCTGCTCTGGTCTGTCTGAGGAGGGAATGGAACAGAGACGCATCTGTCTGAGGGGGCAACAGAGCAGAGATGCAGTCTGTCTGAGGGGGGAACAGAGCAGAGCTGCGGTCTGTGTGTGGGGTGGGTTGGAGCAGAGATGCAGTCTGAATGAGGGGGGAACAGAGCAGAGACTTGGTCTGTCTGAGGGGGAATGGAGCAGAGACTTGGTCTGTCAAAGGGGTGGAATGGAACAGAGATGAGGTGTACCTGAGGGGGAAATGGAGCAGAGATGCAGATTGAGGAAGGAACGAAGTAGAGACCTGGCTTGTCTGAAGGGATACATTTGGTGTGTCTGGAGTTGAGACAGATTTGAGGGAATGCACGGGGTTGAGCACTCAGGTTTTATTTGAAGGGATAGTTCAGAGCAAAATGGCTATCTAACAGAGCTTCCAGCATCTATGATATCTGAGGAGTTACAGGATCTAGTTACAAGACTAAGACAGATTGGATGGAATGGGGCAGAATTGGGGTCTGTATGAGATAATTCCAGAAGCATGAGACCAGTCTAAAGTGATTACCGTTGTGAAATAAATGCAGATGCTGTGCCTATCCAAAGGAAATCCTAGACAGAGTTGAATATCTAAATTATGTTTGGGGGGGTGGGAAACAACTGTTTTCTGAATTATACGAACACAATCTATGATGAGTTTGTCTGCAAATTTACACTGGAGAAATGTATCAGATAAAAGATTTCTATATATAGTAAATGTGTGGGTTATGTGAATAGGTGGGAGTAGGGATGGGTGTAGAGTGTGGTTGGCAGGCAGACCAGGGTGAGATGCTGTTTTGGAGGGTCTTTGCTGAGTTGGGCTGAATGGTCTCCTCTTGTGTTGTAGGGATTCTTGATTACTCTTGGGGTCATCCAAAGGAAAATATTGCAGAGAAATCACTTAAATATCAGATAATTTGTGCTAATGGACAGGGATGATGTGATATTGATGGGAATATCCAGAGGAGCAATGGTGTAGTCATTACATCTTTCCTACAGGTTTTGCATGGGGAAAGGGGCAGAGATAGAGTTTCATGTGATATGAGTCTTATCAGGGACATTTCTTGTTTAGGGGTGGGGAGGGTGATTGGAAAGGAGCAGTGATGAAGCCAGCCATTGGCTGAAGTGAACGTATGCTGGTAGTAATGATGAAAATATTTTTAAGAAAGCATCCTGACTGATCTCCCGCTCAGTGTGTCTCTGGGGCTGTGTTCCTGTGTGCTGCAGCCTTTTGGCAGTATGGTTCAATCTTGGGCGTAAGCTGAGATATTTTTGGCATAATTCTGTTACTTGTAACTTGGACTGTGCGGAGTTTGATTTGACTTAGAAATATCTACAGACAAATATCTAACTCAATGTAATCTGAATGGCAAGTGATTATTATGCCATTGTTAGACGTGAACTGCACATAGGTGTGTACGATGTGGTCAACGAATATCGACGATAAGCATCAGGAGAATTGCATGTAAAAGAAAAAATTCTTGGGGGCTAACGTTTAGGAAGATAAAATAGGTATATATTGATTTGCTTTCAGTACTATTTGGAAACAGTATTTTGAATACTGGTATATCTTCTGGTTTCTCCCATTTTACTTAGAGCTATCATATTACTGATTAATCAACCTTCTACATTTATTCATGTCACTCATCCATTCCTTTCTAATCCTGCTGCATTTAAGTCTCTCATTAATGTATCTTTAATCTGGTTTTAGTTTCTTCCTTTTCTTCATTATTTATTTAACTATATTTTCTCTCTGCCCCATAAATGATTATATCATTTCCATCTCATCTTGTTTTTTTTTGGGTCCTCCTACAATTTTCACTAGCCCCCTGATGTGCTGATTCTTCATTTAGGCCTTTCTCCTTGCTCAACACATCCACCACCTACGTCTTATTAGGTTGCTGATCTGTCTTATTGATGTAGCCCAAATTTTGTATACCGGTATGTCATATTACATAATTTCATAAAACTGATTTTGGTATAGGCACAAGACTGCTGTAGGAATTACACATATTTATTGTAGGGGTGGAATTTGTATTTACTCGCTGTGATGAAAAATACTTTGTTCCTCTGAAAATATTGAACTTTGTCATGAAAATTAGTTTGTGATTTCAAAGAGTAATAGTTTTGAATCCCATAAAACAATATAGACAATGCCCAATATTAGATACTGAAAGCAGTTTGTGCGATTAAAACAAAAATGTTGATAGTTTGTAATTGTTGGAGTGATGCACTTTTCAATAATATAACTTTGAGCCAGCTTTCTGTTTAAAAGTTAAATATAAAACTGTTATTGATAGTAGCTTGCTCCATTGGATTTTATTGAATCATGTATTGTGAACAAGTTATGCATTTGATTCTGCAGTTTCATTGACAATATGAAAATCAAAACAAGAACTGATTTGCAAACTGGACTATTACTTAAAGTTTAGGTGGATTCGTGTCAGAAAAATTTATCTAATTGAATTTGAGTTTAAATTACCTAATTTAATATAATTGGCAAATTGGATCTGTGAGAATTGTAGCATTATTTGTGCATGTTTTGTCAATTAGGTAACATCATTTTTTAAGTCACACCCTTGAAATGTTTTTTTTAAGTAGGTCAAATTGTTTCTGAAAGGAGTGAAACAAATGCTTTCCAATTTTTAACTGTAAGAGTTTATTGTAGCAACACATGGAAAATATGACTATCTCACAGTCAATTAAAGAAAGTTGAATTTAGCTTAAAAAAGTTGATATTCTGGCAGTTAGAATTTGGCTTTGACTTTAGATTTCCCTGTATGATTTTGAGCTTTTCCCAACATTGCTGGATTTGTGTTCATTTGATTGAAAAAAATACGGTGCACAATCCAGCTTTACAGTTGGAGTATTTTGCTGTAAGATTTTGTAATATGGCTCATTTAAAAAGAAAAGTTTCATTTCAGATTCATTGTCCCAGTTGAAGGAATGCTACAAATGTTTCCTTAATATGCAACAAGTTTATCAAGCATGTAGCTGGACCATGAATATAGCTCAAGAAGGCTGTATGTTCAATCTGATAAAAAAAAATAATTTGCACTTGTGTTAACATCTTTCAGTTCTTCAGGACAATTGAAAGCAATGGTCTGGGTACAGAGATCATTAGAATATCATGAACGCAAAAGAAAGTAATCAGAAAGCCTAATGGAATGCTGGTCTTTCTAGCCAAAGGAAAAGAATACGAAAGGGTAAAGGTCATACTTAAATCCCTACTTAAGCAATGTGTGAAGTATTGCAGACCAGAACACTGCACTTGCCTGAGGAAGACACAAGAGTGTTGAAAGCTCGTTTTTTTACTATCAAATAAATCGGTTGGATTAATAATTGGTGTTGCTAAATTCTTACTGAAGTATTAGAAGCAGTTCTGAGCATCTTCCCTTAAAAAGGATATATTGGTCTGGGAGGGGCACAGTAGTTGTTGGATGTCAATGATCTCAGTTCCAAGAAAACACTGCATGAATTCCTCAGGGTAGATTTTAGCAGCAACTCCAAATAGGAACAGGTTTACATACACACATGGGCCCACTTGGTCTGTTGGTGCATGTAGTTTCCCTTATTGCTGATGTCATGTGTGTGTCTTTTGTCTACCTGTGCTCATTGTCCTTACCTTAGCCCTTGCTCTCCCCTCCTGACCGTCGCCAGCCTACTTTGTGTAATTTACACCTGAGCTTCTGCTGATCACAGCCCTCTCCAGAGTCCTTGTCACCTTTTTGTTGCATTAGTAATTCACCTCTCAGGCCCTCATTGTTTTCCTTCCAGCCTCTCTATTGAACCCTTTACTGACTGTGCTCTCTGACCTTTTCTCCCTCTCCCTTACCTTTGCTCACCATGAGTTTGGTGGTGAGGAGTTGGGAGAAAGCTGGTGAGCAGGTGGACAGTGGGTGCAAATAATGATGCCAGTAGTTGGTGAGAAAAACTGCTCAGATTCTGGCAGGTTTTGGGGAAGATGTTGGTGGTGTGGTGACGTCACATGATGAGTAATTCAGAGGCCCGGGCAAATGCTTTGGGGACATGGGTTCAAATCCCATTAAATTGTAAAGCTAGTCTCAATAATTATAATTATAGAACCATTTTTGATTGTTGGTACCAATCCATCTGATTTAATAATATCCTAACCTTTCCTGGTCTACCTACCTGTGACTTTAGACTCTTAACTGCCCAGTGAAAGAGTTTAGCAAGCCACTTGATTGTACGAAAACAGCTTTAAAAAAGCCAAAAAAAAAGTGAAATTAGACTGATCACCTAGCATCAACGTAGACTATGGAAGTACAAATGCAAACTTAGCCTTGTCAGTCCTGCTACTAACATCTGGTGCTTATGTCAAGATTTGTAGAACTCTCCACAGACTAGTCGATCCTGACCTAGTAATATCATAGAATCATATTTTAGAGGTAACGTCCCAAACTCTGTAATCATCATGTCTGGACATGTCCAGTCTCAGGAAGGACCCACCGGAGTCAGTCGGGAGGAGTTTGGGAATTTTCAACAATAATTCTGGGCTCCATGAAGTCTCATAGCATTTGGGCAAATATGGATGGGAAATATCTTGCTGATTTTTACTTACCAAACTCTGCCCCAGCTGATGAATGCTCATCCTCATTCCTCCATATTGAACACGATTTGAAGGAGATACTTGGGTGGCGAGAGCACAGCATATACCCTGGGTGGAAGATTGCAATGTCCATCGCTAAAAATTGCTTAATAGCACAACTACTGACCAAGTTGGATAAGCCACTCAGTTTCTGACCTCTTCACAGCCTTGACCCAAAACATGCATAAAAAAGCTTAGATCAAAAGTGAGAGTGATTACCCTTGACGTCAAGAAAGCTTGTGATTTGGTGTGGCATCAAGGAGTCCGAGTAAAACTGAAGAAAATGGGAATGGGGAGGAACACACTCGACTGGCTGGAGTCATACTTAACACAAAGGAAAATGTAGTTGTTGGATGTCAATGATCTCAGTTCAAGGAGAACACTGCAGGAATTCCTCAAGGTAGTATCCTGTACCCAGCTATCTTCAACAGCTTCGTCAATGGCCTTCCTACCATCATAAGGTCTGAAGCGAGGATTTCACATTCATCAGTTAACATCTACAGCATTGTTCTTGACAACTAGTATGCTGAGTAGTCTGCATCCAGATGCAGGAAGATCTGGTCAACGTTCTAGTTTGGACTAGTAAGTAGCAAGTAACATTTGTGCCACACAAGTCCCAGGCAATAACCATCCCCAACCAGAGAATCCAACCATCTACCCTTGACATTCAGTGGCATAAATATTGTTGAATTCACCCACTATCAATATGCTGGTGAATATTGACTTGAAAATGAATTAGACCAGCTATATAAATAATATGGCTACAAAAACAGGTCAGAGGCTACAAATTCTATCGTGAGCAACTCTCCTGACTCCCCAGAGCCTGTCTGCGTCCACAAGGCACCAGTTAGAAATATGCTGGAATACTCTCCACTTGCCCGGATGAATGCCCCTCCATTGACAGTCAAGAGGCTTGACACTATCCAGGGCAAAGCAGCCAATTTGATTGGCACCTCCCACCACCTTCAATATTCACTCTCTCCACCGCTAATGCATAGTGACAGCACTGTGTACAGTTTCTAGATGTACTACAGCAAATCCTTTTACAGCACCTTCCAAACCTACAACCTCTATCTAGAAGAACAAGGGCAGCAGTTACATGGAAACGCCACCTACAAGTTCCTCTCCAAGTCGCACATCATTCCTTCATTATACGTAAGTCACAAGTCTGGAAGCTGCTCCCTAACAGCACTGTGCGTGTATTGATACCGTATGGACTTAGTCATTCATGAAGATGACCCACCATCACTTTCCAAAGACCAATTAGGGATAGGCTATGAAAATGCTGGCCGAGCCAGTGATGTCCATGTCCTGTGAAGAGAATAAATAAAAAGGTAGAATGTCAGCCAGGTGGATAATCAGCCTTGCTGGAATGGTACTTGGACTCCAAGAGTTAAGTTATGAAGAAGGATTAAATAAACTGTGAGTGTATTCCTTGGAATTTTGAAGCTTAAGAGTTGCTTTGATCACAGTTTTTAAGGGGAACAGATGGGCTAGATAGAAATTATTTCTGCTAGTTTGAGAGTATAGAACTAGCGTACTAGAGCCTAGAAAATAAAGCTAGACTTTCAGTAAAATTAAGAAACAATTCTTACTGCAAAAGATGATAGAAGTTTGGAACTTACTTCAACAAATGATTGATAACTTATTAATTTTAAAACTAAGATTGGATTTTCATTCATCAATGATATTAAGGAATTATGGGGAGTAGATGCATGCAAGTAACTTACAGGCCAGCCATGATCTTATTGAATGATGGAATGACTTAGTCCTGTTCCTACATTCCTCTGTTTTATAACAAATGAAGCCTTCTTATTTTGGCAAATGCGACACTGATTTGCACATCAAATACCTCAGAAACTAATCTGATATATGAGCAGATGTTTTCTTTTGTAGGTATTCGCTAAAGGATAAATGTTAGCCATAAACTCTGCTTCTGTTTTTCAAATAATGCATCATTCATCTGAGAAGGCAGGCAGTTTTATGGAGTTACAACAAAACGTTTAATTCTTGAGATTAAATCTGTAAATACTCGTCAGCCAGCACTTGTGGTGAATGAAGTATAATTAATATTTCGGGTTGATGTTCTTTCATCAGAATGTCTGTTTTTATATTTCTAGGCTGAGTTGGAATATTTCATAATCCCAATTCTAATGACTGCACAGTTACGCAATATTTGCTCTTGAGGCTCATATATGAATTACAGTCACTTGGAAGAGATACAAGGGGGCAAGCAACACATGGAATTCTTCCATAATATGGGATCAAACCTTTAGGAAAGGAAAAATAAAAGGAAACTGACTGTAATATTTGTGTATGCATAGCCAAGTAAGCTTTTAAGTGGAAGAAATACCATACTGACTGTAAAACTAAGAGAGAAAACACAGAGATTGTTTTTTGTTGCACAGGTTGAAGCAACCTAATTTACAAAGAAATAAAGCTGTTCAAAGCTAAGTTTTAAATGAATTTGCTGTGTTTCTATCACAATTTTGTCAGTCTTGTGCTTAAAGTTTGGTTTTAAATGTTAGGCTGAAGATTGAAGGCTACTGGTTAAGAATATTGCACTTTCTTCTGAAATCAACCAACCATGCAAAAAAGAAAACTTATTAGATGGCTCAAGGCAATTTTTTAAATCAGTTATATTCTTCAAATCAGTTAGATTCTTCAAATGAAGATTTTAGTGATTTTTCAGGTGTGTAGTGGGCCCTAATCACTTTATTGCTGTAGTTATCGTAGGGATTAATTTCTAAATGCAAGTTTAAAGTAAAATGCTGCAGAGACTGGAAATCTGAAACAAAAACAAAATAAGAGAAACAGCGGAGCATAGGAATTCATGATTTTTCAACAAATGCAGAAAATAGACTATGTTGAAGATTTATTTGATTGTCTGAAAAGCAACATTTAATTGATCTACAATGAATCCTTTAGTGTAGAGTAAAAGGTGAAACTTGTACTTATGGAATTTTTATTTTTCAGAAAAATTTTAGCATTAACGTGCAAGTCATTTCATTTCAATGAGATGGGGTAAGAGTGAACTGGAAAAAAGCTTACAACCCTCCCAGTAAATGGTGGGGGGAGGGGGGTGGTGTTGTTGTCCTGTGGGAAGCCGGGCTTGTGATATGGATAGAGCTAGTGTGAGAGAAACTAGTTGAATGCAAATGAATGATGGGGAACAAATAGCTACTAGCAGGAAAGGGTATAATGTAAAGCAACACTTATCACAAGTGGCTTGGAAAGGTGAAGCAGAGCTTTGTATTCATTTGAGAATTTTTTGAATAGATATGTCTTGTTCTCTGAATGTGTTGTTTTAAAGAGACAGAGAAGAATTGTCTTATTGTTCCAATGTGTTCCAGTAGTGTTTATTAGTGGAGGTAGGGGTATAATGAATCAAGTAATGAAAAGTGCATACCAGGATTCAAAGCTTTAAACACTGGAGTAAAGTAGCAGGGGGCTTTTTATTATTGTGTCATGCTTCACGTACCTGTATCTTCATTACAACTTACTTAATATAGCACAATTTAGTTTGTTCTCGTGAACATGGTAGTTTATTATTCCTTTAAATGTTACAGGAATTTCATTTCTGCAGAAATAAATTAAACCATGATATTTTTAAAGCTCATTAGTTTTATTTAACAGAAATTTTGCTGTTTATAACAGATGTAATTATCTGAATAAAAAAACTTGTGCGATCACTGTAAAATTGAGCTTAGATGGTGAATTTGAGAGGGAGTGTCGTGCTAGAATGTGCTGGTGGAGCAAGAGAGGGAAGAACCCTCTTGCTAAGAAATACCTGTTTTTATTGAAGCAAGGGGAGGAAAACAAATCACTAGCAATCATATTCTATTCATCTTCCTTGACTGAAGTTTCAGTCAGATTATGCCTCTGTCCTCAGACTAACACTTCAGCCAGTTGTAACAAAACTGAGATAGCTTTTGGAAAGTACATTTTCAGTTATCAGAGCCCTGAAATATCGAGCACTATTTATCCCTCTCTATCTCTTGGACCTGTTCATATTTATATTGGAACCATCATTATCTGCTTTTCTGGTTTTCTCCTAGAATTTTCACAGAACAAAACTCTATGGGATATTTCTTCATGATACAGTTTTCATTTTTTAAACTTTTAAGTTAGTTTCCTTCTCTTAGTGAATACCCCTATTGTTTGAGGTATTTTTCATTTCTACGACAAAAATGTTGCTGTATCATGCATAGAAAAATTTCACCATTCATGATTGTGATCCACATTACTTTATGCAGGAAATAGTAATGATTTCAATGTATGGGGCCTATGAACTGAAAGGAAGTTCATTTGCTCCTAGTTATTGTCATTTCCTTCCTGCCTTAATTGTATGACACACTTCAACAAAATGAAAAATACTCATAATGGAAAACAGTGGTTTGTACTTTCATCATAAGTTTCATAAAATACTAAAGTTATTGCTATTTGCAAGTTGTTTCATTGATCTATTCACCATGGCTTGCGATTTGATTGGAATGGTGAAAACGTATAAAATATGTTATTTGTTTTGTTTAAAGTGCAGTGACTTGCATAGTAAATGCCATTATCCTTGGCAAGAAACAAACTCAAGCTGCTAATAGTACAGATGGGCCCATAAACCAGAAATCTTAATTAACTATTTTGGTCTTGAGTGCAGCCACATTTCTGAAATTTTGTGCAATGATGTTTATCATTGGTGTCTAGCCCCTTAGTTTTTCCAACTGATTCTCAATTGCTTTGAAACTTAATTCCTGAAATTTAAGAACTCTGAATTTTCAAAGCAAATACTGCAAATGCTGGAAATCTAAAATAAAGACAGGAAATACACAGAAGGTCAGACAGCATCTGTGCAGAGAAACCGAGTTAAACTTTTGGGTTAATTGACTGACATGTTAGTTCTGTTTCTCCATCCACTAAATGTTTTTTAGCCATTTCTGTTTTTATTTTTAGTTTTCAAACTCGATATTTGCAAACGCAAATAGTTTCATTTTTATCCAAATAGTAATGACTTCTCCAGATTTTCTCTAATCAAATATAAGAACAAAAACATAATTCTATCAGTCAGTGAAGTTGGATAGTTTGGACTATCAGCATGTGTTAAGTTTTAAAATTTATTTATTAGTGTCACAAATAGGCTCACATTAACACTGTAATGAAATTACTGTGAAAATCCTCAACTCACCACACTCTGGCACCTGTTCGGTACACAGAGGGAGAATTTAAGGTCAGTGCACCTAACCAGCACATCTTTTGGTCTGTGGGAGGAAACCAGAGAACCTGGAAGAAACCCATGTAAAAACAGGGAAAGTGTGCAGACTGCGCATAGAAAATGACCCAAATTAGGAATCGAACCCAGATCCCTGGTGTTATGAGGCAGCAGTGCTCACCACTGTGCCACCGTGCCACCCTACAGATATTACAGATTTGAAATGAAGCAATCCATGCCACTTTTGCTCATTTGTATTTTTGTCTGCATGACAGTGATTTCGCCCTCTATTTTTGATGATTTTCACAGATATAGGTTTTTTTTAATCTACAAATAACAATTAAACTTGCTATTTCAAGCAATATTTGCATAATTTAATTACCTTTTATGAACTTGAAGGTAAGGTTAAAAAACTTCTTAATTTAGCAGAATAATGCGTTTTGTCCTGTATGGCATTATAATAATGCATCATCTGATTCAACATAGAAATACCATGGGTAGAGAAATAAAACACAGTATATTAAATTTCTGCAGCGCATAGGGGAGTACAATGCTGAACAGATACCAGAACTGTTCCATAATGAAAAATGAAAGAAAGAACTTTGCAGGAATGTGAAGTGGAAACGTGGATTATCAGTTAATCTATTTTTGTAGTGATGGCTGAGGCATGAATGTTGGCCAGTACATAAGAACATGAGAAATAGGAGCAGGAGTAGGCCATCCAGCCTCTCGAGCCTGCCCACCATTCAGTAAGATCATGGCTGATCTGTAGTTGTTCAGTATCACTTTCCCCTTTTTCCCTGTAACCCTTAATTCCCTTGTCAATCAAAAATCTATCCACTCTTGACTTGAACATATTCAGCGAGGAAGCCTCCACCACTTCAACAGGCAAAGAATTCCAAAGATTCACCACCCGTTGCGTGAAGACATTTCTCCTCAACTCTGATCTGAACACACACACACACACACCCCACTAATTTTGAGGCTGTGCCCTCTATTGCTAAGCAGGGAGAGTCTCTCAACTCTACCCTATCATCTCCTTCATTATCTTATACATCTCTATAAGATCCCTCTCAGCCTTCTAAAGTCCAAAGAGTACAAACATAGCCTATTCAGTCTGTTCTCATAATCCAATGTCCTCATCTCCGATATCAGCCCTAGTAAACCTTCTCTGCACCCCCTCCGAGGCCAATATATCCTTCCTCGAATGCGGCGACCAAAACTGCACACAGTACTCCAGCTGTGGCCTCACCAGTACTCTCTACAGCTGCAGTACCTGGCAAACCTCCCTGCTATACCTCATAGGGTCTTAATATACACCTGAGATGGTGTGGGGGGGGGGGAGGTTCAGATCAGAGTTGAGGAGAAATTTCTTCATGCAACGGGTGGTGAATCTTTGGAATTCTCTGCCTGATGAAGTGGTGGAGGCTTCCTCACTGAATATATTCAAGTCAAGAGTGGATAGGTTTTTGGATAGGTCATGGACCTTTAGAGGCACATTTTTGTACTATTCTTTGCTAACCTGTTTGAGGAAACCTTTTAAAGCCATTGTATGTCTTCCAGGCTTCCTTACATAATCCAGATAGTGGCAAAAGCAAATCTGTTTTCCTGAGACATGTCAAAGCTAGCACATGCTCATTGCTTAACTGACTTCATCAGTTTTTCTCTTCTTTTGTGGAAATTCAGCCCACTCATTTGTAGCCATTTCCTTGTAACTCAATCAACCTGTGTTAGGAAATTAGCCTTGCTTCCTTTCTGGACTCCTTCAAAAACTCAGAGCAGGACTGACAAAAGTGACAGGGCTATAAGTTGGGTGGTAGCTAACTAGCTGACTATATTTTCATTTTGGAGGTTTGTGTGTCGCTGGCTAGGCTAGCATTTATTGCCAACTCTAGTTGCCCTTCAGAAAGTGCTTTCTTTAATTGCTGCCATCTTCAAGGCATAAGAACACCCATAGTGCTGTTAGAGAGGAAGTTCTAGGATTTTGACCCAGTACCAGTGAAGGTGCAGTGATATACTTCCATCTTCCTTTGTGTTAGGTATGACTCCAACATTACTATTGACTCCAGTTTTGCTCACATTCCTTTATGCCACATTCAGCCAAATGTTGCTTTGATATCAAGGGCTATTACCTCATCTCTGGAATTTAGTTCTTTTGTCCCATGTTTGTACCAAGGCTGTAAGGAGCTCAAGAGCTGAATGACCCTGGCAGAACCAAGCTAAAGCATCAATGGTGAGATTATTGCTAAGCAACTGTCACTTGATAGTGCTGTTGATGACTGTTTCCATCACTTTACTGATGATTGTCATGTACCATTAGCTTGCAGTATGCAGCCGTTTCTTGATACCATGGAATGAATTGAATTGGCTGAAATATATAGAAACATAGAAACGCTGCAGTGCAGAAGGAGGCCATTTGGCCCATCGAGTATGCATTGACAACAATCCCAACCAGGCTCTATCTCTACACCCCACATATTTACTTTGCTAACCTAAGCATTCCAGCATACTAAGAGTCAATTTAGCATGGCCAGTCAACCTGCACATCTTTGGACTGTGGAGGAAACAGGAGCACCCAGAGGAAATCAATGTGGACGTGTGAAGAATGTGCAAACTCTACACAGACAGTGACCTGACTCAGGAATTGAACCGAGGTCCCTTTCCCCACTGTGCTACTGTGCACCCCAATGGGGAGAGAGGGACAGATTTCCATTGACAGACATCTTATTTCTCATCTGAAAAATGGTGACCAGCGGAAGAAAACTTAATTGTAATCTCATGCGCTCATTGATCTACCTGGTTTAATTTTCGGGTAGACTCGCAAGACTCCTGCCCAAAACAAGTGTGAGATTGTTTAAAGAAGCACACTGTGTGATGCACTGGGTTTGAGAGGTTGATTGTAACTTCCACCCTGAAAAGGATGAAAGTAGAAATGCTTGCTAGTTGCCCTTTTCCCCAGTATTGGAAGGTTTGAATAGCAATTCTTAAAGAGACTGCTAAAGGCGGTTTAGAAAAGATAAATCCTGTTGTTTGTATGATGTGGGGAACTCCAGAAGAGGCCAAAATGGATCATCCACTTGGCATTTCTGGCTGAAATTTATTTTAAATACTTCCAATTTCTCTTTATGACTGATGTGACAGGTTGCTCCATCATTGAGGATAGGGACATTTGTGGAGCCACCTCCTCCAGTGAGTTTTTTAATTGTCCACCAGTATTCACAACTGAATGTGGCAGGACTGCAGAACTTAGATCTGATATCTTGGCTGTGGAATTGCTTAGCTCTTTCCACAGAGGTGATGTGGTATGTTTCACCTCAAAAAGCTGGGTAAGTTGTGGATAGTCTGTAATTTTTAAAGATACACTAGTTGGAAGAGGTTAATTCTGTGCATACTGTTGAACCTAGCATGGAGGTTGCAGATTGATGTCTTTGCCTATTTATAGAAACAGCCATTTCTCTTTGAACAAAATGTTGGGAGAATCTGAACTTGACCCTGCATGTTCTTTCCTCTTTTTTTAGTTCCTCCAACAGGTTTTCAAAACCCAACCTTGCAATCATCTAACCATTACCACCTTATCAAATTTACCCTTTTGGTCCTTGGTATTGTTCTACATTATGACTTCTTAAAACAAAACTAGAGATTGATAATCTGATTGTTATAATGGTTGAAAATACAGCAGCATCATCAAAACAGCAATGTCTATAGGAAATGTTCCATCCCATAACATTTGGTAATGTTTCAAACTCCAAAAATATACTCTTGGGCAAACAAGGGGTATATTTGCATTGTTAGATTGTGTGATTTTCAACTTCTGTGTCTTTGCTGACAGGTTATCTACCACTTACGTTATTTTTACTTCTTAAAATTTGTTTAGGAAAAGTGTACATCAGAATTTATTGCCCATCAGAAGCATGTAATATATATTGCCACTTTTTTTTTGCTTTTTATTAATTTGTATAGAATTTTTAAATTGAGTGGTGAGTTTTCTTTTAATATGAAATTGCCTATTCAGATATTATACAGGTTTGGGGTGTTTGATTGCATTTTTCTACAAAGAACATTTCAGATGTGGCGGATAGTCCTTGTGCACACATGAAACCCTGTTCCTCCTTTCTTGCTTGTTGTTCCTTCACCTCCACTGGCAATGGCCACAACTAAATCCTTCCTTCTCCTGCTACTATAAATGATAACTCAGGCTAATGGCTCTTGCTGCTGTAAATTATGGCTGGCCTGTTTCAAGAGCCTAGTTCTTTGTTGTTGTCTCCAGTAATGTTGTGGATTGTTTATTCCTGAACTTTAACATTCTCCATCACAGTTACAAAAAAGAAAGTAAACAAAATACCTGAATAGGTGGTGAAGGGAAGAAAGACTGTGAATCAGTATGGGGAGAGGTACTGTTAATGTGTACAAAGGCGTACAATCTTCACTTTGCACATTTGCAGTGAGACATGTTTATTTCAAAGGGTAGCTGAATTTCACTTGGGTTCTTCTAACTGGCAGTTAAAGTGATTTGTTGTTGACATTTTCTTCTTTTATCCTTGGTCATCCATTGACAGGCCTGTTTGATTTCTTGTCTCAGTTCAAATGTGGATAAATTAATCTGAATCTCTAATCTGTTCTGCACTTGTCATTAAAAGGATTGCTCTTACGCCCATTATATATTTTTTACACAGTACGCATGAACACTATTTCAAGACAGATGAAACTGGAAGAAATAAAGAAGGGGGAAAAGAAAACATGACGGAAGTCCAAAGAAAAAGTGCTGAGGGGCTGAATAGGAACTTGACAAGATGTGAAGTGGGGGAGTGGGAGGGGAGGGAAGTAGGAGAAAAGAGCAGTGGAGAAAGAATCAGAACACAAGGGAAGCACAAGTGAAAGAAGGAAAAGGGAAGAAAGATGGTAGGGAGAGAGAATGACATTGTGGAGCTAGTTGTACTTGAAAAAATGCTTCAAATCTTCACAGATTGCTCCAAAAGTCAATGATCACAGTACACTGAGCTTATGAATCATTTCCAGGTTTTCAAAGCTTGCAGAAGGATTTGGACCAATGAGAAAAGTGGGTGAAAATGGCAAATGGGATTTAACACAGACAAATGCGAAGTATTTCACTTTGGAAGGACAAACCAAAGTAGAACATACAGGGTAAATGGTAGGACTCTGAAAGTGCTGATGAATAGAGGAATCTGGGAATACAGGTACAGAATTCTCTGAAGGTGACATCACAGGTGGGTAGGGTCATAAAGAGTGCTTTTGGTACATTGGCCTTTTATAAATTGGAGTATCGAGTATAATAGTTGGATTGTTATGGTAAGGTTATATAAGGCATTGGTGAGGCCGAGTTTAGGGTATTGTGTACGGTTTTGGTTACTCAGGAAGGATGTCAATAAGGTTGAAAGAGTGCAGAGAAGGTTCACAAGGATGTTGCTGGGACTTGAGAAGCTGAGTTACAGAAAGAGCTTGAGTAGGTTAGGGCTTTATTCCCTAGAGTGCAAAACAATGAGGAGAGATTTGATAGAGGTGTATAAGATTTTGATGGGTATAGATAGAGTGAATGCAAGCAGGCTTTTTCCACTGAGGCTAGGGGAGAAAAAAAACAGAGGGCATAGGTTAAGGGTGAAAGGAGAAAAATTTAAAGGGAATATTAGGGGAGGCTTCTTCACGCAGTGAGTGGTGGGAGTGTGGAATGAGCTGCCGGATAAGGTGGTAAATGCGGGGTCACTTTTAACATTTAAGAAAATCTTGGACAGTTACATGGATGAAAGGGACGTGGAGGGATATGGTCCAAGTGCAGATCAGTAGGACTAGGCAAAAAATGGTTCGGCTCAGACAAGAAGGACCAAAAGGTCTGTTTCTATGCAGTAAATTTTCTATGGTTCTTTTCTGGTTCTATTTCCAAGGTTCAGGGAACTGTGGCTGATAGGGGCTTAATTCTCTGAAAATATTCTGTATCTGCTGTTAGATATGGAATCATCCAGATATACTTTACAGTGCCATGCAGAAGGAGAACTAGGCTAATGATTCAGATTTCAATCTGGATGTTGTCTTACCAAAGTTGTGTAATTACTTCTAAGACTTTCTGATTCCTGATTTGCAATGCTGGCCACAAGTGTTCGCACATTAGATACATGATGGTTTGGATGGCTACTAAGCTCTCCCTATTTTTTTGTGATAAATTTTGAGTGCTGTCTCAGAAGGGAACTCCAGACTGTTCCAGTGCAGAATCTCCAGATTTTATGGGTCTGTACTCATTGCAAATTGGTTTAAAATTGTCAAAACCTATTTCATATCAAGAGTCTCTACACCATATAGGAAGAAGCAACTCTGAACTCAAATCATTCAGAGCTGGATTTGAACCTGTACCATAGCTATGACCTGGATGGATCATTTAGGGTCTTTTCAATGATCCATGACTGATAGCAGTTTGTCTCAACAATGAGTGCATTTGTGCTGTTGTCTGCCTGTTAGAAATGATCTTGGATCTCCATATGAATGGAGGTAAGAAATAACAAGGGAAAAAAGACACATGAGAATAGTCTGCAAGCTTCCTAACAATAGTTATACTAGAGGACTGCAAATAAATCAGGAGATAATGATGGCATGTTAAAAAAATCAGGCAGTATGTTAATCATGTGACTTTCATCTTTCCATGGATTGGGAAAATCATATTGGCATAGGTAGCCATGAGGAAGGGTTCATAGTGTGTTTTTGGGACAGTTTCCTCGAACAATGTGTTGCTGATCCAAGTAGGGATCGAGCTTTTTAGGATCTGGTAATAAGGCAGGTTTAACAACTAATCTAACAGCAAAAGATTCCCTCGGAAACAGTAACCATAACATAGTAGAATTTAGCATTCAGTTTGAGAATGGGAAATTTGTGACAGGAACAGCCATGCTAAATTTAAGTAAGGTAATTGCAAGAAATGAGGGCAGAGTTGCCTGGAATAGACTGGGAAAGGAATTTAGCAGAAAAGTTGGTTCATCAGCAATGGTAAACATTTATGGAAATTGTCTTAACTCACATCTAAGATATACCCCACTGAGAAAGAAGGATTAGAGGATGGGGGTAAAATAACCATGGTTAACTGAGGACGTTAAGGATAATATTAAAGGAAAGAAGGAACATGGAAGCTGACAAGGATTAGTGGTGAGCCAGAGGATTGGAAAAGTTTTAAAGACCAATAGAAGGCAACTAAAACATATTTAAAGCAAGAGAAGATAAACAGAGGGCAAACGAGCATGTAATAAAAAATGAATAGTGAGAGCTTCTTTAAATGTATGAAAAGGAAGAGAAAGGGCAAGATGAACACAAGCCCTTTAGATAATAAGACTGGGGAAGTAATAATCGGGAACCAGAAAATGACAAAATAGTTTAATAAATACTTTGCATCATTCTTCATGGTGGAAAACACAAGTAGCATTCCAAAAATATTAAATAATCAAGGGGCGGAAGGAATGGGAGAAAATAAATACAGTATCTATCTCTAGAGGAAAAAGTACTCTACAAACTAATGAGGATAAAGGCCAACAAGTCCCTACACTGATGGGTTGTAACCTATGATATTAAAGGAGATAGCTACGGAGATAATAGATGCATTATCATCCCAAGTATCCTTAAATTCTGAAAAATTGTCAATTTGACGCGTCTATTCAAAAACATGGAGACTAAAAGTAGTAACTATAGACCAGTTAGGTTAAGATCTGTCATTGGGGAAATATTAGAATCCATTGCAAAAGATGTCACAGCAGAACATATGGAAATGTATTATAAAGCAGAGTCAGCAAGGCTTTATGAAGGTGTGATCGTGTCTGACAAATTTATTATAATTCTTTGAGGTGGTAAGGGAACAGGATAGATAAAGGCAAGATTGATAAAGTTGATGTTGTGTATTGGATTTCCAGAAAGTACTTGATAAGACACTGTACAAAAGGCTGCTTAATAAAATAAGAGCCTGTGTTGTTGGGGTAGTATATTAGCATTGATAGAGGATTGGCTTACTGAGATGGGATGAGAGGGATCTTTTCAGGAAAGCATTCAGTAACGACTGGAGTGCCACAAGGCTCAGTGCTGGGGCCACAATTATTTATAAAATGCATTAATGAGTTGAATGAGGGAAGTGAATAGACAGTTGCCAAAATTGTCGATGACACAAAAATAGGTGGGAAGGCAAGTGGTGAAGGTGACAGTGTCTACAGGGGGATATAGACAGGTTAAATGAGTGGGCAAAAATTTGGCAGGAATACAGTGGAGAAAAATTGAAGTTATGCGGTTTGGTAGAAAGAACAAAGGAGCTGAATATTATTTAAATGTAGAAAACTGCAGCACTGAGAAATTTGGGGTCCTCATGAATAAATCATAAGTTAGAATGCAAGTTTGGCAAGTAATAGAGAAAGGGAATGAAATGTTAGCCTTTATCCAAAGGGAATGGAGTGTAAAAATAGAGAATTGCTAAAACTATACAAGGCACTAATTAGACCAACATGGAATATTGTGAGCAATTTTGGTCCCGTTATCTAATGGAAGATATGTTGGCATTGGAGACAATCCAGAGAAGGTTCACTGGTTTGATCCCAAGTATGGAAGGATTTCCTTATGAGGAGAAGTTGAATAGATTGGATCTGTTGGAATGGAGAAGAATGAGAGGTAACCTTGTTGAGACATATAGGATTCTCATAGGGCTTGACCGGGTAGATGCTTTGCTTGGGGCAGAATTAGGACCAGAGGGTATAATCTCAACGTAAGTGGTCACCCATTTAAGACTGAGGTGAAGAGGAATTTTTTCTGAGGGTTGTGAATCTGGAATTCTTGACCACAGGGGGCTTTAGAGGCTGGATTGTTTTGTATGTTCAAAGCTGAGATAGATTTCTAATCAGTTCGAGAATCAAAGGTTATAGGGGTAATGAGGGAGAGTGGAGTTGAGAATTTTCAAATCAGATTAGTTGTGATTTCATTGAATGGCAGAGCAGACTTGATGGCTGAATGGTCTATTTCTACTCCTAAGTCTTATAGTTTTCTGGATGTCTATGAGATAAAGCAGAGCTTGGCTCAATTTCAGATAGTGAGAAGTCTGACAACGCCAGGTTTAAATCCAACCGATTTATTTGATAGTAAACTCACAAGCTTTCGACCCTATGGTCTTCGTCAGGTGAATGAGGTGTTCTGGTCTCCAGCAGCACAGACTGTTTACAGATTACTGATTAGAATGCGAATCTTTACACTTAACCTGCTATTCAGGTCTTAAAGTGGCTAACAATATGAGTGGAAGGAGCACTGAGTACAAGTTAAAGAGATATGTATTGTCTCCAGACACACAGTAAGTGAGGTTTTTTGCGAACCCAGGCAAGTCATGGGGGTTACAGATAGTGTGACATGAAGCCAAGATCCCTGTTAAGACTGTCCTCATATGTGCGGAACTTGGCTATCAGTCTCTGCTCAGCGGCTCTGCGCTGTCGTGTGTCGTAAAGGCCCCCTTGAAGGACGTTTACCCAAAGGTCGGAGGCTGAATGCCCGTGACCGCTGAAGTGTTTGCCAACAGGAAGGGAACAGTTTTGCTGGTGATTGTCGAGCGATGTTCATTCATCCACTATTGTGGCAAACGCTTCAGTGGTCACAGGCATTCGGCCTCCGACCTTCGGGTAAACGTTCTTCAAGGGTGCCTTCACGACATACGATAGCGCAGAGCCGCTGAGCAGAGACTGATGGCCAAGTTCTGCACACATGAGGATGGTCTTTACAGGGATCTTGGCTTCATGTCACACTATCTGTAACCTCCATGACTTGCCTGGGTTAGCAAAAAACCTCACTTACTGTGCTGTCTGGTGACAAAATACATCTTTTTAACCTGTGCTCAGTGCTCCTTCCACTCACATTGTTAACCACTTTAAGACTTGAATAGCAGGTTAGGTGTAAGATTCGCATTCTAATCTGTAAACAGTCTGTGCTGTTATGTGTGCTGTTGGAGACCAGAACACTTCATTCACCTGACGAAGACCATAGGGTCGAAAGCTTGTGAGTTTACTATCAAATAAATTGGTTAGATTTAAACCTGGTGTTGTCAGACTTCTTACTGTGTTTACCCCAGTCCAACGCCGGCATCTCTACATCAATTTCAGATAGCAGCATTTGTCATAAGTTTAAACTTAGCATGTTATGTTCAAGATTGAATAACTCGGGCTCTTGCCCTACTCCCCTCATGTGTTTGGTGGCCTGATAATTTTGTGCACTCTGGCAGCACTTGCATGTAAAAGGCAAGTTATTGGCAATAGTCAGATTGCTTCTGGTTAGCTTACTGGGAGAATAGAAAATCTGGCATGGAGCTGGTTGTCATTAGATCTGCAGGATCATCTTTAAAGAAGAGGCAATGAGGAATTAGAAGTGAAGTGGAACAGCTGGGAAGTTTCTGTAGTATCAAAGAGATCAAGAAATTAAAAATCTTAATGTTCATAATTCATAAGAGATTATGCAAAAAACTAGTGCCAGTCTTGTCTTCCAGTTTCCTTTGGCTGCGGCTAATGCTGAAAAGTATCACTAGCTGAGTTGCATCAACTATGATTTGCAGGTAGTTTGAAGTAGATAGAATTACAGATCAAGATGAAGATGCAATTGTTGTCTACCCCAATTTGCATACATTAATTTGTTTTTGGTGAGAGAATGGCTGCCTGAATTGAGATCTACCTGATAATCTTAAACAGACCAGATTCCATGTATACACTAACAATTACCAGTTCTTCCTCACCACCACCTCTCCAATCTAATCCATGCTATTTTTCTGAAATCCAGTAAGTAAACAGTGCATTGGTGAATCGAAAATTGACCTGTTGAAGGCCTTCAAAAGCTGTATTTATTTTCAACATTTTGGTTTTAGATTTGGATGAATTACATTGAAAGGTGTGTGCAGACATATATTAATATGGAGTGAAAGAGACCTTTAGACCAGGCGATTTACCTTAAGCAAAAAAAAGCTAATATTTGTAAAAACAGAGGATTTGTTGAAAAGGCTAGTGAGAATTTCAGGATTGTTTAAATTCCAATACACAATGCAGCCTATATTTACTCAGTCACCTTGAATTTGTTACCTTCTACAGGGAATCTGTGATGATCAGGGAGAGTTCACAAGCAAGCTCATCAGACAATTGGATCAAAGAATTCCTTCAGGCAGCACATTATCAGGTAAGAAGCAAGGAGTGAAATAAAGATTGAGATGTACACATGGTTTCAGGGTAAATATCCGATCACAAACTTCGTAAAGAAAACTTTAAAAAAATTACAATTTTAAGTGTTTTTCTAAGAGACTGAGATCTCCTATTTGTAAAATTGAGTGTTTGGGGCCAGAGAACTTGTTCGACATTAATTATGATTTAGCATATCATTAAAAACTTGGTACCTCCGATTAAACAGATTGCAGTGTTTGTATTGCATTATTACACTGAAAATAGTGTGTCATGAGTAAAAAGTCCTGAAAAATCAATGATTTCTAATGGGTTTTATATGGGAGATGACAGTAATGCACCCTAGGAGAAACAGGGCATCGCTGGCAGCACTTTCTGCACTTAAGTTGTGTGTATGCCAGATATTGCTGTTAATTTTCAATTTTAAGTGAGCAACAGCATAGACTGACAGACTCACCATTATTACTGTTTCAAATTCTGAGCCACTTTTGCCCTTGCCCACTTGATGTATACTAATATTATATAGCTAAGAAACATTTGAACTGTAGAATTGAATAACTTCCTGATTATTGAGAAAATATTTATACTTCATGGGAGGATGCCTACATTTCAAAGACAATTATCTGCAAGGTACTCTGGAAGTTGCAATAAAAATAACAAGTGTTAAAAATATTCCAGATGGCATCGTTGGAGAGAGAAAAATAACATTTCAGGTCAATAACCTTTCTGTATATTTGAGTTAAAATCCAAGAACTTTAGTTCCCCGTTTAATGCCGAAAATTCTGAAGATACTTGACAGGCCAAGCAACATCTGAGGAGTTAAAAATAGAGTTAACGTTTCAGTTTGATGATCTTTCATCAGAACTGATGAAACCTCAATCATTAATTCTGTTTCTCCCACCACAGATGCTGCCTGACCTGCAAAGAAACGAAGACAATCAACGTCTAGTTAGGAACTGGAGGCTATGATAGAAAATCTGTGAAGTTTTTTCTGGAGGGAAATATTCATCTCCAAGGAAAGATATGTTGACAAGGTAATATTCCAGAAGTGACTGTGTCAAAATAGATTGTGTTTGTTCGTTAATTAGTATTCTTATAATACCAAAGTAAGAAACATAAACTTTAATTCCACCATGGGATTGCAAAAGAGAAATGCATATTGTGCATTAAATATCCTCCCAGAAATTTGACCTTCTTTTTCTTTTTATGCTGTTTAAATTCAGTGCAGCAGTGTAATGCAGAATGTACCAATAACAGAATAGAATTAAGTTTCTCAGCAAAATCACTTCTTGTTTTTTTCAAATGATGGCCTTGAAAACCATGCACTAGCTGCATGTGAACTCCCCTTGGGCTTAACTGTTTGACTTTTCTTTCCTGTAATGACCTTAAATGTGTGGCATGTCACACAGCCAAGAACATTAAAAAACAAATATGCAAATTTTGCTTTTGTGTGCAAGTTTATTTGTTCTGTCATATTCCAACTAAACTTCTTTTGTCTATACTCTGCAATGACAGAAACAATTGACATTTCCTGAATGTATTCAGAGCTGCAATTAAACATTATTTCTCAGAAAATCATGCTGCTTGGATTGGTCAGATATTTGATAGAAAATGAATACATTGAGAATTAATTACATCATTTGCTGCTTTTAGTAAACGCTAAGCAAAAAAAAACTGTAAAGAATAGGAATACAAACTTGTCGCACATTTATATGGGACTGGATACCTGTGGCATAAAATCTTCAATCTGCTCATGGCAAAAAAATCAGTTGTTGCATTGATGTGCATTTGGTTGCCCAACATATTGGCCATATCCTAACTTCAGCCCTCATTCGATTGGGGAAAAATAATATAAATTTGTTTTAAGTGGGTGCACCAAGTTAAGTTGCGGTTTTGCTTTTTATGCAAGTTCTGTCTGTGAAAATTAACGTGCATGTTTGCTGGAGGTAGAAATGTAAGTAAGTCACTTTGTGAATGGTGGTTTGAGCCTCAAGATATCTATCTACACAACCTCATTTAAATTACATGCTTATATATAACTAGAAATGTAGCAAGCTGTTATTGCTCTTGCAAACAATTGGGTCAGAGGAATTTAATAGCCTATTCGAGATTGCTAACGTTCCATCACCAAAAATATGTATCATCCTATGCAAATTAAAAGTCTGGGAGATTCATTTAGTATAGTTTAACTCACTTTACACCTAAATATTTCAAGGAAGTGCATTACTTTCACTGTGATTTGCCAAGTGAAATTTAACCTAATTGGGGAAAGAGTTATATATTATTGAACAACAAGGTTTTACATTGCATGCTTTGAATTTTTTTATGTAGGCTTTTGTTTTACTCCCCAAAAATAACGGGATACAGAGGTTTTCTTTCAGTGTGTATGTATTTGTTTTTAAGTGCTGATGTAGGTGCGTGGCTCTTTTGTGACTTTCTTTAAGTAAAGTGCTGAGCAATGTAGTAAAACATTTCTGTATACTAGCCATTTTAGAAATGCAAATAGAGTTCTATTTTTTCTAGAATAAATGTCATCAAAAGAATTTTGACTCACTTGTCAGAGAAATCAAACTTTAAGCCTGTATTGATAAGTTGGCAACAGATCAGACACATACCTGGAGTCATTGTGGTACACCTGCAAGGCTAAGAGAAATGTGAATAGCATGTTCTGAAAATTAGTTGCACCGTAGCTTAGGAGCATAGAGGCAGAAAGGGAGTGAGTGACTGTAAGTAGTCCAAGAAAACTATACCGATAATGCAGGAATCACCTTGAGTCCTGCTTGCCAATCAGTTTTCTGTGTTGGATACAAGTGAGTGTTGGTGCTCTAGAAGAGTACAGTCAAATCCAAGATTGCATCACAGGTGACTGTTGTAAAGCAGAGGAGGAAGAAGACCATTAGTAATAGGTGATTGTCAGTAAGGGGAACAGGCAGGCATTTCTGTTGCCATAGATATATCTCCAGGATGGTTTGGTGCTTCTCTGGTGCCAGAGTTATAGAATCCCTCGAAATGCAGAAGGAGGCCATTCCACCCATCAAATTCGTACTGGCTCTACAACAGAACGTCCCACTCAGGCACTATCCCCATAAGCCACATATATATTGGTTATTCTCCCTAACCCACACATCCCTGGACACTAAGGGGCAATTTCCCATAACCAATCTACCTAATGTGTACGTCTTTCAACTGTGGCACCTGGAGAAAACCCATGCAGACATGGAAAAGATGTGCATGCTCCACAAAGGCAGTTGCTCAGGTCCTGAATAGAATCCTGGCCTCTGGTGCTGTGAAGCACTGTGCCACCATGCTGCTTCATGTCACAAAGGTTTGCAGTGTGGCTGCAGGACATTCTTTTGGGGAAAGATGCTGTGCGAGAGATTGTGATCTTTGTTGACTAATGACTAGGAAAGGGAATGAAGTCCTGAAGCAGAGATTTTAGAGAATAGAACCATAGAAAATTTCAGCTCAGAAACACGCATTTTGGCCCTTCTTGTCTATCAAAAAACCATTTTTTGTCTAGTCCCACTGACCTGCACTTGGACCATATCCCTCCACGCTCCTCTCATCCATGAACCAGTCCAAGCTTTTCTTAAATGTTAAAAGTGACCTCGCATTTACCACTTTATTTGGCAGTTCATTCCACACACCCATCACTCTCTGCGTGAAAAAACCCCCCCTTAATATTATCTTTAAACTTTTCTCCTTTCACCCTTAACCCATGCCTTCTTTTTTTCCTCTCTCCTCTAGCCTCAATGGAAAAAGCCTACTTGCATTCACTTTATCTATACCCATCAAAATCTTATACACCTCCATTCAAATCTCTCCTCATTCTTCTACGCTGTAGGGAATAAAGTCCTAACCTTTTCAATCTCTCTCTAACTCAGCATTTCAAGTCCCGGATACATCCTTGTGAATCTTCTCTGCACTCTTTCAACCTTATTTACATCCTTCTTGTAAATAGGTGACCAAAACTGTAGATAATTCTCTAAATTCGGCCTCACCAGTGCATTATATATTCTTACCATAACACTCCAACTTTTATACTTGATACTCCGATTTATAAAGGCTAATGTACCAAAAGCGGTCTTTACGGCCCTATCCAGCTGTAATGTCACTTTTAGGGAATTCTGTACCTGTATTCCCAGATCCTTCTATTCATCTGCACTCTTCTACTCTACTTTGTTTGTCCTTCCAAAGTGCAATACCTCACACTTTTCTGTGTTAAATTCCATTGGCCATTTTTCAGCCCATTTTTCTAGTTAGTCCAAATCTGTCCGCAAGCTTTGAAAACCTTCCTCACTGTCCACTACACCTCCAATCTTTGTATCATCAGCAAATTTGCTGATCTAATTTACCACATTATCATCCAGATCATTGATATAGATGACAAACAACAATGGACCCAACACCGATCCCTGTGGCACACCACTTGTCACAGACTTCCATTCAGAGAAGCAATCCTTCACAACCACTCTCTGGCTTCTTCCATTGAGCCAGTATCTAATCCAATTTACTATCTCCCCATGTATATCTAGCAACTGAACATTCCTAACTAACCTCCCATGAGGGACCTTATCAAATGCCTTACTGAAATCCACGTAGACAATACCCACTGCCTTCATCCACTTTTCTGGTAACCTCAAAAAATTCTAATAGATTTGTCAAGCATGACCTACCACGTACAAAGCCATGTTGACTCTTCCTAATAAGTCCCTGTCTATCCAAATATTGTAGGTCCTATCCCTTATCACATCTTCCAATAACTTGCCCACTATCGACGTCAAACTAACTTGCCTATAATTTCCCGGATTTCTTTTGGAACCTTGTTTAAATAATGGAACAACGTAAGCTACCCTCCAATCATCTGGCACCTCCCCCGTGAATACTGACATTTTAAATATGTCTGCCAGGGCCCCTGCAAGTTCAACAATAGCCTCCCTCAAGGTCCATGGGAATACCATGTCTGGTCCTGGGGATTTATGCACTCTGATTTGCTCAAGGCAGCTAGCACCACCTCCCCTGTGATCTGTAAAAGTTCCATGACTTCCCTACCTGTTTGCCCTCTTTCCATAAACTCCGTGTCCATTTCCTCAGTAAATACGGATGCAAAAAACCCATTTAGTATCTCCCCCTTCTTTTTTGGTTCCATAACTGTTAGGAAAGAGATTGTATAGCAGGACTTCTAAAGCAGTAATTTTGAGATTGCTCCCATGTGCAGGTTAGTCTAGAATTGGGAGAATTGAGCGATTAAAAACTTAGCTGGAAAGCTGATATAGAATGGAGAGCATCAGATTTCTATGTCATTGGCACAGGTTCTGGAAAAGTGTGACCTGTAAAGCTGGACAGTCTACATCTGAATAGGACTGGGATGAATATCCTCACAGAGAGATTTGCCATGCTTATGGAGCGTGTTTAATTGACTGTCAGGGGGCTGGGAACCTGAGGGCAAATTCAGAGCAAAGAAGGGAAAATTGCAAATTAGTGAGTGATTCTGCAAGACAGAAAAAGCACCAGTTTAAAAAAAAGTATTTCACTGTTAAAAGATGTGTATTTAAATTCAAGAAGTATAACAAATAAAATAGATGAACTGAGGGCATATGGCTGGATGATAATTTTGCTATAATGGCAAATTGGCTTAAGGAATGGCAAAAGTGTCGGCTGAACATCCCTGGACATGGAGTTTTCAGGCAGAACAGAGAGGGGATAATAATGTGGAGATGCAGCATTATTGGTTAAGGAGTGATGATATACTAAATGAAGCATCAAATGAGACAACAGGGTTTGAGCTGAAATAAAATATGGCAGTCACACTTCGGATTCTACTATAGACCTCCAAAAAAGTGGAAAGGAATTAGAAGAACAAATATGTAGCCTAATTTATGATTGCAAAAACAGTAAGGCAGTCATCATTGGCGACTTCAACTACCCTAAAATAATTGGTGTACAAACTGTGAAAAGCATGGAGTAACAAAATTCTTGCACTTCATTCCTAATTCTAAACTTTTCAGCTGACATATAACTCCTTCGAACTAGGACAACATCTCACCTTAGAGAGATTCTCTGCATTAGATTTGTTATTCAAACTCCATGACTGTTACTGAGTAAGGCTGGTCTCAAAGTGATAATCATCACATCCCTCACTCTTTAACTCCCTTTTGCAATGCTTATTTACCAGCTTAGTTTATACAAGTGAATACAAAAATAATCTATCAAAATCAGACAAACAATTACATTTGTATTTGGTCCTGAATTCTATTACACACTATGTACATAGATTCAATCATTACAAATCAAGACTTTGAGGAGGGTTTCTGTTTCTGGCTTAATTTTTTTTTAGATTGAGATTCTTTCACAGTATTGATGTTAACAAGAACTGTAAATAAATACCTCTTGTGGCACAGGTATTTGATTGCTATTTGCTTCAACAGAGAATCAATTATGTCTATAACTGGTTGATCAGGTATTTTGGTGCTTATGGATTTGAAAACATTTCTTGGTGGCAACACCGACTGCAGAAGCATTTCTTAAATGGTCCATCTGTTTATGAACAATCCATCCTTGTGTGTTAATTTTGCTTGAAAGGGGTCCTGTCTCAGAAATAATTCCTGGGATCCAATTTGGTTCACTAAAGTTTTTCATGTATATGGTTTCATCCAGCATAAATTTCCATGCTCTACTGAGTGAAACTTGGCTTATTTTATGATTATCTGGACTCTCCCTGGAAAATTTGGAAACAGGTGACTCAATCTTGTTCTGTGATGACATTTCATTAGCAATTCTGCTGGTGGAACTTCTGTTGTTGCCTGTGGGGTGGTGCACTAACTCAGAACAAAGTGTGAGACTTTGGCATCTAAGATTCCCCCTGACAGTTTCAAAGCTCTCGCAACTAGTCTGTTGGGTGCTGAGTGGTGAAGTGTGGTTCTGATGTATTCAATACTGTTGAGCTTGTGAAGTTTTGAAATTCAGCATTTGTGAATAAGCTTCCTTTGTCTGAAACTTGACTTCAGGTAGAGTAGGCATCAATCATGAGCAAAAACATTGTGTCCAAGAATGGACCAAAATAGTTGATATGGATCCATGCTCATGGCTGGCTAAGCCATTACCAGGGGTGTACTGGGGCTATAGTTGGCAACTTTTGTTTCAGTTGGCAGAATTAACATTGATTAGCTTGCTGATACCTGCATCAATGGCAAGCCACCAGACATAACTTCTGATGAGCAGCATCATCTTAAGAGATGCCAAGATGAATGCTGAATAATTCAATAATGAACAGCTATCTGCCTGGTGCAGGAACAACTACTCTTGTTCTTGTAGAGTATGATGTGATCCTGACAATTCACTTTTGAAGAATGGTTTCATTTTCTTGGAAACTGGCTCATTTATTCATCCTGTAAGTATCTTGTCTCCCTCACTTTGGACAGATGTGGATCTTATTTGGTCAATTATTGAACTGCTTCACACAGGCTGTTACGGTGTCTACATTATTTCATGTCAAGACAATTTTTTGGAGTGCAGCAGTACATGTGATATTTTCTTGCAAAGTTAGGCAGCTAAGAGTATCTGCATTTGCTTTTGTCCTAGGTCAGTGTTTGGAAGTACATTTGTAGGCACACAGAATTAATGTCCATTGTTGAATTCTTGCTAAAGCAAAATAGTCTTGGCCTTTCTGAGCCCTTGTCCATCTCATAAGACAACACTGCACCTACGCTATGTGGAGAGGCATCGAAGGTCAATATCAGCTCTTTCGATGGGCCACAGTGCACTAACAGGTTTAAGAAATGCAATAATTGTTTCACTCTGTTGAAAGCCACTTCCTAATGAGCTTGCCAGGACAAATGTTGGTGTTTTTTGAGCAGAATATGCAAGATGGGAGGGAAGGGGGTGTCAGTACAGTTGCTACATTCGATAAAAACTACCCATAGTAGTTTCCGATCTCCAAAAGCAGTTTGTGTTTGGTTATGTTTGTGGGGAAAGTTCCTCCTTTATCACCTTGACCTTTTCATCCTTTGCATCAACACAACAGGTTGCTCACTTTGGTGGCTTGAAAGGTGAACTTCTATTTCTAGAGGTGGACTATAGCCTCCTGAAACTTTTTTAAAACTTCTTTTAAGTTTTGCTGGATTGTGTGTGTACGTCTGTCTGTACGTACTTGAAAAATCTCTGACCAATTCAAATTGACTTCTTTAAGTCCGCATATGGCCCAGAAGGCTTGGCCCATCATTATTATTACCGGGAGAACTATTGTGGTGACATTTACCTTTATTGCTTTTCTTATGTAATCTTCAATGTGGCAGAAGTGTTCTTCAAGTTCAGTGATTGGGCAGCCTCTCAGTACTGAAATGTGTGCCTGCCCATTGCAGTGGCTGATGCTCCTGTATCCATTTCCATACTTGGAAGTTTGCAATTTACATAGTGTGTTACAATAATAGGGTCTGGCTTGACTACTTTAGATTAAAAAGAGCATAAATGTCAGAATCAATGGTGTTAAGCTTTTTCACTGTGTGTACTTATACCACCTTGATTGATTGGTTTCTCAGTTGTCTTGACTTAGCTCTGCATTCTTTTATCAAACGTCCTCTTCTGTGACAATAATGACACTCAGCCTCCTTTAAACATCTATGATTTAGGAGTGTCCCAATGTCAGTAATGTTTCTTCTTAATCATTGACTAATTGCCTCTGCCATATCTTTTTGTTCTTTAGATGATTGGAATTATTTCATTCCATTATTGGTTCTGGTTCCTGTTCTAATTGGTGTATGGTACCATTTTGTGCACTCTGCAGCTCCTGTGAATCTTTTCAGTGCTTTCCTCAGCCAGCGCTCTCTGTTATTTGTTTGAAATGTATGATGACCTCTAATAATCAGCACTGTATGGTGCAGTTGTTAATGCCACAACCTAACCGATCCTGTAGCAGGTCATTTCGGGATGCTCCAAAACAATAATGTCGTGATTGATTTACCTGGTGCTCTTGATTATGACTGATACTTTGGGTTGAAAATTATCTTTCACTAAATCTACAAACTCACCAAATGACTTGGAGTTGGGTGCACTTAGGACTGTGAGATTGTGAATACGATTGTCAGTCTGACTTCTAATATGCTCCGGAGAATTGCTTTGTATTTTGCTTCTTCCCCTTTATTCTTTGCCTAGAAGTAAAACCAAAGTAAAATCAATGTATTGATTCTAGTCCTCAGTGGAGGAGGTAAGTATT
The DNA here is from genome assembly GCA_024679065.1 of Sphyrna mokarran. Classification (NCBI taxonomy): domain Eukaryota; kingdom Metazoa; phylum Chordata; class Chondrichthyes; order Carcharhiniformes; family Carcharhinidae; genus Sphyrna; species Sphyrna mokarran. Next base: position 82,407,203 of record JAGIQG010000008.1, read on the forward strand.
TGCACTTAGCGCAGCATTCTGGTAAGATTTTTTTCACTCAGTCATGTTTAAAATGTGAAATTCAGATGTAGAGCTAGAGGCAGTGCCGGGATCATTTATCCTCATTGTTAGATGTGAAAATGTTCTTCTAGAGACCTCTTAAGTTGGACAAATAAATTTTATTTACAAGATTGCTTCATTAGCTGCATGCTTCAATGTAATTTACCGTCCACTCATTTGAACTGCGAAAGCTTCTCCCCTTAGAGATTCCCCATGCTGGATGTTGATTGGTCATTAAGACCACATGACCTTTACTCAGTAAACCTGGCCTTAAAGTGATAATCACCTCATCCACCATTACTGAAACTAGTTCTATATTCCAGATTGATTAATTGACTTTAAATTCCACAATTGCTTCAGTTGGATTCATGGCATTTAGTCGTTCAGTGACAATGCCATGATGCCACCATCTGCTAACAGCAGAAGATATTCCGAAGAATCATACGGATGCAAAATGTTAATTCTGCTTCTCTCTGCACAAATTCTGCTCAGTCTTTTTACCATTCTCTGTTTTGCAATACTTGAAGATGCATTGTTTAAAGTTGTACTTCTGAGAGGATAAGCAAAATTGTCAGTTTTATTGATGGGGCTACTGACAAGGTGTGATGGTAATGCAGTAGTAATGCATTGGTAATCCAGAAGCCAATTTGAATGCTACAATGAAATGGGTTCAAATCTGACCATGCAGATGATGAAATTTGAATTTGACTAATCTGCATAGCCTAATTGAATAATTTTATTGTAATCTTTAATTTAACTTTTATTTCTTAATATTAGTATTATTAATCTTATTTCTAATAGTAAATTTCAGTTTAGTAGACAAAATGATAGCTAGAAGTATTATCAGAACAATATTTGGTATTATTCCAGTTGACTCTCCTTTTATTGATAGATTTTGCTGGCTGCTCATGCATAATTTAACATTTTCATATGTCATGAAGATTTACTTAATGCTATTTTTCTTGTCTCAGTCTAACCATTAGGATTGTCATTGCGTTGGTTTTCTAATTACTGTTTTGCTAATGATTTATTTTTCTGTGATTATATATTTCAGCCAATTGAATGCAAGTGTAAAACATAACTTTGCAAATTTACATGCATGTACATTATTGCAGTGGTGTTAATATAATTAGTCCATCTTCTATGACTTTACTCACAATGTTGTAATGGAAGTGATAGGGATGGAAGATGACACTTGATTCGCTTGGAACATCAGTGTTGAACGCAAAAGCTAGAGACTAGGCCTCAGCCAGAAAAAAAATTAAGATGAATGCTGAGCAAGAAATGACATAGCAGAACCATGTGTTTTTGTATGCAGTTTAAATTAAGTGTTAACTATAAATTAGAAATGGAAAAAGATTGATATAAAAATGTAAACAGAATAAATAGTCTGGAGGAGAAGCTTGTGCATATGTAAGTTTATAGAGATTGATGAACAACTTTCATGAGCTTCAGTACATATACTTGCTTTTCCTTCCTTCCTGTTATGCTCCCTGTGGTGCAGTTGTGGGCTGATTAAGTAACCTTGACCTTTTTTGCATTGAATTATTCCTTGTGCTTGTTGCCAAGTGTGTTCAAGTGCTGTTTTAATTTTAAATAAACAAAACAAGCATGTGCATTACTCTGCATTTTTCTTGTGCATAGGTGATTCTAATGTCCCATTCCAATGTTTTCCTTTAAAAAAAACTCGAGTCATTCTAAAATAATATCAGTAAAGTTTTTTTCATCTAAGCAACCAGTATAGCTGCTAAATATTCAATTGATGTTAATCTACATTGTCTTAAAATAGAAGCAATTAACCACATTCTTCCATGACCTCTTTAAGCAGATCTATTTAATTAGATAGCAATTTAAAAATGCCCAGGGAGGGAAACACTGTGTCCTTTCCAGTTCACACTAAAGGCAGTTTCATAAGATATCCTTTGCAATATTTTCAATGAGACCAGTAAAATCTCTTAGAATTCTCTTTCACTTCACTGTTTTCTGATTTGAATTCAGTAAGAATTTAGCAACACCAATTATTAATCCAACCGATTTATTTGATAGTAAAAAAGCGAGCTTTCAACACTCTTGTGTCTTCCTCAGGCAAGTGCAGTGTTCTGGTCTGGGGTTACCACCCCAATCCAACGCCGGCATCTTTACATTCTGATTTGAATAGCAGAAAGCACCGTAACAATAGGGGAAGGAACTATCTTGTAATAGTTTTTTAAGGAACTTGGTTAGAAAGATTTGAAAGCTGTTGGATTGTTTTTAATATTGTCTGTTACTAAGGATGGGTATGTTGTTTGACTAGATTGGGAATATCAGAGTCTTTATTCAACTAAATTAGCTGTGCCCAATTTTGGGTGTTCATGAGAAACTTGAGGCCTCACTTTAATTGGGGCCTCTTTGACAATTTTGGACTATTCCTCCACTGATGTCATTTCTATAATTTTAGCACAACTGTTTCCTGTTTGGTGCTTCCTGTTTGGACCTTGCTACCCACATGATATCACCATTATATACCTTGCTGGAAAAAGTGATAAAGATATTGAGTATATTAGCAAAGGATAAGCTTTATCAGGCACTTGAGCCATGTAGGAGAGAAGATGGTGACAGAAAGGTAGCACAATAGTTAGCCCTGCTGCCTCACAACACTAAAGACGCAGGTTCAATTCTGGCATTGGCTGACTGTGTGGAGTTTGCATATTCTTCTCATGTCTGCATGGGTTTCTTCTGGATGCTCAGGTTTCCTCCCATAATCCAAACATATGCAGGTTAGGTTGATTGGTCATGCTAAATTGGCTTTTAGTGTCTGTGGGAATTAGCAGGGTAAATGCATGGGACTATGGGAATATTGAGTGGGATTATTGTCAGTGCTGTCTCGATGGACTGAATGACCTCCTTATGTACTGTAGGAATTCTATGATTCTATTCTAAAATAGTTGAGGCTGAACAATGAGTAAAAGTCAGACAAAGCCACTTAGGTGTTAGTATGAATAAAGATAAAGAATGCAAATATGGAAAATCAGGACAAAGTGACTTAGTGAGATAGAAGCAGAAAATCAGCAATTGAAAGAAACCTCGAATGTAGTGAAGTTGGTGGGCGAACAGCATTTTAAGGTTGAGACTAGCAGAATTTGGATAAGGTAGTTAAGTACACATTGAAATTACTTAGGATTGTTACTATGTGCAAAGTAAAAGGGAGTAGATCATGAAGTTGATCTGATGCATGAGAGAGTCATACGCAAACCAAGTTTTAAATTAAATTCACAGAATAGGGATGAATGGGAACTGATGTAGAATGGTTTGAGGTGTTTGAAGGAGATGATGGTATAGAGGAATGGGATGGAAGGCAAAGATGTGGTTTGACAAAAAATACTTCATCACTGTTATAGATATTTGAGTAGGTCAAGCATTGGAGTGAAGTAGCTCCTGTGATGGAAGAGTTGCGAGGGTCAGTTGGCCAGATGGCTAGCTTGTGATGCAGAATGATGCTAATGGCGCAGACTCAATCCCCAGTTTGGTCTGCCGCCATGTTTCCCTTTTGTGGAGAGAAATGCCCATGGTTCTTTGTGAACTATGCCTAATTACCTGTGGCAGATTAGTATTTCAATAGATTGTTTCAGAAGGAGTTTGAAAATGATGATTGATCCCTTCCTGTTTCCAGACATTTGAATACAACAAAAAGTAGTTATTGCAATTTGCAATTTTTTTAAGTCACTTTCAGATGCAAGCAGAAGCATCCTGATACCTTTCCTCATGTCTTTCTTTATTAAACTGACACTGAAAAATCTTTGGTCTACTCAGTTAAGAACAGCAGTTTTGGATTGATCACATTCCTTGACGATAGTTGCAGCTGTTGTATTAAACATGAATAAAAGAGACAGAAGTAACTATCCTGCAGGGGTGTTGACAAGATTTACCCTAATGTGTGTAGCATATAGATTAAGCCATTAAAAACTATATCACATATTAGTCTCGTGCCTATATTGAGTTCTAGGAATTCTGTTTTGACATGCTTCTCAGCAGACTTACAAGGCTCTTAATGTATCAAAGAAGCCAGTGCACATTTCTCGCTGGATGTATTTTGCTAGCCATTATCAGGGAAGGCCAAACAGAAGAAGTCCTTTCTTATACTTGCAAATGTACATTTTTTCATATATAGATTAAGTTCTTCTGCCTGTTTGAAGTCCTGTCCCCAAGATTAGTGTGCTCTGAGACACTGCAAACCAGTCCTGGAGATTGTTTGCAACAAAGAAGATAAGTAATTTGAAGCTGGGAGGAGCTATTCTGTTCTGATCTTGTCTCTGCTCCTGACTCTGACTAGTACCTTGTCTGGCACTGACTTATAATCCAGTGCCAATTGTTAAGTCCTGAATTTCTTTTTTCTTTGATTAACAAACTTACTCAGGGGCCCACTTATCTTAGGGTCACTGCAAGCCTAGAAATGAAGGGCTTCCCTGGAGGACTATTGTGTCAAGCAGGTATCAGATCCAATATGTGAAGAGCTTCAGGTTTTGACATTCTGGTGCAAGGAATGCACTCTGTGCCTCAACAGTTACAGCTTCTATGTCCAAGCTGAGTAAGAGAGTGTGAGCCAATAACAACCTGACTCAGAACAACAAACTGCGAGTTTATCAAGCCTGTATCCTACTGAATTGCTCTACTGTGGTGTGACCTGGACAACATATGTCAAATGGAAGAAAAGGCTGAACAATTTGCACTTTCATTGTTTCGTATGTATCTTTGGTATATCTCTTGCAGGACTAGGTCACCAACTTGGAGGTCCTAGAGCATGCTAATTCTGTCAGCAAGCATTCATTGCTAAGTCAACAACTTTGATGCTGGCTCAGCTAGATGTATCTGTCCTAATTTGAGTACTCAAGCAGAATTGTGTTGTACGTCAAATGCCTACCGTACAACAAAATAACCAGTGGATCACAACCTCCAGAGTGTCAATATCTCTGCTACAAGTGAGTTGTAAAGCTGGTTGACTTTGGCACTTGGGTGACAGCCACTAATGGTGTAATCTAGAGGCCAATTATTCGGATCGTTTTTGTAAGAAGCGAGAAGAAATGAAAAGCTCAGCTAGCTGCAAAGCAGGCCCAGAGGAAGCAGAGGCCAGTGAACTGTGCACCTTCTGAACCCACTATTTTCCTCTGCAGCAAATGTGGGAGAGACTGCCATACTAGAGAGGGGCACTTGAGCCACACCAGGCAATAGTAAACACAAAATTGACTACCACAACATAAACCATTCTTGATGAAATAGAAAGTTTCCATGACCAAGGATAAATCAAAGTGCGATGCATCGTGCACCACCTCTCTCTGAATAATAGTCCATAACCCTCTTTATTGAAAAAGCCAAAAACCATCACTGGAATATTAAAACAATGAAGCAGTTTTTCCTCAGTAGATTCTATTGTGCTTTTACACATGAAATGAACAGACTGATATAGTAGATAAAACCTCAATGGAGAGGAGAGGAGAGGTTGATTGATTAGACCAAACTGTAATTACAGATGAAATAAAGGGTTTATATCGCAACTTTATAATATTCAAGCAAGTGGAATTGAGGTGGAAGATAACTTATTGAGTGAAATTACAGGCATGAAAGACTGATTAGCTTTCTTCAATTACCACTTCCTAAATTCTTAAGGCCTTGGGATGTCCTAAAGCTGATGAATCTTTTGACATGCAGTCACTGTCATGGTCTGGGTAAATTGTTAACTTGTGCACAGCAGAATTCCACAAATAATACGTTGAACAAATGACCAATTGATCTATTTTTGGTTGTTATAGTTAAGCAAAGAATATTACCTAAAATTCTGGGGAAATTTTGTGATTGCTTAATTTCAGAGGTGAAGATTATCACGTTCTTCATTGTTATGGTTACAATTCTGGTATGGTTCTGATGGGTACATAGGTGACTGCTAAGGCTGATCAACTGGAAGATTGTGCAATAACAAAAGACTGAAATGTAGCAGAAATAAGTGAATTGATAATTTGAAAGATTAACTTATTCCAGAAGAAAGTATTTAATTGATTTATGGTATTCAGGTTTTCAAACTGCATCCATGAAAACATTCCAGAAGCATTTGCAGAATCCTCTTTTTTGTTTTTATTAATGGGACTTTATTTTGCAATTACACCGATAACGTAGTCTGCTTTTGGGCAGCTAAGTTAGGACAGATAATCCCCACAGCACATCTCCACATGTGAAAATTGAAAAGAAACTGTTCCATGTGAGTTGTATTGTACCAAAAGATTTGACTTGTACTGAGTATTAAAAGTTTTGTGCCAGTTGACCTATATCTAGAGGGCTTCAATGACATAAAACTCTTTCTATCCCCAAAGTATGTTTTATGTGTTATAACACCAGGCTGGGAGTAGAAAAGTCTTGTGGCACGTACATTATTGTGCAGGGATTGAGATTATCAGTTCATGGTTTAATTTTGATATATAGTGATATGCCCCGCCCTGCCAAAGTATTCATCCTAGTATTATAGAGATCTGTGCAAACTAACCATTTATAAGCCATACTTGAAAAAAAATCAAATTGTATTGTATTTTGTATCCTAATTTAAACCCACACAGTGTGACAACTTTATATGCTCACAATATAATTAGTGAAATCCTAATAATAATAATATAACCAATACATCGTATAAAAAAAAAGTTCTAAACAGAAGCAGCCTTTTAGCTAAACAAAGTTAAGTAATAAAATTATACTGATTTTTGATTTGAAAATCTGCTCTGACAGATCTGCAGAAAGAGATAAAGCACATTTAAATGTTCTTTTTGCCACTAATCCTTCTGGATTAATGGATTTTGTTTGAGTAATCTCTCTCAATGATTAGAAACTCAGAATCAGCTTCTCTGATGGCCGCAATAGATAGATTGTGTAACTGAGCCATAAAGGCAAGGAAGGTTTTATGTTTTGTTCCTTCTCTGGGCTGACTTTGTTTCTTCTGAGAAGGGAAAAGTTTTCTGCAAGAGTGTGTCTTGGAACCAACAAGGAAACAGACCATGAGTAATGAACCAGATTTAGCTAACCTATTGACGTGTTAACATTTATCTAATAGTTTTTAATTTGTTAATTCATAAGATCCGGATGTTGCTGGTTGGAACAGCATTATTGCCTGTCTCAAATTGCCCTTGAGAAGATGGTGGTGAGCTGCCGCCTTGAATTGCTGCAGTCCATGGGTCATTGGAACCCACAGAGTGCTGTTAGGAAGGAAGTTCCAGGACTTTGATCCAACAACAGTGTAGGAAGGGCAATATAGTTCCAAGTCGGGATGATATGAGGCTTAGAAGGGACAATTACAGGTGGTAGTGACCCCATGCATCTGCTGTCCTTGTTTTTTTACGTGGTAAGATTGTCAGTTTGGAAGCTGTCGAAGGAGCCTTGGTGATTAGCAGTAATGCATCTTGTTGATGGTATACACTATGTGTTAATACTGGAAAGTATGAATGTTGAAGATGGTGGATGGGCTGCTTTGACCTCTGAGGTGTCCAGTGTTTGAGTGTTGTTGGAGCTGTACTCATTAGGGCAATTTGAAAGCAATCCATCACAGCTCCTGACTTATGCCTTGGTGGATAGGCTGTGGAGAGTCAGGAGATGAGCTACTCTATGCAGAATTTTGAGCCTCTAATCAGCTCTCGTGGTCATGTGTTCATGTGACTAATCCAGTTAAATTTCTGGTCTGAGGTACGTCCAGGATGTTGATCGTGGAGGATTCTGTGATGGTGATGTCATTAAAAATTGAGTCGGAATGGTTAAATTCTCTTGTTGGAGTTGGCCATTGCCTGGGACTTGTGTGGCATAAATGTTACTTGCCACCACTGCAAGCCTGAATGTTGTCCAGATCCTGCTGCATATGGGCATGGACTGCTAATACTGATCACAATGTGATTGAGTTCATTATACCTTGAAGAGAGAAATGTGCCATGATTGCTGATTGATTTCAAAGGACTGAGATGAAATTATCCCTGATGAACTGGGTAAATCCATTAATGGCTGATATGGCAGAAGATTAGTAGGTGGTATTCAGAAAACAATTTAAGGTAATACAGAAACCAGTTTATTCCTCAGAATAAGAGCTTTATTTGCCTAAAGTTACAGCCATGGACAACTGAAGGGGTAAGACAACACAAGGATAAGTAAGAAACACACAAAAATGTAAAAAAAAGCATAGGTAAATGGGAAAGAGACAAAGGATGACAAGAAAGAATCACAGAAAGGAAGTATTAAAAATAAACTTTGCAAGGGATATCAAACTCAATATAATACTGTTTTACAATTATGCTGGTACAGAAAGGGTGTTCATGGGACTCTTGAAAACTGCTAATGGTGATGTTGCCAATGAAAATGGGTAAATGACAGACATGCTGAATCATTATTTTACATTAACATTTGCAGCAGAGAAAGACATTGGTGTGCCAGAAATTCTAAGAAAACTAAAGTTGACTTAGTGAAGGCCTCATCAAAATTTATGTAACCAACCTACATGAATGAAGAAAATAATGATACTAAAAACTGACACCCCCAGATGATATTGTAAGCTGTGTAGTTAGAAGTATAAAATTGGGGATATTGAGTGGGTAAAATGATTGACAATTTGGTATCAATATAGGCAAATGTGAGGTCATCCACTTCAAACCTAAAAAGGAAAGAACAGCGTTTTGTCTAAATGGTGAAAAGCTAGAAACTGCGGCAGTCCAATGCAACTCGGGAGTCTAGATACATTGATCCTTATGAACCTGTGTAGGAAATAGCCAAAACAGCTGGTGGAATTTTAAAAAAATATAAATTAATCAACAAGAATAAAAAGGGGTACAAGTTATATTTCGTTTATACAAAACCCTCATTAAATTACATATGGCGTACTACGAGCAATACTGGGCACATGCTTTAGAAATAGTACATTGATTTTGGAGGAATGAAGCTTTATTAGAATGATACCTGTACTCCAAGGGTTAAATTAGCAGGAGAGATTATATAATTGTATTTGGATTATATAATCCTACCAGTATTCTGAAGATTGAAGGATAATTTGATGCCTTATCCATGGTTGGATACCTGTTCACACTCATTGTCAATGTTTGCATTTGGGCCAGAAATAGTTTAAGAATTGTGTTATTGAACCAAAAGGGTATTAATGTCATTGGGACTGAAGGGGAGAAAAACAAATATAGAAAATTTAGATTTAAGAAACTTCATATTTTTGTTGCCATCTCTTCATGTGTTTCATTTTGCAGATATCTGCTGATTTAACATGAAAATCCTTAAAATTTTATCAGTGGAATAGCTATATTATTCATTTCCATTTGAATTTGATAGGACATAATTCTAAAACTAAGGCAGTGCAATGTTGATTGGACCAAACTAAAATTTGAGGTGCTATACCAGCATAACAGAGCAGGAGTAGCTTCAAAGTTTAATCCATAGACTTCTATCAACACTCCCTTATTGAAGCTCTTCAATCTGCTTTCCACCTTGTTCACACATTACCTTGGTCAAAGGCACCAGCATCACCCTTAGTGACCAAGTGTTCCGTGCACTGCACCTCAAAAGCTACTAAACTTAGGTTTCCTTCATTTCTTATTCAAAACTTTTGTCATTGAAGTGCTTTGGGAATTTTTTTCTATTAAAGGTTCTATAGTACAATTTATTTATGTTGCTGATTATTGTTATCACATCTGGCTATGTTATTGTTGTGATCAAGTCACAATATAATTGAATTTGTTTTGTCAACATCTGGAAAATCAAATTACCTAAAAACTGAACACGTTAACTTGGCAGCCATGCATTAAGTTGAGTACAGTCAGAATTACTTTGTCATATATATAAAGCTACATAGACCTGTTTTTGTTGTAAATCTTAGCTGGTAAGCTGGTTGATGCTAATGTTTATATTCTACATGAGTCTTCTCACCCTATGTTATCTAATCTAGTTAGCATGTCAATATACGAAGTTAAATCTTGTTTGTGGCTGTTCCATCACATTGTAAGTATGGTGCTAACTTGTATCTAGAAAGAAAAGTGCTGAGTTTAATTTTGTTTTCGCTGAGCGACTTCACCAGAGTGTAGTGGAAGCTTTGCTAGACATTATCTGTCAATGTAAATATGCATGCTGTAAAAATCTAAGAGCCAAGGTATTTGTGACTATAAAGGGAATTCTGTGATCTAATTATGTACTGTGCCTTTTATATGGAGAATGTGTGGATTGCCAACCATGGGGATATTTTCTGTTACAGCTTGTAGTGTTTTGCAAGCCACTAAATAAGACTGATCGTGAAGATGGGTAGAGACAGAAAATGAATTTGCAAAGTTATGACCTCAGGATTGTAATGCCTCCCATGGTTGAAGCACCTATTGTTCAACCTCACATGGAGAATAGTCATTTATTATCATGTGATACTAGACATGAAAATAGAAGGGAGAAAGTTCGAATTTTTAAACAGTCTTATTGAGTTATTTGGGTGAAAATTAAAATAATGGTTGAATGCATCAATTTAAATAAACCATTAAATCCTTGAACCATCTTTTAAAATAATTTATAGAGCGCCTCAATAATGCTGCTGATTGTACTTTCTTGTCGGAGTGTTCATAAAGGCCTTGTGAATTCCTTGTGGCACTGACAATAACCAAATTGGTTGAATCTCCTTCATCCTTAGTTTTTTTTCCCCAATCTGTTAACAGGAAATGAGGAACATTGAACATCAGCAATTGACCTGTTGCCTAGGCAACATATTCATTTTCAGACAATTAACTTTCTGTGACTGATTTTCGGTTTGGAGAATTGATTGTCTTGGCTCTGCAGCCTCCTGAGCACTATCTGCAGTCTGATTAGGTGTGGCATATGCTTGCTGTGTGAAAAAAATCAGGGGTTTGCATGTCATTCAGATACTTTGATTAGAGGGCATGCAAGATATAAATAAGACTAACTTTGAAAGATAGTGGATACTGAAAGAAACACAATTAATTTAGTTGGAGCTTTGCTCTGAGATTAATGAGTAGAATTAACAAGTTGTAATGATTCAGATGGAAGTTTTAGAAGCTTCAAAAGCAAAGCACTGTAGAGACTGGAAATCTGAAATAAATTGAAAATGCTGCAAGTACTCAGCAGGTTAGGCCACATCCATGGTGAAAGAATATGAAGCGGATATGAAGAAAGCAATTTGCAGAACCCATTGAAATATTTCATCGTTCAAAAATAAGTTTCTAAAAGAGATTCAGTTCCATAGAATTCATGGAAAATTACTTCTATTGAAATTTAGATGCTCAATGTAGAGCAAAGAAAGCTTTCTTTGTAGATTGATCATTAGTGGAGCTTGCCTGTTATAGCTTCCTTGCTATTATATTCATGATCGAACCTGGCAGTAAGGAAAGAAGTGATTTAACTCATTATGCCTGTGCCGTTATGAATAGAGAATAGTAATTTCAATTTTATTGACAACACTGAGATTTTGTGACCAGGCTTGCTTATGAAGAATGAGTGCTGAGGTAAATTAAATAAATTATGCAGATAATAAAACTCAAAGCTTCTTCAATTTGGGTTTGATTGGTATTTAATGGTCGTTTTTCCCAGTGAGATCATAGATATCTTGTTTTCAATGTTTTCTTTTGGCTTAAAGAACAAAGAACAAAACAGCACGGGAAACAGGCCCTTCGGCCCAATGAGCCCACGCCGCCATCCTGATGTTCCCACCTCTGCCCGTGATCCCTGTCTATGTTTATAGATCTATGGATTAAAAACCAAATTTGCGACAATTTAGGGAGAATTTGTTTTGCCAGTTAGCCTAAGAGCACATCTTTAGGATGTAGGAGGAAACCGGAACACCTGGAGAAAACCCACGCAAGCACGGGGAGAATGCGCAAACTCCCACAGATACAGGCCCAAATCCATGTATCTGCACAGCACAGCGATAGTCACTGAGCTGTTGTGTTGCCCATCAAATGGTCCAAGTCAAGCATACACTAACGAAGTGAAGCACTAGGATACTCTCAAAAAAATCCAAGAGCAGCCCCCTCACGACCCATTGTGTGTATGCCCCTTGTTAGGCAACACGGTGGACCAAAGCACCTGCAGGATAAAAACAAATACATCAATATCATCATCTATTTACACACTTCACAGGGACTCCCAAGGCTCATGATCCCTATTTTAAATCAGTTTTCTATGCCCCTCCATTCCCATTCTGTTCATGTGCCCATCTAAGTATCTCTTAAATAACTCCAGAGTGCCTGCCTCCACCACTCTACTTGGCAGCGCATTCCATACCCCCACTACCCTGTGTGAAAAAACTCCCTCTAGCATCCAAATTATACTTTACCCCCCTCACCCTAAGCCCATGATCCCTCGTGCTATTTGAGTCCATCCTAGGAAAAAGCTTAACCCTGTTTACTCTATCTATACCCCTCAATCTTGTACACCTCTATTAGATCTCCTCTGAGTCTACGTCTTTCTAAGGAAAACAGTTCCAATTTGCCTAACCTCTCCTCGTAACTCAGACCTTCCATACAGGCAGCATCCTGGTAAACCTCCTCTGCAAGTTGCGGAGGAACTTCTGAGGATAGTGAATCTCTAGAATTCTCCACCCATTGAAGTGGTGGCAGCTACCTCATAGAATATGTTTAAGTCACAGGTAGATAGATTTCTGATAGACAAGAGAATTAACGGTTATGGGGAGCAGGCTGGTAAGTGGAAGTGATCCACTTCAAATCAGCCATGATCTTATTGTCTGCCCCACCATTCTCGAGGGGCTAGATGGCATACTTTTGCTCCTATTTCTTATGTTCTTATATGTAAAAACAAATGTTATTCCCAGATGACATCACTGTGTGGCAGCATATGGATGGAAAATTAAAGGGCAGGGGAAATTGGTTGGTGGCTTTGCAGGCAGGGGTAATTTTATGGGAGCAAGAATTGATATATGTCTAATTGGAGCCAGGTTATGAATGGATCCATGAGAACAGCCCCCACCCACTGGATGACAATGGAGAGGCATCTGAGGAGGATGCTGTAGTCACCTGTGTCCAGAAGGATGGAGGAAGATTAGTTTACCTTTATCAGTCACATAGGATGCCATTTGTGAGGCATAAAGCAAGGTTAGTGACACAGGATTTAGTTTGAATGATGCCTTTCATAATTATCAAATATCATGAAAATATGCACGCCTAATGAAAATAAAGGATAAGGATGCACTTTCTCATTGAAATTGTGTCTGCATGCCATTGTTCAGCAATGTATTTATAGAACATGGAGACATGTTACATTAATTAATAAAAACCAGTCCATACAAGGAAATATTTAGAAGAGTTTTATCAAGGAGTTGAGCTTAGGGGAACATCTTAAAGGGGCAAGAGGAAATGGAAAGACAGAAAATTTAGGGAGGGAGTTCTTGCGTGCCAGTAGTGGGGCAAAGTGAGATATGAGAAGACACAGCATTAAATGAGTGAAGAGCAATGGTTCATTGTAGTACTGCAGGAGTTATAAGAGATAGCAGGAGGTTGCAAAGAATAGCAGGGATGAGGCCATAAGAAACTTGAATGTAAGGAAGAAGATGTTACGTTTGGGTATAAGGAGTTCAAAAGCCAAAATATATCCATAAGAACAGGGAACTAGATGCGTTGGATAGTGTTGAATGATGGGCTGAAACTTTGAAATAAATGAAATGGAGGACTGGAGGTCTGTTAGGGGTAGTTTTGAAACAATCAAATCTGGAGGTGGAAATCTAATGAAATGATTCAAGCAGGGGTGAAGGAAAGTGATATGAAGATAGAAGTAAACTGAATTTATGCTGAAGAAGATTTGGAATCTTCGTTTGGCTTGAGTAGCGTGCCAAAGTTGGAAGTAATCTGTTCCACTGACTTCATAGTTTGCCGCCAAGCTTGTTTCCTGAAGTTAATCAAACAATTCCTTTAGATATTCCAAATGGTCTTTCTGTGTCTGACTGAAAACCACCAGATTATCTGTGTACACAGCACACTTTGTCCAAAAATGACCTTATTCGTCAATCTTTGGAATGTTGCTGGTTCACATGTCATTCCAAACAACATGACTTGAAACGGGTACAGACCATTTGGTGTTATGAAAGCTGAAATATTATTCACTTTTCCGGATAAAGGTACCTGATAGTGTCCTTTATGCTAGCCAAGTTTAGAAACAAAATTTGCTTGGCCCACCTTCTCAATGCAATCTTCCAATTGAGCAATAGGATAGGAACCTGACTTCATAACTGCATTAACATGCAGTTGTTGTGTACTATTTGGTTTTGGTGCCATCACTGTGGTTGAGTTCCACTCATTGCAACTCACTTCAATGATATCATTTTTGTTTTTCTAATTTCCGTTTGAACCTGTGTCAACTTTAGTGGTTTAAGCCTATACAGATGTTGCTTAATTGGAATAGCATTTCCTACACTACATCATGCACAATTTTATTACTTTCCAGTTTGTTCCCACGTATTGCTCTATGTGATTGTAATAACTTTTTCAAGTCATTTTGATCTTCCTCAGGAAGGTAACCCAATAGTTTAATTTCTGATAATTTCCTCATGGTCCAATCTAATTTGGGAAATGTCAAATTCAGAGTCATCTGGATTTGTTTATTCACTCTTAGTTGTAACAACTAACACATCACCCTTCTGTTTTCCTTCCTTATCAAAATACTATTTGAGCATATTCACTGAGGCATTGAGTTTTTCTTATGTCTAGCATTCTTAATAATTCACCTCACTCAATTTTCTTTTGATTTAATAAGGCCCCCTAAACCTTGTTTTTAGTGGGTCACCTACCACTGGTAATAATATTAATATTATATTTCCACTAGCAAAACTGCAAAATTTTGATATCTTATTTGCTTTAAATGCTGTCTAGCCAACTCACCAGTCCTAGTTAGGTGCATCTATAATTACAAAAAGTACACATGGAATTCCTCTGTCCCAATTCTCTGGATAATTCTGATTATAGACCTTCCACATTGTCTTTAAAGTTTGATGCTACTGTTCTACACTCCCTGTGATTCTGGAAGATACATAGCCAATTTAAATTGCGTTCCTCCTAAGCTATCCATAATCTCTCTGAGTAACCTTGATGTAAAATTTGATCCTTGATCTGATTATTTCTGTGCATAGCCCACATCTGGTTAAAAAAAAAAATAACTCCTCCACAATCCTTTTAGCTGTAATATTTCGTAATGAAATGGTCTCCGGAAATCTAGTTGACACGTTCATTATGTTCAACAAATAATGATTCCCACTTTTCGTTTTAGGGAGGTGTCCCAGACAATCAATTTGGACCATCGTAAAAGACTTCTCAAATGCTGGAATGGATATTAAGGGTGCTGGTTTGATTACTGCTTGAGATTTTCCTCTAACCTTGTGTGTATGGCAAAATTCATTTTTATGCAGTCCAAGCCAATAAAAATATTTTTGCATTTTTGCTAGAGATTTTCTTTCTTCTAAATGATGTACTCAAACATCATGCACCACCTATAACACCTTCTTTCTATAATCCACTGGTAATACAACTTGATGAACTTCTGCCCATTTTTCATTCACCTGAATATGTAAAAGTCTCCACTTCCTCATTAAGACATCATTTTTAATGTAATAAAACTCTAGTACATATTTACACAGATCTCTGCTCAGCCTTTGACTACAATGGGTTTGTTTGTCTTCTCTACCCTCATCACTTTTCTCAGCTTTACTGTTGTCTCTTCCAGTTGAAGTTGACATTCCAGTTTCTGAAGTTCAGTCACTCTCTCTTTCCCTTTTCTCTCTCTCGTTTTTTGTTGCATCAGGACTATTCAGTTCCTTTTTGCTTTGCCTTCTGCCAGTGCTATTCTCTTTTTCTCTACTTTTAATCACAACTCAAACTGTTTCATCTTGTTTTCTCTTTTTGCTACAATTGCTACTTCCTCTTTTTCTTCCTTGCCACTGCCTCTTATTCAAACTGTTTAATTTGTAATTGAGTTTCCAGCGAATTCTAAGGCAGTTAGAATTCGGGCAGTTTTAAATGCTGAGCTATCACTGCAACTGTCAATTACAGCTTGTTTGCCAATTCCAAAAGCTTTGCTTTCATCACCTTTAGTAAGCCACTCTGAGAGACTCCCACACCCAGGAGAATATTAGCTTCTGAAAGAGTTTTATTCCACAAGGCCCTTTCTATTTCAAATAACTAATGCAGTCCTGAAAAGAAACAACAGGACCTCAACACCCGCTGTGGAATAGCTTTTAATCCTACAAGGACCCCAATTTTGTTAAGATACAATTCAGAAACCGTAAAATAAGTTATGAAGCTCATCTAGCCCCCAATAAAGTTTCTATTTTGTAATTAGTGCGAGGATAAGGTTTTTCACTCCAGGTGTAATTCTTCTGACATTTTAGGAAGCTTTTGTGCAAACAAACTTTACTTAATAATACAATTTAATTATAACGAATGAATTAATTTAACTTTTATCAATTGAAAAACTTAAACATACAAAATATAGTTCTTAACCACCAACCTGTGTCTATCAATTCCAATTCAAGAAACTCTCTTCACAATCAGTTAGCAACATATAGGTTTACATCCTTGTACTTGACTCCTTGATCCTCCAGAACACCTCTGGAGAGTGAGTAATCTATTTCTCCTAGCAGGTCCCAAACAGCAGTCTCCTGAGAGAGCAAGAGAGAGATACCTCTGCGTCTTTCAGAACTTGGCAATGACTGCCTGTTTTTCCCTCTTCCCCTTAAGCATGTGACTCTCTCAACGTAATCGAAATCCTACTCTGAAACCCAAGGGAAAAACCAAATAGACAAAAATACATGAACTCATGTTAAAAAAAATCCCTAACTAAAATCAATCATTAATTTGCATTCTCAGCATGCGAGCTGCCTGTTTGACAGATAAATTGGCACCATGCAAAACAGAGTTGAATTTTAAACACACACCTCACAACGAACATGATATAATTGCATTTCTCAAAGGCACAGCATCATCATAACATGACATGGTTAAGAAGAGGCTAGCCGTATACATGCATGTTTTACAATAAGCTATTCTGGTGAAGCATTCCAGATTACGTGTAACTTAATCAGGGCCCAAAACCAAGGTTGTTTTTATTTTGCAGGGAGTTAAAAGTACATATTTAATTACGTTTGCAAAAGATGTCTAGAATGCATTATATATATCTCTATATCCATGATCTGAACTATGAGAAATAAATAGAAAAGGCTGAACATAGCATTCAAAAGGTTAATATTTGAGTGAGAATTCGTCATCAACAAACGTGCAGACTTTAAGATGATCTTGTGTATGTTACATAAATGTGGTACTGCCCTGCTGCTATTTCTGTCCTGTTGCACCATGGTGACGATAAAACATCTGTGTTCCTTCTAAAGCTGAGTATAAGGCTCAGCATTTGTTTCCATCATTTCATTCTTGCAATACATCCGTTCATATAAAAGATTTCCTGCTTATAAACACTGACTATTTTGCATAATGCTTTCTTTTCCTGTTATAATTGGAATTGGATTTCCATTTAAAACATTAAAAAAAGGAACTACAGTGGACCATTTGGCCTCTTGAGCCTGCTCTGCCATTCAGTAAGATAATGGTTGATGTGATTGTGACCTGAAGTCCTCTTTCCTGCTGACCTCATAACCTTTAGCTCCCTAGTCAATCGAAAATTTGTCTAGTTCAACCTTGACTGTATTCAATGATCTAACTTCCACTGCTCACTGGAGAAGAGAATTCCAAATACTGTCAACCTTCTAAGAGAATTCATCCTCATCTCTACTTTAAAGGAAGACCCATTATTTTGAAACTCTATCCCTGTAGTTTTAGATTCTCCCAAGGGGGCAAATACCCTCTTAGCATCTATTTTGTCAAGCCCTCTTAGGAATTGTCCTTTAGAAGTAACGATGGTGCCTTCTTGAGCTGCTGCAGTTCATAATCCATGTTTCAAAAAGTTCACCTTTCATTCTTCAAAACTCCAATACATATGGGCCACACTGTGCAGGGTTTCCTAATAAATCAATTTTCATATCCCAAGAATTACTGGTGTGAATTTTTGTAAGTGGCTTCCAATGCAATATATCTTTCTTTAAGTAAGGTGACCAAATATTCTAATACATCCTTTCCCACCCCCACATTTGACTTCCCAAATTTTCTTCCTGAAGGTGCTGAAACTTGTTTGGTATAGTCCATTGGCACTTGCAGCTTTCCAAAGTAACTTGCAAAGTGCTGTTCTTCATGTGTGAATCTGGATATACGTTCACTGCCTGTTTGACTGTGAAAAATCACACAGCTGTATGCAATTCTTTCCTTACTTTGGAATGTTGAGACCAATTATAACAGACAGACTGATCCAGAGATGTGCTAACTTTGCATAGATGGAAGATCTGACTTGAGAATCTTCTGGAATTCCATGTGGCAATGCCTTTGTGCACTATGCCCTCAGAAGTCGCAGTTCTCATTAAATTTTGTCTTATCATTCATTAATACTTGAAAATTATTATAGGCTATTTAGACCAGGATCCAACAGTGATAACAAGATGTGATAAAGGCCATTCCAGAATTGCACTCTTTTAAAAGAAAACTCCACATACTGTACTATAAATAAATTAAGTACACAACTTCGGTTGCATTCTATCAATGTAACAGTAGAACTATACATAAGTCAGCAAATTCCTAGAGTGCAAGAATTTTTGATATGTCAGTCCATTAGTCAACTTGCCAAATATCAATCAGCCAGCATTTTGGGAGCAGTATCTGTATGACCTGTTCCATTCCTTCACTGTCCTGTTCCTTCTGGCGTCTGAACCATATCATTGAGGAGATAGAGGAGACCAGATTCAGTCCATTATTACATGGACTTGGATAAGTGTGAGATAGGAGGGCAATACAGTAGTTGGTAAGGGATGGAGATGGGTGGAAGCAGCACCCGACAGTGGGGGAGGAATGAGAATGCTTCTGTTAACTTAGTAAAATTCATCTAAGGATGGAAGTGTTGCTGGCTTGGCCAACATTTATTGTTCATCCCTAATTGTTCTTGAAATGTGTGGCCATTTCAGAGTCAACCACATTCAACCAACAACACTCAAGAAGCTCAACACCATCCAGGACAAAGCTGCCCGCTTGATTGCTACTCCTTCCATAAACATTCAGTTCTATTACCACTGACAAGCAGAGGCAACAGTGTGTACCATTTACAAGATGTACTGCATAAACTCACCAAATTTCCTCAGGCAGCACCTTCTAAACCCATAATCATGGTCTTTTAGAAGGACAAGGGCAGCAGATATCTATGAACACCACCACCTGGAAGTACTCCACTAAGTCATCCTGACTTGGAAATATATTGCAGTTCCTTCAATATCACTGGGTCAAAATCTTAGAATTTCTTCCCAAGCACTTCAGGGATTGCAATAGTTCAAGAGCACAGTTCACCAGTACCTTCTCAAGAATAACTAATGATGAGCAATAAATGCTGACCTAGCCAGCAATGCCCACATCCCCTAAAAGAATTAAAAAACAAATTACTGTGGATCTGGTGTCACATTGATAAGGCCTATTCTATTTACATGTAGGCCAGACCAGGTAAAGATGGCAGATTTCCTTCCTTAAAGAACATTAGTGAACCAGATATGTTTTTGTGACAATCAACAATGGTTTCATGGTCATCATTAAACTTATTAATTCCAACTTTTATTGGATTCAAATCTGCCATGGTGGAATTCTCCAGATCATTACTCCTGGTCTCTGGGTTACTAGTCCAGTTACAATACCACAGTACTGCAACCTACCATGTTGGAGAATAGAACAGAATTGTACCTATATTAACTGATAATTTGGGTAAATGTGTCATTATTAATGTAGGGAAGGAAGAGGGGATGAGGAATACAAGTCTGAACTTGAATTCAAGTTGTGTGGGAGGTGAGCCAATATGAGCTAGGGTGGGTATAACTTCTAGAGAAGTAATGATCTGTTGAAAATCTAATCTGATTTTCTGTAGATTAAACCATATTAATTTTGAAGTATGGAAGTATTCAACATTAACTAGGGCACACTATTTTAAATGTAAAAGCTAGCAACATTTTCCAGAGTGTTTAGGTATGGGAGAAAAAGGTTGGGATTATTAATTGATTTATGTAAGTTTCTCAATATTGGAATGGAAGTATTTATTATCATGAGTTGTGAAATTATTTGATTGGTTCTGTGTAATGCAGAACTTTTCATGCAGATGATGTCCCACACCATTGTCTGGCATATCATCACAATCTAATCTTTAAGAACTGTATGTCACAGTAAAACACACTAGACTAAAAATGAAAAATCTAACTTTAATTTTTTTGAATACAAAGTAACAAAGAACAGTATAGCACAGGAACAGTCCCTTCAGCCCACAAAGCCTGCGCCCATCACTTTGTCCAATCTAGACCTGTATCCCTCTATTCCCCACCTGTTTGTGTTTCAGTCCAGATAAGTCTTAAATGTCGCTAGTGTGTCTGCCTCAACCACCTCACTTGGCAGTGCATGCCAGGCCCCCACAGCTTTCTGTGTAAAAAAAAAATCTTGCTGTGCACATCCTTACTGAACCTTTCCTCCTCTTACCTTGAACTTGTGCCCCTTTGTAATTGTCATTTCTCCCCTGGGAAAAAGCTTCAACTGTTTGCCTTTACTATTCCTGTTATAATTTTATAAGCTTCTTTCAGGTTGCCCTTAGTCTCTGCCTTTCCAGAGAGAACAATCCCAGTTCATTCAATCTCTCCTCATAGCTAATACCCTCAGTACCAGGCAGCATACTAGTAAACCTTTTCTGTACTTCCTCCAAAGCCTCCACAGCCTTCTGGTAGTTGGAGATCAGAATTGAATACACTATTCCAGATGTGGCCTAACCAACGTTTTATGTAACTAACAATTTAATTTGCCAACTTGTATATTCCATGCCCTGGCCAATGAAGGCAAGCATGCCCTATGCTTTCTTCACCACCTTTTCCACTTGTGCTGCCACTTTTAAGGATCTTTGGACCTGTACTCGGTGTGTGTCTGTGCTCCTGATGGTTCTGCCATTTATTTTTATAGCTCCCATCTGAATTGGATCTACCAAAATGCATTACCTCGCATTTGTCATGATTAAATTCCATCTGCTATTTCTCCGCCCAATTTTCCAGTTTATCTATAGTCTGTGTATTCTCTGGCAATCTTCATCACTGTCCTCAACTCCAGCAATCTTAGTATCATCCAAAACTTATTAATGAGACCAGCTAAGTTTTCTTCCATATCAATTATATATATTACAAACAACAGAGGTCCCAGCACTGATCCCTGTGGAACACCACTAATTACCGACCTCCACTCAGAAAAACATTTCCACTACTATCCTGTCCTCTGTGGCCAAGTCAGCTCTGAATCCATCCAGCTTGTTCACCCTTGATCTCATGTGATTTAACCTTTTGCACCAGCCTTGTCAAATGCTTTAATAAAGTCCATGTAGACAATATTCCCAATGGCCCTTCCCTCGTCAATTAATTTTGTCACCTCCTCAAAGCATTCAGTCATATTAGTGAGACACGACCCATCTCATTCTGTCTATTGCTAATAAGGCCATTCACTTTCAAATCTGTATAGATCCTATTTCTAAGAATCTTCTTCAACGATTTCACTAACACATCAAGCTCACTGAACACTTATCACAATCTGAAAAATCCATTCTAATCTAATGAACAGGAGGGAATCTTGATTTTGCTCCCACTGAACATGGGCTTGTTGTACAAAATAGCATAGAAAGGCAGGTCTGAACTAGGGTAGCATGGCATTTTAACTTCTTGGTAAGTGATGATCTGTTGAAAATCCACTTTACCAGTTTGATTTTCTGTAAGATTAAAATATAGTAATTTTTAAGTATAGAATTATTTAACATTAACTAGAAAGCACCATTTTAAATGTAAAAGCTTGCAACATTTTCAAGAGTGTTTAGGCATGGGCAAGAAAGGTTGGGATTATTGATTGATTTTATGAAAGCTTTTCAATGTTGAAATGAAAGTTTTGTTATCATGAGGTGTGAAATTATTTGGTTGTTCTGAGTAATTCAGAACTTTTCACACATGATATCCCACACCATTGCCTAGCATATTGCCTTATAAGCTATATAAAATTTATAAACAAGGACTGGAATTTTAAAATTGAAGCATTGGTGTACAGTGGCAAATAGGACTTGATGTGAGCTAGGACATGGGCAGCTGGATTTGGGTGAGCTTGTGTTTCTAGATGGTGGAAGATGGAAATCACAGGAAAACAGTAGAATAGTCAACTTTGGAGGAAACAAAGTCATGGAGGAGGGTTTCAGCAGCAACTGAACTTAGGCAGGATCAGAGATTGGCAAGATTACAGAGGGGGAAGTTGCTGTTTCTGATGATAAAGCAAGCTGATACAAGCACACAAGTCCCTCTTCATCTACCCTAGTTATATTTTAAAGCGTTAAAATTTATCAAACATGATTTCTCTGCAATAAAATCACGTTGACTAAGTGCATTTTCAAAACTTTACAATTGATCCCAGCATTTCCCTGAAGATTGATGTGAGGCAAACAGCATTGTAGTTAGTTCCCCGTTTTCTCTCTCCTTCCTTTCTTGAATAGAAATGTTACATTTGCTGGGATTTGGGGAATTCTGGAAAATCATAACTAGTGCATTCACTCTGTTGCAGGTATCTTGTTCAATACCCTAGGATGGAGGCCATGGATTTGTTAGCTTTTAGTTCCTAAATTTCTGCAGTATTTCTTTTCAAATTAATTGCTTTGGGTTCCTCATTCTTGGTCGAATATTTATTACCATTGATTTGTGATATGTAATTTGAATTGTTTACTGCAAAGTCAATACACAATATTTATTCAAAACTCCTACCATTTCTTTATTCCCCATGACAGTTTGTCCTGTCTCTGTGATTTACTAAGTTACTCTAATCTTTTGTGTACTTGTAAAAGTCCTTGAAATGTGTCCCTATAATCTTACTAATTTGTTATTCTAAATCATGAATGTTTTGGTTGCTCTTTGCTTGTTTCTAAAATATTTCCAATTCTTAGGCTTACTACTTTGTAAGACTCTTCCTTTAATCTAATACTCTCCTTAACTTTCTTAATGAATAGATCTTTCTTGCTAGTGAATGTATTTTTGCCGATAAAAAAGACATGCTGTTGCAGGTTTGGTCTTGTGTCCATGAGGACCAAATTGAAAAAATAGCGAGTTTTAAAGGGAAGAACGGTTTATAGGACATGAGTAAAGAATTGACAACTGGAATCTGGTAGAGGTACTGCCGTGGCAAATTCATCAAGGAGCAGTTAAATGCCAAACTTATATTTAAATTTAAGCCAGACATGGCATTGCCATAGGAAATGACTATCTCACAAGCTTTTAATGAATTGTAAAAGGCACAATTGCCATTGATATTATTGTTTCTGTTGGCAAAGGATGGGGCTCTGTGTGTTAGCATAATTGTGATTGTTTAGTGAATGTTGTCCAATCCTGAGTGTGCCAGTCTGGTGAAACTACAACACACGTTTCCATACAGTTTAAACATCTGGACAGCATGCTACAGACTGAATTCATGGATTCTATGACCAATGGGATCAAATCCAAGCTCTGCAATTTTGCCACATTTATTTGTAAATGGTGGTGAACAATTCAGCAGCTATCCAGAGGAAGAAGCTCCATGAAGACCATTATCCCCATCCTCATTGATGGCTGAGTCCAGCATGAGAGTATGAATGAGAACGCCAGTTGTTCGGAGTTGATGATTAATCTGGGTCTACTCCTGAGGTCCCCACATTACAGTAGCCAGTTTTTAGATGTTCCACAAGATAACAAGACATGGTTGACCACACTGGATAGAAAAATATCCTGTCTACAGCATTGAAAATGTGCTTCAAAATGTTAACATTATCCAGGACAAAACAACCTGCTTAAATGGTACTCCACCCACTACCTTATACGCTTATTCCCTTTACCATCAGTGCACTATGCCTGCAGTGTGTATTATCCAAAGATGCACTTCAGCAATTTGTCAAGGCTTCAACAGCATCTTCTAAATCCACAACCTCTAGCATCTAGAAGGACAGGGGAAGCAGATGCATGAAAACATCACCATCTAGGAATTCTGCTCCAAAATTACATATCTCCTTGATTGCAAAATATATTGAATCATCGATAATGGATGAGAATCTTGGAACTCTTCCATAATAGCACAGGAAAGTACTTCACCACATGGATTGCAGCAATTCAAGAAACACCTCCAGAGCAATTAGGGGTGGACAATTAATCATGGCATTGTCGGCGACACCCATGTCCTATGAATGAATGCTAAAAAAACTTACTGTTTTAATAAATTTTTTGTTGGATGATTACTTGTCATTGTTGCTGTGCAAGTTTTACACAAGTGTCTTTCCACTAATTCTGTCCATATAATAACATAAAGAGTGAGGGGCACAGTCATAAATCTTCTCATTGTCACTGACACTTAAACAAGAGTTTTCACTTCTGATTTCAATCTCTTAACACATATTGCATTTTAAGTGGTTTGATTGAATTGGGTGTAGCTCTGTCTCTGCAGTTGAATAACACTTACCTCGCCCATGTGCAAGCTGTACAGTAATGATTAGTTCATGCGGCATGAATCAGTGCCTTTAGGGGATGGACAGGGAGATTATTGGTAAGTAATATGGCCTCGTTGAGCTGATAAAGTATAAAGACTGTAATAATGCAATCATCAGTCAGCATATAACCCAGGGTTGAAATTTTTAAAAAGGAGTTAATAGCGTCTGTAAACGATAAATGAAAGTTGGAATTCGATTAGAGCAATGTTTGCATGAAAGAGTAGCTGTTGCCAATTGGCCTTAATATTTGTTCAGATAAAGAAATATTTAAAAGCCTCACCTAGAAGTGGAATGTTAACCAGGAAAGAAACCACAGATTGCCTCCTACCCCATTAACTACAGAATAAGGAAACTGCTACCACATATATTCTGCATAGAACTAATGCCCTAACCAACCCAACTTGGCTGCGATCTCACTCAATGGATGGAAATTGTCAGTAATTCGGCTTTTGGTAAATCATCCAAAACATCCAACTGTAATTCTCAGCAGTGACCTTAAGAACAAAAACTTACAAATCACCTTTGATTTTATTATAATTCTTTCAGACACCGTTAACGTAAAAGAACCAAACTTCACCAGCAAACTCAAAGAGAAAACATGATTGACAAAATTTCACACTTCAAAACTTTTACTGTAATAATCAAACCCAAAATCAGCATAAATTGAACCTGTATTAACAGGCACAGTGCAGTCAATTATAGATTATACATATTAAAGCTAAGACAAATCTCGCAAATTTACTAGACAGTGCACTTAACATATATGTCATCAACCTCCGTTCCAAAGTCTTTTAAAACATCATCTTTATCATCAAGAATTCCAGCTGTTCCACCTTCTAGGATTTAGCCTGATTCCCAGCTGTCAGCAGCACGCAACCTACTTGAGTCCTGCAAGTGGAGTCTTTATCAAATGGCATATATTTGCAAAACTACCACAACTCTGCTTAATGTAAACACCTTAATAATATGTTCAAATAACAGAAATAGCTGTAGTTCCCAGCTCTTGGATGTTCAACCTGTCTGTGCAACACAACTGGGATTGTTGTCTGAGCTCACGTTGTTCTATGCCCTTTTATCTGTTTGCTACCCCAGAAGTTTTGGCTTGCAATCTTTGTTCCACATATAATTTTCCTTGAAATTGTAAGGTTCAGTCTCCCCTTTCAGTTAGGATATGTCTCAAAAATACAAGCTTAGTGACCACAGATTCTATCACATTGTTTCAAAATATCTTTACAGGAGTGTCACAAAACAAAATAAGATACCAAGCCATAAGGACATATTAAACAGATGACCGATCGGTTGATTGAAAGGTTAGATTTTAAGGAGTCATAAAGGAGGAAAGAAAAGTGGGGAGGTATTTCAAAGCTTGGAGCTTAGGCAACTATGTGTAAAACCACCAATGGTAGAGCAATTAGAATCTGAATTCCTCAAGGGGCCAGAAATAGATGAGCTCATATATATCTGAGTTGGAGATTATAGAGATGGGGAAGGTTGAATCCATGCAGGGGTTTGAAAACAAGGAGGAGCATTTTGATGGAGAGCCAATATAGGTCAATGAGTATATTTATTTATTCATGGTTGTTGTTTTAATTTATTGGCTTGTTAGTGTGCTCTTCTGCTGCCTTAAGTTATTTGTTGCTGGACTTGTTCTGTGAACTTAATATCTGCTATTTTTCAAAATAACTTTTTGATTCTCTAGAATTTTCTATTACATTTTCAAGTCTTGGATTATTCAATCAAAATAATTTTGCTTGAATATTAGAATTTGTTGGTCTTTATTCCAAGGATTTTCATTTTCCACCACTGCAAACTGGAATTAGTATACTATACTGCAGGTAATGTCAGACCTTCTGTTCAGTGTGATTAGTTGACAGTTTCATTGACCGTTTCCTGACCACCGGATATTTCTGCAACACAAATCTGTGATTCAAGTACGCATTTAAAACATGAAATTGAATTGCTCCTAGGAAATAAATTCTGCTGCTATGTTTTCACCTTCAGAATGACATCAGGACTCATGAATGCCAGTAGCTCTCGTGAGTTATGGGCCTTTCCCATCAGTGGGAGAATCTTAGTAATGCAGCACTACTACTGCAATTTCCTGTTCCTCAAAGGGAGAAAGATACTGATTGTGAATTGAATGATGCAGATATAGAACTTCTGCCTGTATACAGATTTACAGCTACAGCACTGATGCTGTCAATTTAAGTTGAATCTTAGTGGTACACTTGTATATTCTGTCTGTAGCAGATCACAGAAATTTGCTGATCCTCTTTTGACACACGTCTGAAGACCATAAATGGACACATAAGACATTGTAGATGTTTTTAAAATGTGAGATGCAGTTTTTTTAATCAGCTTGCAACACAAGTGACTTGATTTGTGAGTAGATAATTTTGGGAAATTTTAAATAGTTTTACATTTTATTTGCAGTGTGTTGGCTCTAAGATTGAAGTGCATTGTGTTTATCTGCATGCAGTATCGATCTAAGTTTAAGAATTTATGTGTATTAAATTACTCTGCTTGAAGTTAAATGATCCACTTTCAGAATTGTTGGAAGATATTTCGGGGGGAGTTTTTGTATTTGTCAAATTGAGGTGTGTGAATGAGCAGAAATGTCACGTGTGCATTTGAAATACTTGAGGTTTGGGTTTAGGCATAGCTAGACAGTTCAGTGGGATTTTGATGCTGTTTTGTATCGATATACTTGTCTGATGCAAAATATTGGGGAATAACTTGTTCAGCAGTGTTAATATCACTTCCCTTAATGAGCACGTGAAGTCATGCGACCTATTTCACCCTTTAAACACTTTTACATGCAGGAGTATAAATTATGTTACTGGACTTGTAAAGTGAGGCCAAGACTAGTGCATTAGAGACGCAAGTTAAAATCCCATAATGTCAGCTGGAAAATTTAAATTTGGTTAATTAAAATCTGTAATAAGTTGGCATTAATAGTGGAAATAATTAGACTAAAGGATTTCTGTGTCACTGATCAGGACTCTCAGTTGGAGTGGTGGTAGAATTGCTAAAATTGTATATATAGGTATATTTTTATATACTTAGATAACACATTGAATTAAGGGATTTTGGGTCTTGGACTGTAGAGAAAAAAAGTCAGATATGTATCCAGGTTTCTGAGAAGATGCAAGTATGCTGTAAAATGACATGGATGTAGTTAAGTGTTTGGGAAAGAAGGTGGCAGGTAAAGTATAATGTGGAAAAATGTGAAATTATCCACTTTGGTAGGAATGGTGAAATATCTGAATACTTATTAATAAATAATTAATAGTAAGGGCGGCACAGTGGTTAGCACCGCTGCTTCACAGCTCCAGGAACATAGGTTCCATTCCAGGCTTGGGTCACTGTCGGTGTGGAGTTTGCACATCCTCCTCGTGACTGCATTAGTTTCCTCTGGGTGGCTGGTTTCCTTCCACAGTCCAAAGATGTGCAGGTTAGGTTGATTGGCCATGCTAAAAATTGCCCCTTAGAGTTTTGAGATGCGTAGGGTAGCGGGATTAGTGAGTACATGTCTTGGGATATAGGGATAGGGCCTGGGTGGGATTGTGATTAGTGCAGACTTGATGAGCCAAATGGCCTGTTTCTGCACAGTAGGATTTCTCTGATTTTAAGTGAGAGACAATGAATTGACACATTGGGAGGGTTGTCTGTATGCTAGACCTCCTAAAGCTATACTGCTTGCTTTTGGAAGCCACATTGTTTCATTCTCTTAAGTTCTATTTATTGCTTCCTTCCCTAACTGTAAATAAAATTATGGAGATCTGACTGGTGAAGGTTGTTTACATAGAACATAGGACACTACAGCACAAACAGGCCCTTCGACCCACGAGTTGCGCCGATCACATCTATACCGACCAAGCCATAGACCTATCTATAACCCCCTATCCCATTAGTTCCCATATACTCATCCAGGAGTCTTTTAAAAGACCCCAGCAAGTTCGCCTCTACCACCACCGACGGCAGTCGATTCCATTCACTCACCACCCTCTGAGTGAAAAACTTACCCCTAACATCCCCTCTGTATTTGCTTCCCTGCAACTTAAATCTGTGTCCTGTCATAGTGACCATTTCAGCCTGGGGAAATAGCCTCTGAGAGTCCACCCTATCTATTCCTCTCAACATTTTATAAACCTCTATCAGGTCGCTTCTCAACCTACGTCTCTCCAGGGAGAACAGTCCCAGCTCCCTCAACCTATCTTCATAAGGCATGCCTCCCAATCCAGGCAACATCCTTGTAAATCTCTTCTGCACTCTTTCAATAGCTTCCACATCCTTCCTATAGTGAGGCGACCAGTACTGCGCACAGTACTCCAAGTGGGGTCTGACAAGGGTCTTATAAAGCTGCATCATTACCTCCCAACTCCTAAACTCAATCCCTCGATTAATGAAGGCCAGTACAACATATGCCTTCTTGACCACATCCTCCACCTGTGAGGCCAATTTAAGAGTCCTATGAACCCGGACCCCAAGATCCTTCTGCTCTTCAACACAGCTAAGACTCCTTACCTTGATATTGTACTCCTTCATCCCATTATTCCTGCCAAAATGGACCACTACACGTTTATCCACGTTGTAGTCCATCTGCCACTTCTCCGCCCAGTCTTGCATCCTATCTATGTCCCGCTGCAACTTTTGACATCCCTTCAGATAATCCACAACACCACTGACCTTTGTATCGTCGACGAACTTACTAACCCATCCCTCCACTTACTCATCCAGGTCATTTATGAAAATGACAAACAGCAAGGGTCCCAGAACAGATCCCTGGGGCACTCCACTGGTGACCAACCTCCATGCAGAAAAAGACCCATCCACAACCACTCTCTGCCTTCTGCCGGCAAGCCAGTTCTGCATCCACAAGGCCAAAGCCACTTGGATCCCATGCCCTCTCACCTTCTCAAGAAGTCTTGCTTGGGGGACCTTATCAAACGCCTTGCTGAAGTGAATGTTACCTGTCTATATGTGAGATTGACTGCAAGACTCAGAGAAAAATAATTTGCATGCATATGGCATCTTTTTTATGACTATGGCACATTCCAAATGAAGAGCTTTTAAAGTGCATGTTTCATGTAAAGTACGAAACACAGTAATTAATTTGTGTACAGCAAGGTCCCACACATAACAATGATCAGATCATCTGTTTTCAGTGAGGCATAATAGTGTGGTGTGGAAACTAATGAACATGTTAGAACAGTTAAGGTAGTTTAAAAAATTTTACAAAACATTTATAAGACCTATACTCTGCATGTAATGAATAAGAATACATCAACTGACACATTGTGATGAATGGTTAACAGAGCAGCATTTGTAAATTTTCAACTAAATTCATTAATTTTTTTCCTTAACCACACATTGTGTGGAAAGATTTTAAAAATTACTCTGATATGTTTAATAAAAGCAGATTTCTTGAGATTTTTAATAGCCATCTACAATTGTCATTAGTTTATGTATTAAAAGTGGATGTCTATCAGCAAGTATATTTTTGCATATTTATCAATTTGTAATGCTGCAAAGTGAGACTTCAAACCACTTAAATTTCTTGGACACAGATTTTGAAAAGGTTGTTCTCAGTGCATTAAGCCTTAATAACAGGTCTTTCCAAAGAGTCAGATCTGTTTAAGTTACACAAAACCAGGGAACAACGAATGCGTGCAGCAATCAGCAATTAATGGGAGAAGCCTTAGACCTCATCTGGAGATAACAGGTCAGGAGCAGTCAACAACAACTTTCATGTTTTGCCTTTAACAATGGCGCAATCAGATGAAAATTACTTACAGATGCATAGATGAGATATTAGAACAGCAAGGCTAAATCAAACATGTAGCATCCAGGAGTTCGGAAATCAAATCTGAGCGTAGCAAAATCCCTGAAGATTAAGGGAACCCTATCAAATCAAAGAGGTTTGTGAGGTGTGTGCACTTGGTGAAATTCTCCAGACATTCCAGCGATCAGATCAGAAGCAAGCTCAGAGAACCAGGAAGGATGTGGAGGGAGGTTGGATTCCCAGCATGAATTATGACCTTGGTTAGAAATTTGAGGTGATCTCGCAATTGCCTGGTTTATGGAGTAGATAAGCAAATATATATTTAATGCTATCACTGGCAAACAACCATGTTCTATCTAGAACATGGTCAGAATTTCCAGCATCAGTTAAAACATCTCAATAGATGAGCTACTATCATTAATACTGTATAATGGCTGTGCTATGGTAGCTAAATTCAGCCAGCATTTCTAAAACTAGCCCATAGAGTCTACTACTGGACTTGAAAATAATCAATACCTGCATTTTTCTGATCACTTTGTTGACTGTGGGGACATTTTTAAGGAGGTGACACGGGTCTTGGCCACCAGGTGGGTGGGAAACCTATATTGCTTCCACTGTGAAAAATCTGGCAGATTATGAACCAATCAGGTAATTAACAGATCACTGACAGGCCTTCCATGGGATCAGGACATTGGAGACTGGAAGTCCCGCATACTGAAAGTTGCCAGCCATTTTTTAAAGAAGAAAGCGCAATTGGAATTTCTCTCTCTGATTTATTATTTTCATTCACAAAACTAAGTTATATAATCTGAAATCTTGTTTCAATTATACAATCTGGGTGTGATGGATTAATATTATGTACTTTTACTTTTGTGATTTAGTTTATTGAAATGCAGCTCAGATAGTTCGATAGTCTCCCCTGTGGTTGGGTGGAAAGAGGACTTTGTGAAATTGGTATGTGTAGTCCCAATTCAGTTCCTAGTGGGTGTGGATCATTGCATAGAACTGACCTGAGTCTCACCCAATGATCCAGCTTTTTTTTAATATGATGTGGAGATGCCAGTGTTGGACTAGGATAGGAAGTCTCACAACACCAGGTTAAAATTCAACAGGGTTATTTGGTAGCGCCAGCTTTCGGATCATTGCTCCTTCATCAGTGAGGTCCGAAAGCTCGTGCCACTAGATAAACCTATTGTCTTTTAATATGTAACTTGCTTCCACGTCCCTGTCACAACTGCTTGGAGCTGTTTGATAACTACTTCAAGTAAGTATCTTTTCCACTCATGTCTTTGGCACATGTACCAAATGAGGGATTTATTGGTATGGTAATAGATTTATAAAGTTCTATGAAATGATGAAGTACAGTAATATATGGAAGTACTCCAGTTTTATCACAGTTTCTCATCTTCCACTCCATTTCTGCTATTTTGGAAGTTACTGAAGGATCGAACTGGGATCTAGCCTTATTTACAGAGTTGCACGTTGTCAGTATATAACAACCATAGTTTGTCTGTGTCAGTTTGTATGGGATTAAAGTTAATGCCGACCAGCTGCATACAATTAAACAACTTAATACACTGTTAACATACTGACTCTGTTGGGCAGGTGCTGGTGACCCTCATTGTGCATATTAAACTACAGGACTACCAAAAACTGATCATTAATTTAAACAAAAAATTTATGTTGGTGAAGAAACTGCTCTGAATGAAAACATGTGATCCTGAAATACGACTACATTTAACTTAAAATACTGACGAATCTAACATGCTTTATTGCAAGTATATCCAAGCCCGAATGTGGTGGCAAATATAGGATCCAGAAACATACTTCCTCTATCCACTCTTCCCTTCATGCTTTCTTTGTCCATTACTACTCACGGTGATATGATATTTGTGTTTTCCTCCACTTATCTCTCCTCTTCCACCCAATACTGAATTGCTTCTATTTGTCCCATCTACTATTTGCTTCACTTGCCCATTCTGCATGTCTTACTAGTCTCTGAGTCTTGTTCACCATCTGTGTATAACTGTAACAGACCAACTAAATATAATTCAAATATTAAATAACAGGCAAAAGATATTTCAAATAGAAGGTAAATTTCACTTTAAATAGTTGATGCAACAAAAATATGTCTTAACTAATTACAAGCAGTCACATTATTTCCCATACAAATGTGGCATCATGTGCAATTTGCCTTTCCTACAAGGTCTCATGTATGTGGTATATCTCATTTTGCTCCACTTAATAGTTTTAATCCTTCAGTTCCATTTACCAGCAGTTGTATTCCATCCGACATCCCTGAATGTAGTTAACACTGTCAACGCTACAACCCCTTTCTTATTCAGTTCAGGGCAACCCTGATGGCACAGAATCCCCAGAGACTCCCTTCCTTTTTCCATCCCTTTCAAATTGTCTGATTGGCTCTGGCAGTACTAGCAGCAGGGTGGTTATTGTCCGATCTACAATTCTTTGCTCATCTTCAGCTCTGTCTGTCCTTTCCAATTACATAAACACACTGTAGCACAGTCTCTAAGAGACTATTCTCAAAGACCTGCTTCAATACCAGGTTCTATTTTGAACTTTCAAACAGAAAACTGACCCATTCATGGTGAGACATGCTTACTTCCACTTTCATAAATTTTGTGTGTTTTGAACCGTCTGCCACCAGACAGACTGGAATCCACCCACTGCAATTAGTTTTCCATTTACCTCCTTTGCTTCTTACCTTTTTATCTTCGTATCAACCTGAGGTCATATAGGCATTATTGTGATAAGTTCTTGCACCTTCAGAATATATACATTATGGTGGTAGGCATGTATGCTGTTGGCACTATAAACATCGTTTATATGATGTAGAGATGCCGGCGTTGGACTGGGGTAGTAAGAACTCAGTAAGAATCTATCAACACCAATTTTAAATCCAACCGATTTATTTGATAGTAAATTTGCGAGCTTTCGACACTGTCTTTGTCAGGCAAATGCAGTGTTCTGGTCTGCAATAGCACACACTATCAACACAGACAGTCACAGATTGCTGATTAGAATGCGAATCCTTACATCTAACCTGCTATTCAAATGTTAAAGTGGCTAACAATGTGTGTGAAGGGAATCCTGAGCATTGGTTAGAGAATTGTGTATTTTCTCCAGACAGCACAGTAAGTGAGGTTTTTTGCTAACCCAGGCAAGTTACGGGGTTAGTGTGACATGATAGTGTGACATGAAGCCAAGATCCCTATTAAGACCGTCCTCGTGTGCGGAACTTGGCTATCAGTCTCTGCTCAGCGACTCTGCGCTGTCGTATGTCACGAAGGCCCCCTTGAAGAACATTTACCCGCAGGTCGGAGGCTGAATGCCCATGACTGCTGAAATGTTCGCCCACAGGAAGGGAACTGTTTTGCCTGGTGATTGTTGAGCGATGCTCATTCATCCGCTGTCGTAGTGTCTGCATGGTGTCCCCAATGTACCATGCTTCCGGACACTGTTTCTTGCAACGTACTAGGTTGACAACGTTGGTCGAGTTGCAAGAGTATGTACCGTATACCTGGTGAATGGTATCCTCACGTTTGATGATGTCGTCCATGTCTGTGATCTGGCATGTCTTGCAGAGGTTGCTGTGGCAAGGTTGTGTGGTATTGTGGTCACTGTTCTCCTGAAGGTTGGGTAGTTTGCTGCAAACAATGATCTGTTTGAGGTTGTGTGGTTGTCTGAAAGCAAGAAGTGGGGGGGTGGGGATGGCCCTAGCGAGATACTATGACACACTATCTGTAACCCCCATAACTTGCCTGGGTTAGCAAATAACCTCACTTACTGTGCTGTCTGGAGAAAATACACAATTCTCTAACCAATGCTCAGGATTCCCTTCACACACATTGTTAGCCACTTTAACACTTGAATAGCAGGTTAGTTGTAAGGATTCGCATTCTAATCAGCAATCTGTGACTGTCTGTGTTGATATGTGTGCTATTGCAGACCAGAACACTGCATTTGCCTGACGAAGACAGAGTGTCGAAAGCTCGCAAATTTACTATCAAATAAATCGGTTGGATTTAAAATTGGTGTTGCTAGATTCTTACTGAGTTCTAACATCGTTTATACACAGACTGAAATAGTGTTGATAGATTTTGGCAGCAGGCAACACCTCTTATCTGCCTGCATGCCTCTTAAGTACTTTGCAGAAAAGGTAACTTGATGAAAAGAAATGCTGATTAAATTTACCTGGGAAGTGCTATAGTGCACCTGAGCTTTAATGCAGTATCAGAGAAACTACAAAATTGTACAGATTTAGAATAAAACATGACTTAGCAAAAACACTGTTTTAACTTTATTCCATTATTTTAGTTTATAAAAACGGTTTACAAACTCTCTTGGTCGAAGGCTCCCTTTTCAAAGAATTAGTACTTATAATAATACGATAAAAATGTAAAGAATGTTTTAAAGATAATAGGCACTAAGGTATAAGCATCAGTGAGATGAATGTGCTTGCTTTTCATTGCATTTGCCTTATCTTCAGTGTGATGTTTGGCAAATTATTCTCCACTCCAGACGAGGTCTGCAGTTTGTCTTCATTGTTGCCAGAATAACATGTTGTATTTCATAAACTTATGTTACTGGGAAAGATGGCAACACTTCCATATTGTTTTAATAAATTCTGAATGCCCTGTAGTAATAAATGATCAAAACTGGGATGGTGTTTATTCCTGAAACTGGCAAGCAGTTCCATCAGCTCCTCTTCCTTTTTCCACTTAGGCAGTAAGATGACATAAAAATGTGAAGAATGAACCTTAGACTTTGTTTATATTTTCAAAAAGCACTGAGCACTGAGAGAAGATGAGAAATTATCCTTTTCTTCCTCCACTCAACGGTCTCAATTGTGCTTGCATCCAGAAACATTTTAGTGGCAGGAATCCATCTGAAACCCCAATGTCTTATTTTTGCTTTTCAAATCTCAA
The DNA here is from genome assembly GCA_024679065.1 of Sphyrna mokarran. Taxonomy (NCBI): domain Eukaryota; kingdom Metazoa; phylum Chordata; class Chondrichthyes; order Carcharhiniformes; family Carcharhinidae; genus Sphyrna; species Sphyrna mokarran. The sequence goes on from JAGIQG010000008.1 coordinate 82,442,597, forward strand.
TTTTCTTCCTAAATGTTGAAATCTTTGTCACTCATTTCGAATTTGATTGTATTGATGGGTTCTGTGTATTTAACAGGTCAAAAATATCAACCAGGTATCAACTAGAAATATCAAATTCTGTTGTCCATAATTGGTCATAGAGGTTTTCACCTAATCAAGAATAGTGCACTGAAGGACAACCCAGCAGTTGTTTACAATACTCAGAAATTCCTTTAAGATTGCTGAGAAATAACCAACATGCTTCTGTGTAAAACAATAATTTTTCATGTCCTGCATCCATTTCTGAACACAGCTTTGCAAACAGACATGAATTCACAGGTCTGGACTTAGAAAATTCCCAGCTGTGACAGCTGCATTTAACACAGCATGTAATTCAGGTTTGCTCTTTTTGAACCAAAGATTTGGAAATGCAACATAATGTGTTACAATTATTTGTGAGTTTGAGGCTGTTATTCTTGCAATAACGCCACACCTATTGCTTCACATGGCAGCAGTGCTGTCTATGCTAATAGCAACACAGTTCTCCCATTTAAGCAATTCTGATTCCATGAAATTATCCAGTAGCTTTTGTTTACTCGTCGCTTGTTCTGGTAATGCCTGACAAAAAAGAAAATCTAAAAATATTTACTCCGGAAAACCATATGAATGTAAGCTAATCATTGAGTTCCATGACCAGCATGAGTTGTCTCATAGAGCTGAATTGTAAATTGCTCATATTTAAGAAGTCTTTCTGACAATTGGCATTTATTATCTCTGTGCATTATCTTTCAGCTGTTGCTCAGTTGGTAGCACTTTTGTCTGTGTCAGAAGTGGCTTCAAGTTCTACTCCATGATTGAGCAAAATCACAAAATGGTTGCAAAATGAGGCTATTCAGCCCATCATGTTCTGTAAGAGCAGCTAGTTTAACTCCCTGCCCTTATCTCCCATAACATTGCACACTTTTTTTTCTCCAAATCATTATCCAATTCACTTTTGAAAGCTGTGATTGAGTCTGCTTCCACCACACTCTCAGGCAGTATATTCCAGACCCTAACCGCTCAGTCTAAAATACTTTTCTTCATGTTGCCTTTGGTTTCTTACTAATCATCTTAAATTTGTGTCTTCTCGCTCTTGATCTTTTTGCCAATGGAAACATTGTCTCTATTCTTTCCAGTCCCTCATGATTTTGCACGACTCTGTCAAATCTCTTAATCTTTCACTCTGGTCAGGAGTGAAAGTAATAGGGTAATTGTTATGGGGGACTTTAACTTTACTAATATTGATTGGAATAGCTATAGCTCTAGCTCATTACAGGGGTCAGTTTTCGTGCAAAGTGTGCAGGAAGGTTTTTTGACTCAGTATGTAGATAGGGCAACTAGAGGTGAGGCTACATTGGATTTGGTGCTGGGCAATGAGCCAGACCAGGTGTTAGGCTTGGAAGTTGGTGAACATTTTGGTGATAGTGACCACAATTCGGTTACGTTCACCTTCGTGATGGATAGGGATAGGCATGAAGCTGGGGGCAGTAGTTATAGCTGGGGGAAGGGTAATTATGAGGCCATCAGGAGAGAATTAGGGTGCATAGATTGGACTAGGAACCTACAGGGACTGGGAACATCTGGAATGTGGAGCTTATTCAAGGAGCAGCTACTGCGAGTCCTTGATAAGTATGTCCCTGTCAGGCAAGGAGGAAATGGTCGAGTAAGGGAACCATGGTGTACTAAAAAAGTTAATTCGCTGGGTAAAAGGAAAAAGGAGGCTTATGTCAGGATGAGGCTTGAAGGCTCAGTTAGTGCAATGGATAGCTATAGATTATCCAGGAGGGAGCTAAAGAGTGAGTTGAGAAGAGCTAAAAGAGGACACGAGAAGACTTTGGCTGATAGGATCAAGAAGAATCCTAAAGCTTTCTTTAGATATGTTAAGAATAGAAGATTGGTTAGGACAAGATTAGGGCCAGTCATAGACAGCAGTGGGAGGTTGTGCGTGGAGCCTGAGGAGATTGGAGAGGTACTGAATAAATATTTCTCTTCGGTATTCACGCAGGGTGATGTAAATGTAGTTATGGAGAACACTGAGGTACAGGGTTGCAAACTGGAAAGTATTGAAGTAGATAGGGAGGATGTGCTAGATATTCTTGAGGGTTTGCAGTTGGATAAGTCCCCTGGGCCGGACGGGATTTACCCTAGGATTCTCTGGGAGGCAAGAGAGGAGATTGCAGCGCCTCTGGCTCTGATCTTCAGGTCGTCGTTGGTTACGGGTGTGGTTCCGGAGGACTGGAGGATAGCGAATGTGGTCCCATTGTTCAAGAAGGGGAAGAGAGACCTTCCAGGGAATTATATGCCAGTGAGTCTTACTTCTGTTGTGGGCAAAGTATTGGAGAGAATTATTAGGGATAGGATTTATAGTTATTTAGAGAGAAATGAATTGATTTGGGATAGTCAGCATGGTTTTGTGAAGGGTAGGTCGTGCCTTACTAACCTCATTGAGTTTTTTGAAAAAGTGACTAAAGAGGTGGATTGGGGTAAGGCGGTTGATGTGGTATATATGGACTTTAGTAAGGCGTTTGATAAGGTGGCCCATGGAAGACTTCTGCAGAAAATGCAGATGTATGGGATCGAGGGTGATTTAGCTAATTGGGTTAGGAATTGGCTAGCAGATAGAAGACAGAGGGTTGTGGTTGATGGGAGATATTCATCTTGGAGTTCGGTGACAAGTGGTGTACCTCAGGGGTCTGTTTTGGGGCCCCTGCTGTTTGTAATTTTTATAAATGATCTGGATGAGGGTATTGAAGGATGGATTAGTAAATTTGCAGATGACACTAAGTCGGTGGAGTGGTAGATAGTGAAGAGGGGTGTTATAGTTTGCAGAGATACTTGGACAAGTTGCAGAGCTGGGCCGAGAGGTGGCAAATGGAGTTTAATGTGGAAAAGTGTGAGGTAATGCACTATGGCAGAAATAATAAATGTGTAGAGTATAGGGCAAATGGTAGGATTCTTAGTAGTCTAGATGAACAAGGGATCTTGGTGTGTATGTGCATAGATCCCTGAAAGTAGGCAGTCAGGTCGAGAAGGTTGTTAGGAAGGTATATGGAGTCTTGGCTTTTATTGGTAGAGGGATTGAATTTCGTAGCCGCAACGTCATGTTGCAACTGTACAAAACTCTAGTGCGGCCGCACTTGGAGTATTGTGTGCAGTTCTGGTCCCCGCATTATAAGAAAGATGTGGAGGCTTTGGAGAGGTACAGAGGAGGTTTACCAGGATGTTGCCTGGTATGGAGGGCAGGTCCTATGGAGAGAGGTTGAAGGATTTGAGGTTGTTTTTCGTTAGAAAGGAGGCGGCTAAGAGGGGATCTTATTGAAGCATATAAGATGATTAGAGGTTTAGATAGGGTGGACAGTGATATCCTTTTTCCTAGGATGGAAAAAGCTAGCACGAGGGGACACAGCTTTAAATTAAGGGGTGATAGTTATAGGACGGATATCAGAGGCAGGTTCTTTACCCAAAGGGTGGTTCGGTAGTGGAATGCCCTGCCTGCAGCGGTTGTAGATGCGCCAAGTTTGGTGGCGTTTAAGAGGTTAGTTGATAAGTATATGGAAGAGAAGGGAAGGGTTTAGTTTGTAGGGGCATTGCTTTTTATATTGGTCGGCACAACATCGAAGGCCGAAGGGCCTGTTCTGTGCTGTAATGTTCTATGTTCTATCTTTTCTTAGATTGAAGAAAATGGGGCAGTTCTCCTATCATAATTGACAACCATCACCTCTTGAATTATGAGCATAAATCTTTTCTCTACTCTCTCTGATGCCTTCTCCTTTTCCTGAAGTGCAATGCCCAAAATTGGGGACATTGCTCCAATTTAGACAAGATTAATTTTTATAAAGATTGATCATAACCTCCTTGTGTTATATTCTATGCTTCTATTATTTTAGTCAAAATTCATTATGCCTTGTTAACAGTTTTATCCATTTACCCTCTAACTTTGTGATCGGTACATACATATCCACAAATCTCTTTACTTTTGCATCCTTTCAGAATTGTATCCTTTATTTTATATTACATCTGCTTATTCCTCCTACCAAAACATCTCATTTCATATTCCTTTGCATCAACTTTCATCTGCCACTTGCTGCACATTCCACCAGTTTGTATATGCTATTTTGAAGTTTTTTTAATTCATTCATGGGACATGGGCGTTGCTGGCTGGCTAGCATTTATTATCCATTCATTGTTGCTCTTGAGAAGGTGGTGGTGAACTGCCACCTTGAAATGCTGCAGGCCATGTGCTGTGGGTTGATCCACAAAGCTGTTAGGAAAGGAATTCCAGGATTTTGACCAAGTAACTGTGAAGGAACAGCAATATTTCCAAGTCAGGATGGTGAGTGGCTTGAAGGGAAGCTTGCACTTGATGGTGCATCTTACTGCCCTTGTTCATCTAGATGGAAGTGGTTCTGGGTTTGGAAGGTATTGTCTAAGGATCTTTGGTGAATTGCTGCAGTGCATCTTATAGTAATCCACACTGCTGCTACTGACAGTGGTGGAAGGGGTGGATCTTTGTAGATGTGGTGCCAATCAAGCGGGCTGTTTTGTCTTGGATGGTGTCAAGCTTCTTGAATGTTTTTGGAGCTGCACCCATCCAGGCAAGTAGGGAGTACTCCATCACATGCCTGACTTGTGTCTTGTAAATGGTGGATAGGCTTTGGGGAGTCCGGAAGTGAGTTACTCACTGAATTATTCCTAGCCTTGGACCTGCTCTTGTAGCCACTGCGTTTCTGGTAAATCCACTTGAGTTGCTGGACAATGGTAACCCCAAAGATGTGGACACTGGAAGATTCAGTGATGATAATATCATTCAATGTTAAGTGCTGGTGGTTAGATTGTCTCTTATTGGTGATGATTATTGCCTGGCATATGTCTGGCACAAGTATTACTTGCCACATGTCAACCCAAGACTGAATATTGTCTAGATCTTTTTGCATTTGAACACGGACTGCGTCAGTATCTGAGAGTTGTGAATAATGCTGAACATTGTAATCGTTGGTGAACTTGTCCACTTGTGACCTTGTGATGCAGAGAAGATCATTGATAAAGCAGCTGAAGATGATTAGGCCTGAGGGACTCCTGCACAGATGTTCTGTAGCTAAGATGACCCTCCACAAGTATAACCATCTTCCTATGACCATGTTTCTATGTACGACAATGTAGGTATGATTTCAACCAATGGAGAGTTTGCCCCCTGATACTCATTGATTCCACTTTTGTTGGGGTTCCTTGATGCCATACTTGGTCAAATGTGGCTTTGATGTCAAGGGCCATCACTGTCACCTCATCTCTGAAATTTAGATAGTTCATCACTATCCTCCCCGGACTTCATACTACTAATTTTTGTGTCTTTTTCAAATTTTAAAATTATGCCCTGCATACCAAAGTCAAGGTTGGAAATATATCATCAAGAAAAACAGTGGTACTGATACTCTGAGAAGCTCCACTTTACATCTTCCTCCAGTCAGAAAAAGAATGTCCATCACTACCATTTATTGTCAATTAGCAACTTTGTATACATGCTGCCACTGTTTCTTTTATTCCATGGACTTTAATTATGCTGACAAGCCTGTTATTTGGCGTCACAATGTTGGCTGATTATTTCAGTCTAGTACTGGACTGTCAGAGGTTACTCTTTCAAAGGGGACATTAAACCAAGATTCTGTCCACCTTTTACAGTTGGATGGAAGCAAAAGAAAAGCTGAGGTATTCCCCTCAGTGTCCTGGCCAATCCTTATCCTTCAGTTAACATCACAAAAATATCTGGTTATCCATTGCTGTTTGTAGGAACTTTTAGCATGTCAATTGGGCTGTTGCATTTCTTACATTACAACAGTGATTACACTTGAATAGTAATTATTTCACTCTGAACCATTTTGGGATGGCCAGTGACCATGGTAGATAAAAAAGGTAAAGTTGCCATAGCTCCAGATGATTACAGGTGGCTCTCTTCTTTGAGGGAAAGAGCTGGCTGGTAGTGATTTAACCTGAGGATCACACCTCAGGTGAGGGGCCAGCTGAGAATACGAGGCGTTCATAAATAACCTCAACTGGTGCAGGAATTGAACTTGCGCTGTTGGCGTCATTCTGCATCATTAATCAGCAGTTCAGACAATTGAACTAAACTGACCTTGACCGATCATAATAGATGCTATATAAATGCAGGCCTTTTTGCTTGGAAGTTCCTCTTCTTCTGCTGTCAATAGAAAGCAGTATGGTCTTCAATTTTTCTGCTGCATCTTTACTCAGCAGCACTTATCACATTTTCACAGCGGTTAGAAGGATTAGCTCCTCTTTAACAGCGCAGGATTACTTGCTTTTAATAATCATATATGATGTTAGGGAGGATGATTTCAGGAACTTTTCCAAAACAAATATTGTCTTTTGTAACAAAAACAGAAAATGCTGGCAAATCTCAGCAAGCCTGAAAGCGTCTGTGGAGAAAGAATAGATCTAGCATTGCAAGTCTTTTGTATTTGAGTTTATTGACAACTACGTTAATTTTTGCATTAAAAAGTCTTTCAATTTCATTAAGTTCTCGACATCTAGTGGGGTGTTACTATGGATTTGCAGATTTCATTCCTTTGTTGCATAAAATTTGTAAGCACACAACATGTAGCCATCCATCACTGCAAATCCAATTTCTTTATAATTCTCAGCGTATTTTCAGCATTTTGTTTCTTGCTATTGGAATTAGCACTGTTCCAGCTGCAACTGAAGTACTTGAATTGGCATTTAAGGCCATTTCAGGCACTTTTCTAAGTGTGAAGCTGTAGGCAAGGGCCTCCCATGGAAGGCTAACTGCTGTTCCCTTTCCAGACGGGCTAGCATTAGCTGACTTTATTTCATAGCAAAGCCCCCAGATACAAGACATCAATTTAAACTCACAGTACAAAGTGTGACTCCAGACCAGTATATGGACCCTGGTCCACCAAAGTCTAAATTTAATGATGCAGCAAGTGTTTTCTTATTAGCTACTGTAGCCAAATCCTTTTGTTTATTTTCTTTGATTGCAGCCCATGCAAATAGGAAATAGTGCAGAGCTATGTTTCATATGAGTTGCATGTATCTAGAAAGAACCTCTTAGATTATTTTGTTGATGAAATGTCGTGCAGTGATTATGTGAGAATCACGGCAATCGTTAGCCGTCTGCCCATGCACATTTGAAATGTTCCGCTGTGAGCTAGGAGGTGCTTGTGGAAGCAATAGACAGTCAGTACAACAACAGTCTTGTGAATGTGCTGTTTGACTGCCCTTATTTCACTGTGACCCAGCTTTTGAGAACCAGTGGTTTATAGTACAAAACTTTAAATTAAAGATTAGATTGTCTATCTGTTTTGAATAAATCTGCTGGGAAGTGGCTTATTTTTGTTTGAACATATATGGATTGTTATATTTAGGATACTATTTGTTGCATTTAACCTCCCAAGGAGAGTTTCACTCTCCTGCCAATGCGAATGAAGCAAAGCTAGCATTTTATTTTATGACCCAAACTTTACAGTGCTTTAACTGTGTCCTAACTAGTGTTTTATGCATTTGGAACATAACCTTCTGCTCTTATGTTCCATGCCCAACTAATAAAGAATATATCTCGGACAAAAGCAAAATAATGTGGATACTGGAATCTGAAACAAAAACAGAAAATGCTGGAAAATCTCATTAGATCTGACAGCATCTGTGGGAGAGAATAGAGCCAATGTTTCAAGTCTAAATGACCCTTCGTCAGAGCTGAGAGCAAAGAGAACCAGCAGAGATTTATGCTATGAGGATGAGGGGATTGGGGAGCAACTAGGGTGATGCTGTTCTTGTCTGGCATACAGACTTCAACCTTGCAGAGTCTGAGCAATGCTTGAATGCTCCCTCCTACCTCCCCTGCTTCCAATTTCCAACCTCTGTCACTTTTGCAATGTCTATCTTTAACACTTCTCTTCCTTTCCTTGTGTCCATTTTTGTCTCCATTTTTGGTGATAACTGTCCATCAGTATAAATTCCAAGTCCACTCTCAATCCTTTAAAGACTCCATTCCGTTCTCTCAGTTCCTTCGTCTCTGCCGTATCTGTTGTGATGCCACCACTTTGCAAAATAGTGCTGCTGATACATCTCCCCACTGCTTCAGTTGTGGTTTTCCACCCACTGTGTTTGACATGGCTCTCCGCCGCATCCAACTCATCTCCCGGAATCTATTCTCATCCGCTCCCCTCCCTTCCAGAACCAGGCTAGCACCCCTCTTGTTCTCAATTTTCGCCCACCAGTCTTTGCATTCAAAGGATCATCTTGCCAACTCCAGCATGATACCACTATTCAAGACATCTTCCCCTCACCACCTGCCCTGATCAGCATTTCAGCGGATCGTTTTCTCTGAAATACTCTAGCCTACTCCTCTGTCACACCAACATCTCACTTCTTGCCCACGGCACCTTTCCATGCATTGTTCAAGGTGTAACACCTGCCCCTTTACCTCTTCCCTGCTCACCGTCTCAGGTTCTAAACACCCCTTTCAGATGAAGCAGAACTTCGCATGCACTTCCTTCAATTTGATATATTGCATTCGCTGTCCCCAGTGCTGTCTACTTTACATTGGAGAGACCATAGACTGAGTGATTGCTTTATTGAACACCGTTGCTGTATCTGCAAGCAAGACCTTGACCTTCCTGTTGCTTGCCACTTCAACACTCAACCCTGCTGTCTTGCCCGCATGTCTGTCCTTGGCCTTTTGCAGTCCTCTAGCAAATCCGAATGCAAACTGGAGGAACAGCACCTTACTTTCGTATTGAGCACTTTACAGCCTTCTGGACTAAATGTTGAGTTCAGCAACTTCAGAATATGAACTCTGTCCTCCACCTTCACTCCGTTTCCATTTATGTTATTTCATTTTGTTTCATCTCATTTATCCATTTTATTAGCTTTCTTTCTCCCCTCCATTTTTTTGCTTTCCACTCCAGTTCCCCCTGCATCACCCACTTCAGGGCAACTGCCACATTCCTCAGGCATTCTTTAGCAATCTGCACCTCTATTCTGTATTCATGCATTTTGATCATATGATGGCACTTTTTAGCACTCTCTCAGCCTTCTGTGTCCTCATTTACATTCCCTCTGTCCCATCCCATCTCCACCCTTATAGTATAAATTTCTGCTGATTCTCTTTGCTCTGACGAAGGGTCATCTAAACTCGAAACATTGGCTCTATTCTGTCCCCACAGATGTTTTCAGATCTGCTAAGAATTTCCAGCATTTTCTGTTTTTGAACATATCTTGGATACCTTCTTAACTACCTTTACATACTTATTCTTTTAGCTTTGGAGATTTTTGGCATGCACTCAAATCCTTCTTTTTCTTGACACTTCTCCATATCCAATCATTTATTGTGCCTTCCCTTGCCTTGTTTGCCCTCCCTAATTGTGTTACCTCCCTATTCTCTGGCCTATACTGAATAATATTACTTTATTAAGAAAAGGACCATGAAAAAATGTTGATATTTCCCCCTCATGGTGTATTACTTGAGGAACATGATGGTCTTTCCTTGAACCTGCTCTCTGTGTCTTTTTACATGATGGAAATGTCAGGTTTAAAACTTTGATGACTTTAAATACAGCCTATAGCTTATACACATTTACAGTATAGGCCGTGCAGAGTGATGATGTCTGAACTTATGGATGTGTGACAAAAAGGCAACTTGATTATTCCTGAATGGTGTCAAACTTCATGAAAGTTATTACAGTTGTATCCATCTAGACAAGTGGCAAATATTCCATCATATCCCTACTTTCTGCCTTATAGATAATGGGCTTTAATAAGTCAAAAATTGAAGTACTTGCTGCAGAATACCAGATTTTGAACTGCCCTGATACCTACAACATTTATGATTCAGTTGACTTCCTTGTTAATAATGACCTGGAGGACGTAGATCATGGATAATAGGATCTTCAACTTTCAGTGAAAAGACTAGATGTATTACAGGGCCTTCAATTTTTTTTTAATAGATGTTTTGAGTATTTTCCATTTTGTCACAAGACACAACAAATTCCCAAAATCTAGTACAGTACAGAGTGATCATTACTTCATATATACAGAAAAGACTTGCAAGTACTCGTACAAATATTTCAGATGATATTGTTGCAGTTGACATCTCCTTTCATACAGATAATTAAAGGATACAGAAAGATTGAAGAATCTCAGGATAATAAGATAAAGCCATGAGATCGTCATAGCATGGTGCGTGCCCTCCTCCATAGGATAACAAAGACAGAGTATCACAATATACAGATCCCTTATGGGGTAATATAGAACCAATCAGGACCTAACCCAGCATCCCAAGACTTTCAAGCGATTAAAGGATACTTAGAAAAAGGGAACTTCCAGATACCTCCATCAGTACAAGATATGGCATGGCAATATACACGCTTGTATACAGAAGCCAATCAGCCAATGATTCTTACACCACGTCAGGCTCTCAACACAACAGATCTCACTCCTCTGCAGCCATATCAGAGATAGCACTCAGGCATCAGGATTACTGGACAATTTAAACAATTTTCCACCAAAGAAACCTTATCAATAAGGCAATGAAAAATTATCAAGACATCATTTACGGGATAGCTTGGGAAGAGATAGAATTCTCCTTTTCACCACAAGGAAACCCTCTAGAATTAAATATAACAAATCAGAATCTGTATCAGCACTTTGCCTACCCAGATAAAGAAAGAAACTCTGGAGAGACAGGAACGCCATAGTTAGCCAATAGAAGCCAGGAGTGCCTCTAGGCACTCTAGAGGCACCACTTAGGCTCAGCCACCAATGAGATTTCACCCATTTCCCCACATCAATAAAAGCCCAATAACAGGATGACGTGCCCACCATCCATTCTGTCACCCAAGTAATCAAGTAACCTCTGCTGCAATTCACATAGCCAAGTAACTAGACCAATCCAAGAAAGGCTAGATAACCAAGGATTACCCTCGCAAGTACCGTTACGTATTGCCCCCACTCCAACACCAGAGGTACCAATGACGGAAGAGTAAAGAAGCCAATCTTTTCTAGTAAATGATCCATCTGTACCACCTTAGGAGACAAGCAGGGTTTCTTTTAATCCATAAGTGACAAAAATCCAAAAGAAAAACGTAACCCCAGTTGCTCTAAGAGGAGTTTTCCTCACCCAAAGCAAGGAGTTGTATGACCATACCAAACTATCGATTCTCCACGTTCCTCTGGTATCATTCATGTTATCTATAAATAAAGTCATAGAAATTTACAGCGTGGTAACAACCCCGTTGTCCCAATTTGTCCATGCCACTTTTTTTTAAAACCCTAGTCCCAATTGCCCGCATTTAGCCCACCCCTCTCTATATCTACCTTACCCACATAACTGTCTAAATGTTTTTTGAAAGATGAAATTGTACCTGTCTCTATTGCTACCTCTGGCACCTTATTCCAGACACTCACCACCCTCTGTGAAAAAATTGCCCCGTTGTTCCCTTTTGTATCTGCCCTTCTCACCTTAAACCTATGCCCTCTAGTTTTAGACTCCCCTGTTTGGGGAAAAAACGTTGACTATTTTTGCAGTAGAAAAAATATGAAAATCTTTTGAAAGATTGAAAGCAATCCTCTGCCATGACATTGTTCCGAAGTCACAATAAAAAGAAACTTGGGCCCTGGGAGTGTGGTGAAGACCCGTCATATCCAGCTACCTCTAGTTTTTTTTCGATGTCTTGTACTTTGTATTCAATGCAAGACAAGCGATTGGAGTCTTCGACCGATCCCCATGTCTTGAAAACTGGACATGATATGCTCCATCAAACTTAAAACACCCAGCTTTCGTAATCAAGATTGTGAAAGCATAGCAGCCATTCTCAAATTCAGCCGGAATTCATCCTCAGTTTCCCTTGAGAGACTGAATACTCCTCCTCCTTTCCCATATCCCTGAATGTTCGACATATCATGCAACAGGATTTCCAAGAACTAAAGGTGATCCCCACTGAGAAAATTGACCCCTCAACTGACAGGCTTCTTTTCTCTGCTTCATTAGTTCTCTTTAAGGTATCTCTCAGTTCATCAATATGCAAACTAATCACCTGCGCTGGGGAACTGAGTCCGCCATCCACAACTTCACACTCAGTGGCAATCGTTATGTCGATGTCCATGGCACCAGTGATGTGTAGTCCTACTCACCAGCAAAACCACCAAATAGTTACCAGTACAAATATAAACTTCTTAAAGCTACCTTTGTTTTCACAACAAAATAACCAGGGGTTGGCGCTGGGAGAGCTGCTTTTTAAAAAATACTTGCATATTCAGGGCACAATTTCAAAGTTTGCTGCTGGTATTGTGAACTATGAGGAGGACAGTGGTAGACTTCAAGAGGATTAGACAGATTGGTGGAACATGGAAGATTAACTTAAAATAATCAAGTAGTGTGAAATGATATATTTTGGCAAGAAAAATGAGGAGAAATAAAGGTTCATTTTCTAAAGAGGGTGCAAGAGCGAAAGACCAGAGGGCATGTGTGTGAGAATCCTTGAATTTGCAGGGAAGCTTGAGGTTATGGTTGCAAAGACATAAGGGAGCAATTCTGGGCACGCCTTAGGAACAACAGATTGGCCTTGCAGTGAGTGCAGTTTAGGCTTTGCAGAATGGCACCTGCACACGAAGGATTAAATACCAAGAAGAGATTACGCAAACTAGAGTTGTATACCCTGGAATTATAAGGTTAAGTGGTGATACAAAGCTCTAACAGAAATAATCTCCAACAGAGCTTTCTATAGCTGAAACATGACTCCTACACTTTATATTTTAATCCTCCAGAAAGAAAGGCCATTATTCCATATGATTATTTCTCTACCTGTTCATTATCTTTTAATAGCCTACGTACCTGGAACACCTCACCAACCAGTCTGTTTGGACTGCCACCATTTCTAGTTTTTCACCACTTCAAGTATTCTGTTTTTTTTTAATCAATGTCAGTTTGTAATTTTATGCTTTTATTTATGCTGCTTCTAATTTTGCATTTCTTTCCAACATATTTTTTGGATAATCAGAAGCTTTTTCCTAGGTGGAAGAGTCAATTACTAGGAAGCACACGTTTAAAGTGCAAAGAGCAAGGTTTAAAGGAGATGTACAAGGTAGATTTTTTACATGAAAGTCATTGCTGGGGGAGGTAGTGGAGGTAGGGGGAGGTAGTGATTTTTAAGGGGCGCCTTGACATATACATGAATAGTATGGGAATAGAGGGATACGGTCCCTGGAAGAGAAGGGGATTTTAGTTAAGTTGGGCTGTATGACTGGTGCAGGCCTGGAGGGCTGAAGGTCCCGTTCTTATGCTATAATTTTCTTTGTTTTTTGTTCATTGCAAAATTTGGTAAAGTAGCTATCTACTTTTATCTACTGATTGAAGCCATTAATCTGGTGAATATGATAAATAGTTGACGTCTGATCCATAGAGCTTTGCTGCATGTAAAGTGACATAACAATGGAGTGCAATTCATTTAGCTTTTTGAAAAAACCTTCCATTTCTGTTTCAGATACAGGGAATTTGAGAACTGCTGGGATTGATGGAGAGAAATGATTTCTCCTGTTTAGGAGTAGGGTGCTTTGTCTAAAAGGAAAGCAGTCCTTTCAGGAGTCAGTTAGGAAATGCATTGCATTGTGCCATTTGAACAAAAAGTTAAGGCTTAACATTTTCATGTTTTTTATACAGTGAGAATATTCCATAAAATGTTTTAAATTCACATTATATCAGATCAGTGTTGTGTTGATTGCATCTGTGAAGATTGCAAGTGCTCTCCATGGCAGAGTTGGAATAATCTATAACAAATTGTGGATTTCCCTATTTACTTACATCTGCCAGAGTTGCTGTCAGTTTTGCACAATCATGATGGCAAATGCTAGCAGTTTTACTGTCATTATGACCACCCATTCTGGCCCAGTGGTTAGGGGCGAATATTGCTGTGAAGAAAGCAAGGTTTAGGATAAAACTTGTTAGAATCCATTTATTTGTTGCTTGTGTGATACCGATCGGATTCTACTGAGTTGTTCATTGCATGTTGGTTATGATATTGCAGATTTGTAGGCCAATCTTTTCAAACTGATTGGCTTTACATAAAAGCTGTTTCTGACATCAAATCATGCAGCTGAAGCTGTTTGCAGGAGTACTGAGCTGCATTGAAATGCAATTATAGAACCTGACTCAACCAAAGTAAGATTTTAGAATGTTTTTCTTTTTCAGCAATGATAGAAAAGATTTGTATACTTTGTGCCTCATGTCGGTGTGAAGATATATAGCAGAGTAGGTGAGCCAAAATTTCTGATAGATTGAAATTACAACTGTGGCAACATAAGCTATTTATCCTTTTGTGGTGTCATAGGAGAACTGTATATATTACGTTGTGAATAACTAAATGTCTTTCTAGTGGTATGATATGTTATGCTACTCCTGGGTAGGAAAATCTGCAGTTCAGTATCTTTCTGTGATTCTATTTCCTTGAGTGGACAAGGATAAATCAGACAAATGATACTTAATCTATATGAGCTGCACAGTCTTGTTTTATAGAAAATATTTTTCCTTTTCGCACCTCCTTTCCTAAGATTGGATTTGGGATCTAAAGTTGGCAACAGTCTTCCAGGAGCTCATTCAAAGAGCTGTGATTCATGTGAGAATCTGGTCACTTTATTTGGTTGTGATCGCTTGCTTTTGCTTGACCTGTAACTGCATGCACTCTCCAATAGAAGTCATTGGAATGCAGTGATGAACCGGAGTCCAGAGGTGTTGAAACCGATTGTATTGCTCCATCTACTGATCTGGCTGAGATCAACAAACTCAGCAATGACTAGAATTAAGCTGTATGACTTTATATTATCATACCACACAACATGATGTGTTTACATATGAAGTTGCTTTATTATGATATTTATATTTTACCTTGCATGTCCTAATGGCCATATATTTTGAATGTTAAATACAATCTGCATATAACAATAAATAGTCCTGTGATTATTGTTAGCATATATGTTGGTGGTAAAGTTACATTTTTGTGGTTAATCAGTGTAAAATGGAAGCAGCTTCAGAAAGACATACGATAATAAGAAATGTGCAGGATTAGTCTGTTTGATTTATATTGAATGCTCTGCCATTTAGTAAGATCTTGACTGATCTGATTGTGGACTTCATTTTCCTGCTGTCCTCCATTAATATTCTTGATTCCCTTATAGATCTAGAATGGTTTCAGTCAGCCTTGAATATATGCATTGACCCACTTTCTACTGGCCACTGTGGTAGAGAATTTCAAATATTAATGACCTTCAGAAAAGAAATCCATCCTCATCTTCATCTTCAATTTGAGACCTCTTATTTTGAAACTGTGCCTCTTAGTTTTAGACTCTCTCACGAGGGGAAACATTCCTCAAATTTTATGGTTCAATAAAATCAGTGATAAAGTGTTCAAAATTGTCTATTAGGTCCTCGCTTATTTCATGTCTGAGAAATTTACTTCAACGTTACACCTTTGTCAATACTTCTCTTGAATTTCCTTCAGTGTCCCTATTAGATTTCTGCAATTATGCGTGATTAACTTACTTATTTTACATAGTGCTAAAGATGCTTTGTACCTCACCATCATTTTGTTTACAGAGGAAGGTGAAACAAGAACTGTGTGAATATTTGAAGGGGATATGAAAGAAGCACAATTGGAAATAAATATCATAAAGACAACTTTGTTTTAGCAAGTTAATAGGGATTTGACTAAGCGTCGTCGCAGGTCCAGATACTGTGCACATCAATACTGATAAGTTGAAGAAACAAAATGGAAGCATTGCACATAATCTTTTGAAAATATTTGGATATGACAATTGTGGCAAATGTAATATCCCTGTTGAGAAATTGATGAGGTTATAGACCTCTTACTAAGGATATGTGTAAACATTCAGAATTCCATAACACAGAATGAAATTATTGAACTTAGTTGGACAGTTAGCAGGTCATGCTTGATTAATTGAATATTTGCAGTGTATATTGATCAAGGGAATCTGGTGAATGTTGTAGAACTTGTGTACCATTTATGGGACTAGAAAAAATTAAGGTGGTCATGTCCTCTCTTTTGGACTGGAGGCTCTGGTTCAAGTTGTACTTCAGGACATCATGACCAGAAAGGTTTCTTCACAACGTGGCCAAATATGCTGATTATCAGTACATGGAGGAAAAAGCTAATGTGGACCACAACATGAAGATTTCTGTGTTAAGCTGCACATGTGCAAATATGATAGTTATTGTTAATTTTGCTCCATAATGATGTATGTTTGATGTGCTTTTTCAGGCCTATTAGGAGCTTCCATTAAAGTAACTTAATGTTAGTTTATTAAATAATTACTTAGCTTTGCATCAGCAGCTATTTAAGAAAGGAATTGGACTTCTGGTGTGAATATTGCATGAAATGCAGATGTGACGAGACCTAATAAGGACATAACAACTAGGAGCAAGAGTAGGCCATCTGGCCCTTGGAGTCTGTACTGCCATTCAATCATATCATGACTCGTCTTTTCATGGACTCAGCTCCACACACTCGCATGCTCTTCATAATCCTTAATTCCTCTACTAAAAAAAAAATGTATCTTTGCCTTAATAACATTCAACAAGGAAGGCTCAGCTGCTTCACTGGGCAGGGAATTCCACAAATTCAGAAGCTTTTGGATGAAGAAGTTCCTCCTCAACTCAGTCCTAAATCTGCTCCTCTTTATTTTGAGGCTGTAAACGCTAGGTCTGGTTTCACCTGCCAGTAGAAATAACTTTCCTGTTTCTACTTTATCTATTCTCTTCATAATTTTATATGTTTCTATAAGATCCCCCCTCATTCTTCTAAATTGTAAGAGGTTAGACCCTGTCTACTCAGCCTCTTCTCATAAGCCAACCCTCTCAACTCCAGAATAAACTTAGTGAATCTCTTCTGCCCCGTCTCCAGTGCCAGTATATTCTTTCTCAAGTAAGGAGACCAAAACTGTACATGGTTAAACAGGGTAGATTCAGAAACAATGTTTCAAGTGGTGGGGGAGTCCAGAACTAGGGGTCATAATTTGAGGATAAGAGATACACCTTTTAGAGCTGAGATCAGGAAAAATTTCTTCATCCAGAGGTTATGTGTGGAATTCACTACCACAGAATGTAGTTGAGGCCAAAAAGTTGTCTGATTTCAAAAAGAAATTAGATATAGTCCTTGGAGCTAATCGAGTGTTGTGGGGGGGATCAGGATATTGAATTTGCTGATCAGCCATGATCAAAATGAATGGTGGAGCAGGCTTGAATGACCTACTCCTGCTTCTAGTTTCTATGTTTTTAGTAATTACTAATTTTTACCACTGAGATTTTGCGTTTCTCTGTTTTCTGTTTGACATGAACAATAACTGAATAAAGGAATATTTGGCTTTATGTTTAACTTGATGAATAGAAGAATAATGGTGGGTTTAGTTTGAAACTCTGGTAGATATTGAGTTTACAGCATTAATGGTGATGGAACACAGCTTGACATTGATCAACGTCTGATGGCTTCTCCACATGCCCATTCAGGGGAGTTTTTCTCAGCAGTAAGTTATTTTACAACACAGGAAGTTAACTGCCAAACCTGATCCTATTTTTATCCACATGTTAATAACCCCAGCCAGATCTACTGGGCAGCAATTGTGAGTCATGGTTCACTTGTTTCTTCTTAACCAAGAACACAGAGTTCAATTTTAGTAACTTAGCTGCTACAGTGACTGAAGGAAGTTGACCAATAATCAATAATTAACAATAATCTCTCCCTCAATATCAACAAAACAAAAGAGGTTGTCATTGACTTCAGGAAGAAGTAGAAAGGGTCGAGAGCTTCAAGTTTTTAGGCGTCCAGATCACCGACAATCTGTTCAGACCCCCACGCCGACACTATAGTTAAGAAAGCCACCAACGCCTCTACTTTCTCAGAAAACTAAAAAAGTTTCGATGTCAGCTACAACTCACCAACTTTTATAGATGCACCATAGAAAGCATTTCTCTTGTTGTATCACAGCCTAGTGTGGCTCCTGCTCTGCCCAAGATTGCAAGAAACTACAAAAGGTTGTGAATGTAGCCTAATCCATCATGCAAACCAACCTTCCATCCATTGACTACGTCTACATTTCCTGCTGCTTCGGCAAAGCTGCCAGCATAATTGAGGCAACACATATCTTGGAATTTCTCTCTTCCACCTTCTTCCTTTGGAAAAAGATACTAAAGTCTGAGGTCATGTACCAACCGACTAAAGAACAGCTTCTTCCATGCTGCTGTCAGACTTTTGAATGGACCTACCTTGCATTAAGTTGATCTTTCTGTACATCCTAGCTATGACTGTAACACTACGTTCTGTAGTCTCTCGTTTCCTTCTCTATGAACGATATGTTTTGTCCGTATACGTGCAAGAAGTAATACTTTTTATGTTAATACTGGTGATAATAATAAATCAAACCAGAATAAAACAGAGATTAGTGGTGGTCCAGGATATTTTTCAGCCTGTGGCTTAGTTGTTTAACCATTTCAAGAGCATGTGGTATGTTCTTAATACAGAAATCCAACTAAGATTTTGAAACTTTCTGCAGCATTTGTGAGTAGAAAAACAATTGTCTGGTCATGTGTGGAGTATAAGAACAACAGGATACCAAATTTAAAATTCTGCTTTTGTTTTTGAATCTTGAACGAAATGAATCATAGAATCCTGATAGTGCAGAAGGATATCATTCAACAAATTGAGCCGGCACTGACAACAATCCTACTCAGGCATTATCCTTGTAATCCTATGTATTTAACTCAAGAGTAATTTAGCATGGTCAGTTAACCTAACCTGCACATATTTGGCCTGTGGGAGGAAACCAGAGCACCCAGAAAAAACCCGTGCCAACATGGGGAAAATGTGCAAATTCTACACAGTCAGTCACCTGAGACTGGAATTGAACCCGGATTTCTGGTGCTGAGGCAGATGTGCTAACTACTGTGCTATTGTGCCACCTAAATTCTGGTCTTGTCTTTCTTTTGGTGATGGCCATTGGTTTGGAAAGTACTGTCTCAGGAGTTTTGGTGAGTTTCTGCAGTTCATTGTGTAGATGATGCACACTGCTGCCCCTGTGCTTTGATGGTGGAGGGCGTGAATGTTTGTGAATGCAACATCAGTCAAGCAGGCTGCTTTGTCCTGAATGGTGTCAACTTGTTGAGGGTTGTTGGAGTTGCACTCATTCAGACAAGGGAAGAGTATTCCATCACACTCCTGACTTGTGCCTTATAGATGGTGGACAGACTTTGAGGAGGCAGGAGGTAAGTTACTCACTGCAGTATTCATAGCCTCTGTCCCGCTCTTGTAGCCACAGTATTTATATGGCAGATCCAATTCAGTTTCTGATCAATTGTAACCCCCAGGATGTTGATACTGGGGGCTTCAGCTATGGGAATACTACTTAATATCAGGGGGGCATGGTTAGATCTCCTCTTATTGGAGATGGTCATTGCCTGACAATTGTGTGGCATTAATGTTATTTGCCACTTGTCAACCCAAGGCTGAATGTTGTCCAGGTCTTCCTGTATTTAGACGTAGAATACTTTAGTATCTGAGAAATTGCTGAATATTGTGTAATCGTCCTCACTTCTGATCATAAGGAAAGATCATCGATGAAGTAGCTGAAGACGGTTTGGCTTAGAATATGCCTTTGACAAATTTCCAGTGATGTCCTAGAGATGGAATGACTGACCTCTAACAACCTCAACCAGGTTGAGGTTTTTACCAGGTATAACTCCAACCAGTGGAAAGTTTTCCCTCTGATTCTTGTTGACTCAAATTTTACTCGAATTCCTTGATGCTCCATACGCTTGAATGTGGCCTTGATGTCAAGGGCAATCACTTTCACTTTACCTCTAGAGTTCAGCTGTTTTATCCATGAACCAAGCCTGTAATGAAGTCAGGAGCTAAGTGGCTCTGGGCGACTCAAACTAAGTATCAGTGAATAAGTTATTGTGAAGCATGTGTCTCTTGACTGTACTGTGATGAGCCCTTCCATCCATACTTTCATCCGTTGATTGAAAGTAGACTAATGGGGCAGTAGTTGACCAGGTTGAATTTGTCTTGTTTTTACGTACAATACATATCTTGACGATTATCCACATTGCCAGGTAGATGCCAGTGCTGTAGCTGTACAGGACCAATTTGGCTCAGTACACAAGAAGGTCTGGAACACAAGTTTTCAGTACTATTGTTGGAATATTGTCAGGGTGTATAGCCTTTGCAGTGTCCAGTGTCTTCAACCGTTTGTTGATAGCACATGGAATGAGTTGAATTTGCTGAAGGTTGGCACTTGTGATGTTGGAGATCTCTGGAGGAGGCTGAGATAGATAATTTTGTTGGCACTTTTCACTGAAGGTATTGATACTTGTGGATCCTCCTTCAATTGGTTGTTTAGTTCTCCACAACCATTCATGTGGCAGGAGTGCAAAGTTTAGATCTGATTTGTCCGTCATCGGCTAGCTCTATCACTTGTTATTTATGCTGTTTGGCACACAAGTTTCTGTGTTGCAGTTTCACCAGGTTGACATTTCCTTCTTAAGTTTACTTGCTGTCGTTCTTGGCATTCCCTCCTGTTGGCAATCCCTTCTGCACTCTTCATTGAACCTGCTTTGATCTACTGGTTTGATGGTAATGGTAGAGTTGGGGATATATAGGGCCATGAGGTTACAGATTGCATTTGAGGACAGTTCTGCTGCTGCTGATGGACTATGGAACCTAATGGTTGCCCAGTCTTGAGTTGCTAAATCTGTTTGAAATCTGTCCCATCAGCACAGTAGTAATACCACACAACACAATGGTGCATATCCTCAGTATAAAGATGAGATTTAGTATCACGAGGATTCTGCGCTAGTCACTCCACAATATTGTCATGGAGAGATGCATCTGTGGCAGGCAGGTTGGTGAAAATGAGGCCAGATATGCTTTTCCCGCCTGCTGGTTCCCTCACCACATGCCACAAACTTAGTCTAGCAGCTATGCCCTTTAAGATTTGATTGAGCCATTCTTGGTAATGGACATTGAGCCTGCATTCTCCCACCTCACTGATGCCCGGGTCGAAACCATCTGACTTAATTCCCTTTTATGGATTTCACAGCAGTCTGATACAACTTGAGTGGCTTTCTTGGCCATTTCAGAGGGCATTTAAGAGTCAGCCACCTTGCTAAGTCATGTATAGTCCAGACTATGTAAGGATTGCTAGTTTCCTGGTGAACCAGATGGGTTTTTACAATAATAGACAGTGGTTCGTGGTCATCATTTGACTTTTAATTCCAGATTCAAAATTCACCATTTGCTGTGGTGAGATTTGGACCTGGGTCCCCAGAGATTTTGAACCCTGAGTCTCTGGATTACTAGTCCAACAAAAATACCATTAGTTACCGTCTCCCCAGTTTTTACAGTCAGTTAATATTAGAGTCAAGTTTGGTTTAAAAATAAAGAATATACAAAAATTACAATTTGAACATAGAGATTTGATGTAAAACTATTCCTAAAAATGCTGAATTGTCACACTCCATGATTACCTTGTCCCCAGTTTTAATATACTCATTCTAATTACCGTGGTATTTCATGAGCAGAAACTTAAAAGATAGATCTATCATTTTGTTTCTCAGTTTTAAGTAAATGTTTCAATATGAACATCAATTATTGTTTGTTTTGTAATCAAATAAATTCATCCAGATGCAGTGTCATTATGATCAATTCATACAATGCTTATTACTTATTCAGACCATGAACATAAAATTAGTATACAATAGTTATTCTTCCATGCATTCAATGGGAGAATAAAATATAACCTCTTGTATTTGAATTGAATCTGCTTTGTTTATGGATTGCAAAGTGGGCTACTGAAATAATACGGATATATTTTCCAGGCATTTTCATGAATTTTTAAAAGAATAGTTCATATTTGCAGAAACTAACAATAATAATTTTTGACTGCTTCCTTTACCATGATCTTGGTCTATATTGGATCGTAATTAACACAGTGAAATACCTGCCTTTTCAGGTACTTATGGTAGTTGGTGTTTACATAGAACAGAAGCAAGCATGATAGCTTCATAACCTGATTGTTGCCATGACGCCAGACTTGCCACGGGAAGTTTCAGTGTTTTGCAGTGCATCTACTAATTTTCAACAGAAAAAAAATCACAACACAAGAAATCAAAATAAATCTGCACAGAATTCTTTGACCATAGGAATAAGACCAAACATCTGTTACGTTGAAAGAAAGAGTACAACTTAATTAGCAGTTTCTACCCACTTGAGATGTGAAAATTTAAGCTCAAATAGCTCTTGTAATCTTCGAGAGGTCATTAGCAACCTGGCCATGTTTTTTCAATATATTACACAGTGTATTCTGACATCAAATTAGCAATTATTGTTTTTTAAAAAGTGCAGTATAATCTTTTAGACTGTGCTACAATAGCATGTGTTTTCCCTATAACCTATCAAGTATGGTCACAGTGTAGATCAGCATTAGCAATAGACAATACCAACAGTACTGAGCTTTTTTAATAATGTTCTCTATTGCGTCATCTTTTCAACATTATTTCCCCAGTTGTGGATAGAATATCATTCTCAGTGAAGAAACTGAAGTGAAGTTGTAGTCCGAGTAAAGATCTGTAAATAACAACTATGAAATTGATTTTCTCTACTGAAGTTGATGTGAATCATTCTTCTATTATTTACATAACCAGTATTTGTCTGCAGCAGTTTGATTGTGTCTGACCTTTAAATAGGAAACTAGTCACTTTTGAAATAGCTCTTTTGATTACAGCAACTGGACCATTGATGAATGAGAAATGGTATTGGACTAAGCACATTGCTGTGAGGGGGACTTGGGTAGATGTTACAATCAAGTAAAAAGTCACTATTGTCATTCACTATTTATAATCTTTGAGGAGTACACAAGTTAGTTTTGTACCTCATCAATAAACTACATGATGCCAGCTTATACACATTCCTGTTCAGATGGTTGCAGCTTTAACTTTGTGCTGACTACCAGAAGTATTTTTTTTTTTGTTGAGTTTTCTTTTAGAGCTTTAGGTCCCATATTTAAGAAACACTGAATGGAGATTCCAACCATGGACACCGGAGTAAAACAGATAATACTAGATTAGTTGCCCATTGTAACCCCTGCGAGAAGCAAGTGTTAGTAATCACTTCTTAGATAGTCAGAAAGAAGCAAAGAGCTTTGAGGCCATCTTGGTGGGGAATGATGTTTCGAGGGATTGGATATTCATGGTAAGGAGAAGGCAGTTTGGGCTGGGGAACTGGAAGTTGATGTGGTGTAGGGTATCAGAGGAATCACAAATATTAGTGGGAAGGGACTGGACAAGAGCAGAGAGAATGCAGTCAAGAAAGGAAAAAATGAGTTTGGGAGGGCATTAACAGGTTGACATGGTGGGCCAACTAGGGCAGGTCCTATTTATGGATTTTGGTGATGTAAATTGCTTCTTGTCCCAAGGTCAATGTACAAAATAGTCTTGTGATCTTTCGTTAATTCCATTGACAGGACCTGCTCTGTGCGGAAGTTTACATGAAGCATACTCTACACTTACATGTGAACACTTTATAAATTAAGTAGTGGCTGATAACAGTGACATTGTTAGTAATACACTGTTTTAAAATAATGGAAGCATTATCCTTTATGCAATTCAATGTATTCTAAGATTCAGCTGGAATGTTACTCAGCCACCAGGTCTGATTATTTAAATAAGTATACCCAAAATTCAGTTAGATGCCTATCCATGATGAAGAAACAATGAGCTTACTAAAATAAGATTGCCCTGAGGCTATTCTGTGAGGTGGCTTTTGAAGAATTGGATGTTGAGCTTTGGATGTAAGTCAATGAAATTGTGCTTTTTACAAAATCAGGTTGTCCTAAGGTCCTCACAGTTTTAGTCATTGTTGCAAGCTGGGAAATGCGACATCCAATTTGAAAACAATAAGTTTCTATAAGCAGCATTGTAATGATGACCAGATAATCTGTTTTAATTACGTTAATTAAGTTATGAATTTTGACCATGATAGTAAGGGCAACACCCGTACTCCTAAAAATGACATAAAAGATCACACAGCCCTGGGTTAGCAGATTGAGACCCTAGTCTAATGCCTTAGCTGCAAGGTGGCATTTCCAACAGTGCAGCATTCTGGACTTTAGAACCTAGAAATTTTGCTCAAGTCTCTGGGGTGAGACTTGAACTCACTGACTCAGAGATGAGAATGCTACCAACTAAGCCCTGGCTGACACTGTGAAAGTATTTGGGTTTGAATTCCAGGAAAGTATAGAGCAGTTACTGTCTATCAGAGAGTACTGAGAGGAAAACACAAAAGGATAAGGCCTCAAAATCACAGGGATAAGGTTTTCCTGGTTAGGGCACACAACAACAAAAACAGAAAATGCTGGAAGATCTCAGCAGCCCTGACAGCATTAGTGGAGACAAAATAGAGCCAATGTTTCATTGAATACATTGAATCACAGAGTGGCTCATCCTTCATCAGAGCTTTGGTAGAGCATGAGGCCCTGAACATCCATGGTTCCCTTTTTCGTAGAATCCCTAAAGTGTAGAAGAAGGTCATTTGCCCCATTGAGTCTGCAGTGACTATCTTACCTGGAGTCATTCCCCCCCCCCCCCCCCATTTCCTCTATAATTGTAACCTATTTAGCCTGCTAGACCCCAAATCTACACATCTTGGGGCTAAGGGGGCACTTTAGTGTGGCCAGTCCACCTAACTTGCATAATTTTGGACTGTGGGAGAAAACCAGGTGAGAATATACAAACTCCAGACTGGCAGTCACGCAGGGCTGGAATCAGTGGTTCCTAGTGCTATGAAGCATGCAGTGCTAAGTACTGTGCCACCCTTGATTATTGAACCATTTGATACCTGTGCTAGTACATTCAAATTTGTTAATGTGTTTCAGTGACCCATTTGTACTTTTGAAATAGCAGGTATTCGACCCTCCTCTATCCATTGCCAGCTAGTTCATGCCTTTAATCTTTTCTCACAACTACTATTGTATTTACAGACTTTTAACATCTTTAAGAAACATAAATGTAACAAACAAAACTGTCTACCAGAAATATTCAGAAGTGTCTAAGCTATCGATTGAGTTTAAAAAAAAGACAATTGGTTAAGTTGTAGAATTTAAATCCATTGAAGCTATTTCCTCATTATTTAGTGTCCATGTTTTTTGCAAGTTTTGAATTGATATGTTAATATACCCACCATATCTAAGAATGTTGCAATACATTTGAGCAATTGTCCTTTGGCAAAGCCCAAGTTTACAGCAACTCACCTGAAGACTATGAAATCCGTGAACTCAGCCTCTTGTCGATGAGAGAGCCGTTTTGACAGTTATAGTATGCTGCTTAATCTGAAAGACAGATGAATCGTTGAACTTGTGCAACAATGATAGTACAGAATTTTGGTGTGTTTGACAGCAGGTTGTCAGTTAGGAAAAGGATTTTTTTTTTACAGTCAATTTGTGCAATGTTATAATTTCAAAATACGATGAAGGGTGTTTTGAGAGTTTCATTTGCCTTCATTTGTTTCCTATGCAGCAATTGTTTATTTGCAGAAGTTTAAACTTATTTATTGCTGCATTTATATGAGCATGACTAGTCTGTGAGCCAATTCCCTAACTGTGGACTAGTTTTCAGCATCAGTGAGGAATTCTTTGCTGGATTGGCTTGCCCAAACCTTGTTTTCATTGTGATCTAATTTAATGCTTAGGGCACAGCCAAGTGATTAATCTAGTTTTATTCCACTTTCTCTAGCAGTTTTGATGTGACTGGGTAGCTTGCTAGACCATTTCTAAAGGTAGTTAAAGAATCAACCATATTGGCATGGGACTGGAATCACACATATGGACGAAACAATTGTTTTTTATCCCTAAACCTTGTTAATGAACCATTTTGGATTCCACGTATATCTGATTGATTCAGGATTACTTTCACTGATTCCATATTTAACAAGTTTTTTGAGCTTTCTGCAAAGCTTTCTTTCTCTTGCACATATAGTCCATGGTTAATTTCTCCTGTGTCTTCAACTAAAAATGTAATATTTGACTATATGAAACTATTGGAAAACATCATTCTGCAGCTTGTTTTGAAATTACTTGGAAAAGTCTTTAGAAACTCAGAAGCTTCAGAACATATTCCCTTCCCATTTTGATTGAATCATTTGCTTCCTTTAAAGAAATTATTGATATGTGATAGGGAATTCTGTCAATGCTCTGTCAGGTGACAGAATATCCTTAAAATTTAACAGGAAAATAATTTTAAAGTATCAACTTCGGATACAGATCTTGAGAGATTAATGTGCCTTCAGTGGAAAATAACATTACTCAAGCCAATCAAATACATAAAAGACACTTTTGTAGATAAGCTTAATTGTGTTGTGAAATATATAGTTGTTACAATCCAATACATCAGACATTAATTTGGAACAAAATTCAGTTACCAAAAGAGAATTGGAGCTGATGGTTTTAAAAATATTGCATAGGTAATTTAGTTGGCTTGATTGCTTTTGTTTATTGATAAGCTTATCTGACATCGAAGATTGGCACTTATTTAAGTCTTTAGTTATTTATTATTGGAAGTTTAGGTTACTGTTTTTCTCACCTTCATTTAGTCTGGTTTCTTATTTGTGATTTCTGGCTAATGTATGCATGCAGTATTTTGTGTAATGTGCTCTTAAATTATGAAAACCATTACCATTAGTGATGGTTGAAACAGTCAGTTTCAACCTTTTAAGAGGGAATTGGATAAACATTTAAGGGCATAAGAAGTTGAAATAGAAGTGGTCCTTGCACTCCTCAAGCTTTCTGCCAGGGTTCAAAATATACAGGGCTGCAGGAAGATTTAATCTCAAATATTGCAAGTAGTCTGCGAGAAATCAAAGAAAAAGGCGAAAAATTCAAGCAAGGCTGTCCCCATACAATATTACTTTGTGGTGGCTCCTCCATGATCTGAAATTGAACAATTGCAGATGCCTTGCTGAGAACAGGTAAGCTGTTGAGAACAGGCAAAGATTGATGGGAGAAGCAGCAAGTATAGAACATAGGACATTACAGCGCAGTACAGGCCCTTCGGCCCTCAATGTTGCGCCGGCCAGTGGACCCTCTAACCTAAACTATTCCAATATCATCCATATGCCTATCCACCAACCATTTGAATGCCCCCAAAGTAGGCGAGTCCACAACTGTTGCAGGCAGGGCATTCCACGCCCTCACAACCCTCTGTGTAAAGAACCTGCCTCTGACATCTGTCCTATAACTACCACCTCTTAATTTAAAGTTATGTCCCCTCGTGTTGGCCATCCGAGGAAAAAGACTCTCACTATCTACCCTATTCTGTCCTTTCATCATCTTATACGCCTCAATTAGGTCACCGCGTAACCTTCTTCTCTCTAACGAAAATAACCTCAGGCCCCTCAGCCTTTCGTCATAAGGCCTTCCCACCATACCAGGCAACATCCTGATAAACCTCCTCTGCACCCTTTCCAATGCTTCCACATCTTTCTTATAATGCAGCGACCAGAACTGTACGCAATACTCCAAGTGCAGCCGCACCAGAGTTTTGTACAGTTGTAACATAACCTCACGGCTCCTAAATTCAATCCCTCTACCAATAAAAGCTAACACACCGTACACCTTCTTAACAACTTTATCAACCTGGGTGCCAACTTTCAAAGAGCTATGTACTTGTACCCCAAGATCCCTCTGCTCGACAACACTATTCAGGGTCCTTCCATTAGCCCTATATTTCATATGCCTGTTATTCCTACCAAAGTGAATCACCTCACACTTATCTGTATTGAATTCCATTTGCCACCTCATGGCCCAGCTCTGCAACCTATCTATGTCCCTCTGCAAACTGTAACATCCATCCTCGCTGTCTACAACTCCCCCCACTTTGGTATCGTCAGCAATTTACTAATCCAACCCTCTACACCCTCATCTAGGTCATTTATAAAAATGACAAACAGCAGTAGCCCTAAAACAGATCCTTGAGGTACACCACTTGTAACTGCACTCCAGGTTGAATATTTCCCATCAACCACCACTCTCTGTCTTCTATCAGCTAGCCAATTCCTAATCCAAACTGCTAAATCACCTTCAATCCCATGCATCTTCACTTTCTGCAGTAGCCTACCATGGGAATCTTATCAAACGCTTTGCTAAAATCCATATACACTACATCAATTGCCTGGGAGAGGCAGATTCTGTGAAGGGCTGCACGTTCAAGGGCAGCTGGTAGGGAGGGAAACTATGACTGAGAAGAGTTGGAGCAGCAACATAGAGAAACAGGGGA
The DNA here is from genome assembly GCA_024679065.1 of Sphyrna mokarran. Taxonomy (NCBI): domain Eukaryota; kingdom Metazoa; phylum Chordata; class Chondrichthyes; order Carcharhiniformes; family Carcharhinidae; genus Sphyrna; species Sphyrna mokarran. The sequence continues at coordinate 82,470,969 of JAGIQG010000008.1, forward strand.
ACCGATAGTTTAAAAAAAACAACTTTCCCCGACATGAAGATAGAAATAGAAGCGGTTCTGTTCAGATCATAACCTCAGAATTTAAGAGTTGCTGGATAGTTTACACCCTCCTCCCCCTATTTTTTATTACAATCCTCTTAGAGTTGTGTATTATATTTATTGAAATAATTGAAGTGTGAAGGAGTTTTTCTGGCAGCTGGTAGGCTAAGTGAAAAGGTGGGGTAGAATGTGATGAGTCTTTCTTAATTTCTTAATTAGTTACAAATAGCCAGTTCCCTCCCCACCTTCTAACTCCCTCATTTTTACAAGAACCCTCCTATTTTATATATAAAAGACAAAGATGAGAAGAGAATTGGGATCATGCCATTGTCATCTACAGATCTGGGCCAGAGAGGGAGGCCAAGATGGCAACAGATCTAATGTAGATAAAGGAGTCCATATGTTGCTGAGCAAGAGAGAGAGAGATGGGGATTGTTGGGAGAAAGCGGTCTCTCAGGGCAGCTGAGTGTATGTGAAAGCAACGGATGACATTTCTCCCTTTCACACTAACACATAAATAAGCATATTGTACATTGTATAATATATTAGTATATTATATAATAAGCATACATAAATAAAATAAGCCATCTTATTTCCAAATTCATTTTTTCCCCTTTTAAAACCATCCTATTGAATCTGGGTTTCACGTTTGCAATCTATGCCTGAAATAACAAGAACTAAGTATCTCCCAGTGGCTATCTTCATTTATATTTGTTCAATAAATTATGTTGTGAGTAAAGTTTAAAGTAGTGAGATGTACAGGACGGACAAAAATAGACTGCGGGGATAAAACCAGTTTGTTTCTCAAACCCTTTTTTTCAGATTATTCTGCTATAGAAATGCCTGTCTATAAATAAGTATTTTTGGCTGTTACTATACAAATTTTTTTTAAAGTGTTTTTATGTGTTGGGAATCTGGGAAATACCGACTTTTAGGTCTCCAGTTGCTTTTTTTGACAGAGACTGGAGGTGGTTGGTGGCTGAATGAAGGAGGACTATATAATTGTTGCTGGATTCTTGACTACTTGCTGAGTATTGAGCCTCTTATTTCTTTAATATCCTTTAATGGAGACTTAACCTTCAAAGATCATGTGAAAATCAAAAAGTAACCCTTGAGAAAATCTCAAAAAGAACTCTCAGAAACTATTTTGCTCCTGCCTGATCATTGAACTCAACTCTTCCATCCAATCTACATATTTCTTGCTTCATTTTGAGTCCAAAGATTTATCAATTGCCATCTTAAATATATGCAATAAGCGTGCAAACACAGGCCACTTGAATACAGAATTCCAAACCCTCTGAGTGAAGAAATTTTCACCATCTCAGTCTTAAATGGCCTGCTTCTTATCCTGAGATTACACCTAATACCTCTCGACTCTTCAGCTGGGAGAAATAGGCTTTCAACATTTGCTCTATCAAAGTGTCTTACAATTGTTTTTGTTTTAATTAGATCACCTCTCATTCCATTTAGTTGAATCCTATTCTTGACCACTTTAGTTTTTAACCTCACTCTATTTTTGACCTCTTTAATTTGCTACGGATGGATCACTTTTCTCATGGAGTTTTTATTGCTCAATTGAATATATATTAATTGAGAATTATAAATAATTCCTTTAAGTGTTTGCTGTTGCTTACCTAGTGTTCTATGTTTCAATTTAATTTCTCAAACTACATCAGTCAACTTACCCCTCATGCCTATGTGATTCTCTTTATTTAGGTTTGATACTCTACTTTTGAAGTGTATAACTCATTCAAACTCAATGTGAAGTTCTATCATTATGATCACTATTTTCAGAGGATCTCTTACTGTGAGATTATAATTAACCCTGTTTCATTATTCAAAACAAATCCCTTGTTATCTGATTGGTTCCACAACTTACTGTTCTGGGAAATTGTCTTCAATAAACTCCATGAATTTATCTTCCAAAATAGTTCTGTTCATTTAATTCTAATGTATATTTATATGAGGGTTAAGATCTCCTCTGATTATTGGATTGTTTTTATTGCAAACTCCTATTATTTATTGAAAGTCTATCCAGCAGTATAGTATTATTAGGTGGCATATAATCTACTTCCACCAACCTTTTCTGTCCCTTGTAATTCTTAGCTTTGTCAGCTGAGTTGTCATCTTGCTCTGTTAAGTCAAAATCCTTCCTTACTACTTCTCTTACATCATCCTTTGTTCTCAAGGATCCCTTATTCTTTTTGTTTATCCTTTCAAAGTTGATGAAACGTGGTGCTATAGCAGCAAATGCCATTAGAGTAGATAACTGTTGTAGAGCAAACAATAGTACAGACAGTATAGATCAAATGGCTATCTCCTTTACTTTCCCATTATAAATTTACTATTTGCTTTTTATGAATGACGATTATAGAACATAGAACATTACAGCACAGAACAGGCCCTTCAGCCTTCGATGTTGTGCCGACCAAAATAAAAAGCAATGCCCCTCCAAACTAAACCATTCCCTTCTCTTCCATATACTTATCAATTAACCTCTTAAACGCCACCAAACTTGGCGCATCTCCAACAGCTGCAGGCAGGGCATTCCATTCCCTAATCACTCTTTGAGTAAAGAACCTACCTCTGATATCCGTCCTATAACTCATACCCCTTAATTTAAAGCTGTGGCCCCTCGTGCTAGCATTCTCCATTCTAGGAAAAAGGCTATCACTGTCCACCCTATCTAAACCTCTAATCATCTTATATGCTTCAATAAGATCCCCTCTTAGCCGCCTCCTTTCTAACGACAACAACCTCAAATCCGTCAACCTCTCTTCATAGGACCTGCCCTCCATACCAGGCAACATCCTGGTAAACCTCCTCTGTACCCTCTCCAATGCCTCCACATCTTTCTTATAATGTTGGGACCAGAACTGCACACAATACTCCAAGTGCGGCCGCACTAGAGTTTTGTACAGTTGCAACATGATGCTGCGGCTCCGAAATTCAATCCCCCTACCAATAAAAACTAAGACTCCATATGCCTTCTTAACAACTTTATCCACTTGACTGCCTACTTTCAGGGATCTATTGACACATACACCAGATCCTTCTGTTCCTCAACACTATTAAGAGCCCTACCATTAGCCCTATACTCTACACATTTATTGTTCCTGCCAAAGTGCATTACCTCACACTTTTCCACATTAAACTCCATTTGCCACCTCTCGTCCCAGCTCTGCAACTTGTCCAAGTCACTCTGTAAACTATAACACCCCTCTTCACTATCTACCACTCCACCGACTTCAGTGTCATCTGCAAATTTACTGATCCATCCCTCAATACCCTCATCCAGATCATTTATAAAAATTACAACAGCAGGGGCCCCAAAACAGACCCCTGAGGCACACCACTTGTCACCGAACTCCACGATGAATATCTCCCATCAACCACCACCCTCTGTCTTCTATCTGCCAGCCAATTCCTAATCCAATTAGCTAAATCACCCTCTATACCACACATCTGCATTTTCTGTAGAAGTCTTCCATGGGCCACCTTATCAAACGCCTTACTAAAGTCCATATATACTACATCAACCGCCTTACCCCCATCCACCTCTTTGGTCACTTCTCAAAAAACTCAATGAGGTTAGTAAGGCATGACCTACCCTTCACGAAACCATGCTGACTATCCCCAATCAATTCATTCCTCTCTAAATAACTATAAATCCTATCCTTAATAATTCTCTCCAATACCTTGCCCACAACAGAAGTAAGACTCACTGGCCTATAATTCCCTGGAAGGTCTCTCTTCCCCTTCTTAAACAATGGGACCACATTCGCTATCCTCCAGTCCTCCGGAACCACACCCGTAACCAACGAGGACCTGAAGATCAGAGCCAGAGGCTCTGCAATCTCCTCTCTTGCCTCCCAGAGAATCCTAGGGTAAATCCCGTCCGGCCCAGGGGACTTATCCAACTTCAAACCCTCGAGAATTTCTAGCACATCCTCCCTATCTACTACAATACTTCCCAATTTGCAACCCTGTACCTCAGTGTTCTCCATAGCTACATTTCCAGCACTCTGCGTGAATACCGAAGAGAAATATTTATTCAGTGCCTCACCAATCTCTTCAGGCTCCACGCACAACTTCCCACTGCTGTCTATGACTGGCCCTAATCTTGCCCTAACCAATCTTCTATTCTTAACATATCGAAAGAAAGCTTTAGGATTCTCCTTAATCCTATCAGCCAACATCTTCTCGTGTCCCCTCTTAGCTCTCCTCAATTCACTTTTTACCTCCTTCCTGGCTAATCTATAGCTATCCATTGCACTAACTGAGCCTTCAAGCCTCATCCTGACATAAGCCTCCTTTTTCTTCTTAACCAGCAAATCAACTTTTTTCGTACACCAAGGCTCTCTTACTCGACCATTTCCTCCCTGCCTGACAGGGACATACTTATCAAGGACTCGCAGCAGCTGCTCCTTGAATAAGCACCACATTCCAGATGTTCCCAGTCCCTGTAGTTTCCTAGTCCAATCTATGCACCCTAATTCTCTCCTGATGGCCTCATAATTACCCTTCCCCCAGATTATCAGGAGAAATGTGTATTTGCATTAAAATGTTAAGTTTTGCATTGTGAACATTCGATGTGCAATCACATATGTAATTCATAGGGATATTGCAAAGTAGTTTATGGAGATTAGCTTTTAGGGACAAGGTGATGCATTGAGTAGCTGCATTGTTTTTATTCTTGGGATCTGAGCTTGAGACAAGTCAGGGTAGATAGGTAGGGTGTATCCTCTTATTTGGCAATAGAGGTCATTTGGCAGGACAAAACTGAGCACAATTTGGTGAACAAGAAAGATCACTCCAATGCAGTAGTTGTGTTGTTCTGAACAGGGTGTGGAAGAGTAGAGGGAACTCTATGCTGCAAATATTATTAACACTGATTTGGAAGCATTCCATTTGCAAAAGAAGTATAAAAACAATAAAAAAGAGGCATAAAGTACATTACCAGATAGCAAACCTTTAATGCAATCTATCAAGGTGAGATATTTTCTTCTCACTTAGGTATGCAAATTCATTTTCCAACTATTAGTTTCCAGAAAGAATGACATACAAGTTTGCTGTGCTTTTATGTACATATCCCAACACAATGGCCCCTGTTAAAATGAAAATTAAATGATTGCTTTCTTGATACAATAACTGCAAATTATTAGATTATTTCTAAAATAAATGTGTTTTAGTTGCTGTTTGAAACATACAGATTTCCAAACTCTGGTGAGTGTGTTACTATGGAAGTTTGTTTATCCAAGTCTTTTGAACCGCTTCTGAAGCATCTACCTCAGCAAGAGAACAGAACACATTCAGTGGAAGATTACAGCCATATCTATTATTACTGTGTTGGCAGCAGGAAGCTTTCTGACAGCTAAAGTTTGTGCACTTCTTTTGACTCCTCACTTAAGCCGGTGCAAAGCATGCAAACAGATTGCAACTAATGATAGAGTGCACTCAAATGATCTGATTTGAATAAGGAATCAGTTGTTAACCAGCTGCAATACAATCCCATGTTTTAAATTTCATCAATGGGCTCAGTATCATTGACCAGCTGGCACATACACAAAGCACAGTTTTGCCAGACAAAAACTAACAGAACCATCTAATTCTACAATTGGTTTCCACTTAATGCCAACCAACTGTCACATTTGTGGAATGTGTTCTGTGATACCAATGCAGAAAGGCTGTAATCTGCAAATGCATACTCAATACTACCCTTTTATGCATCCTTTAGATATTTAGTTCAGTTGGAGACAAAGTTTTGGTGACAACGCTGTATGACTGCAAAATAATTTGTAATTGCGTGACGTACATGCCACTAAATGTTTGGCAGTCATTCTCTTCAGATCTGCATATTTTCCTCACAATTTCCTACCTAGATCCTACCTCTGGTTCCTACCTCTGGTGCGGCCGCACTTGGAGTATTGCGTACAGTTCTGGTCGCCGCGTTATAAGAAAGATGTGGAAGCATTGGAAAGGGTGCAGAGGAGGTTTACCAGGATGTTGCCTGGTATGGTGGGAAGGCCTTATGTCGAAAGGCTGAGGGACCTGAAGTTATTTTCGTTAGCGAGAAGAAGGTTACATGGTGACCTAATTGAGGTGTACAAGATGATCAAAGGACTGGATAGGGTGGATATTGGAATAGTTTAGGTTAGAGGGTCCACTGGCCGGCGCGACATCGAGGGCCGAAGGGCCTGTACTGCGTTGTAATGTTCTATGTTCTATGTTCTAGATAGTCCTATCAATGACACCTCTGCTCACACTTCCTCCATTCTATGTATTTTCCTCAATTTTGTTTTAACAACCTGGATGAGGCAGTGCCGCTGAAAGCACCATCTGCCTGATTAAAGTTGGGCACATGGTACACTACTACATTCAGAAGTGATAACAAAATAGATTTAAAACACTTTAGACTGTAGGAAGGAAAGAAAGACTGAGTGAAATAAGGAATTCCATACTGTTGAGCTACTGGATGTAAAGAAATAGCAAGTATTTTTGGAAACTTGAGTCATAGTAAGAACCAAGACCATTTGAAATGCAATTAGATATTAGTTGATACAGTGGTGATCTGATATATATTTTGTTATTCATCTAGGTTCATCATTGGATACATATTATTTCATGCAGGATACGGGTGCATATCATCTGTAAAATGTACCTGATTGATACTGTTTGGCATTGGGTTCAAGGGAAGAAAATGAAACTAATTGTGCCTTGATGAACAAATCAAAATCACGTAAGTAGTATTTATTTTTTGGATTATTCTGGGCTGAGTTTTTAATATTCAGCTGTGTGTGCTGGAGAAAAGCAGTTGAGAAGTTATTGCTAAGAATATAATTCATTCTGACCTGGTTTTTACTTGGCCAAATAAACTTCACCTATCAACAATTATTAGTTGGACTTCAATCATTGGGGGACTGAAATAAAAGATAAACAAAATTGTTGTAACTGTCGAAAATTTGCAACTATGTATGTGTAATTTTAAAAGAAAAGGATTGTCTTCAAATTTGAGTAAAGCACAACTATGAATGTAAAGAACTTGTCTACCAAGATCATTGGAATTATAATACAATGTGCCAACAATACAATTATGAGTTTTGTCTTTCTGGAGTTAGATTTTATTTGTTGGGAGCATTTTCAGTGGTGTAAAATTCTCATAGTTACAGGTCTATTATTAAATCAGGAGCACTTTAATGGAATGAGTTAAGAATTTTACAAAGTAATTCTACCATATTTTGGTACATTGTGTTAAATTACTCTAGTATTAAAATTGTAGTGAGTAAATGACAGACTCAGGTTGAGTCTCTTGGCATCTATGAACAATTCAAGCCTTCCCATTGTGACTTGTGATGCTGCATGTGTTCTGAAATTAAATAGTCTATTATAGTTTGAATGAAATGGAACCATTGAAGGAGATAGCCAAAGTGACATTAAATGATCCAAGATTCAAGGAGGTTTAAGCAAAATTAATTAAGAATGTATATATTTGTTTAACACTTTGTAGAAATTAAAATAAATTGTCATAGATCTGAAATAAGAATAGAAAATTCTGAAATGATTATTGATCCAAATATTCCCATCTGAAACAATAGCCTGCTTTTCTCTTTTAAACTTTGATTAACTTGTCTTACATTTACAGAAATTTTGTTCTTTCTAAAAGCACAACATACAGTTGGATAGTATTGTTAAATTCATAATCAATGCAATTTGTAAATTCTGGTCTGAACATACATGGTGCATTTTACTACTTGGACACTTATAGAATGCCCTGTTAGGAATGAAAATGACTACCTGAAGAACAGCAGATTACTTTCCTTGATGACATCCAATGAGAGTGTAGTGTAATTTTTGATGCCATAAATATTTTTGCAATGTATCCACAATATTTTGAAGATGAGGACAAAAGCTTATGTTTGAATTGATATAATTCTCCTTCTGATCATTGATGTTGTGAAGTGCTTCAAGGTTTATCACCAAATTCTCAACTGGTGATTTGCAGTTAGGGCTGGGGAACAAATGCTGGCTTTGTCAGTAATACCCACATCTGTGAAAGAGTTTTAAAAAAAGAATTTCAGTTAATTTGTTTATCTTATGAGGTTAATACTGTCAATGAGACTGGTAGAAATTCATGTTTTTCTTCAACAAATAAGTGCTATGAGTTCTTTAGATATCTATAAGCAGACTGGCCTTCAGTTTAACGTATCAACAGAAAATGGCCCTCTGACACAGAGAGAGAGCACTTAGTCAGATGCATTGTATTCAGTCCTGATTTAAACCCTACAATTTTGCTTAGTGCAGAGAAGAGTACTTTACTCAGCCAAGTTTCTGCATGTTCTAAAATTTGAACACAAATTTCTGGAAAGATACAGCAGAACAGTCTATATCTGAAAGAGGAAGAATAAACAAAAGGCTAGTTTTGATGAAGGCTGTCAGCTGAAAACATAGATGCATTAGATGTCACCTAATCTGGTTTATGTTTCCAGTACTTTCATATCAACTGCATTTACATATAGAGTAATTAATAGTTGGTAGAAAATTGCAAAGCAGCCGTTGAAGCAAATAGTTTAACAAAATGCTCGAGTGAAATTCAAGTAGTTAATATTTACACCTTTGCAATTCAGATACTGCTCTGTATTTATGGCAGGTGCACTTTACTCTAACTGAAACACACCAGTGTTTACAGTTTGTTACCAGTGTAACAAATGTTTACATTTGTTATCAACAGTGCCTAGAGTTGTTTACCAGTGCTAGCTGCTTTTTGCTTAAACACATATATTACTTTACAAGGTGAGGAGAATTAGAAAATAGAATATTTGGACAGCTGGATTTGATTGATAAGCTCTAAGTCTCCATATTGTATTATGTAAACGTAATATTTTTGTCTGCAATATCCAGTGAGGTATCAGCAGCCATCTTTAGGTTCCTTGCTTGTTAGCTTAGATGACTATCGTATGACACAAAATAATGCCAACAACGTAGATTCATGCCCCAGATTAGTTGTGCAAGTTTGTGGAGGCTTGCATCCTATTCTTGCCCATGTTTGTGGAGCGGTGTCCCCTCAAGTTATAAATAATCATTTCTTTTTTTTATCCTTTCATGGGATTTAATTGCTGGCAAGGCTAACATTTGCTGACATCCCTTGAACTGAGGGCAGCTAAGAGTCAATTACATCACTGTGGGTCTGGAGTTGCATATAGGTCAGACCAGGTGAGGACACTTGTGAAGCAGATGGGTTTTTAACAACAATCAGTGGTGGTTTTAAAGACACTATTACTTGGACTATCTTTTCTATTCATATTTATTAATCAAATTCAATTCCACTAGCTGCTGTGGTGGAAGTTGAACTCATGTCACCAGAGCATTGAACTGGATCTCTGGATTAATATGCTGGTGATATTACCACTACTCCCACTGTGTCCCCCAATCAAGAGAGATGGCCGTGATCTTTTGTAGCCGGAGGCTAATTACATTATTATGACTATTAGGGTGAAATACTGAACTACCACAATTAACTATGGAACCTTAAGCTAATATATTAGTGTAAGGATCCTGAACCAGGACCCCATTTTATATTATGAAGCCAGACTCGACTCAACTTTTCTATTTTGGCATAACTGTGAGAAAGGAAACTTGCTTGAAGGAATGATTGAACTGATAACACTCTCCCACCCCCAACTCCACCCAATCCAACCACGATGTTTCTCTTTCTGTCAACTTGCACCACAAATGTCGTATCCAACGGTGGACAGGTGACTCGATGGCTCACACCGCTGCCTCTCAGTGCCAGAGACTTGGGTTCAATTCCAGCCTTTGGTGACTGCCTATGGGGTCTGTCAGTTCTCCCCATGTCTGCGTAGTCCCTCTGACGCTCCAGTTTTCTCAACAGTCCAAGATGTGCAGGTTAGGTGGATTGGCCATGTTAAATTGTCCTTTCGTGTCCCAGGATGTGTAGGTTAGATGGATTACCCTTGGTAAATGTGTGGGGTTACAGGGATAGGGAGAGGGTGGGGGAGAGGGCCTGGATAAGATACTTTCAGAGTCAGTGCAGATACAATGGGTCAAATTTCTATGATTCTATAAATTATGTTCTTAATATGATGTTGGCTCAGATCAGCTGGTCTTCCACCTTCTGGGTATAGGATGCTAGTTAAGCTTCCGCTTTTATTAAGTCTGCTGACAATTTTTGGGGTCGTGAGTGATGGAAGAAGTGGTAGTATTAATTGTCCATGAATGGAATACATGGAGGATATTCAACTTGCAGCAAATAGGTGTCAGTTGTTTCCAGGTAAGCTTTGGTTATTGTTGCTCTCTTTTTGAATGGTTAGGAATGAAAGAATGCATTACTGATAACATGGACATGTTAATATAGAAATTAAAGAGGTTAAAAAAAAGAAAATTAAGTTAATATCTTCATTATAACTATAATTTATGGCAATATTCCCAATGTCAAGCTACGAATTTGAGATTCGTATTTGTTAATAGTGCATTGGGCCTGCAGACCCTACTTATAATGCTGGCTTTGAGTCTTTCTTTACCTGGCAAAGAAAGGCCTGTGAAACACTTGCTCACATTGGAATGCCTGTTAAATTTTAATGTTAGCAGATGTCCTGTGGGCTTTGTGACAACACTTGAAAGATTAAAAATAAAGTTTGAAAAGAACATTATCTTGCTAAATTTAGGTTATCCCAAGTTCTGAGAAAATAACTCCTGAATGTGATCTCATTACATTTATCCATATTTAACTTGGACAGTCTCATTTCTGAATTTCACTGTAGAGTTTATGTTTGATTTGTGCAAACTTGTAAATCTAGCCTTTAAGAAAACATTATTATCATGACAATATAAACTGTCTCTGTGATATACAGCAAGCCTTAAAAGTAGCATTAAATCTAACTTTAAAGGACAGTGATAATGATCAACTTTAAAGATATGAATTTTAGGAATTTGTTGAAGCTTTAGTTAATATATCCTTTTGAAACATTTTGTCTGAATTCTCTTTTCATACAGTACAAATTGTTATTTTTCCCCTTATAATAGTATTCTTGCAAAGTGTTCGGATGAATGCAAGACAAAAAGCTTTGACTTCAAGATTACTTTTCATATTTTTGACACTTGTTTGATTTGGTCAGCCATGGCTCAGTTGGCACACGAGCCTTTAATCATTCCAGGACTTGAACACTAGAATCAAGTCTGACATTCCAACAGAGTACTGAGGGATTGCTGCATCATCAGAGGTATTGAGGTAATGCTGCAACATCTTTCAAATGAAACATTAAACTAAAGCCCCATTTGTCTACTCAGGTAGATGTAATAGATTCCAGACTGCTGCTTCAAAAAGTGGAGGGGGAGGAATATTCTTTGTGTCCTCAGTAATATTTATCCCTCGATCAACAATATGAGAAAAATTATTATTTGAGTGTTATCACATTGCTGTTTGTGGGAGCATATGACTTGAAAGCACTTTCTACATTCAATGTGATTTCGCAATTGGAAACATTTGCTAAATAACTGTCAGTGTGGTAAAAATTATGCTGACAACTAATTTACAATTGTTAGGCTTGTAGTGTAGTATATTTACGTGTACTGGCACTTTCATATATGAATATAAACAGCCCTGTTGTTTACAGACAGAAAGAAAATGTAGACACGTTATGCTTGTTTCATCTTTACAAAATAAGTGACAGAATTTGCTGATTCATCCCTCTTTACCAATCATGGTCAAGTTGCCTGATTTAAATTTCAAGCAGTGCCTGACAGTCAACTGGTGTATTCTGCATGATAATGCCACTCCCAATCTATTTGCCAACCAATCAGAATTCTCTTTTCATACAGTATAAATTGTTGTTTTTCCTCTTATAATAGTATTCTTGCAAAGTGTTCAGATGAATGCAAGACAAAAAGCTTTGACGTCTTTTTTCAGCAATATTCAAGATCTGCCCTACCTTGTTTATGTTTCTCAACATAGGGTTGAGATTCAGAGATCAAGTCAGTAACATGTAACGGATTATGCTGAACTGTCAGGATCCAATTTGTAATACATTTGCATGCTAGAAATCCTTATTAGCATAAAACTTAAAAAATTATGTTCTACTTTCAAGATAGAATCAGCAACACATGAGAATCATTTAAAGGCAGTGTGTACCTGTTGGTTTTGTGTATTTGCATGTTAGATCAGTGGTTTTTCTTGTTTAACTCTACGAGCTGAAGGAGGAAGATGGCCATTTGCATGGAGGTTCAGGACCAGCAGGGATGAGTCAGTGGTGAATTTGGTCAGGGACATGGAGGAAATCATAAAAATCATAGCCTGCAGTGCAAAAAGAGGCCATTTCGCCCATCGAGTAAACTGACCACAATCCCACCTATTCCCTACCCCCATACTCCCTACACATTTATCCAGTAATCCCTCTAGCCTACGCATCTCATAAAGGGCAGTTTTTAGCATGAGCAATCAACCTAACCCACACATTTTTGGACAGCGGGAGGGAACAGGAGCACCCAGAGGAAACCCATGCAGACGAAAAGATAATGTGCAAACTCCACACAGACAGTGATCCGAGCTGGGAATCGAACCCAAGTCCCCGGACCTGTAAAGCAGCAGTGCTAACCACTGTGCCACCATGCTGCTCCACAGAGGAGTAGAAGAGGCACCCAGGAAAGAACAGACCGTAGAGTTGGGGGCATGAAAGAGTGAAGGGCTAGGAGCAGTAAGTTCAGTTAGGAAAATGAGGGATCCAAAATGCAATGTCTGTGCTGTCTAGAAGTTTGTCCATTTTGTGGTGTTGGCTAGCACTATTCTTACAGGATTGAGTTGACCTGCAACATTTCATTATTCTTACCAATTGATCTTGGACAAACTCATATATAGTGTGTTTCTTCAGAAGGAATCCTTCAAATGTAGACAATAAAAATATAACAAAACTTAATCCAATTCGTAAATTAAAGGTTTAATAAAGAAACTTCATTATCCCAAACTTGGGGTCTTGCACTGGGCCAATTCAAGTTTCCAACAATTCCCAACAGGTTCTTATTTATAGTGAGTCAACTGGTCAGCTGACTATCACATCATTCTGTAATGATTCCATGGTTTACTCGGTCAGCTGATCTTACAGTTTGTTACCACTGATCACATTACATCCTATACAATGTTATCACTGGTTACATTCTAACACAGTGCACAAAAGGAAAGGCCAGCTGAGCAAGTTCAGCCATGTCCCCCAGAATGGTGAGTGCTGGGGTGGACTTGTAATGAAACACATTGTGCCAGGCACATGGCCCTTATCAATTTGGAGGGTGAGCACTGGCATCCAACCCAAGGTTGATTACTCCACATTTGTTGATGGGCCCACTGTGCCTATCAGCAGCAAATGTAGAGCGAAATTAGACTCTGGTGATCTGGAGGAGTGGGAAAATTGATGACGAACTGTTAACTTTGGACGCACGTGAAACCGGAATGAGAGGTGAGGAAGAGGCTGCTGAAGGTTGTGAATCAAGCCATGAAGAAGTGAACAGTTTTATGCTGGGCAGCAGCACTAGCAAACGAGACTAGCAACAATGAGGTGCAACTGCCGAGTCAGCCCTGATGAGACATCGTGCAGACAAGGTGAACAGGTTTGTGCTCGTTGTGGGCACAAGCGGAAAAGGCCAGAAACAGGCATGCGACAATTTCCTAAGGTGAGGGAGAGGTGCAGTAGCTACAATGAGTGAGGTAAGCTGTCTTGAATAGTCCAGGCAAGCGAGGTGAGCGTGGATGTGAGAATGCAAGAGCGTAAAGGGTGGGGGGAGACTGTGATGAGATAGGGAGTGGAGGAGATGATTGAGAGGTTAAGTTGCAGATTTGTAGGCAGGCAGATTGTGCAAGAGGCAAGTTGCATTATGGAGACAGGGAGAGTTTGTGATGGGGTTGAGGATCTATGGGAAAGGAGAGTATTTTTTTTTTACAGGGAATGGGCAGGGGGAGATTAGAATGACTTGTTTGAAATGTATGATCAGAACCACCACTGCATACTTAAAAGATGAAGCCATTTTTTGCTGAGCTTGAACCTGATAAAAACATGGGATTGACTTTATTAGCTGCTTAAAATTAAGATCAGTTTCTTTCGCAACGTGAAATAATAAAATCAACCTGGCAGTCAAAAACGCTGAATATTGAAGGTGAAGCAAGAGGACAAAGCTAGGCAAAAAGACAGTTTGTTATTTTACCTTAAAAATTTTTAAGTGTTGAACAGCGCATAAACTGAACATTCATCCTCATCTGGGTACAATGTCAGTAATGGCATGCTGTTTAAAAAAAAGTGCCATTGGGTGCTTGCAATAGCAAATACAGGGGCAGTTTTTCTATTTTTTGCTATGCAACGTGTCTTTATTAAAGTAAATCACATCAATTCTCATTTAGTATATCTTATTTTTCCTTTATGAAATGCCTTTGCAGATTTTGGTATTCTATTTGTATAGATGAAAAAAAGAATCTTCTTAAATGCTAGCATGATTTTTTATGTAAAGATTTGATAGGGTGGAACGGTTTCATATAAACTACAGCTGAGGACTGGAATATTTTCTTTGCATTCCTATTCTAGAGCCTCTTACTGTGCTAATCTTGTGCTTGCTCTAATCCTGACAACCCTATTTAGAAGTCTAATGTAGTACAATATATTTGCGTTATTCTTATGATTTTGAAGGAATGGACAAGCAGCTGTAAATGCTGTAAATGGCTTGCTCCAGCAGAACTGATACTTGACTAATACTATGTTCTTGTTCCAAGGATTATATCGTTGGTTGTTCTCTCTCCCTCATACTTTCTCTCTCTGTCTCTCTCTCTCTTCCCCCCTTGTGCTCTTTCTCTCTCTCTCTCTCTCTCTCTCTCTCTCCCCCCCCCCCCCCCCCCCCCCATGCTCTCTCTCTCTCTCTCTCTCTCTCGCTCTCTCAATATGCCTCTATTTCCATCGGTGGGATTTTACGGTCTTGCTCATCCTGAAACTGTAAAATCCCACCCGAGGTCAACAGACTTTACCATGGTCCGCCCCTCGCCCCCATCTCTGATAATCATGGCAAGTGAGACAGTAAAATTCCAGCCTATTTCTCAGCTACCTGAACTTTCTTGATCTCTGATCTTTCCCCTTAATATATTTTTGCAGCAGTCCAATTAGTACACTATTTTTTGTGTGTGCATTCATACAACCTTTTTAGGAAATCTATATACATTTTGCTTTGAATGAAATTCTAAATTAAAATTACTTGCAGAAAACTAATAGTCAGCAAGTATTGAATTTATACACGCAATTCTCAACTTTCCACCATTCGAGTTATGAGGCACAGCAGTTAAGAAGTTTATAAATTGACATCTTTTTTTAACTGAGAGAAGAAACCAGAGCACCTGGAGGAAACCCACGCAGATACAGGGAGTACTCCACATAGTGACCTAAGCCAGGAATCAAACCCATGTCTCTAGTGCTGCGAGGCAGCAGTGCTAACTACTGGGCCACTGTGCATTATGCTTAGTACAGTGGAGAAGTGAGCCTTTGGAATGCATTGCTTGCTTACAACATCTGTTGATTTTCTGCAAGCCTTGAAGGGGAGCTGGAAATTTCTAATCATGAAGATCTGGGCAGGATTGATCTTAACTATTCTTGCATAAGTAAATAATATCTCTAATCACACTTCGCTACTTTAATTCAAAGTCCTATCAACTCCTTTCCCTTCATGCACGTAGCTAATCTAATAATCAATTAAACATTGATGTAATTTCTGCCTGAATCACTAATCTGGAAAGTGAATTCCGCAACTCCATGTAAAAACGTTTACCTTGTCCTCTGTTTAAATATCTTACCATTAATCTTGTATCCATGACTGAAAGCAGTCTTTTTTTAGCAGCCTTGTTCCAAGCTGACTTTATTTTAAATACGTTGATCATGTTGCATCATAATCTGTGTTGTTTTAATGGAAGAAATACAGTTTTTCATTTTTTTATTTGCATTTTTTGATAGTGTATTATGCTAGTGGATATGTTGTACTATCATACTGCACTGTTGATCAGGGATAATGTCATTGCTGTAGAGAAGGTGGATGCTGTGGAGGGATTGTCTACGGAGTCTCTGTGGGTGGAACTTCGGAATAGGAAGGGGTCAATAATTTTACTGGGTGTTTTCTGTAGGCTGCCCAATTGTAACAGGGTTGTTGAGGAGGAGATAGGGAAACAGATCCTGGAGAGATGCAATAATAACAGAATTGTTGTGATGGGAGATTTTAATTTCCCAAATGTCGATTGGAATCTCCCTAGGGTAAGGGGTTTGGATGGGGAGGAGTTAGGTGTGTTCAGGAGGGTTTCCTGACACAGTATATAGATAAGCATACTCGATCTGGTATTGGATAATGAACCTGGACAGGTGTCAGATCTGTCAGTGGGAGAGCATTTTGGAGATAGTGATCATAACTCTATCTCCTTTACACTAGCATTGGAGAGGGTTAGGATTAGGCAAGCTAGGAAAGTGTTTATCTGGAGTAAGGGGAAATAATAAAGGGGAAGTAGGAAATTAGAGACATAATTTGGAGGAGGTGTTCTCGGGGAAATGTACCGAAGTAAGATGGCAGATTTTCAAGGAATGTTTGTCTGGAGCTCTGCACAACAATGTTCCGATGAGAAAGGGAGATTATAGTAGATTACAAAAACTGTGGTGCTCGAAAGTTGTAACAAATCTAGTCGAAAAGAAAAGTGTACAAAAGATTCAGGGGAATAGGTAATATTAGGGATCTAGAGGAGTATACAGCTTGTAGAAAGAACTTAAGGAAATTAGGAGAGCCAGAAGGGGTCATAAGAAGGCTTTGGCAGGTAAGATGAAGGAAAACCTTAAGGTGTTCTACAAATATGTGAAGAGTAAAAGGATGAGATGCGAAGGAATAGGACCTATAAAATGTGATGGTGGGAAACTTTGAATAGAACTAGTAAAAATAGCAGAGGTGCTCAATGAATACTTCGGTATTCATGGTGGAAAAAGATCTTGGCGGTTGTGGTGCAGGTTTGCGGTGGGCTAAAAAGCTTGAGTGTGTGGATATTAGGAAAGAGGATGTGTTGGAGCTTTTGAATAGCATCAATATAGATAAGTCGCTGGGACCAGATGGGATGTACCCTAGGTTAGTGTGGGAGGTGAAGGTAGAGATTGCAGAACCTCTGGTGATGATCTTTATGTCATTGACAGAGATGGGAGAGGTTCTGGAGGATTGGAGGATTGCGGATGTGGTTCCTATATTCAGGAAAGAGAATAGAGGTAGCCCAGGAAATTATCAACCAGTGAGTCTAACCTCAGTGGTTAGTAGGTTGGTGGAAAAGATCCTGAGAGACAGATTTATGAACATTTAGAGAAGTGAAGTATAATTAAAAATAGTCAGCACAGCTTTGTTAAAGGCAGATCATGTCTTATCAGCCTGGTTGAGTTTTTTGAAAATGTGACTAAACACATTGATGAAGGAAGAGCGGTGGATGTGGTTTATATGGACTTCAGGAAGGTGTTCGATAAGGTCCCCCATGCAAGGCTTATTGAGAAAGTGAGGGGACGTGGGATCCAAAGGGATGTTGCTTTGTGGATCCAGAACTGACTTGTCCGCAGAAAGCAGAGAGTGGTTGTAGTTGGGTCTTTTTCTGGATGGAGGTCAGTTACCAGTGGAGTGCCCTAGGGATCTGTTCCAGCACCCTTACTGTTTGTGATTTTTATAAATGACCTGGTTGAGGAAGTGGAGGGATGGGTTGATAAATTTGCCAATGACAAGAAGGTTGGAGGTGTTGTGGATAATTTGGAGGGATGTCAGAAGTTGCAGCATGACATAGATAGGATGCAAGATTGGTCGGAGAAATGGCAGATGGACTTCAATCCAGATAAATGTATAGTGGTACATTTTGGCAGGTCAAATGGGATGAAGGAATATAATATTAAGGGTAAGACTCTTAGCAGTGTGGAAGATCAGAAGGATTTTGGGGTTCGGATTCATAGGACTCTCAAACTGGCTTCGCAGGTAGAGAACGTTGTTAAGAATGCATATGGTGTATGGCCTTCATCAGTTGAGGAATTGAGTTTAGAAGTTGTGAGATAATGCTGCAGCTGTATAAGACCCTGGTCAGACCCTGTTTAGAGTACTGTGCTGAGTTCTGGTCGCTTCATTACAGGAAGGATGTGGAAGCCATTGAAAGGGTGCAAGGAGAATTACAAGAATGTTACCTGGATTGGGTGGCATGTCTTATAAGGATCTTTTCTCCTTAAAGGGACGAAGGATGAGAGGGGATCTGATGGAGGTGTATAAGATGATGAGAGTTGTTCATCAGGTGGACTCTCAGAGGCTTTTCCCTAGGGCTGAAATGGCTGCCACAAGAGGACACAGGTTTAAGGTGCTGGGGATTAGGTACAGAGGAGATATCAGGGGTAAGTTTTTCACTCAGAGGGTGGTTGGTGAGTGGATTTGGCTGCCGTTGGTGGTAGTGCAAAATTGTTAGGGTCTTTTAAGAGATTTTTGGATGAGTTGTTTTCTTTAGAAAGACGTAGACTTAGAGGAGATCTAACAGAGGTGTACAAGATTATGAGGGGTATAGATAGAGTAAACAGGGTTAAGCTTTTTCCTAGGATGGACTCGAATAGCACGAGGGGTCACGGGCTTAGGGTGAGGAGGGTAAGGTATAATTTGGATGCTAGAGGGGATTTTTTCACACAGAGGGTGGTGGGGCTGTGGAATGCGCTGCCAAGTAAAGTGGTGGGGACAGGCACTCTGGAGTTATTTAAGAGATACTTAGATGGACACATGAACAGAATGGGAATGGAGAGATATAGAAAACTGATTTAAAATAGGGATCATGAGCCTTGGGACTCTCTGGGAAGTGTGTAAATAGTCGATGATATTGATGTATTTGTTTTTATCTTGCAAGTACTTTGGTCCGCCTTGTTGTCTAACAAAGGGCATACACGTAATGGGTCATGGGAGGGCTGCTCCTGGATTTTTCGAGAGTATCCTAGTGCTTCACGTCGTTAGTGTACGCTTGACCTGGACCATTTGATGGGCAACATGACAGTTCAGTGACTATCGCTGTGCTGTGCAGATACATGGATTTGGGCCTGTGTCTGTGGGAGTTTGCGCATTCTCCCTGTGCTTGCGTGGGTTTTCTCCGGGTGCTCCGGTTTCCTCCTCCCACATCCCAGGGATGTGCTCTTAGGCTGATTGGCAGAACAAATTCTCCCTAAATTGTCTCAAATTTGGTTTCAATCCATAGATCTATAAACACAGACAGGGATCATGGGTCGAAGTGGGAACATCAAGGCGGCGGCATGGGCTCGTTGGGCCGAAGGGCTGTTTCCTGTGCTGTTTTGTTCTTTGTTCTTTGAGTACATGGGACTTTATAGGTTTGAGGGTTATAGGTAAGCCTGATAGGTAGAGATGAGATCAGCGCAACTTTTGGGCCGAAGGGGCTGTTTGTGCTGTAGTTTTTCTATGAATCTATTATTCTATTTCTAAAACCTCAATAAATTTTCTGCATTGTGGAGCTCAAAAAAGCAAAAATAGAGACTGGATTTTTAAGTCTCCATCCATGTAGCAATGGAGGCGGAAGCACATTAAAAATGGTGGGTAGGACCTGATTTCACGATTTTCAATCCAATTTCTGGCAGTTTGCCAGTGTGGGATAAGAAGACAGGTAGGTACATCACTGCTGACTTTGCTAACTGTATTGAGGGTGTCAGCATTTCTGACCCCTAACAATTTATTACTCAATTGACCAATTTTGACTACCAACTTCAATCACTAGAAAAATTGCCCTTAATTCCTATTATGTATTCCTTCTTTATACCAGTTTTAAATCTTGGCTTGCTATCCTCTACTAATTTTATGATTTTCATGTTCTCTTCTGACCTGTGAGGTACCATGTCAAAACCTTTAACGTTCATGTTCATTACATCCATTGTATTTCCTTCAACAATATTGCCTGTTAACTATTCAAGGAATCCTGAGGTTTGGTTAGTATAGGTTGTGTATCCTTTATCCATAAATCTGAAAACTGAACACATCCAAAAAAAAGCATTTTTTTTTAATTCCATCAACCTTTCACAGGAAACTGACATGACCCTAGTTGACATGAGCATCACTAATTGCACCTGACTGACCATTAATCCATGAAAACTCTGATTCAAGCCAATATGAACAGAGCCAATACTAAGCTTGCCAACCACCCCTGTCAGCACAGGAAGTCTAGTTGTTTGTCGACATGGTTTACCTTGTGATTTTTGTCTTTACTTGTTAGCTTTATGAATCTTATCCTGCAAGCAGAATTGCAGACGGTGCCATGGGTGGGAACTTAGTACAGGCACCTTGTATTTATTACTCAGTGGTACATCTTATTTTTCTTTTAATTTATTTATTTTTTAGAGCTAGCCGAGATTTCTGTAGTTGTAGTGTAAGTAGGCCAAGTCCAACATGCAGCATCTGAAAAATAAAAATATCTGAAACTTGAAGCATAATCAGCCCGAGAGTTTCGGATAAACAATGCTGCACCTCTGCAAACAAAAGGCTTCAGAACTAATTTATTTTTGGGATACTGGTGGCAAGATAGTGCAGTCAAAGGGACTAGTTACTTAATCACAACTCACATTAAATGTAAACATTTGAAATTATGAAGGAAAGTTTGACACAAAATGAGTGAATAAATGTAACTAAGGAAGTGTTCACAAATGTAAGATTTTTAATTATATATGAATATGATTATAGTATACTAATTAAAAATGGGGACTGAATTTTAATTGTATATCATGGCCTAACTATGTCCCTGCCTTGTAACCTGCACCTAAGACTACAGTTGGGCTCCACTACTGGCATACAGTACTGCAGGACAAGAAAATTTGAAATATGAAATGTAATACTGAAAGCAATAGATGTCTGAAGAGCAATAGTAGCAGCTAATGTGTGGAAGAGAACTTTCATTGGCGAAATCAAATGTTGACATAGAATTTTGCCATTTTAAAAGTGTGACACACAAATCATGATATAAAAAGTGAACTTAGCACGGAAAGGAACTGTGTGTCATATTCTGAACCTTAAATATATTACCAGCAGAACTTTAGTGCTGTCGCTTGAGTCAGAAGATAAATTATTTTATAACAATAGGAACAGTCATGCCATGTGGATCACAAGAAAAAGACCATTGATTTACAGTGCATGAATAAATCAAATTCAGTTGACTGAACAGTTGTCAGGATCCTTATTAGTGGCAATGCTGAGCTTTTTATGGTTTGATACTTTATCACAACAGTGCCTGAAGGATTTTGTTGCATGTAATTTGGTCAATTCGATTAAATTGGTGTACTGTACATGCCCTCAGTAACTGCTTCAATGTCAAATGTGAATTAATTTACTCTTTGGTTGATTTAAAACTACAGATCTTAATTAGTTGATTAGGTATAATCAATTAACATAATAGTATTTATAGAAATGACTTCCCTTGCTGATGGAATGTAATGACAATATAGGTTCATTCTGTCCTTAAAACTGGTGCACTGTGTTATTTTTTACATCTACATTGCTAGTTTTCAACTGATTGCATGTTCTCTTCCTGAGCATCTTGTCAAGATGCCTATTCCCTGTTTAAACCTTGGCTAGTGAGTATTTATGCTTTCTTGGATCATTCCCAACAAAACCTGGGACATAGAAACGTACATTGAAAATAGAAGCAGTAGGCCATTCACCTCTTCAAGCCTGCTCCACCATTTATTATGATTATCATCAAATTCATTGCCCCGATCCTGCCTTCTCCCCATATCCTTTGAATCCTTTAGCCCATGGATCTATATCTAGTTCCTCTTGAAATCACAAAACATTTTGGCCTCAGCTACTTTCTGTAGTAGTGAAAGATTCAGTACTCTTTAGGTGAAGAAATTTCTCTTCATCATATTCCTAAAAGGTTTACCCCTTATCATCAAACAATGACCCCTAGTTCTGGACACTTCTCCATCAGGGCCATTCTTTTTGAATCCCTGTCTAATCCTGCTTGAATTTTATAAGTTTCTATAATATCCTGCTTATTCTTCTCCTTTCCAATGAATATAATCTTAATCAACTTAGTCTCTTTTCATATGACAGTCCTGCCATCCCAAGAAGCTTCACTGCACAAGGAAATCTGGCAGATCAGCTATGACTCTCACCAACTTAGAGATGCACCATAGAAAACAGTCTTTCTGCTTATATCACAGCTTGGCTCCTGCTTTGCCCAAGACTTCAAGAAACTGAAAAAGGTCGTGAAGGTAGCCCAATCCATCACACAAACTAGCCTCTCATCCATTGACTCTGTCTACACTTTCCGCTGCCACAGCAAAGCAGCCAGCATAATTAAGGATCCCCACACAACTCAGACATTTTTCTTCCACCTTCTTCCACCAGGAGCTCTGGTTTCCTCCCACATCCCAAAGATGTGCTCTTAGGCTAATT
Organism: Sphyrna mokarran; assembly: GCA_024679065.1. Taxonomy (NCBI): domain Eukaryota; kingdom Metazoa; phylum Chordata; class Chondrichthyes; order Carcharhiniformes; family Carcharhinidae; genus Sphyrna; species Sphyrna mokarran. The sequence goes on from JAGIQG010000008.1 coordinate 82,493,454, forward strand.
GGCAAAACAAATTCTCCCTAAATTGTCTCAAATTTGGTTTTTAATCCATAGATCTATAAACATGGACAGGGATCGCGTGTAGAAGTGGGAACATCGAGGTGGCGGCGCAGGCTCGTTGGGCCGAAGGGCCTGTTTCCCGTGCTGTTTTGTTCTTTGTTCTTTGTTTTTTCACTGGGGAAAAAAATACAAAAGTCTAAGGTCATGTACCAATTGCCTCAAGAACAGCTTCTTCCCTCCTGACATCAGACTTTTGAATGGACCTATCTTGCATTAAGTTGATCTTTCTCTACACCCTATCTATGACTATAACACTACATTCTGCACTCTCTCATTTCCTTTTCTATGAACAGAATGCTTTGTATAACGAGTAAGAAACAATACTTTTCTCTGTATATCAATACGTGCGACAATGACTCAAATCAGTCCTTCCATAGCAAGAATATCTTACCTCAGATAAGGATGCTAAAACTGCACACAATATTCCCTTCAGATGTGGCATCATCCCAATGCCGCATACATTTTCAGTAAAACATTCCTCTTCACATACTCAAATTCCCTTGATATGAAGGCCTACCATTTGCCTTTTTTAGCCTGCTATAATTGTGTGCTTACTTTCAGCGACTGATGAATGAGGACATCAAGGTCTTGCAGAATATTTACTTCACTGAATTTACACTCATTCAGATAATAATCTGCCTCCCTGTGTTTGTACTTATGTGGATAACTTCACTGTTCTCCACATTATATTGCATTTGCTATCATGTGTCCACACTCAGCCTGTTCAAATCATGTTGAAGCATATCGCATCCTCCTCAGAGCTCACCCTCCCACCCAACTTTGTATCATCTGCAAATTTGAAGATAAAACATTTAGTTCCCTCTTCCAAATCATATATGTATAATGTGAACAGTTAGGGTCCTAGCATAAATCTGTGCGGAACCTCATTACTCACTGCTTACCAATTGGATAAAACCATTTATTTCAACTCCTTGCTTCCTGTTTGTGAACCAGCTTTCTATCTCAAGGCATTACCTGCAATCCCATGCACTTTAACTTTGCATAATAATCTATGATGTGAGACTTGTTAATAGCTCTGAAGTCTAAATAATCCACATCCATTGGTTCTCCCTCATTAGTTTGACTAGTTACATCCTGAAAGAATTCCAATAGATTTGTCAAGCTTGATTTCCCTTTCATAAATTCATGCTGATTTTGTTTGATTACACCACAGCTTTCCAAATGCTGTGCTTCGAAATCCTTGATAATGGATTCTAGCAATTTCCCTCCTCTTGACGTTAGGCTCACTGGTTATAGGTCCTTGTTTTCTCTCAACGTCCCTTTTTGCATAGCAGGCTTACATTTTGCTACGCTCCAATCTGTAGGAACAATTCCAGAGTTGAAAAAGTTTGGAAAATGACCCCCAGTGGATCTAATGTTTCTAAGGCCATTTTCTTAAGTATCCTGGGATACAGATTAATTTTCCATTAATTTCCCCAAAACCATATTTCATATTTCAAATTTTTTTGCCCTGCAGCATTGTATGCCAGTATGTGAAGACAGAAGCTAAGTACGAAATTAGTTTTCCAGCCATTTTTTTGTTCCGTATTATAAATTCCTATGAATAACGTTTTGGCCTGTGTAATATTGGGGAAAAGATACTGAAAGAATTTGAAATTTCCCTTCAGCCTTCATGTTACATTTTGAACGACCTATCTGGAACAAGTTGTTTTGTACTACCTTGTTTTGAGAACGAGATTACAGAGTGATTATATTTTCCAGTTGAGTGAATTGAGCTAAACTTGACAACAACTTGTCTTGTTAGATTTTGCACCCTGTTGAATTTGACAGGATAATTACTGTGTGAATAATAGACAGCCAATGGACTACAATTTATTAAGTAAAACTTTGACTCTTCCGGATTGGATGGAATCCTGGATGGACAAATAATTTTCAGTTCACTTATAGCCATTACAGCCCCGAATTTTAAAAATCCTGCAGTGCAGAAAGAGGCCATTTGGTCCATTGAGTCTGCACTGACTATAATCCCACCTGGCCCTATTCCTATAACCCCCCCCCACCCCATATTTACTCTGTTAATCTCCTGACACTAAGATCAGTTTAGCATGGCCAATCAATCTAACTAAGGAGACTATTGGGCCCCGCAAGTCCATGTCTGCCCTGTCTGATAATTCAGTCGCTCTGTTTCGCCATTCTGTCTCCAAGTTAATTTCCCTAAGAGCTCATCTAGTTCTTCTGAGGTTTCTTTTTTTAACGGTATTCTGTCATGGACTATGTGAGTTGGCTGCTAGGCAGTTTTTATTTCTCATTGCTAATAACCTTATAATGGATGGAGAGTTACTGATGAAGCAGGTGGTTGGGCCGAGGACATTACATTGAGGAACTCCTGCAGCAATGTCCTCTGACTAAGATAATTGATCTTTAATAGACACAGTCACCTTCCTTTAAAGAACAAAGAAAATTACAGCACAGGAAGAAGCCCATCGGCCCTCCAAGCCTGCACCGACCATGCTGCCCAACTGAACTAAAACACTGAACTCTTCCAGGAAGCATAGCCCTCTATTCCCATCTTATTCATGTATTTGTCCAGACATCCCTTAAAACCCACTATCACATCTGCTTTCACAACCTCCCCCGGCAGTGAGTTCCAGACACCCACCTCCCTCTGTGTAAAAAAAAAACTTGCCTCGTACGCCTCCTTTAAAACGTGCTCTTGCACCTAGTAATTGACTCTTCCATCCTGGGAAAAAGCTTCTGACTATCCACTCTGTCCATTCCCTTCATAATCTTCTATCAAGAATAACCTCCGTTGTTCCAGTGAGAACAAACCAAGTTTCTCCAATCTCTTCTCACAGCTAATGCCCTCCATGCTAGGCAACATCCTGGTAAATCTTTTCTGTACCCTCACCAAAGCCTCCACATTTTTTAGAAGTATGGTGACCAGAATTGAACATGATATTCCAAGTGCGGCCTTACTAAGATTCTAAAAGGCTGTAACATGGCTTGCCAATTTTTAAACTCTGTGCCCTAGCTGATGAAGGCAAGCACGCCATATGCCTTCTTGACTATGTTCTCCACCTGCATTGCCACTTTCAGTGACCTGTATACCTGTACACCCAGAGCCTTCCCCTCCACAAAAACATGTTATTTCTCACTAATATGTCCACTTTATTTCCAAGTGGGAGTAAATTCTGTTTCGAAAAATTCTCTCCAATAATTTCCCTACCACGAATGTAAAGTTTACCAGTTCTTGCTGCCCTTCTTAAACAAAGGAACAACATTGGCTATTCTCAAATCCTCTGGGACCTCCCCTATAACTAGTGAGAATACTGCTTGAATTTAACAAATGCTTCATTTTTCTTCCTTACTCCTTGCTTAAGTTTCTTTCTACTTTCCTTGTATTCCACATTTTCTTTGTGTGTTCCCAGCCTCGTAGCCTTTAACAAATGCTTCATTTTTCTCTTTGACTTGGCTCACAATATCTCTCGTTATCCAAGGTTTCCAAAACTTACCAATACTCAAGCAGTATTCTCCTTAACAAGTGGTGCAACTCCCTCACCCCTTTCATATCCTCCTCTAACCCACCTGAAATATCTTTGTGCTAGGTATGACTCCAAGCAGTTGAGAATTTCCCCCTCCTCTGATACCCATTAACCTCAATTTTGCGAGAGCTCTTTGTTGCCTCAGTTGATCAAACACCACCTTGATGCCAAGGTTAGTTGCTCTCACTTCAACTTTTGATTTCAGCTCTTCTGTCTGTGTTTGAATCAAGGGTATAATGAAGTCAAGAGCTCAGTGGCCCTGGCAGAACTTAACTGACCATTCGTGAGCAGGTTAATACTGAGTTGGTCTGCTTTATAGCATTGCTAATGTCGTCATCTATTCTTTTGCTAATGATTGAGGATACACTGATGGATTGCTAATTGGCTGGCTTGAATTTATCCTGCTTTATAGGGACAGGATATAAATGGACAATTTTTCCACATTTCTGGGTAGAACCCAGTGTTGTAGCTGAACTGGAACTGTTTGGCTAGGGGGAAAGCTAGTACCTTATCGCAAGTTTTCAGTGCTGTTAGCAGAATGTTGTCACGACCCACAACTTTTTCAGTATCCAGTGTTTTCAGCTGTTTCTTGTAATCACATAGAGTGAAGCGAATTACCTGAGAACTGGCACCTGTGATACAGGAGACTTCAGAAAGAGGCTGGAATGGATCATCCACTAAACATTTTTAGCTGAAGATTGTTGCAATTCTTCAATCTTAATTTTTGCACTATGTGCTGTATTATTCATGATTGCAGATGGGAATGTTTGTGGACTTTCCTTTTCCAATGAGTCATTTAATTGTTCACCACCAATGATGACTGGATATGGCAGGATTGCAGAGCTTAGATTTGATCCGTTGGATGTAGGATTGCTTAGTGCCCTCTATCGCGTACTGCTTCTATGGTTTGGTATGTAAATGATCCTGAATTGTAGCCTCACCACCAGGTAGATATCTTTTTTTCAAGTATACATGGTACTGTTCTTGGCTTGGCCTCTTGCACTCTTCATTGAGCCATATTGATACACTGACATTATCTGTATCTGTAAAGACTTCATGACCGTGAAGACTTGCATTCCAACTTTTATCTTGCAGTTGTGTCTCTGTCTATATATGCTGTGTTTGTGAACTTACTTCTCCACTCACCTGAGGAAGGAGGAGCGCTCCAAAAACTAGTGATTCCAAACAAACCTATTGGACTTTAATCTGCTGTGCCCATTCCAGTCCAACGCTGGCACTTCCGCATAACGACTAGCCTATAGTTGCTAGGAATATCCTGGCCCCTTCTTCGAATGAGGATATCACATTTGCCTCTCTTTTATCAGTTCCCCTATATTAAGGAAGTATTGGAGGATTATGGAAAGCTTTAGCAATCTCTATTTCCAGTCCTTTTAATAGTATTGGATTGCAAGCCATTGGTTTAATTTATTATTGTCACATATTAATTTACAGTGAAAAATACTATCTCTTGTGCCCTATACAGACAAAAGAGTATTGTTTATAGAGAAGGAAAGTAGAGGGTGCAGAATGAGCAGACATTTGGAGCAGGTGACAGATCGATTTTCAGCATAGCCAATCTTTCCAGTGTATCCTGGCTCTTAATTTCCACCTGGTCTAATATCTATGCCAGCTCTATTTGCCAGTCTTATTTTCCTCTTCATCTTCCCCCTTCAGTTTATTGAATTTAGCCTGGTTGAACTCTTTACCTAACATGAATTTTGTTTCATCATATTCTCTATCTACATCATCATGCATGGAATCCTCCTTTGATTCTGTCCTTTTGCCCTGTTTGGAAGGGCCTATATTTATCTCTGTTGAGTGGAAAATTCTGGAAATGAAGAACAAACTTTTTATTCTCAAGTATTACTGTAGTACTCGATTTATATTTGCAGGTTGTTTTCATATGATCATATTTTACTGACAACTAATGGAAGAATGAGTTCTGTGATAAAATAATATCATGTATTTCCACAGAATAACATTTTGTTCAATGACTAGAATTTTAAACTTCAGACCAACAATCTAATGAGCCACAATTCAGTGCTCGTCTGAGGTTTTTTGTTCATCATCCCTTAGCTGCAAAAGTGCTAACTTCATGCTTTTCCTTCCGGAATTCTGATTGTGTTGAATATCAGACTCTACAATTTTTTTAATTTAACTTTCTTTTCAGGACTTGAAACTGTGAAATCAATTACATATCTAAACATTTCCTTTTTCGTTAATCTTCAAGATTTTAGAATATAAGCTTGGCACAATAATGACTGTTTTAATAAGTTTTCGCTGCTATTCTCTCACCTTTTGATGCTTGCATTATGAACCCTCTCTTCACAATTTCTGCAAATAAATGTCTTAATTAGAAATTTGGATGTGGAGGCGGGTGGATGCGTTATCGAATGGAGCCTGAGGAGGAAGTTAATGTTTTGGGGAGGCGGGGAAGCAAATGATGAGGATAGGTGAGAAGAATCCCTGTGGTAGTCAGAGATGATTGGGTGAGCATCTGATTTGGTGATCTTTGGGTGCCCTCCTTATTATGCTACCCTGGAGCTTAGAATTTGGGGCCCAATGTGTTTTCTCAGTCAGCTATGGAATGCTACCAGACATTAGCATTGAGACCAGAATTTCAAATCTCTCAGAATCTCACAGACCACTACATATTAGTACAAAAGAAGGCCATTCAGATCATCAAATCTGCACTGACCACAATCCCACCCAGTAACCTCTCATATTTACTCTCATATTTAATCCCATAACAGGGTCAGTTTATCATGGCCAATGAATCTAACCACACTTCTTTGGACTGTGGAGGAAATCAAAGCACAGAGGAAACCCACACAGACAGTGACCCAAGGTTGGAATTGAACCTGGGTCCCTGATGCTGAGAGACAACAGTGCTAACTACTGTGTCTCCCAAATGGGCAGTTATATTTTTCATTTGGTAAACTCCCATGAAATTATTCTAATTCAGTGCTTCAAAAATATGTTTTGCAAATTGTTTTTCATTGAACATGTTTGAATACTCCCCTGTATTCATAATTTAATTTCTACCTTGTTAAAATTAAAATACTACTAGACCGTAAGAAGAAAGCTAATGAAAATTCCCTACTGGATTTTACATGTTAATTAACCATTTTCTATAAATTAAAATCCTATATTTTCTAACCTTTGGCAACCATTAAAAGAAAATTGCAACTATAGATTAAATCAGCAATTAAATCAACATTTTCTATTGTATTTGTAACAGTTGTTTTCATACTAGTTGACATCTTTACCTTGAACTAGGTATTTACCTAAAAAGGATTCTATCGCAAGAACCCTAAATATGATATTTGGTTGATTGAGTTATGATGTTTGGTTGGTAAATATTTTTTCTGTGAATCTGATAACCTTTGACAGGGAAGCTAGCTTTGAAGAGTTGTCAAGCCCAGTTTTGTGAGGATGCCTGTTATCAGGTAATTCCTTTATTAATGAACTTAAACTTCAAAGAACTTAACAACTACAGTTGAAGTGAATGATTATTAAGTTCTCTCATGCTTGTAGGCTAAGTATGTTGACTTGTTTGTCATGTCAGGCAAGCGAACTGTTAATAACCCTCTGACATTGCTTTACATTGCTATTTTCTCAGTATTAATTAGAGAATTTTTAAAAAATGTAATCAGCCTGGAAACTTCTAATGTTTGAATTAGACAGCAAAAGTTTAGTCTCTAGACCCAAATCCCTTTTTCTATTTTGTAAAATGATTAGTTAACATTCTCTTTCCTGACTTTTAACTTGTCAAAGGACAGAATTCTAATGCCACAATTAAAGATTAAAAGGAACAAATACATTTTTATGATGGAGTTGGAATAACATTGAGATGCTAAAGAAACAAAAGTGATAGTTTCATGTTTAAATTTGGCTGATTTAGTTTGTTAATTTTAAAATGTGTATAATTTGAGTGCTATCTGACAATATTATTTAATTTAAACATGACTAACCGAGGAGATATGTAAACACTTGTGGATGACTCTCCCAATTCCCTGTGCAAGACCACCTTTGCTTGATACATCCCAAACAAACATTGCTGATGTAGGGAAGTGTTTATGGACAGAATCTAGGCTCTATATTTCCACGGCAGTGAACATTGGTACTTCATGATTTGATTTATCAAAAATGACATTCACTGCATCCCCAATAGCTCAGCCATTAAAGACAGGTGGTAAATGATCTGTGGTGATCCCAGTTTTGTTTTGTGATCTGTACTGAGTTAACTAATTTCACCTGGAACTGCATTAGAGCCATGGCATCATTTTCAGTGCTTCTGGAATAAGCAGAAGAGCCAGCTAAGGTTCTTAATCCGTATAAATCATCCAGTGCTAGTCTGGCTGCAACTAATTAACTCAGAGATGAAAGTTATAACCTTCAAGGTTAGAAAAGCAAAGTATTATGGATCCTATAAAGCTGAAATGTGTCTCTGAGGCAGAACACCCGCTAGAACAAATAGCTTGCTGTAACTGATGTGTGATATTTTGGGCCAAATACTGTGACTGTTTAGCCCTTTTTATAATTCACTTAGGGTTTGTGGACTTTGCTGACAGGGTTAGCATTTCTTGCCCAACTCAAATTGCCCTTGAGGAGGCGCTGGTGAGCTGCTTTCTTGACCTGTTACAGTCCCATGGTTTTGTTATGCCCACAATGTTGTTAGGGAGGAAATTCCAGGATTTTGACCTAGTGATTCAGCAAGAGTAATTCTAAGTAATTCCCAGTAGTTCTGTCTAAGCAAATAGAAGAGGCAAGGATGGGGAAGTAAGAATCAATTGAAAACATTGTATTACTGGTGAAATTCCTAATGTAACCTAAGAAACTCAAGTAAAACAGAATGATAGTATTATTTAAATAGTGATATAAGAAATGTTGATATGCTGGGTGTCCTTGTACAATAGGTACTGAATGCAAGAATGCAGGTGCAGCATGATGTTAGGAAAGCATATGGTCTCATTGAAATATATAAAATTCTGATAGAATGGGACAAACTGAAAGTCGAGGTGATAGTTTCCCTGGTTGGAAGGGTTTAGATCAAGGGGTTATAGTCTCAGGACATCGAGTAAGGCATTTAGGACTGAGATTAGGAAAGATTTCTTCACTCAGAGGGTAGTGAACTGATGGAATTAATTTATTAAATGAGCTTAGCAAAATTTGAATAAGTTATACATTAGCTCAGTTGCTGGATGGCTGGTTAGTGATGCAGAGTGACTCCAATAGCACGTGTTCAATTCATATACTGGCTGAAGTTATTCATGAAGTTCCCACTTTCTCAACCTTGCCCCTCACCTGAGGTATGGTGATCCTCAGTTAAATCAATGCCAGTCAGCTCTCCCCCTCAAAGTGGAGAGCAGTCTATGGTCATCTGGGCTTACAGTGGCTTTGCTTTCCTTCTTACAATATTGTACATGGCTATTCTGGCAAATGGCAGAAAATGAAAGTTAGCTTATCTTTGAAAAGGTGCAATTAATGCATAACCCAAGAGGCGCTGTAGATAAAGTATTGTAAATATTTTATTTATAAAATCAAGGTGGAAATTTCATGTGATTTTTAATTTGTCTATATTTTTAGTGAAGTCCTTCATGTTTTACAGAGTAATGAATTAATATGAATGAAGCTCTACTTATTCACAGCCAGTTTTCCAGTTGAAGAAATGCTTGACACATTTGCCAGGCAGATGAATTATCACAGATATAACATCTATGAATTTTTCTGTGGTGGATTGGAAAACTCCATTAAAGAGTATGGTGGTAGGGAGGCAATGGCTCATGGTCGAAGAATTGATATATAACTTATAATAAATGAACATTCCTTTGAGGCAAAAAAAATCAACGGGAAAAGTGATCCAACTATGGCTAATGAGAAGTTAAAGTTTTGTATTAGATCAAAGGAAGAATCTTGTGAAGTTACTCCAAAAAAAACTGATATTGGGAACATATTAGAATTTATCCAAAGAGGATCAAAAAACTGATAAAATTCAATATGAAAGTAATCTTGTGAGAATATGAAAACAGACTGTCAGGGTTTCTATTGGTATAAAAAAAAGGGAAAGATTGTGAAAGACACTGTTGAGCTCATTACAGATAGACAAGAGAGTTTATAATATGCATTAAGGAAATGATAGAGAAACTGAACAAATATCTGCCTTCATGGAGGAAGACACAAAAATACTTCCTGACATACTAGAGAAACAAGGAATTATTCAGAATGAGGAAATGAAATAAATTAGTCTTAATTAAAAGCAAATACTGGATAAATTAATAGAAATGAAAGTTAATAAATCCCTTTCATCTGATCTATGTCCCAGGGGTTGAACAAGGTGGCTATAGTGTTAACGAATACATTCGTAGTCATTGTCCAGAATTCTGCAGATTCTGAAATGGTTCTTGCAGTTTAGAAGATAGCAAATATAATTCCACTATTTAAGAAAGGAAAGAGAGAGAAAATGGGGAATTGCAGTCCTGTTAGCCTGATATCAGTAGTAGGGAAAATGCTAGAACTGTATTAAAGGATGTGACAATTGGACCATTAGGAAATAGTTATAGGACTGGCAGAGTCTACATGGATTTATGGAAGGGAAATCAAGTTTGATAAACCTGTTGGAGTTCTTTGAAGAAGCAAAATAAATAGAAAAGAAACCAGTAGAGGTGGTGATTTTGGATTTTCACAGGACTTTTGATAAAGTCTCACACAAGAACTTAGTGCACAAAATTAGAGCATGTGGGATGGGGGCAATATTCTGACATGAATTGTGAATTGATCAATGGACAGAAAAGCAGAGTAGGGAACAATGGATCATTTTCAGGATGGCAGATATAACACGGAAACATGTGTTGTTACTTACAGTGATAAGAAGCACAGAAAAGATGCGACCTTCAATAGTAAAAGATTGCAAAATATTGAGGTCCAAAAGGATCTGGGTATTCTTGTTCATGATTCACTGAAAGCTAACATGCAATAGCAGCAACAGTTAGGAAAGCAAATGGTATGTTGGACTTTTATCTTGCTGCAAGTAGAATGAGTCTTGATGACATTGCACTTGAAGTATTACATACAGTTTTTGTTTCCTTTACCTGAGCAACAATGTGTTTGCCTTAGGAGGAATGCAATAAAGGTTCACCATACTAATTTCTGGGATGGAGGGTTGTTCTATGAGGAGAGATTGAGGAGAATGGGCCTGTATTCTCTAGAATTTAGAAGAATGAGAGGTGATCTCATTGAAACACAAAATTCTTGCAGAGTCAAAAGGGTAGATAAAGAAAGGATGTGTCACCTGACAGGAGGGGATGTCTAGAACTAGAAGACACAGACTAAGAATAAGAGGTAGGCATTGAGGTGTGAAATGAGGAAGAATTTCTTCACACAGAGGATGGTGAATTTTTGAAATTTTCTATCCCAGAGGGGTATGGAGATTCAGTTATTGCTTAAGAGTGTGATTGATAGATTTCTAGATGTTAGACACATAAGGGATATGGGTATAGTACAAGAAAATGGTGCTGAGGTAGAAGATCAGCCCATGATTTAATTGAATGATGGAGCAAACTTGAAAGGTTGAATTTCTCATGTTCCCATTGGATGTGTGTATTATTCTAGAATTATGACTTCACCAGTCGGTTGAATAGCAGGTCAAATAGCAAGCTGATTTCAATTTCTATCTCTTCTGTTGAGAAAGTTTAATGAAGAAAATGTTAAAAAGAATGTTAAAATGCACATACAAGTGGTTTGGATGATGTAAATTTGGTGAATCATGCATTATTATTTCTGATAACTTAAGGCAACTCGGTACGACCAGTATAAAATAAGAAAGTTTATTCGATGAGAAGAAACTATATACAACTAAAAGATATGCAACATAACACCCCAACTTGCTTTGCCAACTTCCAGCCCTGGGGATGTGTGCTGTTGCTCCCATTGGCCGTGGTTCATATGTTCGCACTCTATTAGTTTTGGTCCAGTTGTCTGGCCCATGAACGATCATCTCTTAAAAGATCTACTCTATCACACTTAATTTCCTCCTCTAACCCCTTGAACTATAACTGTAACAAAACAAAGCAGTTACATTCATAGGTATTCAAGTAATATGATTGTAATGAGGATATGGGGGGATTGGTATTAGATCATAATGTCAGTCTGTACAGAGACTTCTGAAATGCCAAAACTCTGCCAGGGGTCCCTCAGCAGTTGAAGACTTAGAATCCACTGAAGAAGCATTTGGATTAGTCACCTATAATATTAGGCCACGGTGGGCCCCTTCCTCTGCCTTGCGCACCATCTTTAACTCTCTTTCCACTCACATTGTCTATATCTTTAAAACTTGCTTACCTGTAAAGACTCGCATTCCAACCATTATTTTGAAAATTGAGTTTATGTCTTTATATATCCTGTTTGTGAACAGAATTCCCACTCACCTGATGACGGGGCAGCACTCCGAAAGCTAGAGGCTTGTGCTATCGAATAAACTTGTTAGACTTTAACCTGATGTTGTAAGACTTCTTACTGTGTTTGCCCACCAAAGCCACCCTAGGTGTTGTAGCCTCGAGTTCTGAAGCTGGTAGGGACAAAACCGATGCAGGACCCATTTGCTTGTCATCTGGAGCTGCTTCTACTCTCTTCCGCAAGTGGCCAATATGCTTCTTCACTTGACAGCCTTCTGCCTCCATCAGATACAAAAACATTGTCTTCTCCACAATCTTCCCTGGCACCCAGGCAAGGCCGTCACCAAAATTCCTTGGCTAAATAAGGTCATCAACATTAATGATCTGTCTGGTTTCTGAGAGTCATGGTACTCTTTCTGAGAGGCTTGCCTAGCTTCTACCTTCCCTGACATTAAGTCTAAACAAGTATGCAAGTGCCAACCCATTAGCAGTTCTGATCCTAGTGGTGCCACCCATTTGAGGCAGGATGGTAGGGAGCCATCTTAACATTATGAATACCAGTAGCTTTGATAAAAATCAGAATTTGTCTGCTGTGAATGCTGTTCTGTTGTCTGATACCAACACATTGGGAAGCCATGGATCACAAATATCTGCCTTAATTTATCAATAATAGATGTAGCGGTGGCAGATTGTTTAAGCTGAATGTCCAGATGCTTAGAATGGGTACCTTGTAGGATTAAAACGTGCCCCGAAAAAGGTCCAGCAAGATCTATGTGAAATCATGACCACTGATGGTCTGACTACTCCCAGGGTCAGGTTTGCTATTGGCAGTAACATTTATTGGTCTTATAATTTCCGCACTGCCCAACTATTTGTTCAATTTCTTTGTCATTGTCATATCATCAGAATTAGCTTCTGGCCAGCATTTTTATTTTGGTCCAGCCAGTTTGGGCATTGTGTAACTGTTGGAGTACTGACTGGCAACGTGGCAGAGTTATAGCATTCTTTAAGTCTCCGTACAGTCTCTCCACAAAAGTACTCCATCCTTGCAGGTTACCTTGTCTCTGCATTGCAAATATGGCTTCATTTACTTTGCCTTGTTGACGTGCCAATCAAAAATCCAAGAGCAGCCCTCTCATGACCCATCGCATGTATGCCCCTTGTTAGACAATAAGGTGGACCAAAGCACCTGTAGGATAAAAACAAGTACATCAATATCATCATCTATTTATACACCTCCCAGGGCCCATGATCCCTATTTTAAATCAATTTTCTATATCCCTCCATTCCCATTCTGTTCATGTGCCCATCTAAGTATTTCTTAAATAACTCCAGAGTGCCTGCCTCCACCACTTCACTTGGCAGCGCATTCCATACCCTCACCACCCTCTGTGTGAAAAAAACTCCCTCTAGTATCCAAATTATATCTTATCCCCCCTCACCCTAAGCCCGTGACCCCACGTGCTATTCGAGTCCATCCTAGGAAAAAGCTTAACCATGTTTACTCTATCTATAGCCCTCATAATCTTGTACACCTCTACTAGATCTCCTCTAAGTCTACGTCTTTCTAAGGAAAACAGCCCCAATTTGCCTAACCTCTCCTCGTAACTCAGACCTTCCATGCCAGGCAGCATCCTGGTAAATCTTCTCTGCACTCTCATCCAGAGTCTCCACATCCTTCCGATAGTAAGGCGACCAGAACTGGACGCAGTATTCCAAATGAGGTCTAACCAATGTGTTACACAAATGCAACATTAAAGGCCAGCTCTTGTACTCTATACCCCTTCCTATAAAGGCTAGCATACTATATGCTTTCTTCACAACCTTCTCCACCCGCTCTGCCACCTTCAGATACTTGTTTTTGTTCACAGAATCATAGAATCCTACAATGCAGAAGGAGACCATTCAACCCATTGATTCTACACTGACTATAATCCCACTCAGGCCCTATACCTGTTACTCCATGTATTTACTCTAAGGTATTCCCACTGACATTAAGGCACAACTTAACATGGCCACTTCACCTAACCTGCACATCTTTGAACTGGGAGGAAACCAGACCACATGGAGGAGAGCTGCACAGGCACAGAGAGAACGTGCAAACTTCACACAAATAGTGACCCAAGCCGGGGATTGAACCTGGGTCCTTGGCACTGTGAGGCAGCAGTGCTAACCACTGTGTCACTGTGCTGCCCATTAAGAACTTGGTTGTGATTTTTAGCCAGTAAAAACATAAACGCTGTAGGCATTTTTTTCTAAAGTGTGGCCTTGTAGCAAGTTTTTGTTATCCATTAGTTAATCTCTCATGGTTTGGCATGCAAGAACTTCAAATTAAATGTTATACTAAGCAGGTTTATAAGACTGAGGAAAAGTTAGCTTTCAGGTAAGGAAGGGAATAGGAGAGATGGTTGATGGGGGCAGGTAGAGAATGAAGGTTAAGTTAAGAGCGACAATAAGAAGCGTCACCTGATGAAGGAGCAGCGCTCTGAAAGCTCATGCTACCAAATAAACCTGTTGAACTTAAATCTGGTGTTGTGAGACTTCTTACTGTGCCTACCCCAGTCCAACGCTGGCATCTCCATATAGTGTCAGCAAATAGCAGAGATGTGAGTAGGGAATTCCAATAGGACATTGACCTCTTAAGTGAATGGGCAAAAACTCTAATATCCGTGGCTCAGTTGCTAGCATTCTTCGCCACTGCGTTGTGCGTTCATGTCTCACTCCACACTCCTGAGCACAGAAACTAATGCTGACATTCCAGCCTAGTTCTGAGAGAGAGTACTGTACTGTCAGAGGCGCTGTCTTTTTGGTGAGACACCTGTTCCCTGAGGTGGATGTAAAAGATCTCATTGTGCTATTTCAAAGAGAAATGGAGATATCCCTGGTAGCCTGTCCAATATTTAATCTTGAAACAACACCGGAAAAACTGATTATCTGGTCATAATCACATTGCTGTTAGCTGAAGCTTATCGCATGCAAACTTGTGTTTCTTATATTACTTTAACAGTTATGCTTCAAAATGTGCTTCGTTGGTTGTAAAGCACTTTGAGATTTCTTGAGATCATGTAAGATGCTAGATAATGGAAGTCTCACTTTCTTTTTTTGTTAAATTGAACTTAATATCAACAAATGTGAAATAATCCACTTTGGGCCCAAGAAAGATAAATCTAAGTATTTTCACTGTGGTGAAAAACTAACGTCGAGGATCAAAGAGGTCTGGGAATCTTTTTTTTCATTCATGGGACATAAGCATCACTAGCTGGCCAGCATTTATTGCCCATACCTACTTGTCTTTGAGAAGTGGTGAGGTGCTTTCTTGAATCGCTGCTATCCATATGCTGTGGATTGACCCACATTAGGGAAGGAATTCCAGCATTTTAACCTAGTGACTGCAAATGAATGGCCATATACTTCCAAGTCAGAAAGGTGAATGGCTTGAAGGGGGACTTGCAGGTGGTAGTGTTCCCATGTATCTGCTGCCCTTGTCCTCCTAGATGGAAGTGGCCGTAGACTTGGAAGGTGCTGTCTAAGGATCTTTGGTGAATTGCTGTATCTTGTAGATAGTACACACTAATGCTACTGAGTGTTGGTGGTGGAGAGATTGACTGTTTGTAGATGTGGTGCCAATCAAGTGGGCTGCTTTGCCCCAGATGATGGCGAGCTTTTTGTGTTGTTGGAGTTGCACCCATCTAGGCAAGTGGGAAGTATTTCATCATACTCTTGACTTATGCATTGTGTATGGTGGATAGGCTAGATGATTGAAAACCTGCGCTATGTGTAAAATACAGTCGAAAAGGCTAATGAAATGCTGGCCTCTATCTCAAACAGCTACAGTACAAAGGGGAGGAAATTCTATTATATGGAATCTTGGTCAGACGCTATCCGGACTGCTGTCTTCAGTTTTGGCCACCATACCAAGGGAAGGGTATATTGACCTTGGAAGGATACTGGAGTCTAAAGGATTCAATTATGAAAAGTGGATCATGTGCCCTTAAGCACAGGACGTTGAGGGATAATTTGATTGAAGTGTATAAAAGTAGATTCTCAATGAAAGGTACCGGATCTTCTGAAGTTACAAGTCCGTAGAGTCGTATAATAATTGAGCAAGCAGGTGGCCATTTTGACAGTGGTACCTTTTGCCAGCTCTTTGAACAACCTAGATAATTAGTTCCTCTTCCCTCCTCTTTTCCATTGCCTTGTGAAAATTTTTCCTTCAAATAGTTATCCATTATGCTTCTGAGAGTTACGAAATCTGCTTCCACCATTCTTTCAGCAACATTGCTGACCAAAACCCATTACATAATTTTTGGTTTCCTTGTGTCTTTTTTTTTCAAATTAACTTAAACTTATTCCTTCTGGCTGCTGACCCTTCTGCCACTGGAAAAAAATTGCCTTATTTACTCTTACCAAATGTTTCAAGATTTTGAACACTGTTTATCAAAATTCTCCCAGAGCATCCTCTGCTCTAAGGACAACAATACTAATTTCACTCCAATTTCTCTATTTTTTAAAATATTTTCAGCATGTTATTTTTTATTTTGGGATAACTTCCTTGCTTTTCCTTCTTTTAATGCAGCCAAGATCTTTTAAGCCCTTTTTAATAACCTTCCCAATTTATCCTGTCACCTTCAAAGGATTGGCTACATACCTGACCAGGTCCTTCTGTTTCTGCATCCACTTAAAAATGGTATCGTTTATATGCTGTTATTTTGTTTCTTATCATTTAAATTTTATCAGTTTATTTTGTAGCCTCTTATGCATTCTACCAAAATAAAACAATTCACACTTCTCTGCCTTAAATTTCATCTGCCCATTCACCAATCTGTGTTCTCTTGACATGCTACTATCATTCTGTGTTTTTTGCTTGTCAGTTTAATGTCGTCTGCAAACTTTTAAAGTTTTATACTGTATACCCACATCCAGGTTACTAATATATATCAATATGAACAATGTTCCTAACCTGTAAAGGATATTATTGTACATTTACCTTCAGTTTGAAAAGCATCTATTTTCTGTCCCTTTGGCAATTTCTTACCCTTTCAGCCACTTTCCCTTTAATACTAGGGACTTCAGTTTTGCTGACTTTTTTGTGTGTCAGTTGGTCAAGCGCCTTTTGAATGTCCACCTACTGTACACAACATCAATTACATTCCTTTCACCAACCCTCTCTGCTATTTCAAAGAACTCAATCAAATTTCTCAAATATGATTTGTCTTCAATAGATCTAGGCTGGCCTTCATTTATTCACCTGAATTTTTCCAAGTGCCAGTTAATACTATGTACTCTAGTGTCATTAAAAGTTCCTCTACCATTGACATTAGGCTGACCGGTCTGTAATTGCCAGGTTTATCCTTCTGCCTTTTTATAAGCATGGGTGTGATGTTGGCAGACCTCAAGTTTTCTGATGTCACTCTCTTATTTAAGGAGGATTGGAGGATTGTCTTAAGAGCTTTACTTTTAATAAATGGCATGTGCACATCGTGACTAGAGCAGCATTTATTGCCCATTCCTAGTGTGCATCATATCCTGGCTGTAACTGGGTTGTAACAGTTGTAACAAAGTAACTGGGTTACTTTGAATACTGCAACCAAGTGCCTTCACTTGATCTATTTTTATCCTATTCAGTTTCTCTACTGCTGCTTTTATGCAATATAGGGAAAAATTCTCTCTTTTAGCAAGGACAGATGCAAAGTACTGAATATCTCAGAGACAACTTCAGGAAGATCTTTTTGGTCTATAATCAGCCCCATCATTTTATTAACCTTTTTATGATTTACATTTTCATAAAAGACATGCTTTCCTTGTTATGTTTTGGCTAATTTATTCTCATTCACACTTTGCTACTGTATTTTGTTTTCTAGTTCCCCTTTACACTTTATTCTGCTTGGTTCTTCACCGAACCTGACGTTTATCGTAAAACTTTTTCTGTTTCATTTTAAACCCTAAATTTCATCATTGAGGGAATTCTCCAGGACATCTTTTCTTTCTTCCTCATGAGAATGAGAATCTGGAACTGAACTATCCCTTTTTTCGGAGGCTTTCTAATGCTTATTTGTAGCTTTGTTTGCCAGTGGTTGATTCCAATTCAATAGAATGGATCCTTTCTTAAAATACTGAAATTAGTTTTTCTCCATTTGTGTGTTATCACATTTCAGAGGAAAATAGCTTAAAGTTTGCACAGTACCTTTCACTACCTTAGAAAGTTTCAAAGTAATTTATAAGGAATTAAATATCTTTTAAGTGTAGACACAACCATGATGAAAGAAACACAGCAGCAAAATTCCACACAGCACGTGATATTGACTAGATAATATGTTTTATTCATGAAATTGATTAACTAGGGCATTGGGATTCATTCCCCTACTTTCTTTCATCCTGAGAAGGAAGTGAGGGACCTCAGGTTAATGTCTCATCTGAAAGATGATGCTTCTGACATTGCAGTTCTCCCTCAGTTATTATATTGAAGTGTCAGTGTAGATTTGTGTGCTGAAAGTCTGCATTCTAATGCAAAGTTGAGTACTACCAACTGAACCACATTTGATTCATCCTTGACCTTTGCTTTGTCTGTTTGTCCCAAATGTCCCCCATACTGAAACATATTCCACTAGCCTCACTTCTTTTCCTGGAATTTCATCCTTCAATGAGTCTTTCTATGAACATGCTTAGTTGTTCAGAAGAAGAGTCGTACACACTCAAGATGTTAACTCTATTTTCCCTCTCCATAGACCTGTTGAGTTTTCCAGCATTTTCCGTTTTTATTGCAGATTCCAACTTCCTCAGTATTTTGCTTTATTTTGTTGTTTAATTCCTCATTGAGCGGATAAAGCAAGTTGTCCTGTACATACTTTAGCGACTTAAAAAAACGTTTATGGGATGTGAATGTCACTTGAAGAAATTAATGGAAATGAAAGTTGGTAAATCTCTGTTATCTGATGATTGATATGCCCGAGCAGGAGATGGCTATAGGGTTAGTGGATTCATTATGTAACAGTCTTCCAAAATTCTGTAGAATTTGGAACAGTTTGTGGAGATTGGAAGGTAACATATGTAACCTCATTATTAAGACTGAAATGAAGTTAGACCTCAACTGAAATATTGTGTACAGTTCTTGATGCCACAGTTTAGGAAGGATGTAACACATTGGAGAGAGTGCCGTAGAGGTTCACAAGAACAGTTCCAGAGATAAGAAGCTTAAGTTATGGGGTTTGATTGGAGAACTTGGGAAACTTTTTGAAGAGAAGAAGGCTAAGAGGAGGTTTGATAGAGATGCTCAAAAACATGAAGGGCTGGATAGAGAAACTAGGAATAAATTTGTAAAAGAATCAGCAATGAGCAGGCATGGATTTAACATAATTTTCAAAAGAAACAAACATGATGTGAGAAGAACCCTCCACTCAACAGATGGTTTGGGTCTGCGATAAGCTTTGTCTGGAACTATGATAGAGGCACGTTAAATAAACATTCAAATGGACATCAGATAAGTACTTGAATAGAAGCAATGTGCAGAGGAACAGCATTATGTCATGGTGCTCATTTGGAGAGCTGATGCAGACATGATGGGCCAAATAACCTCCATCTGTGCTGTAATGTTCTATGAATTTCTTCATTGAGGCTGATGAGCCTTTGGAATTCTCTACCCCGAGAGCTGTGGATGCTCAACCATTGAGTATGTTCAGGACAGAAATCGATAGATTTTCAGGTACTAATGACATGATGAGCTGTGGGGATACTGGGGTAAAATAGCATTAGAGGTGATCAACCATAATCTGTTTGAATGGCAGAACTGGTTCAAAGGCCGAATCACCTACTCCTATTTCTATCTTTTCCTTTTCGAATTGGATGTTAATATTTAAATGATACGTCACCTATTGAGAGATTATTTTTGGTTGAAAGACAGAATTATGAGAGGCTCAAAAATAATAAGAAATGCACCAACTGAAACCCCAATTTTGTGTGGAGCAAGTCCTCAGATTTCCTTATAAGATAGGTGTTGTGCCTTTATAATGCAGTAGCTGCAAAAAACTTGGTTTTTTTATGTAATCAAATGGTTGTACTTGTTGCTTGGCTTATGACGTGAATGTCCTTCCTCACTTTCATTTCAAGTCTTTGTTCATGCCTATGTTCAGAGCTGTTTTTTGAGTTGTCAGTTTTTTTAAATTTCCTATGTTGGCACATATACAATTATGAGATGACCCTAACATTACTGGATTCTGCTTTCATAGAGATCAGGTAAAAGTGAAAACTGCTGAGCAAACTCATATATAGAGTTTTACATACTTTTCTTGTTTTAATATTAACATGTAAGCTCAAATTGAATTACTACCCCTTGTCTGAAGAATGATGCATGGAAACAAGAAAGATGAGAAAATATGAGAAATATTGAAGATGTCCATTTCTCTCAAAAGATTAATATTTACATTGGAACAAAATTTTTCCTTTGAATTTTCACTGCCCTGGTTCATTTTAGATTTTAGCATTTATATATGTTGTTCTAAGATCAGAAATTAAAATCAACACAAAGAATGCTGCCCATACTAGAAACGTTCAGCAGGTCAGGCAGCATCCATAGAGAGAATAGACAGGTTAGTGTTTCTGGTTTGGGACCTTTGTCACAGAACAACACTTTGCTTGTGTTCTCCAAATTGATGTCTGATCTGCTGAGCACTTCAAGCAATCTTTGTTTCAGAAATTGGTGTCTCTTGTTTTACCTTGAAAGTTAGTGGACCTTGTCTTATGTGTGGATCATATACAGATACAGTTGGTTCCATCCTGGTGAAGAATATATCTCCAAATATGATTGACCCAATAGTCCTGCTTTATTTCTCCAATATTGTGCCAACATATCCACACAATTTTAATCTTGGATTTCATCACTGATTTAAATTCAGAGACAGTCCAGAAGGAGGGATGCAATGAGATGAAATGTAAAATCAGCAGCAAGAACCCGGACTGGAAGCAGGGGTAGAGTGTTGCATTTAATGTTAGTATTGGAGGAGAGAGCCAGCAACTGATGAGGATGTGATGATTGAAAATGGAAAACACAAAGAAACTGTGTTCTTGGATATCAATTGGCACGATGTTTAAAGTGATAGATTTTGTAATGCTTTCTTCCCCTACAATAGGATCAATGATTTTTGAGAGGGTTTGAGTGGAACTTTGTAAATGTGATTAAACGGAGAGGTTTATCTTTTTATTTCTTGGACATATATGCTGCAGCTCACTTTTCTTGCTGTTAAGCAACATTTATTATTTTGAGTAAATGTCTTTGTAATACAACAATTTTAAGTGTTCCATATTATTTTCAATTGTCGTCCTTTGGAGCACAAGTTAAATTTAAATGGTGAAGTATAGCTGCTTGACTTTTCACTTTATTTGATACATGCATTATTTTGTATATGCATTCGATTGCTGAAAATGCCCTGCAAATACCATTGTGAAAATGTGGAAATCAGTCACTTCTCTTTTAGATATCCTATCAAATTAACCTATTTTATTGAAGCAGTCTCGAAAGGAGTGCTATAAGATATTCTGGGAAGTTGGAATAGGTTTAGAGGTTAAGTGAAAAGAATTGACTTTCTAGTACTCTATTTTGAGCAATGAAAGGCTTTGAGAAATTTGCTATGTTGTTGAGGAAAGATTGTAGTGAAACACCTGAGGAGAACTTGTATTATGCATTTAGCTTTAAAATAGAATGGATTGCATTATTGAGATATGTGATATTTTTTAAAAAAGCAAAATTGCCATTCCACTGTAAGTAAAGTAAGTATTCTTAACTCGCTCATATTTCGTGACTATGTAGATAAAGGCATCCTGATATATGAAAAAAAGACCATATTTGATTTCTAAAATATGTTTGGAAGTGATGGCCAGGGTTCTAAAAATGGCTTCAAATACCCCAAAATCAATGAGAAGAAATTGAACAAAGAACAAAGAAGAGCAAAGAGCAATACAGCACAGAAATAGGCCCTTTGGTTCTCCAAGCCTGCACGAGCCATGCTGCCCGGCTGAACTAAAACCCCTGTTGGGCAATTTATCAGTCAGTTATCCTGGTTACTAATTTAACTATCAACCTCTTGGAAAATATGTATGTGTAGACATGGTGGTTCTCAGTTAAATAGCCTTTTTTTTTCTTGCCTAAACCTATATATGAGGTATATGTATCTTGAATAAGGTATAGACCAGCAAGATTGGCTGCCAACGAAAAGAAAAGGAAATTAAGACAAGAAATTCTCACAACTATGTCTTGCTAACAATTCCATCATTTATTGATCATAAATTAAAATGGAAGATGCTGGAAATTTTTAGTCTGGCAGCATGGAAGAGAAGACATGGCTAATGTTTCAGGTCGCTATCATCAAAACTGGAAAATGTTAAGAATATGACATTCAAAAAAATTGCAGAGGACATGGCCTTGGAGAGGGTAGAATAAAAGAGAAGGTTCACAATAGGGTGGAAGACAGGCAAGATTAAATGATAGAAGGGATTATTATGCAAGGCCAAATAGGGTGACAATAGGGCAAATAAAGAAACAAAATGTGACTAGAGGAGATGCAAATGGGAAAGCAGAATCATTACTGAAAGCTGCTTTCCAAAAACAGAAATTCCCAAACGCAGGGGAAGAGGTGATGTTTATCCTTTCATAAAATGGTGGCTGCAGTTTGTGTAAGGAAGATGTTGCCATGATACTGTCTGATAGAGGGTTCCATTGTTGATGAAGGAAGAATTATATATATCCTAGTCAGGATAGTCTTATGACTTGAAGAGGAACTTGAAGGTGGTGATGATGTTCCCATGCATGTATCATTTTCCCTTTTTTTTCTGGGTTGTAAATGTCACACATTTATGAAGTGCTGCTGAAGAATATGTAGCATGTTGCTGGAGTCTATCTTGCAGATAGTGTTCATGACAGCTGCAGAAAAAGTGGAGGTGGAAATTTAATCTAATGTATGAGGTGCTGAATAATTAATCAGTTTTGTCCTGGATGATATTGTGTTTCTTGAGTGTCGTTGCAGGGGAGGCAATGGTCTAGTGTATTATCACTAGACTATTAATCCAGAAACTCAACTAGTGTTCTGGGGACCCAGGTTCAAATCCCACCGTGACAAATGGTAGAATTTTGATTTAGTAAATAAAATCTGGAATTAAGAATCTATTGATGACCATGAAACCATTGTTGATTGTTGGAAAAACCCAACTGATTCATTAATATACTTTAGGGAAGGAAATCTGCCATCCTTAGTTGGTCTGGCCTACCTGTGATTCCAGACCTACAGCAATGTGGTTAATTCTCAACTGCCCTTTGAACAAGGGCATCTAGGATGGACAATAAATGCTGACCAGCCAGTGATGCCTGTGTCCCATGAATGAATATATTTTTAAAAAGCTACACACATACACGAAGGCAGAAGAGGAGAGTATTCCACCATATTCTTCAATTATGTCTTGCAGGTGGCAGGGTTTAGGGATGTCAGGCCACAAGTTACTTGCTATAGAATTTCCAGACTTTGGCCTGCTGTTGTAACCACAATATTTATGTACATGTTAAAGTAGTCAGTGGCTACATCTAGGATTTTGGAGGGGAATTTGGGATTGATAATGTAATTAGTTAAGAGCAGGTGGTTGGGCTCTCTTGTAGGGATGGTAATTGTCTGATACTGATATGTTGCAAGTATTATTCACCAACCATCAGCTAAACCTGGATGTTGCCTAAATCTTATTGCATGTAAGTATAGATTGTTTTATTATTTGAGAAATTGTAAATCGAACACTCAAATGATTAGCAAGTCAATGAAGTAGTTGAAAATTTTTAGAGGTCTTAGATACTGCATTGAGGAGTTCTTCAGTAATATCATAGGGATCAGTAACAAGCGAGGATGATGGCTCCGATAAAATGCCAGGACTGCTGGAAACATCCTGCAAAGTAATATGATTAAAATACATTTCTTTCAGAGCACAGTATCGTCACATAGGTGACATCACAATGCATTCAAAGTAATTAGAGTCTTTCTTTGTTTCCGTTGTCAATTTTTAAAATCATGAACTCTGATTAGGATAGGAAAAGGTTCCCTCACACATGCACTTCATTCTCACCTCTGCTTTGCAATGCAATAGTGGAAATCTAGAAGGCTAGATCAAATTTCAAAACTGAGATTGATAGATCTCTTTTCTGGCCACAGTATTAAGGCAGAACCAAGGCAGGTGGATGCAGTTAGTTGAAATGGCTTGAGGGATATTCTTGTATCACCAATACAACTCTCTCGTGCATTTATCTTTCTGTTTTTGAGAGGGTTCGGGAGAGGGATAAGTCCAGTCCAATTGACAAGATGAAACTCCTTCATTAATTGGCAATCTACATCTTAACTGTCATACAGTTGTAATGTTTCAAATAATGAAAAATTAGCACTGGTGCAGTAATGTGTGCTTTTCTGATTGGCTTTATTTTTCTAATCCAATCTAATCCTGACCTACGCATAGTGATGTGACGCCAGCTTCCCTCAAAGTAGTATATGTTTTGTTTGATAGCATTAACATCCTTCACCATCCAAGATGTGATGAAGGAAGAGATAGCAATGCTTAATTGGAGACATTCTGGGAATTTCTTTTCATGTAATAAGCCCATTTTAAAAAATCAGCTGAAGATGTTGTTAATTAGTTAATGGTATATGACTAATACCTGAGTAGATTCTGCCATTGCTTGAATATAAGCTCTTTTGTGAATATCTTTATGCTAATTTGTCTTTTTTTTATATAAGATGGTAAATTTATGGCACCAGACGTATTTGGCAATCTGCAGTCATCATATAATCAACAACCTCGTTGCATTATCTGTTATAAACAAGTGTGGTGAAGCATCTTATGAAGTAGGTTGCCATGGTGACAATGCTTCTTTAAGAGTACATAACAGATTCTGAGTTAGCCAGAATCAGTGCTCGGCGAAGGGTTACAACCATGTGCAGACTTGAAATATTGTTTGAGGAAAGCATTTCTCATTGCCAGAGATAATACTTCAGTTCTGATTAAATCAATCACTGCTGAGTGATGTTGGCTAAATGTTACTACAGGCTTTTACCTGAAGAATTCTTATTGATTGCAAGGATTGTGTTTTTTGTTTGTCCATTGATATTATGCAACAGTTTGAAGACTGTGGATAATCTGAGTTAATTAACAAGGCTGGGGTCTCTGTGAATGTCGAGCTCTCCTTACAATTGGAATTGGAATCCTGATTGGGCAGAGTATTGTTTGTGATGATCTAGTAATGTTCGACGTATTCTTGAGGTCAAATGGTAAGATATGACCCAGTGGATTTAATTTTAGCTTTTCTATATCTATGCAGATATATACAACATTTTCTCATTTAAACTTAGTTCTCAAATTTCAGGATGTAATTGTGAGACTGTATTCTGGCAAGTACTGTGAGGATCTAGGATACTGAGTGTGTTATATTGCAAGTTTTACACTAGCAATTTTTTTTTGTTTATGACCAAAACAGGCGGTAGAACTCTGTTGATATTGGGAAAATTGCAGTATCAACACATAGATTATCTCAATGATTGACATCAAATAAGGATAAGAGGGAGCTTTTTACTAGTGACACTAATAAGTAGTTTATTTATTAGTGTCACAAGTAGACTTACATTAATACTACAATGAAGCTACTGTGAAAATCCCCAGTCACCACACTCCAACATCTGATTGGGTACACTGAGGATGAATTTAGCATGGCCAGTTCACCTAACCAGCACAGCTTTCAGACTGTGGAAAGAAAACAGAGCACTTGAAGAAAACCCACAAATCAAACCTGTGTCCCTAGACCTGTGAGGCAGTGGTGCTAACCATTGTGCCATCGTGCTGCCCAATTTAGAAGCAACTCAGATGATTTACAAATTCATGTTTTTAGATTATAATAATGAACAGGTTAACTTTTTTCAAATAGGCTGCATTTCTTCTGATTTTTCTTAATGCAGATATAAAATACTATGGATGCTGAAAATCTGAATTCAAAACAGGAAATGTTAGAAATATTCTGGTTAGGCAATGTTTGTGGCAAAAGAAATAAATTAATGTTTGAAGTTGATGAACTTTCATCTGACTTTAGAATTAACTAAATTGCACATCAGAGAATTTTCTGATTTTATAACTCTGAGATTTAATTGAAAAATATTTGTGTACATTTAGGACGATGATGTATGTGAGAAGTTCTTACTGTCTTATTGCTGCAATGTATCTATTTTCAAGTCTATTGGCTTTTCGATGAACCAACTGATCTTTCCTGCTTTTACCAACATTCCCATTTTGATTTGGTTCCTCTGTTTTTGACATTTATATGTCGTTTTCCTTTCTTGCATCTCTTAGGCTGTTCACTTTTACAGCTTTGAACTGATAGCTGACTATTTGGTTGCTTGCTGAATTACATGGAAGAGAGCTGGAACTGAGTCTTTTTTTCTCCCACCATTTTCCACTCTCTATGGGATCATGGGAGTAACCATGGGAATGTAGCCACCATCATAATCACATGTGCTCTTCTAGTTTCTTCCCCTTTTCCTACTTTGCATACCTTGCTTTTTTCATTGTCTCATGAATGTTTTTCAGAATCTTCTTTGCTGATTGCCTTTCCAAGTTCAATAACAGCCTATTTTGTGAGATATCTGCCTTTCTTTCTCCTTTGGGCCTTTGCACTGAGCAACTTCTCTATGGCAATTGCAACTTGCATCTCACCCCCTCTTCAATTTTACTGTTGTCTTCTTCTCCGTAACTTCATCTTCATATTTATTCTCTCATTAACATCCATGGCATTGCTTGATCTCATTATGATAATGGCCCTTCCCTGGATGACATTTCAGTTACTGACAACTGTTTCTGGTAATAACCTTGTCTCCTTTTGCACCCATGCCCTTCTCTTCACTTCCATTCTACTCCTCATTTATCACAGGGAATAAACCTCTCTCTCAGCTTTCTGCAGACTCATTTGGTAACTTCTAACCTTATCTTTGGCTCTGCACCCATCCTGATAACTTTGTAGCTATTTAATTGCTTAAATGATGTCTTTTTTAAATACTCATCAACTTCAGTTCAGTCACTGTTTCGTATTATTGCTGCCATCATGCTTCCACCTCTACTCCCTCAAGACCAAGAGATGCAAATTTGAATTGAACATTTATTGTGTTTAACTAGTTTAATCATCAGTTGTCACATCTGGCTTGATCACATAAGCATTACTGTGCACTGCTGTTCTCAGTGAAAACTACTTAGTATTCCACGATCATTCGGAACTTAAAGGCAACTATTGTAAGGTAATAGGAACATCAGTTCAACTAAACTACAATTAACCTGTATCTCAATTCCATTTACTTTTCTTACACCCACCTCCTTACCTAAACAAAAATCTATTAATCAGAAAATTGAATTGTCCCACATCCACTGCCCTTTGACGGGTAAGTTGCAGATTTTCACAGTTGTTTGTATTTAAAAATAACTCTTCCCTGGTTTCACTTCTAAATAGTTTAGCTCCAATTTGAAGAATATGCCTCTTTGTTTTGAATTTTGTCTCCAGAGGAAATAGTTTCTATGTATTTACCCTATCAGCTGTACAGTTTGTCATTTAGAGATCCCAGTTGTGACTGTTCATATGTCTAAACTTGAGGAACAAATCAGGATGATGCACACATCCTCATTATTTATCTCTTAAATCCTGTTAATTTTTCACGATATCTTCTGCCAGACCAAAAAAAACTGAATGCAGTACCTCAGTTGGGGTTGGACCAGACTTGGTTTCTGTTTCCTTTTTTCGCTGACCCTCTGTGTGCTCTCATTATATAGTAAGTGGATGGACTTCAGACTTTTTCATATAAAGAAATATGGGGACCCATCCTCTATTCCCCCTCTTTAGCTTTTTCTCTACCTCCTCACATGATGCATATATTGCTATCCTTTTCCAAGTTCTCACCAGTCTTCAGTTCTACATTCTACTACTTCATCCATTACTTGATTCCTGGATCCACTCTGGATATAAGCCCCATTTCCAATTCTCTCTCTTGCTCAGCTTTAATTCTCAAAGCTATTGCTAAATTGCCTTAGGATACTTTTATATTTTAAAGATTCTATACATATTTAAATTTGTTTCTAAAAAGTCAGAGAATTTGTCTTTTATCTGTCTTTGTCTTCATATTGCTATTTTTCTCTCTTTAATCTTCTGTTTTGAGTGGGCGAATGTGACAGGCTAAGAACTGTGGATGGTTGCAGACTGCATATTTCCTTTATGAGGTTGGCACTTAATTCTATCACTTACTTCTGTTCTCTTGCTTCCATCATGTCTCTCAATATTTTACCTTTCCACTGTCCCCACTTTTCCTGCTACTGTATCACTCCTATTACAATATGTTCCCCTTTGAATTACTCATCCATATCCTGCATCATCACCATTTCCCTCTCTTTTCATTTTAAATCCTCTATCTAATTCCCCACTCCCACTTTCTACCTCAAGGCAAGTGTGGTGAAAAGTTATAGATCGCTCATTATAAATTTTGCCTGTTCTCTTATTTAAGTATTTCCTTCAGTAATTTTGTTTGCTTTTGAAATTTAATCAAATTATTTCATTTAAAAATTGCCCATTGTTTTGCAGTCAGCAGTGAATTAACAGCACTACTACTTCATTATATTTACACTTGCTTCTAGATTTTATGGGCATTGGAACTTGTTGGAATTAGTAGTCATTTCAGCATGGCATCTATGGGAATAGGACAATCAACTGTGTAACTCTTTAACTAATCAAATTGAAGAGTTCTGAATAAGATGTGCAGCATCGGAGCCAAGAAGCATCAGTTAAAATAGTTCAATGCTAGATCATGCTTAGAAGTGAACTAGAGAGGAAACAATAATTGGGATTGAGCAGGAAAGATGAGACAAAAAAGTTGAATTTTTTTTATATCTTTAATAATAATTAAAATTTGACGAATGGAACTCCATGCTTGTAAAAGTTAACTTTAAATGCCATAGCAGTAATTATATGCTAATACGTAGGGAGAAGACTGGGCATTAAGCTATAATGCTTGTTTTGACAGCTGGTGCAGACACCATGGGCCAAATGAAGTCCTCTGTATGTAACAGTTCTGTGAATTTTAACGTGCCACATCATTAAAAGTTCACTTGCGTGGAGGTTGGTAAGCTTCAATTTTTTTTTGGTGCGTTTAAGGGCCATCTATTATGCAAATTCCACAATTTCACACCCTCCAGATTTTCCAATGTCAAGTGTGTTTGCTCAGCGCAGCTTCTGGATGAATAGGGTGACTCGGACAGCAACTTTGATTCCCACATTTAATTCCAATGTGTGGGATGTTGATGTTTGATTTACTCTAGTTGAGTGTTGACAGCCTTACTTAGTATTACTGCAAAATCTGGGTTTATAAATCAAATTAGGATGTGTAAGTGCATGCTGTCTACCTCTCTACCTTCCTGTCTCTTTCTGCTTCACAGGAATGAGAAGAACATATATTTATATTCAAAATGGCAGTGCAATATGTTTGAGATCATTGGTGACTATTTGCTTGCTTCAAAAGTCAAGATTTTTCTTTTCAGAAGTGAACTCAGGTTAGAATAAAGAAAGACTTTCATACACCCCCTCCCCTCTGACCATCTCTTCGAAAGGTAGTAAAATTATGGAGCTCACTTGCCTATTAAGCCTTGTTCAACTGATAATTTCAAAACTGAAATAGATAGATTTTTGTTAGGTAAGGGTAATTAAACAATGGAATTAAAACTTTGGAAATTTGTGCTTTAATATTTTTTAACGATTTAGAAAAGCAAACATCAGAGCAGAGGCTGCTAAAAGCTTTAAAACATTCAGCATTTCATTGACTGGTTGGTACTGATATATCAAGTGAATTGTGCAAACTGCATTGGCTAAAACAAATCAAAGTTATGGGCAAAAATATCAACTCCTAACCATAGATCTTTTCTGTCCAGAAGTAGGCCATTTGGTCCATCATTAATGCATCAACTCTTTGTTTTAAAGTTTATTTATTAGTGTCACAGATAGGCTTACATTAACATTGCAATAAAATTACTGTGAAAGTCGCCACATTCCAGCACCTGTTTGGGTACCCTGAGGGAGAATTTAACATGGCTAATGCAGCTAACCAGCACAACTTTCTGACTGTGGGAGGAAGCTGAAACACCCAGAGGAACCACACAAATATGGGAAGAACAAGTAAACTCCACAGAGACTGTGACGCAAGCCAGGATTTGAACCCGAGCCCTGGTGCTGTGAGGGAATAATGCCAACCACTGTGCCACTGTGTTGCCCTCAGTCATAGCTGTACAATTAATTCCATTACCCTGCTTTTATTTCATTGTAGGAAATCATGGCAAAATCAGAATTTTAAAATGTCTGAAAACTGTTCAGCGAATAAGTAATTCGGTAATAAGGAGATCGGGGATTATGGGGAAAAGGTGGGAGAATAGGGATGAGAAAACAATCAGCCATGATTGATTGGTGGAGCAGACTCAATGGGCCTAAATCTGTTATGGTCTTATGGTAAGTTCAATCATGTAATTGTGAATTGTGTATTTGTTGATTTTTCTAGTAGAGTTTTAAACCTTATATGGAGTATTTTAAGTATTAGTTATTGAGCAAGGGAAATGTAATTGCTAAATAGTTTGAGGTTTTATGCCATGAGCTTAGAATTTGTGTTGAGACTGTTGATGCTCATTGCATGTGATCCATATACTAGCATATAGTCTAGACTTAATTACTGAGTATAGAATAAGAGACCAGCGTCTGACCCACAATGCCACATAGACCACTAATTTTCAGACATTGTTTAATGTATCATGTTTTGTCACTTGTACTTAAATTGCAGAATCATAATTCAGGTAGGTGGAGTGAATATTGCAGAAATTTATTGTTATGTAATATCAATTGTTCAGCTTGAAGATGTAAACAAGAAGTGATGACAAGGCAATTACACATCTAATCTTTGCTAAGTTTTATGATTTATTGCACAGCACAACAAAATCCTGAATGTAACAGGGTTTAACAATTATAATGCCTCTGCAGTTTTGTTGTGTGATCCTGGATCAGAATTCTGGAATTGCCTCTTTATCGGCATTGTGATTCAACCAATAGCACATGGACTGCAGTGATACAAGAAAGCGGCTGACCGCCACGTTCTCAAGGGCAACTCGGGATGGGCAAAAAGTGACGGCCAGCCAACGATGCCCATGTCCCATGGATGAATTTAAAAAATTCTGTAATGTCGACTTGTCATATCTGCAGTGCAAGTGAAATTGTTTTGGGGTAGTGTTATCTTAGAATATATTGGTGGTCTGATTTAAGATTACATTTGGCTTCCTAATTGGTGTCTTGATGGTCTTAGTGCTGTTGGCAGAAGGGTCAAACTATCCCAAAAATGAGGAGGATAACTGGAGTTTATTCCCTTCTATAACTTATCTAATGCTGCATCTCCTTAAATCCCTTTGTGCAAATCAGGCAAAATACTTATTCTCACTAATCTCTTCGCGCCTATCATGAGAGTTCCTTCATCTCTAACTGTCCTACTCTATCTTTAACTGTTCTTCTTTTTCTGTGCCCATGAAATCCTTTCTTACTTCCCATTATGCATTCAGTCAGTCATCCTGCTTATCCCCTCTCAGCCTTTCTGCTTTTCCTTTGCTTTTTCTCTATATTTGCTAATTCTGTTTGACTTTTTTATTTGCCAAGTGAGAGCTTGACTCAGTGGTATCACTCTTGCACCTACTTAAAAAGATTGTGAGCTGAAGAGCCACACAGGATCAGAAAATGTCATCGTGACGGAGTTCAATGCCTTGAATGAGATGATAAACCAAAAACCTGCCAGTTTGTCAGGATCTATGTACGTTGTACTTTCTTGAAGCAGAACAAGGGATTTGTTAATTTGATTTGATTTATTATTATTATGTATTGGTATACATTGAAAAATATTGCTTCTTGGCTGCTATACAGACAAAGCATATCGTTCATAAAGTACATAAGAGAGAAGGAAAGTAAAGGGTGCAGAATGCAGTATTACCGGCATAATAAGGGTGTGTAGAAGGATCAATTTCATGTAAGGTAGATCCATTCAAAAGTCTGATGATGGCAGTGAAGAGCTGCCCTTGGGTGGATTGGTACATGACATCAGACTTTTACGTTTTTTCCTGACGGTAGAAGGTGGGAGAGTGTGTTTGGGATGCATGGTGTCCTTTATTCTGCTGGCTGCTTTTCTGAGGCAGCGAGAAGTGCAGACGGAGTCAATGGATGGGAAATTCATTTGTGTGATGGACTGAGCTGCATTTGCAACCCTTTATAGTTTCTTGCAAGAGCCATACCAGCTGTGATACATCCACAAAAGATGCTATATGTGGTGCATCTGTAAAGGTTGGTGAGAATCTTAGCAGACATGCTGAATTTTCTTAGCCTCCTGGGAAAGTAGAGGTGTCGATAGGTTTTCCTAACTATAATATTGATGTATAGGGACCAGGACAGGTTGTTGGTGATCTGGACATCTAGAAACTTGAAGCTATCGACCATTTCCATTTCATCCCTGCTAAAGTAGACAGTGGCATGTCCTCCACTACTCTTCCTGAAGTTGATGACTATCTTCTTTGTTTTACTGACATTGAGGGAGAGAATATTAAAGTCCAGCCCACTTTGGTGGTGTCATAACTTGAAAATGGTGTTGGAAGGGAATTTGGCCATGCATTACAGGTGTATAGGATTCACACATTCTTGGCACTTTTATCCCATGACCAAGATCCCCAAACAAGCTATCTTACCATTCATCTGAAGAGTGTGAAATTTTACATTGTGCAAATTGGCTGCTTTAACTCTTATCTTCTAAGTACTATGGGAAATCTTAAGGACACAAAATGTATTTATATGACAAATTTAATTATGAAATATGCTCTTTAAAAATGAAAAAGCCACAAATTCCTTTTCCTGCAGTCTGTATTTGTTATGATAGGAAGTCTGCTTTTTCTCATTTTTTCTTATTAATTGTGCATCATCCCCTCTGTTCACTTCTGTTTCTACTGGATTGTATTTATCTTATGAAATTTTGCCTCTGAGTTTTTTTCCACTAAAATTCCTCTATCTTCACTTTACTTTTTACTTTTTTTTAATTTCACATACTCATTAACTGGATGCTTTCTAATTCCTGCATTATTTACTTGTCTGCTTTCTTTCAGAATTAGATCTGGCATTATGTCCAATTCATTCATTTTTGATTCCTGTTGGTCAACATTCTGTTCATTTTGCTACATTTCCTCTTGTGCCATAAGCATTAAACTTTGTAAGAAACATCCCGTGAGACACTGAATCAACTTACGAAAATCCATATATGTCAAAACCATTGCATTTCCTTTATCATCAGAACCAGAAGTTTCTTGGCAAAGCTCTCAGCTTTGCTGAGCACAACTTCCTTTTAACAAATCCATAATTAACAAATACTTCTTTAATGCTTACATAATTTTACCTCCTTATCCTTTTTGTATAAAAAATTGAATACAATTGACAGAATAACGGGCTTAGTTTCTCAGTGTTATAGTTTGAGATTTTTGCCTTTAAGGCATCATGTCATGAATCAATTGGTGATTTTTGGTGACTCCACCTTAAATTCTGCTAACAGTTTCACAACCATCTACTTTTCTATAGTAATATGAAAATTTTTGTTTAATTATCTTCCCTAGTATTCTTAAATTTTTAAGCTGCCCAATATTTGTAAAAATAGATGCAAAATATTTAATGCTTCTACCTTTTTGTCACAATTAAACTTCTACTTCATACCTGCAGTATCTTTTTTCTCACCAATCCCTTGCTTTTACTTTTATATGCTCATAAAAGGCATTCAGTTAGTTCAGTAAATGATTCCATATCTTTCTAAGGAAAGATGATTTATTTTGTTAAGCTTGAAAGATGGAGTTGGGAAGATATTTTGGTTCTAATTGTGTCTTTCTGTTCCTTAACAAATTGTGCCCCAGATTGAAATGTTTAAAGAATAATGGTGATTAAAGTGAATATTTGTTATCTGATGATGAATGTGTTGTAACCATCATCATGCATATTTGCCATTCTTAACTCTGAATTAATGAACAGGGAGGAGAATGGCAATTTGGTCAAGAACTGTCGTATGACAAATACGTTTATCATTTGACCTACAACTCTTTCATTTTTTGTTAAATATAAAGTAATGATTGGACTGCATGGATTGGGCAGGTATTAACATACACATATACAAGCATTAGAACAGAAAACCACAGATATATGGAACAATATAAAGACATATACATAGAACACTACAGCACAAACAGGCCCTTCGGCCCACAAGTTGTGCCGAACACATCAAAACCTACCCAGCCATAGACTTATCTATAACCCCCATTCCCATTGGATCCCATATACTCATCCAGAAGTCTTTTAAAAGACCCCAGCTAGTTCGCCTCGACCACCACCGACGGCAGCCGATTCCATTCACTCACCACCCTCTGAGTGAAAAACTTTCCCCTAGCATCCCCTCTGTACTTGCTTCCCTGCACCTTAAATCTGTGCCCTCTCGTCGCGACCATTTCAGCCCTGGGAAATAGTCTCTGAGAGTCCACCCTATCTATTCCTCTCAACATCTTGTAAACCTCTATCAGGTCGCCTCTCAACCTTCGTCTCTCCAGGGAGAACAGTCCCAGCTCCCTCAACCTGTCTTCATAAGGCATGCCTCCCAATCCAGGCAACATCCTTGTAAATCTCCTCTGCACCCTTTCAATAGCTTCCACGTCCTTCCTATAGTGAGGCGACCAGAACTGCGCACAGTACTCCAAGTGTGGTCTGACAAGGGTCCTATAAAGCTGTAGCATTACCTCCTGACTCCTGAACTCAATCCCCCGATGAATGAAGGCCAGTACACCGTAAGTTTTCTTAACCACATCCTCCACTGGGAGGCCGATTTGAGAGTCTTATGGACCCGGACCCCAAGATCCCTCTGCTCGTCCACACAGCTAAGACTCCTACCTTTGATAGTGTACTCATTCATCCCGTTGGATCTGCCAAAATGGACCACAACACATTGTGCGTTGAAGTCCATCTGCCACTTCTCCGCCCAGTCTTGCATCCTGTCGATGTCATGCTGCAACTTCTGACATCCCTCCAGACCATCCACAACACCACCGACCTTCGTGTCATCGGCGACATCTTCACATCTGAATTTCTTTCAACACTTCACCCCACTTAACCCCAGGTGTTTTTGAACCTTTGGCGTTATCTGGCAATGGGCCCAAAAATTGCACATGTACTTCTGCCTTGAATCTCAGAGTAAGGCTCTGCCAGAGAGCATATATATAGTAACTATTTTGCCATTTTCTGCTTTTCTCTATTTTGCTTGGAAATAAGTTATTCTGTTAGTCTTTACCTAAATGCTGCAGTCTGGCAGGATGAATAGGAACATGTGCTGCGCAATTCACATATTCTGAAACTGATTAAAAAGGGCTGGGAGAGAAGAAAAAACATAATAAACCCACCCCAGTCCCAGCTGCTGTCACTCCAGCCAATCATACAGAATAATGCTTATGTCCTGTCACTTCCACGTCTCCCTTTAGCCTTTCATGACTCTTTCCACACCCAAATCACACCCCCCTTCAAATGAACCCCTTCTAGGATTGTGAAAATGCAGCTAATTTGGGATCAGTATCAAAGTTTTTATGATTCTGTCTTTGTTATTCAAATAAATGTGAGTCACTATCATAATCAATAGAAAGTGTATTTGGAATATGATGAATTGAAAATTATACATTTTTCTAAAACTATACATGTCCCTTTTTGCTGCTGTAATTGATGAGTCACCAGCATGATTCATACCTGCCTGCACCTTTTTCTGGCTTACTAATACAAAATCGACTGCACTAAAAGACTTTTGTGGCTTTTGCTGCAATGTTTTTAACTTGGTAACTTTTTAATGTCTGGAGATGTCACAGAAGTCTTTTCCCTATCCTGACATACAGCAACCAACCCTTCAAAAATTTTAGTGTATTATGCATAATTGGTGTCTGAAAATCCAGACAATGATGCTGTTCATAGCCAATTACTCTGCTTTCTGAATGGGCTTCTTGTGTTGGAATGCATTGTTAAGGACTGCCGATCAATAAACTTCACTAAATTAAGAAAAACTTCTGTGTGGCATAAAAGTCTCATGGAAGTTAGCAACACAGTTTTTTGCTTTCAATACAAATATATTTCTGCCTGTGTTTGCTTCTTTGATTTTTTTGTCTGATTTTCCTTGTTAGTAACGACTGCTGCTTAGTGATGCATGCTGCAGCAGGTTGCAGGAGAGGGACTTCCAAATTCTTCTCATTGCTTTTGAGTTTGTTCTGACATCATTTCCTTTATAAAGTCAGAGCTTAGTCAGTTGCTCAGTTTGAGTGTTGTC
Source organism: Sphyrna mokarran (assembly GCA_024679065.1). Classification (NCBI taxonomy): domain Eukaryota; kingdom Metazoa; phylum Chordata; class Chondrichthyes; order Carcharhiniformes; family Carcharhinidae; genus Sphyrna; species Sphyrna mokarran. The sequence goes on from JAGIQG010000008.1 coordinate 82,529,829, forward strand.
CTGAGAAAAAATGCATTACTGTCAGACTGTTTCAGTAGTAGCTGACAACTCTTTTACTACTCTTTTGTTTAGTCTTCCCCTCAAACTTTGAACGTTCAGTAAATTATTTCCCGCTACTGGAATATGGTCCACAAATGTAAACTAATGGATTGAAGTGAAACCTTGTGTGAACAGAACGTATCACAGTGCGTGGGACTGTAGGTTTAAGGTATTTAATTTAAAAGGCTTCCAGAATGACTTGTTTTTGAAGCACATGCTAAATATTACTTTTTAAAGATACTGCATTTGTTTTCCAATCCATGACTATGCATATGGATGAAAACAATCCAACAATTTTCATTCTGGCTATTCATTAAAATTATAATTACTATACATTTATTGTTAGTTGTGAGTTTCCTTCAGAATTGACAATATCATCAGCAACAGTTGACTATTTTAAAACTGTAAGGGCGATTGTCTGGTTTCCATCTGGAGGGATTAAATAGTATAAGTGCAAGAAATATCAGAAAATCGGATGAATTGAAGTGCATGCTTCTAAAGGAACTTGATGAATTTTCTCCCTTTCATTTGAATGGAAGAAACATGAGTTTATTTCCTTTTCAGCAATTGATGCAGACTTACTAACTTTCTGATGTATGCTGCACTCAGGTGTGGAGACAGATGAAAATCTGCCACTATTTTCCCACTTCTTATCGTAAAGGTTTTGATTCATTTTTTGGAATACAATTTCATGGACACTGTACCTTCTTAGTTGTTTTTCTGTGCAAGCAATATCATATTATTTGATCTTGAAGAGCATCACATCTGAACCACATCTGGCCAAGAGCTGCTTGCGAGTTAAAGCTCGCTTTCAGCTCAAGAACACTGCTCGTAGCGTGCTCTGTGTTATCCTTGCTGATGTGGGCTGCTATTGCACAGACTAAAGATCAACCTTGGTACCGGACTTGATAGTACGATCAGCTCAATCTGGAAATTACTGATTGATTTCTGGCTGTTTAAAGTTAAGTATTGACAATATTTAGTTGAGAGAGCACTGTTGCCGTTTGCTACATTTGTTATGGCTTCTGAGATAAATGTTGAAGTACCAATCCATTTGCTTACAAAGCTGATCGTGCATCAAATAATGTGATGGAGAGTATGGCTGTTTTTATTGAAGGATATACACTGGCTGGAATATGTTTTTCAGGACAGTAATATATGGACTACACACTTTTGCAAAAATAGAAATTACTTGGTAGTTAAAATGGCAGCTTTATCAATATACTTCATTAGCAGTGAGTGCTGCTGATGGACTTCCTTGTGAATATAGTCAACTTAGAACACAAGGAAGGGACCAATAAAAAAAAGTAAAAGACTTCTGTTTAATGATGAAAGAAAAATTGGTGGAATTTTCCGAAAAGAAGTGTTATAAAAGTCTGAAAACAGGGATGTTCCACGGTTGATTTTTGATACTCTAGTTTCCTCCTACATTCCAAACGTGTGCAGGTTAGGTTGATTAGCTATGCCATTTTTTGTCAGGGGGATTAGCAGAGTAAATATGTTTCGTTACCGGGATAGGGCCTGGGTGGGATTGTTATCGGTGCATGCTCTGTGGGCTGAACGGCTTCCTTCTGCATTGTAAAGATGCTATGATGCTATGCTTTAATACCTTGTTGGAAACAAGGAGCTGTTTCATTGCCCCTTATAGAAACACAGGAATGGCTGCAGGGTCAGTGGCTGACTGTACATTCTCAGCCAACTTCAACTTTGTGTCCGTTTTAAAATATAAAATTTGGGTCAATTTAAAGTCTGGTATTTCTATGTATAACTCCACATTTTTCTCCATCATCATAACAGCTGACAAGACTCCAGGACCTGATCAAGCATTCCAATGTTTTAAAAGAAATGGCTATGGAGATAGGATAAGAGGAAGTGCAATGTGACATGGATGTCATGGTGGAAAAGAAACACCTCCTCCTCCTGTCTCTTCCTCCCCCCCCCCCCTCTCAACTCCTAGTGCAGTGAACAATTTGCATTTATATAGAGCCTTTAATCCCAAAGTGCTTCATGAGGGTAGTATCAAACAACATTTGACACTGAACTACGTAAAAAGATAGTGGAATAGATTGGAACAAGCTTGGTCAAAAACTTGGGTATTAAGGAGCATGTTAAAAAAAAAAGAGGTGGAGAAATTTTAGAACTTAGAGCCGAGGCAAATAATGCTGCAAATAGTATGGTGATTTTAAAATTGTTGATGCTCAAGAGTCTAGGTTTGGAAGAATACAGAAGTCTCGAGGAGTTGTAAGCCTGGAGCAGGCTGCAGAGACAGCAAGACGTCTGAAAACAAAGATCAGAATTAAAAAATCAAGCCTCTGCTGAACTGAGATAATATAACTCAGGGGTGATGGATGAATGGGACTTGGTGAAACAACGTTTTGGTTGAACTTACATTTTTCCATCCTCCATAATATTAAGCAGATTGAGACGATTGGAATAGTGAACTACAGAGGTAAAGAGACATAAATGAAGGCATCAGCAGTGGATGAGCTGAAACGAGGTCAGATGCCAATGTTATGGAGGTAGAAGTAGAGATAGAGTAAAAGTAGAAGGTCTTGGTAATGAAGCATTTATTTGGTCACATGTTCACTTCAATCCTATCTCACCAAGGTTGCAAACAGCCTGGCTCAGCCTCGGAACGTAGAATGGAGTTTGTGGTTGGGACTGAATTGAACTGTTTAGTTTTTCCAATATTTGGTAGAAAATTCATTTCTGCTGGATATTGAACAAGGAATGTGATGAATCAAGGACACTGGCAGGATCATGAGAGGTGGTGATGATGACGTAGTGCCAAGTATGTGTGGAACCTGATGTGTTTTGGATAACGCTTTTGATGGGCAGCATATAAATAGGAAATACGAGGGGACTAAGTATATCTTCGGGGCACCGGGTGTAATGGTACAGGAGTAGGAAGAGAAGTCATTTCAGATGATTCTTTGGATATGGCTAGATAGGTGAGAATGGAACCAGGTGAGCGGCATCCTTTCTAGCTGAGCAGAGGAGGATGCTGTGATCAACTTTGTCAAAACTATACACTGGCCCAAAAGAATGAAGTGGGATAATTGTCATGGTTACAACAGTATTAGTTGCCATTTGTAACTTTGATAAAGATTATATCAATACTGTGTCCAGGGTAGGAAATTGATCAGAGATATTCAAACATGGATTGAATAAATGACATGTGAAGGAGGGGGAACAGTATCCGAGGAGAAGAACCATTAATAATATGATCTAACTTGGGAGCCAGGAAGAAAAGTGGGGTGAACTGAGCATAAAGGACATAATGAGTTCAGGCTGAAGTTTGAATCACCAATTCTTTAGTGATTTTGGTCTCCACCTCAAGTCCCTCTTTTCTTTTGAGTTCATCCAACTTCCTGTCATGGTCCATCAGTCAAGTTTCTGTTAAGCCAGTGATGCCCATGCAGTCATCCACGATAATCTCATGGATGACAACGGTATTGTTCACAAGTGAATGGGCATTTTGGAGGGAAGTGAAAAGAGGACCAGTGATTGTTGATCTTCTGGCAGTCTCCATGTAGTCAGTATTGAGTTTGTTAAGGGAAGTGGGAAACATTGTGACTAGATTAGTCCCAAATGTATGGGTGGGAAAGTCAGCAAGAAGATAAGAGCTGGGGCAGTTGGGATTGTTGCTCATAAGGATGCAACAACAAGTGCCTCAGTGGGCAAGTTTTGTCTATGAGAGAAGTGAAACAAGGGGTGCAGGCAGAAGAATAAGAAAATCAAGATGTTTTGAAGGAGTAAGGTAGGGATTTGAAAGGACAAATACCTGAGAGAGGCTGAATGAAATTGGGCATAATGACAGATTGGTGACAAAGTACAGTTAATAAACCTGATGGACCAGAAAGGTGGTGATAAATCAGCATGTAATTGGTGGACGATGGACTATAATCGAGACTCAATTACTTCAAAACTTAATCCAATAATAGTTGATCAGACACATTGCTGTTGAGCTTTAGTATTGTCAAATGGAGAAGCTTAGTTTTAACATCTGGGAATCTGAAATTGAAACTTGAGAAAAGATCTGGTAATAAAAGCAAAGAGACTATAGTCGCAAAATGGACAGCGGAGAAGTAACTTTAAACTTTCAGTTAACCTGTAGGGGCAATCAGAATTAAATCACTATTAGAACACGGGAATTTGAACAATAAAAGAAATAAGTTAGGAATGAAAAGGCAAAGAATGGTAATAAATGACTAAACGTAAAATGACTAAGCACAGCTGAGAAGCTCCTAGGACAACTGCCAGACCAGCTGCCATCTTTCTTTGTAATACTATTACTAACTCCTTTAATGCAATGAGTTTGGCAGTTGGGAGCTGTGACAATATCAATGGCGAATGATGCAAGTAATATACTATCTCTATTGAGTATCAAGTTAGAGGGAGCCTGCTCAGAGTCTTGATAACCAGCTCTTGCAATTGTAGAACTCAGCAATAAAAATAGGTAGGAGAAAACACAAGATTATGGTTCAAATTATGAAGTCAAATTTACTTCCTCTTTTGAAAATTCAGTTATATGGAAAGAGAGCTGAGGAATTTGGCCCCGAATTTGTGGTAAGTAGCAAGCTAACCACATTTACTTCTTATTTTGCTTATCCTTGCCCACACGTATTTTGTGGGCTTTTGTAGTGCAATTTGTGGTTATTAGACAACTAAAACATTGTGGAGCCCTCAAAAGGATAGTGTGGATTTCATTGTAACAGATTGAAGAGGCACATGGAATTTAAAGCAGAACATGCAAGTTAAATTTAATGTTTAATTCAGTGGCCCAGATTTTGCACTGAGGATGGTGGTAATGCTGCATGTGCTTTTTGTTATTATGTATAAATCAGTCAGCAGTCTCCAATGTATGCATATATGGTTAAGCAGGAAAGCCTGGAAATGCTGTTTTTGTCCTGCTCCTCCACAAGCTTTGCAATATATCACCAAGAAATTCAACAAAAAAAGGACATAAAATTGTGTAATTATTCATTAATTACCCACTAAACGTGCCTGAGAAAGTTGAAGTTTGTCTAGTCACGTGTAAGTGAAATTTTAATCATGTTGGAAGTCATAATTACTTCCAAACAAGGCAGTAAAAGAACCATTTACAAATGTGCAGTTTTATTCCTTCAGATTTTAATCATTGTTGGAGATTTTATAAAAATGTTTTTTCAAGCTTTATTTCCTGTTTTTATCTCTCCTGCTCAATCTCATCTTTTTTCCTCTTGCTTTGTTGCCTTTTACACATGATTTTATATTAAATTAAATGTTCTGATATACATTTCCAGGTCAAACTTTGCCACAACAAGGATTCTTCAATCTGATTGGTTAAAGAGAAAGGTTATTGCCTGCCTTGTTCACATATGGCTCAGATAGATATAAGTTGGAGAAATAAGGAGGTAGTCAGGACAGGTCACAGAGAGTCAGCTGGGGTGTCAAAAGTTTCAGTTACATAGTTACCCAGTAATTAAATTAGAATTTTCATGTGTAACATTTCCTGAATAATTATCCTGATATATGAGTTAGAACCATCTAAAGTCTCTGATTCTTAATTCACAGTTGGAGACTTATTCAGAGAACCCTGGGGAACAGAGATTTGTCCACCAGAAGTTTAAACTTATCAGGAAATTCAGACACCACCATTGAAGCATGATACCAAAATGGGTTTCTAATTTTTAGTGTGGCTATGCCATAGAGCTTGTTTGACAATGGTTCAGGTCATTAAGATTTCAGTAACATGTGAATGGACAAATTTTCTGCTGTATTTTAGCAGGTAAGTAATACAATTTGAAGCCCATCACGTGTTTGTGTAGTGAAGCTTGAAGAGGAGCAGGGCAAATTGGATGTAGCTTTTTGATTTTTACATTTAACTCTGCATTTAACCTGAGGAAATTATAAATTGCTATCTGATTTATTCTGTCAGCGCTGATATCCCCACTGTTATTCTTATTGCAAAATTCAGACCAATGAAATCCATGACTTTCAGCCAAATTTGTTACCACCCATAATGGATGTTGCAACTGATGCTAGTTCCTGAAAGCTATATGCCCAGATTTTCTGATCTGCAGATCATCAGAAACAGGGTATACTCTCTAAGATGTACCAATGCAATGGTGCTGTCCAAACTTCCTGGTAAATTTGAACTGCTGGTTGACAAATCTCTATTTCCCAGAATTCTCTGAATAAGTCTTCAACTCTGAATTAAGAATCAAAGACTTTAGATAGTTGTGACTCGTTTATCAGGATAACTATCCAGGAAATGTTACACACAAAAATTCTAATCTAATTATTGGGTAACTACGCAACTGAAACTTTTGACACCCAATTGACTCTGTGACCTGGCCTGACTACCTCCTTATTTCTCCAATTCCTCTCCTTGATTTGACTAGACTGGCTTCCACCACTCAACTCTAGCCCTTGATCCTCTGACTTCCCCTCCCAACCTGCGTTATCATCATATCCAACTGTTATCCTAGTCCCTTATTCATTTCCCTCATCCACCCTATCCACCTTAGTACTTATCTCACTGATCCTAAAACATCATCCACCTACATATTCATTCACGAACGTTGGGGTATTTAACCATTTACTTACCACAATGTATCTGTGCAGTAAAAAGGGCTGTGATTTCTGCCTTGGATTCTACTTTCCAACTTTGCAAGTTGGAAATTTTCATTTCAGTGAAATTGTGGCTGGAGACTGCTACAAGTAACTGACCAACCTGATTCACAATCTCAAATTATAGGGGATGTGTTCAAGCTGCTGATGACCATGACTGAATCTGCAGTTGTGCGTTTGAATGTGCATATTGTGAATTCTGCATGTGAACCAAATCATCTCTTCTCATAATTGAATTTATTTAAAATTTCCACCCTGTATTTTAAAACGACTTACTATTGTAACGTAATAATTACAGCATTTATGGGTTGAGATTTTTGAAATTGTGCAGCTCCTTATACAGATAAGCATTTTAACTAGTAAAGCCATTGATTAAAACTGCAAGCCTACTTTTGTTTTACTATTGAATAACATGGCAATTGTGCCTACAATAGCAATGTGTTTGAATAATCTGACAAGTTTTGATCAGTTGTGTTTGAATATCTTTTATAAATCACAGATCCTAAAAATCATCCTTTTATGCAATTGTATTGAAAATTCAGTTATTCAACAATTTTTTTCTTTCCCTACAGGATTCGGGCATTAATGAACAAATTAGCTGGTGGTGGAGACCATGCCAGGAATTGTGATATTCAGGCGGCGCTGGTCAGTGGGAAGCGATGACTTGGTGCTGCCAGGAATCTTCCTCTTTCTTATTCATACTACCTGGTAAGGGTTGATTTTCAAGTGGGATGAAAGTGTTCTGCCCCTCTTATTTTGACTTTGATGTTTGACTTATTTTGTGGATTGGGAACAGAAATGAAAGCTGATAGTTAATTAGAACTCTGTGGAAACAATCTGAACACGCCTGGTAGGCAAAATAATTTTAAGCATGCATAAAATTTTAAAAAATTGAATATCTTTGAAAGGCACCTGCCCTCCTTGTGAGACTATGGGTTTTACTGCACTGAGATGGAGAATGCTAAGCTATGTTCATTGCCTTGATTGGCAGTGCAGTTTTAAGTATGTTCGGTGTTCTAAAGCTATCAAAAACCAATGACTCAAAGTCTGTTAATGAGGAAAAAGTAAGATATCTTAGTTAAATGTGCTGATAATGAAGTGCATCACATTCAATGAATTGGAAGTGCATTGGCCTACTGTGGACAAAAATAACTCAATTTTTGCACAGTGATAAACTGAATAACTAGTTAGTTTATATTTGGTAATATTGATTGAAGAAAGAATGTTGGTTGAGGTAGCAAGTGAGTTTCCTGCTCTTTTTCCAAGAATAAATAACTATTGGTATATTTTATAAGCATATAGCAGATTTGGCTCAGTATTATGCTGGAATATCATCATAAAATTATATGCTGAATTGACTTAGACATGACAGTACTACCAGATGAGCTAAGTTAATGTGTTATTGACAGGAGGAAGGTTAACTTACACAGCACTAATTTCATCTCTCACCAGTTGTCCATAAACATAAACGATTTTTTCTCCCTCTTTTCCCAACACCTCAATCAAATTTTCTATTAACAATCCCACAGCAAACTTACGATAGATGAACTTAATGGGTTACTTTCTTTGTGCGCACTCAGAATGTGGGAGAAGGCACAGCGTTTCCTCCACACTCAGAAGTAAAGAGAGGAACAGATAAAAGATAGACCACTGAGAAAGTAAATATCGTTTCGCATGGGTTTCAGAGTCCAGAATCAAAGTATAATGAGGCATACCTTTATGAAGGTCAGTGAGCTGAAAACCAATGCTGGATTTTCCCAGTTGTGTTGACTTTATACGATAGGATAGCCATGCAGAGATGAATCAGTTTTGTAGGCAATGGTACAAAATTTTCAGTAGAAAATGTGTAGATGGGACCAGATGTCCAACCTAGGCCAGAGCTCCTTGTCTTTGACTACTAATCAGATTATTAAAAAAGAAGGCTGTGACTTTCCAGTTCGGAAAAATAATATCATTGGTTTCAGAAGCGAGAGGCTTAAGTTACATGACTCTTAACTATCTACATGTCTTTGACAAAAAACATGTACCCCTCATCTGGGTTCTGGAGATAATTAAATATCTCTACCATTAAGAATGGAAAAGAAGATTGCAGCATCTTTTATCATTGCAGATAAACAGACTTCTGTTGGCCAGCTTGGATTATGAAAATGAAGATGGCTTTTGTATATCTGTCTTTGAATTAACTCTGGGCACTGATACATGCAGGAAGTTGGAGGGCTGTTAGGGGATGGGAGTCTCAGGCCCATGGCAGGGATAGGGAGTCAAAAGGCGTTAGGTGGGAGAATCAGAGAGCTGTGGGGTGGGATAAGGGAATTGGGCTAAGAAGAGGGATGGGGAATTTGAGGGCTGTGGTTGGGAAGAGGTATAGTGTTGTAAGCAGGGGATCTGGAGCATTATCTCTGTTACTCTCACCATAGATTTTACCAGACCAACGAAGTATTTCTTGCATTTTCTGCCTTTATTTCAGGTTTCTGCAGTATTTTGCTTCTGGAGCACTGCGCAGTGTGTTGGGAATAATTAGGCACCTTAGCCTCAGAGTTTCTGCATATTTTCTACTGGCACTTTTGTACAGAATTTGGGTAGGAGTTAAAGCAGGATAAACACTTTTCTAGATTCCCATTAATTGTAACTGTCAGCAATATTTTGTAAATAATTCTGTTTACCAAAACCTTCAACTTTTTCTTTGGTGTTCTGCCAACATCAACTATTTCCTAGCAATGCACAGATTGAATTAATAGAAGTATTTTATCATTTTAAATGCTTCTGTTAGATGGCCCCTCAATCTTTGAAATGGAAGGGAATACTTGCTGAGAATATGAACCATGTCATCACAATTTAACCTTTTAAATCCTGCAGAGTCTGCTTCACTGACACTAATGTCACCCCTTCATATTCTGGTACCATTGAAGGAATTTATTAAATTCTTTGAAAATGTGACTGAATTATTGAATTCTTTGAAAATGTGACTGAACACATTGACGAAGGAAGAGCAGTGGACGTGGTTTACATGGATTTCAGCAAAGCGTTTAATAAGGTCCCCCATGCAAGACTTCTTGAGAAGGTGAGAGGGCATGGGATCCAAGGAGCTTTGGCCTTGTGGATCCAGAACTGGTTTGCCTGCAGAAGGCAGGGAGTAGTTGTGGATGGGTCTTCTTCTGCATGGAGGTCCCTGAGTGTCCCAGGGATCTGTTCTAGGATCCTTGCTGTTTGTCATTTTCATAAATGACCTGGATGAGGAAGTGGAGGGATGGGTTAGTAAGTTCGCTGACGATACGAAGGTTGGTGGTGTTGTGGATTGTCTGGAGGGATGTCTGAAGTTGCAGCGAGACATAGATAGGATGCAAGACTGGGTAGAGAAGTGGCAGATAGACTTCAACGCGGATAAATGTGTGGTGGTCCATTTTGGCAGGACCAATGGGATGAAGCAGTATAAAATCAAGGGTAGGAGTCTTGGCAGTGTTGAGCAGCAGAAGGATCTTGGGGTCTGGGTCCATAGGTCTCTTAAATCTGCCCCGCAAGTGGAGGATGTGGTCAAGAAGGCATATGGTGTACTGGCCTCCATTAATAGACTAATTGAGTTTAGGAGTCGGGAGGTGATGCTGCAACTTTATAAGAACCTTGTCACACCCCACTTGGAGTATTGTATGCAGTTCTGGTCGCCTTACTATAGGAAGGATGCGGAAGCTATTGAGAGGGTGCAGAGGAGATTTACAAAGATGTTGCCTGGATTGGGGGCCATGCCTTATGAAGATAGGTTAAGAGAGCTAAGTCTCTTCTCCCTGGAGAGATAAAGGTTGAGAGACGACCTGATAGAGGCTTATAAGATGTTGAGAGGAATAGATAGAGTGGATTCTCGGAGGCTGTTTCCCAGGGCTGAAATGGTCGCTACGAGAGGACACAGTTTTAAGGTGCTGGGGGGCAAGTACAGAGGAAATGCTAGAGGTAAGTTTTTCACTCAGAGGGTGGTGAGTGAATGGAATCAGCTGCCGTCAGTGGTGGTAGAGGCGAACTCGCTGAGGTCTTTTATCAGACTTCTGGATGAGTAAATGGAATTTAATGAGATTGGGAGTTACAGATAGTTCTATGGCCTGGTCAGTATAGATATGATCGGCACAACTTGTGGGCCGAAGGACCTGTTTGTGCTGTAGTGTTCAGTTTTATTAAATTTTTTTTTGTATTTGTGCACAGCCATTCATGGATACTCAAATCTCTTTGTATTTCCATAGTAACATACCATAGTGTCTCACGATTAGGGAAATATTCTGGTTTATGTTTCTTTGATCCACATTGAATAACCTCATACTTCTTTGCATTGAATTTAATTTACCACAGTTTTGCCCACTCACCGAACCTGCCCATCTCATTCTGTAGCTTCCTGCTTTAATCTGCATACTTACTTGATGTCACCTGTAAACTTGGTTATATGCCACATCATTCCTTCATCCAAGTCATTGACATATATGACAAAAACTTCAAACTTCAGTACAGAACCCTGGTGAACACCTATCCTCCTAATCATGATGCATTAATTCCCTTTGTTCCTATTTTGTTTATTACCTTCCAGCCAGTTATTAACTTGTCATTAAGAAACACCCCTTCTACAATCTGTGATGCAACACACAAGTTCACCAATGCAATTGATTCCTTTATCCCCTTTGTATCCCTTTCAGTTTGGAAGACAAAATCGTTTGTGATGCAAACTTCTGTGGGTTATGTGGCACACTGAATTTGTATTGACTAATTTGATGAAGTATTTTAAATGGTAATTTTCTAAATACAATTTTCCTCAGCAAAGTTCAAGGATTCTGCTGGTATTGAGGAAACATGATTTATTCAGCAACAGTGAAACAGAGTTCAAAAATTAGTTGGGATTAGATATATAGCATAGAATCGAGTGACAAATGATATGTTGATAGTGATGTAAAGCTCAACATTTATAAGATTTTGGGACTGTTTCTTTAATGTAAGTCGAAGAGGAATGAAAATCATGTGACCTGCTTTGAATCCTGCCTGACAACAAGCTTGAGCAGTTTGGTCGCTATGGGACACCAGGACCCAGTTTAACTTGCTGGAAAAAAGGTGGAAGATGTTTATTTCCGTAGGAAATTCTAAGGGAAGTTGTGCTGAATGTGGCTAGTCTGTTTTCTTCAAATCTCAGAACGAGGTGTTAGAAATATCAAATTTTATTAACTGCTTGTTTAGTTCTAAGATAGAATAGAGTTGAGGGTCTAAAAAGATAACCAATTCACAATGCTATTGGGATACAAGGCCGGTCTGATTCACTTTGCTGTGGAAATTAAGTTTGGGAAGCCATTGTTTTATTGAGTTACAGGATTTCAAAGATACCTTGAAAACTCTCATCCACAAATTAGCCTACAGCCATCTGAAAGGCACGCAGTGCCAAATAGTGGCAGCTAGTCTTGCACCTGAAGAAGAGAAAGTGCTGACTCTATTGTATTCTGTGCAAAGCATAAGTAGGGATTTGCGCTCAGATTGAAGAATCTGAGTTTGAGAGGATTTAACAGAGATTGGAAGATTTGCCTAGCATCGGCTAGAGAGAAGGACTCCCAACATGAAAGTCAATTCTGGGATTAGAAGTCCCCAACTGGAAAAGAAAAAGCAAGCAAGGCCTTGGGAACTGAAAGTAAGTTAGAACCGGTTCCTGAGAAACAAAGTATAATGGTCATGAAGCAATGATTTTTGCTTGTGTTAAAATCTAAATCTGAAATTTCTTGTTTGTTGTTTCAACTATAGTGTAGAATAAACATTGAATAGTGTTTCAGTAGTGTTAATTTTAGTTTATGTGCGACACTCAGGGTCTTAAAACCTGAAATGATGCTATGTGATTCTTGTGGTCAGTCACTGGAAGTTCAACCTTTTAAAAGGTTATTCCTCTGTAGGGTATCATAAACAGTAGGCCAGTATTCTGGTTCAGTTTTGAATATTTGTGTGCACTTTGTCATCCTTTCAGTCTTTCAAGAAAAGATAATGAGAGATATTCCTCCTTCATCTCTGTGGAGTTTGCACATTCTCCTCATGTCTGCATGGGTGTCCTCCTGGTACTCCAGTTTCCTCCCAGAGTCCAAAGATGTGCCATGCTAAAATTGCCCCTTAGTGCCCTGAGATGCTAGGTTAGAGGGATTAGTAGGTAAAGTATGTAGGGATATGGGGGTAGGGCCTGGGTGGAATTGTGGTCGGTGCAGACTCAATGGGCCAAATGGCCTCTTTCTATACTGTAGGATTTCTATAATTTCTATGGGCTAGGCAATCCTAAATTCTGCAGCAAGGTTATATGTTAAATGAGCCAATGCTCCTGTCTCTAAAAAGCACAAAGTGATGGATTATGCTGGCTTCCGTGGAGACAAGATTAGCACTAGTAACAAGTATGAAGTTTTTTTTTTTGCAGCAGAGTTTGGTAGGGTTATAAGTGTCACAATGGGGATTAGGCACTTAGACTTTCCACCATAAACCTCACTTCTGGCCAATGTTGTGTTGTACTTTTGCATAGATTCTCCTGTACTTCGCGCTCCCCACTGTGGCACCCCTAGCCTTGCGTGTGCACCCCCTCCCCTGCATGCGCCCACCCCTCACCCCCAACCGCGCATGGCCCACCTCTCCTGCATGTATCCCCTGTGCGCGGCCCGCCTCACCCTCTCCACACATGTATATACCCCCCTAAAACATGCATACTTGCGAGCACATTGTGTTACTCCTTTATTGGACCTTTTGTTACTCATTTTAGCACTAAGCTTCCAACTTCTATTGTGCGCATAATGGAACTTCCGTTGACATTCGATCATCAAAATCATACACAGAACTAGCAAAGAATATGATATTTCAAATGCGAGGTTTTACATATCCATGTGGAGGTTACTTTGTTAACAAATGGGTGGATGGGGGTAAGGCGGTTGATGTGGTATATATGGACTTTAGTAAGGCGTTTGATAAGGTGGCCCATGGAAGACTTCTGCAGAAAATGCAGATGTATGGGATAGAGGGTGATTTAGCTAATTGGGTTAGGAATTGGCTAGCAGATAGAAGACAGAGGGTGGTGGTTGATGGGAGATATTCATCTTGGAGTTCGGTGACAAGTGGTGTACCTCAGGGGTCTGTTTTGGGGCCCCTGCTGTTTGTAATTTTTATAAATGATCTGGATGAGGGTATTGAAGGATGGATTAGTAAATTTGCAGATGACACTAAAGTCGGTGGAGTGGTAGATAGTGAAGAGGGGTGTTATAGTTTGCAGAGAGACTTGGACAAGTTGCAGAGCTGGGCCGAGAGGTGGCAAATGGAGTTTAATGTGGAAAAGTGTGAGGTAATGCACTATGGCAGAAATAATAAATGTGTAGAGTATAGGGCAAATGGTAGGATTCTTAGTAGTCTAGATGAACAGAGGGATCTTGGTGTGTATGTGCATAGATCCCTGAAAGTAGGCAGTCAAATCGAGAAGGTTGTTAAGAAGGCATATGGAGTCTTAGCTTTTATTGGTAGGGGGATTGAATTTCGGAGCCGCAACGTCATGTTGCAACTGTACAAAACTCTAGTGCGGCCGCACTTGGAGTATTGTGTGCAGTTCTGGTCCCCACATTATAAGAAAGATGTGGAGGCATTGGAGAGGGTACAGAGGAGGTTTACCAGGATGTTGCCTGGTATGGAGGGCAGGTCCTATGAAGAGAGGTTGAAGGATTTGAGGTTGTTTTCGTTAGAAAGGAGGCGGCTAAGAGGGGATCTTATTGAAGCATATAAGATGATTAGAGGTTTAGATAGGGTGGACAGTGATAGCCTTTTTCCTAGGATGGAGAAAGCTAGCACGAGGGGACACAGCTTTAAATTAAGGGGTGATAGTTATAGGACGGATATCAGAGGTAGGTTCTTTACCCAAAGGGTGGTTCGGGAGTGGAATGCCCTGCCTGCAGCAGTTGTAGATGCGCCAAGTTTGGTGGCGTTTAAGAGGTTAGTTGATAAGTATATGGAAGAGAAGGGAATGGTTTAGTTTGGAGGGGCATTGCTTTTTATATTGGTCGGCGCAACATCGAAGGCCGAAGGGCCTGTTCTGTGCTGTAATGTTCTATGTTCTAAATTGTTTAATATAACAAGAACTTTGTATTTCATATTGTGACTATAGTCTGGTCAGTAGCTAAGAATGGATGTTCCAGAATGTGATAATGTCTGTTTACAGTGAAAATGCTATTCTTTTTTCTCAAAAATCATGCAGTAGGCTCCCCTTACAAGTTAATGGTCTGATTCTTTGATAATTGAGCTGCGTAGATCTTAGCAGTAAGAAAATAGAGAGATGAACTGTGCTTTCATCTTTGGAGCAACAGCTAAGACTGTATAACCAATGCTGTCGAATCCATCCTGCAATATAATAGCACAGGGCTTCCTAAACTGGGTGAGTGGGAGCCTTCCAGTGAGTCCACAGCAAGACAGACACATTGAAAAATGCTGCAGAGTTGCTTGTTTAATCGAGGCCAACTTATGTATGAGAATACCCGTTCCTAAAGTGGGAACTACTTCCAGCAGTTAATGATAATGGACTATGGAAGGTTTGCTTGGCCTGGGCTTGTGAGGGGCCATATGGATAGTGAATGTATTTGTGACTGTGTATCTCTTCCTCATTCATAAAATATTTATAGATCTAATTTGAAAAGGCCTGTTTATATTTGACTTCTGTGTTTGCACCTATTTTGCAGCAAAAAAGGGGCATCGACATTGTAAGAAGGTTTGGGAGTTCCCCAATGCTCTTGGGAGGTCACTAGGTGTTTGTTTGAGAAACTCTGTGGTAGCAGATTAGTTTTTAAGAATCTTACAACTTGAGCTCATTCTGTAATGGAAAAGAAAGGACCTGCATTTGTGTGGCACTATTTTTGGATGGACTTACCTTGCGTTAAATTGATCTTTCTCTACACAATAGCTATTGCTGTAACACTACATTCTAGTGTCTCTTATTTCCTTCTGTATGAACGGTATGTTTTGTCTATATAGCACGCAAGAAACAATATTTTTCACTGTATGTTGATTCATGTGACAATAAATCAAATCAAAAAAATGATAGAAAGGCTTGAGGCCACAGAACAGCTTGGAAAAAGTGGTTGAGAAATTTTAAAATTGAGGCAATACTGGAGCAGTAGTGAATTTAGTCAGTGAGCATGAGTGTGGTGAGCAAAGAAGACTTGATATAAATGCAGGCTGCAGAGCTTTGGATGAACTATGGGTTGAAAGAAGAGAGCTTAAACAGTAGAATATTGGACCAAATCAAAGTTAGAGGGATCAAACAAATAGTTGAGTTTTAGCAACAGATGAGCTGGGACAGGGATGGAATCGATCGACGTTACAGAGCTGGAAGTGGGCAGTATTTGTTTGAGAAATGGCATTTTATCTTTAACATGCTTCCCAGGTAATGATCAAATCGCATTATTGGCATTGCTGTTTCTCTTCCCTTTCCCCATACCACATTTGCGTCTTGTTCTCCTAAATTAACAACTCTATTACTGACATAGTTTCACAGAATTAGTTTGGTTTTGATAATTTACCCATATGTGCATCCTTTGTGTGAAACCAGACAATATGATTGGCCAGTTGATCATTGTGGGCATCACAACTGAACCAGGTCTTGCTCATCAGTAGAATTCATGCATATTAAGACTTTCAGCAAGCTAGAGATCAGAAGCATAAACTCTAAATAGTAATTGAACTCAAAGTCAAGGGTAACTGAAGCCAGTTGTACTCCTGCCTGAGAACAGCTAAATCAGAAAAGATGGTGAGATTGAACTTGGTTCCTTTTATTTTGTAGTATTTTTATGATGGACGTGAGGTGCTGTTATGAACTGATGCTGAGATAGTTCTAGACAACATTTCAAGATAAAGTCATTGCAGAAAGCTTGTGAATTTCACTGTTTTTGATTTCTTTTGATTTTTCATCCTCAGACCATTGAACTCAGTAATGCGTCCACAAATGTCTCAATAGCTCAAATGTCACGTGCACAAAACAATTTTTTTAATTGAGCAACAAATAAAGCCTAATGTTCAGTCTGGTTATAGATCAAAATCTATAAATCCTTAAGCAATATTCTCTAAGTAGGAGCATTACCACAAGAACAGCATTTTGTGGAGAAAATCAGGGTAACCGTGATGATCAAAAAATTGCAATATTGCTGGTGTACCTTGCAGCCTGAGAACAATTTAACGTTTTTTTCTTATTTCAGAAGATTTCTAATAGGAATACTTATGGCAGCTGAGATGTTATCCATTTGATTTTAATATGAATATATGAATTAGGAACAGGAAGAATAAGTCTTTTAAACCTGCTCCGCCATTCACTCTTGGCTGATCTGATTCTGGCCTCAACTTCACATTCTGCCTACCCCTAAAAAATTCTGGGCATTGTGGTCACCAGGTTATCTAAAAATCACAGTGAAAATAAGGGAGTGCTTCCATTTATGCATTGTCGAATCACTTTGCATCAGTAGTTTTGCTTTTGAGAGCAGCAATGTTATGAAGGCAAACTGGGTAGTGACACTTAATAGCAACATCCCAGAGATAGCAGTGGGATAGTGAGCACTCTTTTTTCGTTGATATTGGTTAAGTGCAGAATATTGATGAAGATAGTGGAAGAACTCTCTCCTCTTTGAAAAGCATCCATTGAGACCAAGACCTGTGCCAGGTTTGTCCCATCAGATTTAAATGGGGTAATAGTAGAGCACTATACTTGATTGCAGTGACTCTGGCTGAGGGAAAATAATAGTAATTGGTGTTCTTGCAGCAGTTAACAAACAGCAAAACTGTCTTGTATCCCACATATGGCAGAATCTGAATATTGTAATTGGACTTATTAACCATCTCGAACCCATCGAACTGGAGTGAAAACAAGTCATCCTTGTTCTGAAGGAGTTGCCAAAGAAAGAAAGAGACAGACTGGATAAATGAATCTTGAGAATGCAAGTGAGAGAGAATGGGATTAAACTTATATTTCATGTGTTCTGCACTTCCACAACTTACTTCTCTCATTGTAAGGCTCACGTGAATGAAAATCACTTAAGATACTGTAGGGTAATTACAAATCCTGGAACTGTATTCCAATGACGGAATGAAATCTACAAGAGGGGAGCTTCAGTTAAAAATTGGATGAATAAAAATAAAATGCACTGATTATCTCTGCAAGACGAAGAGTTAATTAGAACTTATATCTGGCATCACTCATTCTCTTGGCTCACAAATGATTGCTGACACGATGATAAATCGTTGTCTTTAAAAATAATAAGAAACTGCAAAATAAAATTCCTGTCGGAATTGTATTACTAAAGAAATAATATGAACTTAATTAGATCAATTAGATTATTTCTTTGATAGTGATTCAACTTCTCGAAACTATATACAGTTAACTAGCTTGATCAGTTTTAACTAAGTACATGAATGCTAAACGAATGCACATTTTCTATTATTCAGTGGATGCCATTTCTCACCATGAAAACATCATTCACTGGCATAAATCCCACACCATATCTTTTAGATAGGAGAGAGAATGACTCTGTAATAAATTATATGAAGCCTGGCTAATAATGTAACAAATCATATTGCAGAACATTTAGAAGATAATATTACATTTATTTTTGGTGGACAGTGCATATTTTAAGAAAGGAGTAATTGATATATGGACATACTCAATTTGTGGGTACATTCAAATCCATCCCAGGACTTGTATAAAATTATATTGACAACATTCTTCAATACCATTTGTCAATTTTGACCAAGGGTCAAGTAGAATGTAACACATTGTGAGGATTGCACTAAGTTTACGCAATGTACAAAAATAACCAGCTGAGACTTATGCCGTAGAGAAAGATAGAAAAATCTTCATTTGAATAGTACAGTACGAGTTTTGAAATTTTTGTAGTACATCATAATCAATGTTTCAAAGGTTCTCATAATTAATTTTTTTAGTACATTGTAGTCATTGTTGCCAAATTCAGGGACATTTTGTATCTGCAGAATTCACCATCAGCAGTTATGGGAATGATTGGTTAACCAGTTAACTTGTTCTTCATTGCATTGGTTGAGGAAGTAATGTCAGTGTAATGAGGGAACTCTCTGCCATTTACATTATTGATAGAATCTTTCACATAAGAGAGAGGACATTGATTTAATATCTTTTCTGAAGATTGGAACTTCCCAATAATACAATGAGTAATCCATTAGTTTTTTTTTAAATTAGCAAATACAAATTCCAAAAGCCAAGTGATAGTTTCCTCCTTTGCTGAGTTTAAGTTTATTAATCCGCCACTTAGTCTAGAGCAGGGACAATGTGCATCAGTGAACTGTGTTGAAAGACTTAGTGTCATTGCTCACAGTTTAAAACTTTCATTCAATCTCCAATATTTTGAAATCAGAGCTATCACTAATTCATTGAACTATTCAATGAATTAAAAGAAAAGCTTTTTCCAGATGTTGATTTTTGATGAGACTAAAGTGAAAGAATGATTGTGCAGCTTAGATCAGATGTTACACACTTCGAAGCACCTAAGTGGTTGTTTTTTATCCAGCTCATCTCATGGAACAGAGAGTTTGTCTGTGACTGGTTCACTGGTGCTCAAGACTGATGGATTATTGGTACTGAAGAATTATGGGATATGGTAGCGGGAACATAGAAACAAGAGTCGGCCATTTAGCCCCTGTAGTCTACTCTGCCATTCACTCGGATCATGGAAGGTCTGCAAACTCAATATCACTTAATTTCTTTGGAAGACAATCTTTCAATCTGAGATTTTAAAAATTACAATTGACCTGGCACCAATTACCACTTGTGGAGAAGAGTTCTGAACTTTGGCTATCCATTATGTGTAGAAGAGTTTCCTGATTAGTGAGAGAAGGTAAAGTTGAAGTAGCAGATTAGCCATGATTGTAATGAATAGTAGAGTAGTTGCAAAGGACAGAATATCAAGTTCCCCTTTCTCACCTGACAAATAATAATTGGCATAGACTCTATGCTCAGAAAGATCATTGCACAGATTATCAGACATTAGAGAAAGAGTACCTCTCAATGCCAGGTATGCATTTCAACTCTGGACTTGCTTCTTTCTGAACACTGATAGCTTTGACTAATGGTATTCCAGTCCTGTGGATTTTGTCATTTTATCCTTTGTGTCTGAAGGTCACAATTTTGTGACTGAAGTGAAACAATGCCCCAAACTCTGCTGGCATCATTTGCACAAAGATCTTCCATGAGGAGAAAAGTGCTGCCCATTTCTGCCTACTTTCCAATTGGTGCTCCGGTTTCCTCCCATGTCCCAAAAATGTGCTCTTAGGCTAATTGGCAAAACAAATTCTCCCTAAATTGTCTCAAATTTGGTTTTTAATCCATAGATCTATAAACATAGACAGGGATCATGGGTAGAGGTGGGAACATTGGGATGGCGGCATGGACTCGTTGGGCCGAAGGGTCTGTTTCCTGTGCTGTTTTGTTCTTTGTTCTTTGTTCATTGTTTGTGTCTTTCAACAGTGGGTTTATACTGAGGCTGCAGTGTGGAGATTGGCTACGTGGATGCTCTGGCCTGTCCTGAACTGTTTAACAAAGCCAATCTCGCTGTGAGAGTTCAGAGTTCACTGAGAAACCCTCAGTTCTATACTAGAATCTTCATTGTTAGAGTCAGCCAATCAGTGCATATGCACTGTCAGTATTCAGCACTACCATCATCAACGATTTGACTTTTATTCTGTTAAAAGCTGATAATTGGTTTTTGAACTCAGGGCTGACTGAAAAACTGTATTTTTCCACCAGGATTGAAGGTGGATAACTAACTAGTAAGGATCAGTAAGACGGTGCAACTGCAAGTTTGAAACCAATCAGTGATTCTGTGCAAACTTGAAATGGAAACATTTTAAAACCAGGTGTAGAATCATAGAATCCTATAGTGCAGAAGGAGGCCATTCTACCCATCAAGTCAGCACCGACCGCAATCACAACTGGGCCCTATCCCCATAACTCATGCACTTGCCCTGTTTGTCCCCCCTGACACTAAAAGTCAATTTAGTAATGCAAATCCACCTAACCTGCACATCTTTGCACTGTGGAAGGAAACTGAAGCACCCAGAGGAAATCCACACAGACATGGGGAGAATGTGTAAACTCCATATAGACTGACCCAAGCCAGGAATTGAACCAGGATCTCTAGCCCTGTGAGGCAGCAGTGCTAACCACTGTGCCGCCCACGTGTCGTTACAGGGAAAATTTAGTGAGCATTTCGTTATATGCAGTGAAGTTGCATATCATTAATAAGGAGCTGGAATACACAACTTATAAATAAGAACATAAGAAACAAGAGTGGGAAATCATTCCTTTCTGCCTGCCCTGCTATTTCATTAAGATGATGGCTGATTTTCTACCTCAACTTCATCTTTCTGCACTATCCCTCCAGCTCTATTCTCTTAGTATCTGAGTATCTGTTGACTTCTGTAATGCTCTAACAGTGTAAAGGGATGTGAGTTTTAAACAAAAAGATGTAATTTGCATATATAGATTCAAAGTAACACACAAAAGATTTATTGAAAGAGATGTTCTCTACACATAGCAGAAAATGAAACTAAGGCAGAAGTGGTCAAAGCAGTGACCACTACATTGTGGTCACTGTAGGCACCACAGTGACATTATCAAATCACGTGATCAGCTCTTAAAGCAGTCATGCCACTACTCAAATATATAATATCCCTGGTCCTTTACTTCTGTGGTCGTCACACCAAGTTACGACGGTGCTATACATAGGTTCAGTAACACTCTAGACACAGTATTATGCACCATTAATCATTACACAGTCAATAAGAAAGTTGATCAGGAGAATGTTTATTTCTCATTGGATGTATGCTGTGATGCCAGCAAACATTTAAGAAAGGTTTTTTTTAAAAAACATGATTTCTGCAGCTTGCAGGTTCAGTGATATCATTGTTACCGGCTTAGCCACTAGATGTCCTTTTATTGCTACTTCAATGAGTTTGATTTTGGGTGTTTTTTTGACTCCTGATTGTTAGGAGAGGAAAGGAAAACTGGTTTGCAGGTCAGATGACAAGAAGGTTTTTTTATTTTCAGTACTGAGCTGCAGGTTTGAGTTTTAGTTTAGAAGGTTGTGCCACTGAAAGCAGTGCCTCTTTTCTCACCCTGGTTTTGGGAAATTCTGCTATTCAGCTGAAAACCTTCCTGGAATAGAAAATCTGTTGGGAGCTAGATCAAGACTGTCTCTGGTACTTTGGGAAGCTGTCTTGTCTTCAGAGTCTCAAAAGCATTGGACTGCAGAATTCAACTGAAGTCTTCAATCAAGTGAGCTTTAATCTGTGCGGTGTAGACCTTTGAAATAGGTATTTTGTTGCCCATGGGTTTTGTTTTAATTGGAACACATTAGAGATATTCATTAAGGGTTATACATTATAGAGGTTGTTTTGTTTCTTATTTGTAATTTATATAAGTTCTTGCTAATTTTCTTACTATACATGTTGATTATATTCTTAAATAAACTTTGTTTGATAAAAGCTCCTTGGTGGGTCACTTGAATCATACCTGAATGAAACATCACATGTATCATAACCAAATTCAAAATTGCAAAACTTATGGTTCAGGTGGGCTTCATAACACACTTTGGAGCTTCTGACGCATAACAATTGTGAGCTCTTGTGGGATTAAAATCTATATTTCTTAATTGATTTGGGATTATTGAACCCAAAGACATGGGTGGTGAACATATTGGTGTTTTCTTTTTGTGTGTTGTTTAAATAGATGTTCCTATTGTGCCTTGTGGAATAATAGCTCTTTCAGAGACTAAGTTGTTCCTGGAGGTGGAGAAAGTCATACAAGGTACCTGATAAAAGATGACTAAAACATTGCAGTTGATTGCCTGACAATGCACGGATGGGAGAGCTAGTTGTGGTGATAGCTAAGCATTTAAAATTGCTAGAAACAAAGAATCATTGGAGATGGCAAAAATTCAATTGCAGATGAAACAGCTTAAACATGAAAAAGAATTAAAGCAGCTTGAATTTAAAATGAAGGAAAGAGAGAGGGTAGCAGAAGAAAAAGATTGAAACTGATTGAATTGCAGATGATAGAAAAAGAAAAAGAGAGAAAAATTGAACGTCAGAAACTGACAATCAAAAGCGAATGCCAGTGAAAATGGGTGGAAGTACATGCTGAGTATAGTCCTGAGGAGGAGCAAAACTTCATAGGGATATATTTAACTAAGTCCGAACGTTGCCGAAGTTTGATGAGAAGGATATAGAAGCTTTTTTCATTTCATTTGAGAAAGTGACTAAACAAATGAAATGGCCACAGTCCATGTGAGTACAACCGATCCTAACAAAGTTGGGAGGTAGAACTCGTGAAGTGTTTGCATCACTGTCAGACGAGGCATCTGGGAAGTATGAGGGGGTGAAAAAATCCATCTTAGGTGCGTATGAATTAGTATCAGAAGCTTTTAGACAACAATTTAGAAATCGAAGGAAAGAAC
This sequence comes from Sphyrna mokarran, assembly GCA_024679065.1. NCBI lineage: Eukaryota > Metazoa > Chordata > Chondrichthyes > Carcharhiniformes > Carcharhinidae > Sphyrna > Sphyrna mokarran. Next base: position 82,552,967 of record JAGIQG010000008.1, read on the forward strand.
CTGGTTAAATGTATATAGAATTTGAAAGGATCAAACAGAGTACTTTTGATAGGTAATTAAGGGCTTTGAAAATAAACTGGATGTATGAAGCTCTTTGAGAAATTATTATTTTGGAAGAGTTTAAAAATTCACTTCCTGATGTAGTAAGAACTCGTGGAAGAGCAGAGAATGAAAACTGAGTTAAGTAGCAGAAATGCAGATGATTCTGAATTATTTCATAGATTAAAGTTTGGTTTCTGACATCAGTTTCAGCCTGTGAGGGATAGGAACAGGGAAAAAGAGAAATTCTCAAGTGGTAAAGGTAAAGGACATCTTGTGGGAGATAAGAAAGACAGTGTACCCCAGTAAAAAAGGAAATGCAGGAGGGTGGAAGAGGAATGAAAAGTCTCAGATGTTTTCATTGTAATAAATTAGGCCATGTAAAGTTGCAATGTTGGTGGTTTAAGAAAAGCAATGGGAAGGCTGATGTGGTAAAACAGGATAATCCAGTGGGGTTTATTAAAGTAGTAAAGGAAAACCCATTTGAAGTGAAAGAAATGCAAAAAAAAAATGTACAGCTTGATCAGGAGTTGATTGGTAAGAAGGTGCCAGATCTCTATAAAGAATTTACTTGTGTGGGTAAAGTTTACTCGTGTACTCGGGAGGAATAGGTAAAGAAGTTAAAATTCTAAGAGATATGGGAAGCAAGTCAATCTTTGATGGTAAGAGAATGAGGAATTATGTAATTTGGGAGTGAGAAAAGATAGTAATTTATGGAATTCAGGTGAGAAGAATTGTATTCATTATATAAGGTGAGGTTGGAGAATCCAATGGAGAGTGGTGAAGTGGTAATAGGAATAATAGAGAAATTATCCTGTCCAGGAATGCAGTTTATCTTGAGTAACAATATAGCTGGATCACAAGTGGGAATAATGCTTACAGTGGGGAATCAAACAACTGAGTTGTTGAAGCACACGTATCCTGGGATTTTTCCTGATTTGTAGTAACAAGGTCACAAAATCACAGGTTAAGACAAGAGGAGAAATCAAAGAATGAAGATGAGAAAGTTGAAGCTCAATTACCAGAAATTATTTTTGATCAGATGGTTGGAAAAGAACAAGAATAAGTGGAGGATGAGATGGATATTTTTAGTTCGAGAAAGTTGGCAGAGTTACAACAGAAAGATATAGAAATCAAGCAGTTGTATCAGAAAGCAAACGCGTAAGAGGAATCTGAGTGTAAACCAGAAAGTTATTATCTTAAAAATGAAGTCTTAATGAAGAAATGGAGACCATTACGTATTCAGATGAATGAAAAGTGGACAGAAGATCATTAAGTGTTATTGTCTCTAGAGTACAGAAAAGAGGTGTTGTGAGTAGCACATAAGGTACCAGTAGGTAGTCATTTGGGAGTCAGGAAAACTGAAGCTAATATACAAAAATGTTTTAGAACATAGAACATTAAAGCGCAGTACTGCCTCTTCGACCCTTGATGTTGCGCCGACCTGTGAAACCAATCTAAAGCCCATCTAACCTACACTATTTCAATATCATCCATGTGTTTATCCAGTGACCATTTAAATACCCTTAATGTTGGCAAATCTACTACTGTTGCAGGCAGGACATTCCACGCTGTTACTACTCTCTGACTAAAGAACCTATCTTTGACATCTGTCCCATATCTATCACACCTCAATTTAAAGCTATGTCTCTCATGCTCTCCATCTCCATCTGAGGAAAAAGGTTTACACTGTCCACTCTATTAAATTCTCTGATCATCATATATACCCCTATTAAGTCACCTCTTAATCTTCTTCTCTCTAACGAAAACAACCTCAAGTCCTTCAGCCTTTCCTCATAAGACTTTCCCATCATATCAGGCAACATTCGGATAAATCTCCTCTGCACCCTTTCCAATGCTTCTACATCCTTATAATGCAGTGATCAGGACTTTATGCAATACTCCAAATGCAGCCACATCAGAGTATTGTAAAGCTGCAACATGACCTTTTGGCTCCTAAACTCAATCCCTCTACCAATAAAAGCTAACACATCATATGCCTTCTTAATAACCCTATGAACCTGGGTGCCAACTTTCAGTGATCTATGCACATGGACCCCGAGATCTCTCTGCTCAAGTAACTTACCATTAGCTCAGTACTCTCTATTCTTGTTACTCCTTCCAAATTGAATCACTTTCACACTTTTCTGCATTAAACTCCATTTACCACCTCTCAGTTCAGCTCTACAGCTTATCTATGTCCCTCTGTAACCTGCAACATCCTTCTGCACTGTCCGCAACTCCCCCAACTTTAGTGTCATCAGCAAATTTGCTAACCCATTATTCTAAGCTCTCATCCAGTTCATTTATAAAAATGATAAACAGCAGTGGCCCCAAAACAAATCCTTGCTATACACCACTGGTAACTGAACTCCAGGACGAACATTTCCCATCAACCACCATCTTCTGTCTTCATGCAGCTAACTAATTTCTGATCCAAATCGCTAAATCACTCTCAATCCCATGTCTCTGAATCTTCTGCAATAGCTTATTACTCTGTATCTTCTGCAATAGTTTTTATTGTTCTGGACTGCATAAAGATGTGGTTAAGTTTTGTCAGTCATGTCACACATGTTAACTAATAGGAAAACCTCAAGCAATGATCAAATCAGACCCCTAATACCCATTCCAGCATTTGAGGAACCGTTTGCAAGAGTCTTAATTGATTGTATGGGACCCCTGTCTGAAACAAAAAGTGGAAATAAATATATTTTGGCTATAATGAATGTGTTTACTGGGTTTCCAGAGGCCATTCTATTGTGCAATATTACAGCTAAAATGATTGTAGAGGAGTTAATTCAATTTTTTACTAGATGTGGACTATCCACAGAACTACAATCAGATCCAGTGTCAAATTTTATATCAAAGTTTTGAAAGAAGTTATGGATAATTTAGGAATAAAACAATTCAAGTCAACTGCATGCCATCCAGAATTGCAGGGGGCGTTGGAGCAGTGGCATCAAACTTTAAAGTCAATGTTGAGAACTTACTGTATCTACAGAATTAGGATAAAGGAATTCCATTTGTACTCTTTGCAATTAGTGATGCACCTAATGAGTCAACAAATTCAGTCCATTTGAATTGATTTTGGGTGTGAGTTAAGAGGATAATTGAAATTGATTAAGGAGTAATTGGTGAGTGAGTGTTCTGAGACAATATTATTGGACTTGGTGTCAAATTTTAGGACAAGGTTGAATAGAGCAGGTGAATTGGTTAGACAGTATTTAAAAACAGCACAACATGATGAGACAAGAAGCAGATAATCAAAAATCATAGTTTTGCTAGTGGGGATAATGCCTTAGTACTGCTATCAATGGTAGATGAACGTTTAAAAGCAACATTTAGTGGGTCTTATCAAATTGAAAGGAAATTGTGTGAGGTGAATTATTTTGTAAGAATGCCAGATAGAAGGAAAACTCAGAGCATGTCATGTGAATATGCTTAAAAGGTATTTTGACAGGGAAGGAAATCTGGAGGTTTTAATGATTATAACTGAGTGAAAAACCAAATCCAGATGGCTCTGAATTTGACACTACTTAAATTATATTAGATAACAAGGACATTATTAAAAATTGGGATAAATTACTGAGTTACCTTTGAGAGGAAAATCAGACTAACCTGAAAAAGTTGTTATAATCACATGGCGAATAAGTTGGGAGTGTGATACTTGCAGAAAGTGCTGTTCCAATTAAATAACATCTTGGAAACATATCCTTTTCAAGTTGGCGCAGGTTCAGATAGAAAAGCTGGTGCTTACTCAATTTGAGATGCAGCAGTCAAAACTCTGGATCAATCACACAAAAGTGGAGGTGGAGGAGGAACAATTAATGGTTACTAATGGGAACAAAGAAGGTGAACATGTGTGGAGAGAGATACAAGTCAAGTTGACTGTTTTGGAACATGTTCCTAAATTGTTCAAATTACCTGAATGTACATTGCAGGACTGTCAAAACCAGCAGATCATCTAAGCAAAGGAAAGTTTGGATACATCAACAATCATGTGTGACCTCAAAAAGGAGTTTGAGGAGTGGAAGTATTATACTAATACTATATATACTATTATACTATACTATATACTGTATATACTATACTATATACTGTATATACTATACTATATACTGTATTATACTATACTAATAGTGACTTGGACAAGTTGCAGAGCTGGGCTGAGAGGTGGCAAATGGAGTTTAATGTGGAAAAGTGTGAGGTAATGCACTTTGGCAGGAACAATAAATGTGTAGAGTATAGGGCTAATGGTAGGGCTCTTAATAGTGTTGAGGAACAGAAGGATCTTGGTGTATGTGTCAATAGATCCCTGAAAGTAGGCAGTCAAGTGGATAAAGTTGTTAAGAAGGCATATGGAGTCTTAGCTTTTATTGGTAGGGGGATTGAATTTAGGAGCCGCAGCATCATGTTGCAACTGTACAAAACTCTAGTGCGGCCGCACTTGGAGTATTGTGTGCAGTTCTGGTCGCCACATTATAAGAAAGATGTGGAGGCATTGGAGAGGGTACAGAGGAGGTTTACCAGGATGTTGCCTGGTATGGAGGGCAGGTCCTATGAGGAGAGGTTGAAGGATTTGAGGTTGTTTTCGTTAGAAAGGAGGCGGCTAAGAGGGGATCTTATTGAAGCATATAAGATGATTAGAGGTTTAGATAGGGTGGACAGTGATAGCCTTTTTCCTAGGATGGAGAAAGCTAGCACGAGGGGACACAGCTTTAAATTAAGGGGTATGAGTTATAGGACGGATATCAGAGGTAGGTTCTTTACTCAAAGAGTGATAGGGAGTGGAATGCCCTGCCTGCAGCTGTTGTAGATGCGCCAAGTTTGGTGGCGTTTAAGAGGTTAGTTGATAAGTATATGGAAGAGAAGGGAATAGTTTAGTTTGGAGGGGCATTGCTTTTTATTTTGGTCGGCACAACATCGAAGGCCGAAGGGCCTGTTCTGTGCTGTATTGTTCTATGTTCTATGTTCTATAATGTGGATCAAAGGAAAATATAACAACATGAGATCAGGTTGTTTGATAAATTGTACCATCGTCTAAAATGAACTGTTGACATAATGATTCTGTACAATGTGAAAAGATGGGGATGCCTAGTGAAATCATGCTGTACACAGCTACTGTTTGAATACCTTATAGTGATTTTCACAGCAGCGTAACTGCTATAGTGATTTGTGAGACCATGGTCAAAATGGGTTCTGACAGCAAGGAAGACAATCTGCTATGTTTCTTTGCCAGTGTGCAGAAATTGATGCTGCAAATCCAGAGCAAACAAAGGAATTGAATTGCTTGCTAAAGGAAGAGCTAAGGCCAATGAACAATGAAATAGAGATAAAATGACCTTTCTGAATGGCCCTGACTACAGACATGTAAAGTTATCCTACCTCATTCTGTGAGGACATTACCAGAGCTAACATTGCAATAACAAACTGAGTTTGGATTTTGAATCAAAGCAGGATTAAGTCCTGAAGGAGAGTTCTGGAGATGAAGCAGTTTGTCATAAATGTGATAAGAGAAGAAGGCGTGTTTGATGGTGGAAGACAAGGACTGAAATGGACTATATTACTATTATGTTTGCAACTTTAATTTTGTAAAATACATGTATATTTATTATAGAGTACTAGTACTGGGAAAATTAAAGGATTTGAACAATGAAATCATCTTTGAATGGTGATGGTTTTTTTAGGGGGGAGGTGTGATGTTAGTGTACCTTCATGAAAGGTTTTTTTAAATTGTGATTTCTGTAGCTCACACCTTGAGTGATGTCATTGCTGCTGGCTTGGCTACCAGATGTTCTTTTATTGCTACTTCATTGGATTTGTTTATTTTTACTTCGGTTTTCTTTTATGACTCTGCTTTGTTAGGAAAAGAAAGATAAACTGATTGTCAGGTCAAGTGACAAGAAGATTTTTTTATTTTCAGTTCTGAGCTACAGGTTTGAATTCTACTTAAAAACATAAGAATGTAAGAAATAGAATCAGGAGTAGCCCCTTGAGCCTACTCCACCACCTAATAAGATCATGGCTCATCTCCGGTTTCAACCTGGTGAACCTCCTCTGTACTCCCTCCAAAGCCAATATATCCTTTTGCAAATAAAAGGACCAGAATAGTACGCTAGGTATGGCCTCACCAGTACCCTGTACAATTGCAGCAAGACCTCCCTGCTTTTATACTCCAACCTCCTTGCAATAAAGGCCAACGTTCCATTTGCCTTCTTGATCATCTGCTGCACCTGCAAACTGAATTTTTGCAATTCATGCACAAGGACCCCCAGGTCCCTCTGCACAGTAGCATGTTGTAATTTTTCACTGTTTAAATAATAGTCCATTTTACTATTATTCCTTCCAAAGTGGATAACCTCACACTTGCCAACATTATTCTCCATCTGCCAGATCCTCGCAACTCACTTAGCCTAATCAAATCTTTCTGCAGACTTTCTGCGTCCTCCATGTAATTCGTTTTCCCCACTCATCTTTGTGTCATCCGCAAACTTTATTATCCTGCACTCAATTCCCTCCTCCAGATTGTCTATGTAAATGGTAAACAGTTGAGGCCTCGCACCAATCCCTGCAGCACATCACTAGTCACCAACTGCTAACTGGAGAAGCACCCATTTATTCTAACTCTCTGCTTCCTGTTAGATAGCCAATCCTCAATCCATGCTAACACTTTACCTCCAACTCCGTGTACCTTAATCTTTCGCAGCAACCTTTTGTGAAGCACCTTATCGAACATGTTCTGGAAATCTAAAAACACCACATCCACCGGTTCTCCTCTGTCAACTGCACTCATTGTATCTTCATAAAAATCCAGTAAATTTGTCAAACACAACTTTCCCTTCATGAATCCGTGCTGCGTCGTCTTGATTGACGACGGCGTCCAATCAGGTGTCCAGGTGTCCTGCTATTTCTTCTTTAATGATGGATTCCAGCATTTTCCCAACTACGGTTGTTAAGTTTTCCCAATTTCTAGTTCCCCATTAGTTTTGGCCACTCTGTACGCATTGGTTTTTAACTTAATATTTCCTTTATTTCCTTAGTTATCCACGGCTGGTTATCCCTTTTCTTACATTCCTTCTTTATCACCGGAATATATTTTTGCTGAATATTGAGGAAAAATCCTTAAAAATCCTCCACTGTTCCTCAGCTGTCCTACCAATTAGTCTGCAGTCCCAAAGTACATTAACCAATTCCGCCCTCATCCTATCGTACTTCCTTCTGTTAAAGCAGAGGACAGTGGTTTGGGACCCTACTTTCTTACCCTCTACCTGGATTAGAAATTCAACCATGATATGATCACTCATTCCAAGAGGATGTCTCACAAGAAGATTTTTAATTTTACTTGTCTCGTTACTCAGGATCAGATCCAAAATAACTCGTTCCCTTGTAGGTTCTGTAACATACTCTCGAGGAAACTATCATGACAGCTTTCTAAGAACTCTTCATCAGGTCCACCGCATCAGAATTGAGCCAACCAATCAATATGCAGATTAAAGAAAGTAGACATCAGACTGAAAGCAGTGTCTCCCCTCTCTTCCTGGTTTTGGGAAATTCTGCCGTTCAACTAAAAGCCTTTCTGGAGTAGAAAGTCTGTGGCTTGGGGATGACCAAGAGCCTGTCTGATACTTTGGGAAGCTGTCTTGTCTTCAGACTGTTCTGAGTCTCAAGAGCACTAAACTACAAAATTCAACAAATGGCTTCGATCCCAGTATCAAGTGAGCATTAATCTGTGCTGTGTTAAACCCGTGAAGAGTTTGTTATTGTCAGTGGGTTTTGGTTTTAATTGGAAAACATTAGAGATATTTATTAAGGATTAAACTGTTTCATAGTGGTTTTGTTTCTTGGTTTTGTTTCTTGTTTGTAATTGATTAAAGTTCTTGCTAATTTTCTTACTATACATGTTGATTATATTCTTAAATAAATTTTATTAGATAAAAGCTCCTTAGTGGTCACTTGAATCATCCCCAAAATGAAACACTGCATTTTTATCCTAGCTAAATTTAAGACGCAAGACTTACGGTTCAGGCGGGCTTCATAAAACACTTTGGAGTTTCAAATCTGAATCATAGCAATGTGACGTTCTAAAATTTGGCTGTCTTTGATCCTGAAAGCATGATTTGGAAAGTCACTAGATACTTCATCTCTTGGAATTAATTTTGCATCATTCGCACATGGCAAGTAGCATAGACTCAATCATCAGGCAACTCAGATTCATCTAAGTCTTCCATGTCAGTATTCACAACACTAAGGACTAAAAAAAGTTGATACTTCTCGATATGATTCTGAGAAATCATTTTGAGATGATAATGATTGGTGAAATTTGGGTAGACATATGAGTTGTGTTTCTGTAAGATGCCAAAAAGCTATTCATACGACCTGATAACAAGCCTTGCTTACTTGAAGCTTTCCTTTGAAGAATGTTTCAAGGATTGTATGAATTTTTCAGATAATCCATTGGTTGCTGGATGATAATGTTTCGATTTTGTATGCTGATTATCATTTACTTTGAGATAATCCTCAAACGCTTGCTGTAGACCATGAATGCTAACAAAGGAATTGAATTGCTTGCTAAAGGAAGAGCTAAGGCCAATGAACAATGAAATAGAGATAAAATGACCTTTCTTAATGGCCCTGACTACAGACATGTAAAATTATCCTGCTGATCCTGCCTCATTCTGTTCCAGTTTACCATATTTTGCAAAAATGTTGTCAAGTTTTTCAATGGTTTGTTCAGATGTAATGGATCACATGATAACTTCCGACCACTTTGAGTATGCATCAATTTTGATTGAGAACACATAATCCCCAAATGGACCAGTAAAATCTACACGCAGTTGTTGTATGGCATTTCTACTATTCCCAAGGGTGTGAATGATACGTCTTTTGTATGTGTGCACAGGATTAACACAGTCCCACTTTTTCTTCAATTTGAACATCCAGACCCTGTCACCAAAAATAATGTGAAGATGCTGTCATTGGACTGGGATAAACACAGTAAGAAGTCTCACAACACCAGGTTAAAGTCCAACAGGTTTATTTGGTAGTAAAAGCCACTAGCTTTCGGAGCGCTGATCTTTCATCAGGTAAATAGAAATTCTGTTCACAAACAGGGCATATAAGGTCGCAAACTCATTTTGCAAAATATTGATTAGAATACGAGTCTTTACAGGTAATCAAGTCTTAAAGTTACAGACAGTGTGAGTAGAGAGAGCATTAAGCACGCTTTGAAGAGATGTATATTGTTAGTAAGATTTTGCAAGCCCAGGCAAGTCATGGGGGATACAGATAGTGTGACATGAACGCAAGATCTCGAGGCCATCCTTGTGTGTGCGGAACTTGGCGATCAGTTTCTGCTCAGCAACTCTGCGTCATCATGTAACATGAAGGTCACCTTGGAAAAAGCTTACCCGAAGATCAGAGGCTGAATGCCCACGATGGCTGAAATGTTCCACAACAGGAAGAGATTACTCTTGCCTGGTGATTATTGAGCAGTGTTCGTTTGTTCGTTGATGTAGCGTCTGCATGGTCTCCCCAATGTATCATGCTTCTGGACGTCCTTTCCCGCAGTGTATCAAGTAGACAACGTTAGCCAAGTTGCAAGAGAATGTACCGTGTACCTGCTGGATAGTGTTCTCACGTGAGATGTTGGCATTTGTGTCGATGATCCAGCACGTCTTGCAGAAGCTGCTGTGGCAAGGTTGTGTGGTGTCGTGGTCACTGTTCTCCTGAAGGCTGGGTAGTTTGCAGCGGATAATGATATGTTTGACTTTGTGTGGTCGTTTAAGGTAAGAAGTGGAGGTGTGGGGACATGTTGAAGGCTCCAAAGAAAATGTCTTAGCTTCTCTGCTCCAGGGAAGTACTGAACGGCAACCATGCCCTGTGTTTGTCTTCTGAGGAGGTTGGTGTGGTTTTTCGCTGTGGCGCATTGGAAATGTTGATTGACAAGTCAATTGCCAAATCTTGTTCTTATAAGGGCATCTTTCAGCATCTGGAGGTGTCTGTTGCGATCCTCCTCATCTGAGTAGACCCTGTGTATACGGAGGGCTTGTCCGTAGGGGATGGCTTCTTTAATGTGTTTAGGATTGAAGCTGGAGAAGTGGAGCATCGTGAGGTTATCTATGGGCTTGCGGTACAGTGAAATTCTGAGGTGATCATTGTATGTCCATCCAGTGGATATCTCGGCACTTTACAGCAGCATCCCCCATGATGATGGCATGTTGCAACTTCGCCAGTACTCAACGCTGACAACTGCCAGTTTCCAGAGGCAATTTTACAACTCATCTAATTCATCCTGGACCACAATTCTTCACCTTCAACAACCAGTTCTTCATTCAGACACACAAAACACCCATGAGGATCATATTCGTGTGCCAGTATACTAACATCTTCATGCACAGGTTCAAAAAGACTTCTTCATGGCACAGGACTTTCAACTGATGCTATACACTAGATAGATTAATGACATTTTCTTCCTTTAGACTCATGGTTAACAATCACTGAAACAACTATATAATAACATCAACACGCTCCGTCCCACCATCGTTCTCATCATTGACTACTCTCAGGAATCGGTTGCATTCTTGGACACATGCATCTCTATTAAGGATGGTCACCTCAGTACTTCACTGTACCTCAAGCCTATGGATATCCTCACGATGCTCCACACCTCCAGCTTCCATCCTAAACACTTTAAAGAAGTCATCCCCTACAAACAAGCCCTCTGTATACACAAGGTCTGCTCAGATGAGGGGCATCACAACAGATATCTCCAGACATTGAAAGGTGCCCTCATAAGAACAGGATATGGCAGTTGACTCATTGATCGGCAGTTCCGACGCACCACAGTGAAAAACCGCACCAACCTCTCAGAAGGCAAACACCAGAACTGCGAACAGAGTACCTTTCTTCATCTAGTACTTCCCCGGAGCAGAGAAGCTATGACATTTTCTTTGGAGACTTCAACATGTCATTGATGAAGACGAACATCTCGCCAAGGCCATCCCCTACCCTCACTTCTTGCTTTCAAACAACCACACAACCTCGAACTACCTTCAGGGAAATAGTGACCATGACACCACACAACCTGCCACAGCAATTTCTGCAAGGCGTACCAAATCATCAACACAGATGTTATCATCCACCAGCTACATGGTACATTCTCTTGCAACTTGGCCAATGTTGTCTACCTGATATGCTGCAGGAAAGGATGTCCCAAAGCATGGTATATTGGGGAGGCCATGCAGATGTACAACAATGGATGAATGAACATCAGTTGACAATTGCCAGGCAAGAATGTTCTCTTCCTGTTGGGGAACACTTCAGCGGCCATGGGCATTTGGCCTCTAATCTTCGGTAAGCATTCTCCGAGGCAGTCTTCACATCACACAACAACGCACAGCTGCTGAGCAGAAACAGATAGTCAAGTTCTGCACACATGAGGATGGTCTCAATCAGGATCTTGGGTTCATGTCACACTATCTGTAGCCCCCATGATTTGCCTGGGCTTGCAAAATCTCACTAACAGCCCTGTCTGGAGACAATATGCATCTCTTTGACCTGTGTTTTCACTGTCTCCACTCACATTGTCTGTACCATTAATACTTGATTACCTGTAAAGACTTGCATTCCAACCATTATTTTATAAATTGAGTTTGTGCCTTTATATGCCCTGTTTGTGAACAGAACTCCCGTTTACCTGATGAAGGAGCAGCGCTCCAAAAGCTAGTGGTTTTGCTACCAAATAAACCTGTTGGACTGTAACCTGGTGTTGTGAGACTCCTTACCAAAAATAATTACATGCTAATTCTTTGACCTGGACTTCATACTGTTGTCCAAGAATTCTTCCATGCAAACAAAGAGGAATAATCACCTGGATTCTCCACAATAGACACCGACATTGAATGGTCAACTCGAGTTTCCGTGATGGAGAACTTGATGTACATTCCTAACTTAGCTACAATTATTGAAGTCATTGCATAATTTATTATGTACTAAACAGTCATAGGACTGGAAAACAAATTGTGATAAAGCATACAAACTTGTCAAAGATGCTTTCCAGAAGTCTGAAGTATTGGTTCATTTCAATCCAAAGGGACAATTACTGCTTGCTTGTGGCACTTTATCTTGAAGTAGGGGTAGTTGTTTCACATATAATGCCTTGGGGAGAAGAATAATCAATAGCTTTTGCTTTGTGTCTGGTGCTGAATCTAACTATGCTCAACTAGAAAAAGCAGCATTGTGTATAATTTTTGGCATAAAAAGGTTTCATCATTATTTATATGGCTGTCATATCACATTATTGATTAACATTGATCCTTAATCTCTTCTTTTGGGCTGGATAAAGACATACCGCCATTAGCTGCTAGCCGATTGCCAAGATGGTCACAAATCAGGATGTGTACAATATGTTTCAGCTGTCAATCTTTTGAATACCATATCCATCAAGTTCTCCATCACAGAATCACTTCTGGCATATCCATGAACTTGAGAAGTAGTCATAGGTAAACGGTTTACTAGTGAGAAATAAGCATGAGCCAAAGAAGTTGGTAGCATCTGCTCAATAGGTAAAGGTAGACATGACAAAACAGCAGAATTAGCATGGCAATCTGATTGATAATGCTTTATATCATAGGATGTGCAGATTAAATCAGTGACCATCTTGGCAATCAGCTAGCAGCTAATGTCTTTATACAGCCCAAAAGTAGTGGGGTTAAGGGTCAATGTTAATCAATAATGTGAAATGACAGCCACATAAATAATGATGAAACCTTTTTATGCCAAAAATTATACACAATGCTGCTTTTTCTAGTTGAGCATAGTTAGATTTAGCACTAGACACAAAGCAAAAGCTATTGATTATTCTTCTCCCCAAGGCATTATATGTGAAACAACTACCCCTATTTCAAGGTAAAGTGCCACAAGCAAGCAGTAATTGTACCTTTGGATTGAAATGAACCAATACTTCAGACTTCTGGAAAGCATCTTTGACAAGCTTGTATGCTTTATCACAATTTTTTTTCTAGTCCTATGACTGTTTAGTACATAATAAATTATACAATGACTTTAATAATGTAGCTAAGTTAGGATTAAATTTGCCTTAATAATTTACTAATCCTAGAAAGGACCTTAATTTCATCTCATTTGTGGATGTGGTGCTTCTAAAATAGCCACCAACTTTTTAGGTGCATTATTTAGATTTTTATAATCAATAACCTAACCCAAATACTGTATGGATATCTGGAAAAGTCACCTTTGTTTCTTGACATGCACACCATGTGCTTGAAGACGTTCCAATGTTGCTTCTAAATTATTCAAGTGCCCCTGTTCACCAGACCTGTAATCAGAATATCTTCTAAGTAACAGTGTAGACCAGACAGACCACTCAAAATTTGATTCATCGATCTATTATAGATGCAATATTATGTGAAAAGGCAATCTTTTATAACAAAGAAGACCTTTTATGAATAACGACGGTAAACAATGATTGAGATTCAACAGCTACATTCATAGAACATAGAACATTGAACATTACAGCACAGAACAGGCCCTTCGGCCTACGATGTTGCACCGACCAATTATGAAAAAAGCAATGACCCTCCAAACTAAACCATTCCCTTCTCTTCCATAAACTTATCAACTAACCTCTTAAACGCCACCAAACTTGGCGCACCTACAACTGCCACAGGCAGGGCATTCCACTCCTAACCACCCTCTGGGTAAAGAAATTTATTATTCTTGCCAAAGTGCATTACCTCACACTTTTCCACATTAAACTCCATTTGCCACCTCTCAGCCCAGCTCTGCAACTTGTCCAAGTCTCTCTGCAAACTATAACACCCCTCTTCACTATCTACCACTCCACCGACTTTAGTGTCATCTGCAAATTTACTAATCCATCCTTCAATACCATCATCCAGATCATTTATAAAAATTACAAACAGCAGGGGCCCCAAAACAGACCCCTGAGGTACACCACTAGTAACCGAACTCCACGATGAATATCTCCCATCAACACCACCCTCTGTCTTCTATCTGCTAGCCAATTCCTAATCCAATTAGCTAAATCACCCTCAATCCCATACATCTGCATTTTCTACAGAAGCCTTCCATGGGCCACCTTATCAAACGCCTTACTAAAGTCCATATATACCACATCAACCGCCTTACCCCCATCCACCTCTTTGGTCACTTTTCAAAAAACTCAATAAGGTTAGTAAGGCACGACCTACCCTTCACAAAACCATGCTGACTATCCCCAATCAATTCATTTCTCTCTAAATAACTATAAATCCTATCCTAATAATTCTCTCCAATACTTTGCCCACAACAGAAGTAAGACTCACTGGCCTATAATTCCCTGGAAGGTCTCTCTTCCCCTTCTTGAACAATGGGACCACATTCGCTATCCTCCAGTCCTCCGGAACCACACCCGTAACCAACGACGACCTGAAGATCAGAGCCAGAGGCTCCGCAATCGCCTCTCTTGCCTCCCAGAGAATCCTAGGGTAAATCCCGTCCGGCCCAGGGGACTTATCCAACTTCAAACCCTCGAGAATATCTAGCACATCCTCCCTATCTACTTCAATACTTTCCAGTTTGCTACCCTGTACCTCAGTGTTCTCCATAACTACATTTACATCACCCTGCGTGAATACCGAAGAGAAATATTTATTCAGTACCTCTCCAATCTCTTCAGGCTCCACGCACAACTTCCCACTGCTGTCTATGACTGGCCCTAGTCTTGCCCTAACCAATCTTCTATTCTTAACATATCTAAAGAAAGCTTTAGGATTCTCCATCTGTAAATATGCTAATTAAAGATCAGTCTTACTGATTTCTGCCCATCTGATAATCCAGCAAACAAATCTTCAATTAAAGGAAACAGATATTGATCAGTATTATAATACTGGATTTATGGTTGTTTTAAAATCAGTACAAATACAAACTAACATCTGTTTTCATGCCAGGGCTGTCAAGTCACTCATTCTAACTGGCTCTTACACATCTGTGTTAACAAATCATACTAATTCTTCTTTGACCTTGAGACAAATTACATGTGACACTGCTCTTGTTTTGAGATTTTTGGGTTGACTGTGGACTTTATCTTGAGTTTCACTCAAATTCCCTTCATTGAACCAGGTATCTCATAAAAAACATTCTTGTTTTTATCCATAAGGTGTTGTAGGTCTGTTTTGACATTGACTAGTCTGTTAACAGTATTCCAGTTAAGTTTTAACTTCAATCATTATCTTCCACATTGAGCTGGTAAACTATCATGGACCAGTCAGAGATGCCACTCTGCTGCTTATCTACTGAGCTGTGCATTGACCGTGATGTAACTATTTATTGTCATTAAAATCATCTGATTTTAAAGGTGTTTCAGCTTTTGTTGGTATACAGTATTAGGAATTAACGATATAGCAATACCAGTACCAGCTTTCATCCTAATATGTTGTCCACTTAACTTTGGAATCACCAAGAATCTATGTGATTCACCCTGTATGATAAGATGTTCAGCTGGAGCTCTTCTTCACATTTCTGGACATTCTTCCTTCACAATCGTTATTCTTTTCTTCCATTTTGTAAATTCTTTACATAGAATTCTTTTCATAGACTTCTTGAAGTCGGTATTCACGAAGGAGATGGGCTTGTTGACAGCTCCTGTCTCTGAAGGAGCTGTGGATCAGTTGAGGGAAATATCCATACCAAGGGAGGAAGTGTTAGAGCTTCTAGGTAGCATTAAAACTGATAAATCTCCGGGGCCTGAGGGCATTTATCCCAGGCTGCTTAGGGAGGTGCGAAGTGAAATTGCTGGGCCTCTGACACAAATCTTTGTCTCTTCTTTGGACACAGGTGAGGCCCTAGAGGACTGGAAAATAGCTAATATTGTACCGTTGTTTAAAAAGGGTAGTAGGGATAAGCCTGGAAATTATAGGCCGGTGAGTTTGACATCAGTGGTAGGGAAGCTGTTGGAGGGGATTCTTAGAGATAGGATGTATAGGCATTTAGAGCGTTGCGATCTGATTAGGGATACGCAGCATGGCTTTGTTAAGGGGAGATCACGCCATACAAATCTGGTAAAATTTTTTGAGGAGGTGACGAAAACGGTTGCCGAAGGGTGAGCCGTTGATGTCGTCTATATGGATTTCAGTAAGGCATTTGACAAAGTCCCTCATGGGAGGTTAGTTGAGAAAGTCAAGGCTCATGGGATACAAGGACAGGTAGTAGATAGATAAGTAACTGGCTTAGAAATAGGAGACAGAGAGTAATAGTGGAAGGCTGTTTTTCTAGCTGGAGGTCGGTCACTAGTGGTGTGCCGCAGGGCTCAGTACTGGGACCTCTTGTATTTGTAATATATATAAATGACTTGGAAGAGAGAGTAAGTGGAGTGATCAGCAAGTTTGCAGACGATACAAAGATGGCTGGACTTACGGATAGTGAGGAGCATTGTCAGGCGATGCAGCAGGACATAGATAGGCTGGTAGCTTGGGCAGACAGATGGCAGATGGAATTCAATCCTGATAAATGCAAGGTGATGCATTTCGGGAGAAAGATGTAGAGGGGAGGTATATGATAAAGAGTAGACCTATTAAGAGTATAGAAATGCAGAGGGACCTGGGGGTGCAGGTGAACAAGCCTCTGAAGGTGGCAAAGCAAGTGGAGAAGGTTGTGAAGAAAGCATATGGTATGTTAGCCTTTATAGGAAGGAGTATAGAGTACGAGAGCTGGCCTTTAATGTTGCAATTGTATAAAAGGTTGGTTTGACCTCATTTGGAATACTGCGTCCAGTTCTGGTCGCCTTACTACCGGAAGGATGTGGAGACTGTGGAGAGAGTGCAGAGGAGGTTTACAAGGATAATGCCTAGTATGGAAGATCTGAGTTACGAGGAGAGGTTAGGCAAATTGGGATTGTTTTCCTTCAAAAGACATAGACTTAGAGGAGATCTAATAGAGGTGTACAAGATTATGAGGTGTATAGATAGAGTGAACAGGGTTAAGCTTTTTCTTAGGATGGACTCAAATAATACGAGGGGTCACAGGCTTAGGGTGAGGGGGTTAAGGTGTAATTTGGATGCTAGAGGGAGTTTTTTCGCACAGAGGGTGGTGAGGGTATGGAATGCGCTGCCAAGTAAAGTGGTGGAGGCAGGCACTCTGGAGTTATTTAAGAAATACTTAGATGGGCGCATGAACAGAATGGGAATGGAGGGGTATAGAAAACTGATTTAAAATAGGGATCATGAGCCTTGGGAGTCCCTGGGAAGTGTGTAAATAGATGATGATATTGATGTACTTGTTTTTATCCTACAGGTGCTTTGGTCCACCTTGTTGTCTAACGAGGGACATACACGCGATGGGTCGTGAGAGGGCTGCTCTTGGATTTTTTTTCGAGAGTATCCTAGTGCTTCACGTCGTTAGTGTACGCTTGACCTGGACCATTTGATGGGCAACACGACAGCTCAGTGACTATCGCTGTGCTGTGCAGATACATGGATTTGGGCCTGTGTCTGTGGGAGTTTGCGCATTCTCCCCGTGCTTGCGTGGGTTTTCTCTGGGTGCTCCGGTTTCCTCCCACATCCTAAAGATGTGCTCTTAGGCTAATTGGCAAAACAAATTCTCTCTAAATTGTCTCAAACTTGGTTTTTAATCCATAGATCTATAAACATGGACAGGGATCACAGTTAGAGGTGGGAACATCGGGGTGGCGGCGCGGCCTCGTTGGGCCGAAGGGCCTGTTTCCTGTGCTGTTTTGTTCTTTGTTCTTTGAATCTAGATTATTCTTCTGAATATTCTTTGCAGAAAGCTGTTCTAGCCAAATAAGGTTTTACAATTTGAACCATTTTGCCACAATTCTTGTATTGACTGTCCTTACTTCAATATTTACTTGCTGAACCACCTATTTTGGCACATCTATGACATGCTTGTTGCTGTTTTGGCTTCACATGGGCAGTCCCCAACTTATGGATCTTCAGTCCTGCACCAAATTATGAAGCCTCGTTTGTAGCCAGTTCTATTGACACTGCAAATTCTACTGCCATCTTTAAAGTCAAATAATGTTCAGCAAGCTATTTTCATTGGATAGCCTCATTTTGGACACCACAAACTAGCTGATCTCAAAATTTATCTTTTGACAACTCACCAAACTCTCAATATTGTGCTAACCTTTTTAAGATTACCACAGCCTAAACAATTCTTTTGATTTTCACTTGATTCCTTCAGTGGAACCGAAATGCTTCCATGATGACCTACTAAAACTGCTAACACCACTCCCCTCTCAATGTTAATTTATTCAATTATATCACAGTCCTCTCCCCGTTTTCTACGTCTACATCATCCTTCTCCACAGTGAACACAGATGCAAAATGCTAATTTAATATCCCACTTAACATTTTTTGGCTCCAGAACTAGATTGTCAGTCCTTGCCCTTAATATACTAAATTGTCCCTCAGTGTACCTGACCTGGTGACAACAGGATTTTCACAGTAACTCCATTGCAGTGTTAATGTAAGCCTGCTTGTGACTAATAAATAAACTTTAAACTTTATCCAGATTTCTCCAGACTTGTTAGTCCCACCCTTTACCTGTTTGGGAATATGTTGGCATTGTAATCTCTCAATTTCCTTTTGTAATGATTCCTATTGCTTTGACATCATTCGATCTTTTTACAAGTAGCTGCTCCCAGTCCACTTTGGTCAGATTCTATCTTATTCTATTAAAACAGGCCTTTCACCAATTCAGGAATCTTATTTCTATTCCATCTTTGCCCTTTTCCAAAACTAGTTTAAATCTGACTGAGTTATGGGTCATAATCACTGAAATGCTCTCCCCACTAACACTTGTACCACTTACCTGGCTTCATTCCTTAAAATTAGGTCAAGTACTGCCCTCTCTGTTATAGGACTTTCTATATGTTGGCTCAAAAAGCTCTCTTTAAGAATTTTGCCCCCTCTAAGCCTGTCCACTTAACATTGGGAAAATTGAAATCCCATTCTATTATTACCCTGTTCTTTTTATACTTGTTTGAGATTTTTCTCCGTATCTGTTCTCCTTGATATTTGGGGGTATGGATGGGTGCCATAGGACACTCCGAGCAATGTGATTGCCGCTTTTTGTTTTTAAGTTCCACTTCTATAGCTTGAAGATTCTCTGACCTGGAATATTGAGCTTCCAGTCCTGTTCCTCGCTCAGCCATGGCTCTGTAATTGCATAATGTCACATTCCCAATGCCTCTAAGATTCCTTGTATTAAAATAAATACCTTCCAGCTTTGCCACAGCACCTGGCACCAGAGCTGATAACTTGAAGCCCTGCTTTTCTTCTCATCTCTCTTTTTACCAGTGTCGTTGATACCGATATGAACCGCAATCTCTGACTGTTCACCTTCCCCCTTGAGAATTCCATTCAGCCGTACAGTGACATCCTTGACCCTGATGCCATCCTGGAGTCATGTCTGCAACCACAGAAATGTTTGTCTGCACTTCTCACTATTGAGTCTGCTGCCAATATTGCTGTTCCATTTTTACTCCTCCCCTTGTGCAGCAGAGCCACTGAGTGCTGTGAAGTTGGCTTTGGCTACATGGCGCAAGGAACCATCATTCTCATGTTTTCCAGTACAGAAAATTGGCTCTTGAATGAGATGCACTTTGGGTTTTCCTGCCTACCTGCCTGCCACTTTTCTTCTGACTGATGGCTATCCGTTCCGTTTCTGACTGTTTTTTTTAAGTTGCAGGGTGACCACATCTAAAAACATGCTATCCTTGAACCTCAACCTCACAGATGCACCACTGTGCCTCCAGCCGATGCTCAAGCTTCAAAACCAGGCTCTCAAGCTTTTCAGAACAGTGGTAGTTCATGCAAACATGGAATTCCAGAGTGCAAGGAGCGTCTAAGTATTGTCATATGCTACAGACCATTAAAATACAGGACTAAACGCCCCAATTATATTTTTAATTCAAAGACTCTTACGTTAAATGTATGCCAATTAGATGATTTTAAAAGCTAGAGCTTTTAACTTTCCTTAAAATGATCTTTATATTTGTTCACAACTTACCAATTAGCTTTTCCTTGTAGCCTCTATTCCTGCAGTTGGGCAAGAACATTTTCTCTGAAGATTAAAAAGTTAGAAAGCAAAAAACACTTCTTTCTCATCTGCACCAAACTCCCACTGTGCACCAAGTTCCCAATGTCCTCACTCTGATTGTGTCTCACTCAGGATGTGCTCTTTCCCAATTCTCATGCATTAGTCTGTCTGCATCCATTCAATTTCATTGCCAGATTGCTATAAGTAGAATCTTGTCCAACATGAATCTTATAGATAAGGAATTGTAGTTATGTTTGGACTACAGTTCTTGTTAGCTGATGTATGGAAATTATATTTTTCAAATTGAGAGTGTCAGGTCTCATGGAAAACTCCGAATCTAATGGAAGCTGCACCTTTGGTATCTCGCAAAGTACAGAAAAAACGCATGTCTTTTAAGTATTTCATTTCAAATTTAAAAACCTGGAATTGGTTAATCATTAATAATTAGCAACTCTTTGTATGTTCCATATCCTGTTAACAACATCAAAATATTTCTAGGTGACTCATATCAACATTATTTTCTTGCCACTCTCATTCAGCTACAATAGCTTTAAATTGCTAGATTTCCACAGGATGTAGTTTGCAACACAATTTTGAAGAAAGTCATTAAAAGCTCTTTGTAAAAGCATGCAAAGGTGATGAAAGGAAAAAGTTGAATGGTCTCATGACAAAACATTGTGGGACTACCCTGATTGTGATAAAAATGGTGTCAAGAACTAGTTGAACGTAGACTAATTTTCATGGAAATTGAAATATGCAAAGCTAAGTCAATTTTAAGGAATCTATTGTGTGATTCCAGGAGATGGTGCAGTGAACTGCGTTTCATGGTATTGCTTTCCATTCCAATGAAACACTTAATCTACTGATCCACTGTCTAACAACTGTGATGATGAAACAATCCTCCTTTACATTTGGCTCCTTAGCAGTCCAGTTTGGGAGTATTTTTGGGAGAGAGATTTTTTTTTTTGACTAATTGAGTGCTGTGTGCTAATTTTCAAATTGGCTCAAATGTACTTGTTAGCAAAGCTCTGAATGATAAATATCCAGCAGATTAGAAGTTAGCAAATATAACACTACTATTCAGGAAAGGAGAGAGAAAGAAAGCAGAGAACTACAGGCCAATTAACCTGACCTCAAAGATTAGGGAAGTGCTAGATTCTATTATAATGGAAGTCTTGGAATGGAATGGAAGAATACATGCAGAAAAGCATATTTGTTATGATCCAAGCTATTTCTATCTTTATAGATACAAATACAGGTTCGGAAATATAACATACATTACAAAATCTAGTTTATATTCTAATGTTCTCAGTACATACAAACTCCATGTAAACCAATAGGCATATTGCGGCCAGATACCATAACATTTGAAGCTAAGTGGCAGGTGCCACCTAAAACACGTTATATAGATTACTCATCAATTTCCTTCCACATGATTGGCACACGTGAGCCAACTGGTCTAGCTGATTTTGATTTTCACATGATTTCCAAACTCTGCTCTTGAAGAGCACATGTTAGAATCTTTTCCCAAATGATGCTTTCCTTCAGATAGTTTTATCCATGATTCACCTCCGACCATCCAGCATTCCTCTGCCCTGGATCTCCACATATTTTCATGCATCCAGGCAATCTCTCAGCTATCCTGTTGTGTCAACAGGATATCACTGCTTTACAAACTATCTTAAAGTGTCACCAAACATTGGATCACTGTGGACCTCTTGCATCTCTCAAGCTGACTTTAAATCTGCATCCTGGAGCTGACTCTTTAATTTATACTGCTCTGTCTGCTCACTTTAACTCCACTTAATCAGACCTTCTTCACGTTCCTGTTCTCTTTCCTTCACTTAACTCGCTTTCTGGGATATCCTTTTGTCCCAAAACCATGATTTCTGAACCTTATTTTGTTATTTTAGACAATCTGCTCTCCATAATTTCCTCTCCTGTGTTCAACTTCTCCTCTCACTAACTTACCTGGTTTTGCTTTATCAATGTATGGCCTGGTAACTAAGCAACAACTGAAGTTTTAAATCTTGTATTTGTTTTAACATTGCAAAACCCTTTAAACCTAATGACAGACTTGTTGGAATTTTTGTTTTGCATGAAATTAGAATTAAAATTTTAACTTTTAGCACCCAAATACAGAAACACAAAATTGAGGTTACTTAAAGCTGTACTTTATATATGGTTAAATCTCACGGGACCCAGATAAGATATCTAAATTGATACAAAACTGCCTTCTTAACAGAAGCTAGAAGGTGATTGTAAAGGGATGTTTTTCAAACTGGAGGTCTGTGACCAGCAGCATGCCTCAGGGATTAGACAGTCATAGAGGTTTATAGCATGGAAATAGGCCCTTCGGCCCAACTTGCCCATGCCGCTTTTTTTTTAAAACCCCGAAGCTAATCCCAATTGCCCGCATTTGTCTTATATCCCTTTTTACTCATTGTACCTATGTAACTATCTAAATGCTTTTTAGAAGACAAAATTGTACCTAACTCTACTACTACCTCTGGCAGCTTGTTCCAGATACTCACCACCCTCTATGTGAAAAAAATTGCCCCTCTGGATACTTTTGTATCTCTCCCCTCTCATCTTAAACCTATGCCCTCTAGTTTTAGACTCCCCTACTTTTGGGAAAAGATATTGACTGTCAGTCTTGCCTGTGCCCTTCATTATTTTATAGAGCTCGATAAGGTCACCCCTTAGCCTCCTACTGTCCAGAGAAAAATGTTCCAGTCTATCCAGCTTTTCCTTATAACTCAAACCACTAAGCCACGGTAGCATCCAAGTAAATCTTCTCTGCACTCTTTCTATTTAATCATATCCTTTCTATAATAGGGTGACCAGAATTGCACACAGTGTTCCAAGTGTGGCCTTACCAATGTCTTGTACAACTTCAAGTCATCCCAACTCCTGTATTCAATGTTCTGACCGATGAAAGCAAGCATGCCGAATGCTTCTTCAGCACTCTGGCAGTCACTGTATCCATCTGTTATTCCACTTTCAAAGAGCTATGAATATGTACCCCTATTCTCTTTGTTCTGTAACTCTCCCCAACACCCTACGATTAACTGGGTAAATCCTGCCCTGGTTCAATCTACCAAAATACATCATCTTGCATTTGTCTAAATTAAACTCCATCTGCCATTTGTCAGTCCAGTGCCCCAGTTGATCAAGATCCCATTGCAATTGGAGGTAACTTTCTTCACTGTCACTGTGCCACCAATCTTAGTGTCTTCTGCAAAATTACTAAGCATGCCTCCTATATTCTCATCCAAATCATTAATATAAATGACAAATAACAGTAGACTCAGCACTGATCTCTGAGGCACACTGCTGATCACAGGCCTCCAATTTGAAAAACAATGCTCTACAACCACCTTCTGGCTTCTGCCAAAAAGCCAATTTTGTATCCATTTGGGTATCTCATTCTGGATCCCGTGAAATTTAAACTTTTGCAGCAACCTATAATTCGATACTTTGTCAAAGGCCTTGCTAAAGTCTATGTAGACAACATCACCTGCACTGCTCTCATCTGTCTTCTTGGTTACCCCTTCCAAAAACTCAAATCAAATTTGTGAGACATGATTTTCCACTGACAAAGTCATACAGACTGTCCCTAATCAATCCTCGCATCTCTAAATACCTGTGGATCCTGTCTGTCAAAATATCTCCCAACAATTTACCTACTACAAATGTGAGGCTCACTGACCTGTAGTTCCCAGGCTTTTCCCTGCAGCCCTTTTTAAACAAAGGCACAAGATTTGCCACTCTCCAATCTTCAGGGACATCACCCATGGCTATTGATGATTCAAATATCTCGGCTACCAGACCTGCAATTTCCTCCCTAGCCTCCCACAATGTCCTGGGATTCGCTTCATCAGTCCTGGGGATTTATCTACCTTGATGCACTTTAAGACTTCCAGCACCTCTTCCTCTGCAATCAAGACATCATTATTTATTTCCTCAAGTTCCCTAACATCCATGCTTTTGTCAACAGTAAATACTGATGAGAAATATTCATGCAGGATCTTACCCATCTCTTGTGGATCCACACATAATTGACTTTGTTGATCCTTAGGAGGCCCTACTCTCTCATTACTCTTTTGTCCTTTATGTATTTGTCGAAGCCCTTTGACTTCTCCTCCTTTGCCTTATCTGCCAAAACAATCTCGTGCTCCTTTTAGCCTTCATGATTTCCCTCTCAACTCTACTCTTGCATCTCTCATACTCTTCAAAGGATTCACTTGACCCCAGCTGCCTATGCATGTTATGTGCCTCTCTTCTTCTTGATCAGGGCCTCAATATCCGAAGTCAACTAGAGTTCCCTACTTCTGTCAGCTTTGCCCTTCACTCTAAGAGGAATGTACTTAGCATGAACCCTGGTTAACACACTTTTGAAAGTTGCCACTTGCCAGATGTCTTCTGGTACCATCAAAATTGGCCTTGTCCCAATTTAGAATTTTAACTTTTGGGCTGGAACTATTATTTTCTATAGCTATCTTAAAATTAATAGATTTATGGTCACTGGCCCCAAAGTAATCCCTCACTAGCACTTCTGAGACCTGCTCTTCCTTATTTCCTAAGAGGAGGTCAAGATTTGCCGTCTTTCTAGTCGGGCCATCCATATACTGAATGAGAAATTCCTCCTGAGTACACTCAACAAATTTCTCTCCATCCAATCCTGTAATAACATGGCTGTCCCAGTCAATGTTGGGAAAGTTAAAATTGTAGTTTATTTTGCTTCAGCCCGTCAGCTAGATCTCCATGTAAAGGCAGAAGATCCAAGGACCTGCCATCCCAGATCTCCTCACCATTTATTTTGGTTGCAATAATAAAATAACTATGTACAGAACAGTTCAAAAAGTTTATTTAACTGTTCTTCTCCAGTTGTGCCCAGCCTGATGTCAGAATAACTATTGTTTAACTGGCACATGTTACCAAAGCTCTTTGAAGAATTTGCTCAGGCAGTATATACTCTGGTGTGGTGTTTAGAGATGATGGCAACTGATCTATCATCTGAGAGATGAAAAGAAGATTATGTGCTTCTTCTTGCTGAATTTGAGTAAGCAGCAAGCGAATGATGATAGAAAGATATGTAAAACTGATGTCAATTGAAGATCAAAATTGTGGTTTATGATCATTTATGAAACAATTTTTTTGGCAAAATGCAACTGTTTGCTCTAAATAAGAAATCCTCAATTGCATTTCCCACAGCAGTTATTGTCAATTATTATCAGAGTCAGTTTTGCTGGACTGAGATTGACCATAGTCATCATATATTGGACACTCATGCTGTCTTTAGTATTAGATTTAGAATCAAATTCTACTGATGAAAGACCAAATCTGAATACACATCATTCAGTTCTTTGATGTTTGCACCAAAAATAGAGTTTGATGTGTGTTAAAAATATGGAGCTTTGCACTATAATGCCATTGATCTCTTGCATGAAAACAGGTCTTCTAGGCCAAATAATCAACATTGGTCTCTATCTTATTTCCAGTAGACTTTCTTTTCTTCCAGACATTTATCTAACCTAATGTTTAGTTGCCCAGGTGTTTTATTTCAACGACTAATTCTAATGGATCTATTATTTATCAACATTGGAATCACCAAATTCCACAAATCCAATTAGTCATACTGGTGATAATCTTATTTTTCAAAATCTTTATTGTTACAAAGTCTGGGGAAACTTTGCATCGTTCCCCTGGTTTCAATAGCTTTCTAACTGATGGCACAGTGGTTAGCACTGCTGCCTGAGTGTCAGGAACCTGGTTCAAATCCAGTCTTGGATGAATGTGTGGAGTTTGCACATTCTCCCTATGTTTATGTGGATTTCTTCAGTTTCCTTCCACTGTGCAAAGATTTGCAGGTTAGATGACTTGGTCATTAGTGTCCCAAGATATATATGTTAGGGGTAAATACATGGCATTACTCAGATAAGACACAAGTAAGATGCTTTGACAGAGAGCCAGTACAGACTTCATGGGCAGAATTGCTTCCTTATGCACTGTTGCATTCTATGACTTCAGTGAGAAAGGAAAATAAGTTAGCAATGTTAAGGTAATGCATAGGTATGACTTGATCCTCAATTGGCATGGTGACAGATGCTTCTACTGATTTGGGAGCGTTCATGTTTGGCATTGTAATTTTTCAGAGAAACAAAGTCAGTTGCACCCATTTCATGGCATCTGTTTTCTTTTTACAGGTTTATCGTTCTTGCTGTGGTTCTTTTTGGCCTAACATACAGCCCTCAAGAGCCATGCTCACTCAACCTGGTTGATCATGGCAGAGGATATTTGGGCATTCTCATCGCATGTGTGATATCAGAGGCTGCTATAATCTGGTTGAGTATGCGAGGAAGCATCCTTTACACAGAGCCACGAGATTCCATGCAATATATTCTGTATATCCGTATGGGTAAGATGTGAGATTTATTCTGATAGTATTGTGAGATTTTAAGTTGTACTGAAACAACCTTGGTATCTTCATTTTATCTTTGAATTACTAAGCTTCCCAAACTGCTTTCAGAAGTGAATTAGACCGAATGTATTTGGACAAAGCTTGGAACTGCTCTCTTTCATATTAATCATTGCAGAGGAAATGTGCATGTTAATTTAATTTACCAAAATTTGTAAAATTAGGACATTACAGTTTCTTTCATGCACACAATTAGAAGTTGTAATTTGTCTTGGGTAGTGATGCTTAACAGCCATTATTGGATTTGCTGCCCATTTTATACAATGCCGGATGTTCAATTCCATTGTAATGAAATTGAAGAATAGATCTGCATATAATGTGAGGTCCATCATTATGCCTGTTCACTATCACTGCCTGAGGCAAATATCTGCCCCTTAATTTAAATCTGACCGTGTTTCTTGTTAAATAGTAAGCACAGCATGAATTAGTTGAACCTGTTACTGTGGCATATATCCTATGTAACGTGATAGAGGTATTTAACATCATCAGGCTGAGAACCAGATGACTTCATTTAAGAAATTGGCAAAAGCAACACGAGGAAGAACTTTTTTAGGTAGCTCACAGATAGGATCTGAAATGTACTACTTGCAGTATATAATTTTGACTTCCGAAAGGGTGCTGGATAATTACCTGAGGGGAAAATTTTTGCCGGGCTACAGAGAATGGACTATATGAGCTGCCTGGCAGACACAGCAAGACCATTGACCCACTTTTGTGCTGTTAAAATGTTATGTGAGTGACATTGGCAAGGCTGTGCTTATTGTGCAGTCATAATTGCCCTGACCTTCTCTTTGAATCATGTTCATGTACAAAGAACAAAGAAAATTACAGCACAGGAACAGGCCCTCCAAGCCTGCACCAACCATGTTGCCTGACTGAATTAAAGCCTCTTACCCTTCTTGAGATCATTTCCATCCTATACATGTATTTGTCAAGACGCCCCTTAGAAATAACTGTCATATCTGCTTCCGCTGCCTCCCCCCAGCAGCGAGTTCTAGGCATCCACCAGTCTTTGTGTAAAAAAAAAGGACTTGCCTCGTACACCCCGTTTAAACCTTGCCTCTTGCCCCTTGCTCCTTAAACCTATGCCACCAACAAAGGGTACTCTGTCCACCTTGTCCCGTGTTCGTCTTCTGAGGAGGTCAGTGCGGTTTATCGCTGTGGCACGTTGGAACTGTCGATTGATGAGTCAAGCGCCATATCCTGTTCTCACGAGGGCATCCTTCAGCGTCTGGAGGTGTCTGTCACGATCCTCCTCATCTGAGCACCTCCGGATGCTGAAGGATGCCCTCGTGAGAACAGGATATGGTGCTCGACTCATCAATTGACAGTTCCAACGTGCCACAGCGATAAACCGCACTGACCTCCTCAGAAGATGAACACGGGACAAGGTGGACAGAGTACCCTTTGTTGTCTAGTACTTCCCCGGAGCGGAGAAACTACGACATCTTCTCCGGAGTCTTCAACATATCATTGATGACGATGACCATCTCGCTAGGGCCATCCCCACCCCCCCACTTCTTGCTTTCAGACAACCGCACAACCTCAAACAGATCATTGTTCGCAGCAAACTACCCAACCTTCAGGAGAACAGTGACCACAATACCACACAACCCTGCCACGGCAACCTCTGCAAGACATGCCAGATCATAGACATGGACGACATCATCAAACCTGAGGATACCATTCACCAGGTACACGGTACATACTCTTGCAACTCGGCAACGTTGTCTACCTAATACGTTGCAAGAAAGGATGTCCTGAAGCATGGTACATTGGGGAGACCATGCAGACACTACGACAGTGGATGAATGAGCATCACTCAACCATCACCAGGCAAAACAGTTCCCTTCCTGTGGGCGAACACTTCAGCAGTCATGGGCATTCGGCCTCCGACCTGTGGGTAAATGTTCTTCAAGGGGCCTTCGTGACACACGACAGCGCAGAGTTGCTGAGCAGAGACTGATAGCCAAGTTCCGCACACATGAGGACGGTCTTAACAGGGATCTTGGCTTCATGTCACACTACCTGTAACCCCCGTAACTTGCCTGGATTAGCAAAAAACCTCACTTACTGTGCTGTCTGGAGAAGATACACAATTCTCTAACCAATGCTCAGGATTCCCTTCACACACATTGTTAGCCATTTTAACACTTGAATAGCAGGTTAGATGTGAGGATTCGCATTCTAATCAGCAATCTGTAACTGTCTGTGTGGATATGAGTGCCTCTGCAGATCAGAACACTGCATTTGCCTGACGAAGGCGCATAGCGTCGAAAGCTCGTGGATTTACTATCAAATAAATTGGTTGGATTTAAAATTGGTGTTGTAAAACTTTACTGAGTTTACCCCAGTCCAACGCCGGCATCTCTACATCATCACCTCCCCTGGAGCCAGTGAGGATACAAAGATTTTGCTCAAGGACCCATCGATTTCCCCCCTTGCCTCTCAGTATTCTGCGGTATATCCCATCTTGCCCTGGGGACTTATCTATCTTAATATTTCTGAAGAACCCTCATACCTTCTCCTTTTTGATCACAGCATGACTCAAACTATCAACGCACCCTCTCTCAGATTCATCATCCACCAAGTCCTTCTCTTTGGTGAATACTGATGCAAAGTACTCATTTAATACTTCATTCATTTCCTCTGGCTCCATGCACAGATTCCCTCCCTTATCCTTGAGTGGGCCAACCTTCTCCCTTAGCCTCTTGCTCATTATATATGTATAAGAAGCCATGGGATCTTCCTTAATCCTGCTGGCCAATGATATTTTGTGACCCCTTTTTGCCCTCCTTACTCTTGCTTAAGTTCTTTCTACTTGTATTCTACATTTGCTTTCTGTGTTGCCAGCCTCCTAGCCTTGACAAATGCTTCCTTTTTCTCTTTGTGTAGGCTCACAATATCTCTCGTTACCCAAAATTCCCAAAACTTGCCATACTTATCCTTATAGTGTTGGTGTTTCTGCAATGGTTATGATCCCAAATGTGGACCTGATTGGCCCAACTGAATTTTTGGCCAATGATGAAGGGAGGAATCATAGGAACTCTGACAATAGCTGATTGGAAATTATGATGATGCTTTCTTTATCAGATACAGACTGACCTACTATATTTTCAGTATTTTATGGATTTTGTTGCTATTTTGAAAACTATTTTGTTCTGAATTTATAATCCAGATCAGTCCAGATTTGCTGTGTGTGTATTGTGGAAATGTATTTCTTTGCTGTTGTTAAATGCAGCCAAAGGTTTAAGCACTTAGCGTGTTATAGAAAAAGAAAGAAAATTAACTTTACATTTTCACAATGGTACAATTGGAATGGCAAGCAGTATTTGCAGAAGCCAATTACCAGTAATCAGGACTAGTTTTGCAACTGATTCTGATGCTCAACAACCATACGGTATCCTTAAATTGACAGACAAGTATACTACTAAGTAAATGGAGTGTTTGATTTTTGAGTAGAATAGTTTGATACTAAATTGTCTGCTGACTACATTCAAATATGTATAGATATGTTTTTAAAAATTATGTATTTGCGAAAAAAAATACAATCTGGGTACTTGATTGTGTTTCTTCCTTGCAGCAATTGTGCTGATAGAATTTGCATACGCAATCATAGGAATTGTCTGGTTAGTGCGATACTACCACTCCTGTAATGACACTACTGCAAAGAATGTTACCTTGGGTGAGTACAAAGAGTGTAAGTATATTTTTTGATCAATAACATTGATCAATAATATCCTGCTTACACACAACGCACGAATAGTTCTGATGATCTGCTCTTGGAACTTATACAGCCATTAAAATGAAGAGATGCTACTTCAATTTTTTAAATGTTTTTATTGTGCTTTACACTATATTTTTTGCTGCCAACTCAAATACGTATTTTTCATATTCTTTAGTTCTTCCTGGGTGCACACCATGTCTTAATCTGTTCTCCTGCCTTGCTAATGCAATAGGCTGCAATAAGATGCTTAAGTGCAAACTTGAATTGGCTGACTGCCTGATTTATATTCCCCTTTTCTTTCCTTACGGCACAATGTTGAGATTCCAATTGTCATATTGTTTCGATGGTTCTGGGATCAAGCAATTTCTGTGTGATGAGGTACAGACTGAATGGTAGACCACAACATGAAAAAGTCCAAAAACAGTCTTCAGGAAAGAAGGAATGTTGATATTGTCCCAGATTCCATAAATCTATTTCACGTTGCAAAAACAATGGTAGTCCTGAATAAAAATGTGGAATAGGAACAGAAATAGCCCATATGGCCCATCAAGTCTACTCTGCTATTCAGTGACCATCATGGGTGATCCTTCGCTTCCTATCCTATCTCAGCCTTAAATATATTCAACATTGGAGCACCCAAAATCCCCTTGGGTAGAGAATTCCAAAGTTACATTCTCAAAGCATTCTCATAAATTTGTCAAAGGCAATTCCCTTTCACAAAACCATGTTAACTTCGTCTGATCATGCTTTGATTTTTAAGTGCATTGTTAAGACTTATTTAATTGAAGATTTGAGTATCTTTCCAACAAGAGGTATCAGGCTAACTGGCTGGTATTTCCATGTTTCCTCTTTCTTCAGTAGTATTACATTTTACCAACTTGCAATCTGCCTACAACTATTCTGGCATCCAGGGAATTTTGAAGCATGATGACTAGCGCATTCACTTTCTTTGCAGCTATCTATTTTTGACCAGCAAAAATAGGCATCAGGTCCTGAGGATTTGTTATATTTTAGTTCCTTAAATTTGTCCAATTTTTTTTCTGCTCATATTAACTATCTTAAGCTCCTCAGTTTTAGATGTTCCTTGGTTAGTCTCTATTTCTGGTATGTAATTTGTGTCTCCTACTGTAAAGATGGATAGAAAACACTGTTCAATGTCTCTGCATTTTCATTATTCCCTATGATGATTTATTTTATCTCTAATGTACCCATATTTACTTTAGCTATTTTCCTCCTTTTTATATGTTGGTTAAAATCTCTTGCAACATAACCTGATTTTATATTTCTGGTTACTTTATGTATTTTTATCAACTTTTTGCTGACCGTTTTCTGGTTTCTATATCATCCTCGGCCATACTGGTATTATTTGCAGTATTATAAGCCTCTTCTTTTTAATGAAGCACTATTCTTAATATC
The DNA here is from genome assembly GCA_024679065.1 of Sphyrna mokarran. Taxonomy (NCBI): domain Eukaryota; kingdom Metazoa; phylum Chordata; class Chondrichthyes; order Carcharhiniformes; family Carcharhinidae; genus Sphyrna; species Sphyrna mokarran. The sequence continues at coordinate 82,584,706 of JAGIQG010000008.1, forward strand.
CTTAGTAAGCCAGGACAGATTTTCTTGTTGAGCTTTTATTTTTTAATGGAATGTATTTTCACTGAACATTTTGAATTATTTATTTAGATGTTTCCTGTTGTCCATAGCTTTTAGTCCATTTACCCACTCAACTTTAGCCAGCAATTTTCCTCATACTTAGGTAATTGGCTTTGTTAAACTTGAAGATAGTCCACTCCCAAACAAATATATCACTTTCAAAATTTATATGGAATGCAATTGTAATATGATCATTATTTTTCTGAGAGTCTAGCTGAGAATTTCAGGAATTGATACTATCTCTGATTGCTGGAGAGGAAGCAACCATTATTGATAAACTACCTAGATGAGAGATTTATGTATGAAATTTAATAAGAGTCATGATTTAGTGACATAAAGTGTGGAAAATGTTATTCTGGGATATTTAATATTGTCAGTAAAATTGCATTTTTTACTCATTCCTCAGTGCTTTTTGAGGATGGTGATAAGTTGCCTTAGCAACTTCGTGAACATAATGTAAATTTCTGCATAGATGCAGCAGATGAAAGTTACAGAAGGATTAAAAAGTGAATGAAAATCACCAAGGTTTTCAGTCCCTCTTTTATAGTCATGCATCTCCAATGAACAATCACAATCAGTATTAGTATTACAGTATCAGCATTTCAACCTGATTTTTGAGGAGGCTGAAGAAGTGGGGAAAACAGCGAGAAAAAAGAAAACAACTGAAAGCACAAGGCATTCTAACCTCAGCTAAAAATAAGTTCACTTAGACAGGTAATATCAATAGTGGAGGGTGTGAAACAGTTTAGGTCATTGTTCCAATGTTAGGTCCTTGACAGAGCAGTTATCCTTAGTCCTTGCTTTTTTGTTGTAATATAGTAATTCTTTCATCCTCAAGTACCTTTCAACTCCTTTTAAAATTGTTTATCAGGTGGTGCCCTTCAGATCCCAATAGTTCAAAGTGAACAAAATTCTCCTTATCCTCTCTGCTAATGATTTTAAATTTAAGGTGTCTAATGATTGACCCACTTAACAGATGGATTTGCTTTTCTTTAGTTATTCTATCAAATCTTTTACAATTGTTATGGGATGCTTAATTTAAATACTGATTCCTTCTTTAATTATTTGTTGGTAAAACAGGAAGGTGTTTTTGATTTTTCATTTACCCGTTTATAAGTGTGGTGGTGTTTCTTTCACCTACCCATACCCTTTAAATTTGCAATATTCTAATCCTTTATGAATAACTCACACAACAAACTTGAGATACAACAAAAATAAAAAAGTTGCTTTATTTAACATATACAAAATGCAGGAAAGGAGCTTTACGACATTCACCTGCTACGCGCTCATACTGCAAAAGTGGAATAAGGAAAGAAAGGGGTATACAGCCAGACCATAAAATATCGGTTATGTGTAACATGAGTTCTGAATCCAGAATCAGATGTCTAATGGAAAGTTCCTTCCAAGGGCAGGTTGGTGGACTGTTGCAAGTGATCCATTCTTCCAGAAGTGAGACTTTGACAAGAGTAGAAGGTACATGGAGATGAATTCGGCTTGATGACACCAATTCCAATATTCCAGTAGTTAATGAGGGACAGGTGATTGTACTGAGACAGACAACCTACTGCTGTTACCTGTTCATAGATCAAGTGGTAGACAGTGAAAGATTATTTGCCTGGAATTACCGTTTATTTTGGAGGTCAAACAGAAACTGACTATAAGATCCAACATCTTATTAAGTAAAAGGATTTTAAGTTTAAGTTTCGGTGAAATCATAGTGTCACTATGGGTTGACTAATAAGATTCTGGTTGAGAGCCATTGTGTTTTGGACCAGTTAACAGTTGAGTCAGTAACTCCACATTGGATATTAGGAACCACAAGAATTTGCCCATAGCTGGCTGGGGCTGACATCTTGCTTGCTAAACCATTGTGTTAGTTTGGCTGGACTATTTATGCAATGTACGATGTGTTACATTCCAAAAGAGTAAGGTGTTCACCCCTGTTCACTGTCAAACTGCTCAAACTTTCAGAAGCTAGCATGTGATCAGCAGTAGCCATTTCATCACAATCATAAAAACCTCTGTTCGACCACTTCTTAATCTTCTCTGTTCCAAAGAAAACAGCCCTAATCTTTCAAACCTCTCATAACCGAAATCCGTCACGACTGGTGATACCCTGGTAAAGCTAAGATCTTTGTGTCTTTCCAGAGTGTGTTGCCCTTCAATTATGCACAATACTGCAGCTGAGTCATAATCAGTGATTTATAAAAGCCAAGCAGAATCTCTTTATTTTTATATTTTATTTCTAAAACTATTTAACCCTTTTTCAAGTCACATTGCCAACTTGCCCAGCAGGTTTAAAGATTTATGAAATCAACTCTACTCATCTACACTTTTGAAGTCGTGCATGAATATTAGGCATGAGTTGAGAAAGGCTCATGTTGCCACTCACATTGGACAGTCCTTGTAAGGAAAAATGGTACCTGAAGAGAGACAAGAGTTCCTTAAAAATCTGTCTTCTGTTGAATGTAATAAAGAACTCTCGAACAATCAAGCACCTAAATTGAATTAACCCATTCCCGTTTTGATCAGTCGGTCAAATGATTAATAGGTACCAGGCACATGTCTACAGAATTACCTATAAATCCCAAATGATGGCATAATGGTTAACACTGCTGCCTTTTGTTGCCAGTTTCAATTCCAATCTTGTGTGACTGTCTGGAGTTTGCACATTCTCCCTGTGTCTGCATGGGTTTCCTGCTGATGCTTGATGGGCCAACTGGCCTCCTGTACTGTAGGAATTTGATAAAATCACACAAATGAACCTAATAGCAATCAGTTGTAGGATAAAATTGTTTGAAGGTTGCACGATGGTGTCATAAAAAAATTAATACAATCCAAAAGGTGAGTATCACAGGAAGAATTGCAAGTAAAAGAAATAGTAAACAATTATTTTCTTGTAACAGAGTGAGTGCAAAAAAAAATCAAAATGAACAAGGTAAAAATCAGCCTATGAACAAAAGCAAAATGCTACTAATGATAGAAATCTGAAAGAAAACATTGGAAATTTGTAATAAAAACAGAAAACTTCAGAAATATTCAGCAAATCTGGCAGTATCTGTGGAGGAACAAACAGAGCTCAATTTCCAAGTCTGTGACTTTGCATCTGATGCATGGTCATAGACCTGAAATCTTAACTCTGTTTCTCTCTGCCAGACTTGCTGAGTATTTCCAGACTTGTCTGTTAATTATTAATAAATCTATGCCAGCTTAAAGTAATCATTCATGTTTGCAGCGTTGCAGCTCTGCTTTGAGATATTTCAAACCTTGAAGCTGCACAAGAAATGTGCAGCACAGGCGGCAAACTGTTCAAGAAGGTATTTATGAGCTCTGATGATGATTCCCTCCCAAAAAGAATCTTGCATAGTATACTCCGTTTTCAAAAAATCTTTTGATGCAGAGCTTCGTGGTTTCATTCTTGTTTCAAACACTGCTTTTCTGGGTTGTGCGGAGGATGCCTTTGATAATGATAGGGAAGGAGGCAGTTGATAAGAATGTAAGGCAACCAAGGATAAAAAGAAAAATCTTGAATGCTGTCATCTGAAGTAACACAAACTACACATAACTAACATGATGATAAATCAGACTCCATTAGAGGAAGACTTCCAGCTGAGCCTATACCTACAGATCCAAACAACCAGATCAAACTGTGGAATAGAAAATTGGTGTGACTAGCTGCAGATCAAAAGGCTGAATTTTAACTGTCAAGGATGAAGGAGGATTTGTGTGTGTGTTGGAGGTTAGAACCCAAGAAATTGGCATCAGGGGACCCAACAAGATGTTGCCTGCTTCATGATTTCTCTTTGCAAGTGACACGAATCAATTCCAGACTGGATCCACTACAGTGTCTGACAGGTCCAAGGTAGACGCCATCTCCGTGGTGCTGCACTTAACCCCTGCAACGCTTAGATAACAAAAGTACATATGTCAGACTCTATTTATTGACTATAGCTCAGCCTTCAATACTACTATTCCCACAAAACTCATCTCTAAACTACGTGGCTGGGCCTCAGCACCTCCCTCTCAACTGGATCCTGAACTTCCTAACTCACAGACCACAATCAATAAGGTTAGACAACAACACCTCCTCCACGATCATCCTCAACACCAGTGCTTCTCAAGACTGTTCTCAGTCCCATTCTATACTTCTAATGCTCTTATAACTGTGTGGCCAAATTCCTTTCCAATTCGAATTTCAAATTTGCTGACGACGCCGCTGTAGTGGATCAGATCTCAAACAATGATGAGACAGAGTACAGGAATGAGATAAAGAATCTGGTGAACTGATGTGTGACAATAATCTCCCTCAATATCGACAAAACAAACGAGATTGTCATTGACTTCAGGAAGTGTAAGGGAGAACATGCCCTTGTCTACATCAACAGGGATGAAATAGAAAGAGTTGAGAGCATCAGGTTTTTTAGGTGTCCAGATCACTAATAACCTGTCCTCCCATGCTGAGACTACAGTTAAGAAAGCCTTCCAATGCCTCGACTTCCTCAGAAGACTAAGGAAATTTGGCATATCAGCTATGACCTTAACCAACTTTTACAAATGCACCATAGGAAGCATTATTTCTGGTTGTATCGTAGCTTGGTATGGCTCCTGTTCTGCCCAAGACCACAAGAAACTACAAAAGGATGTGAATGTAGCCCAATCTGTCATGCAAACCAGCCTCCCATCCATTGACTCTGTCTATGCTTTCCACTGCCTCAGCAAAGCAGCCAGCATAATTAAGGACTCCACGCTCGCAGAACATTCTCTCTTTCACTTTCTTCCGTCAGGATAAGGAAACAAAAGTCTGAGGTCATGTATCAACTGACACAAGAACAGTTTCTTCCCTGTGCTTTCAGACTTTTGAAGTTGATCTTTCTCTACACCCTAGCTATGATTGTAATACTACATTTTGCACCATCTCGTTTCCTTCCCTATGAACAGCATGCTTTGTATAGCACACCAAAAACAATACTTTTCGCTATATGTTAATACATGTGACAATAATAAATCAAATCAAATTTTACAGGTGAACAGGAAACCCCTTTGGAGCAGTTAGTTAATTAATTTCAATATTTAATCCCCAATTATCTCAGGATTTAATCTAGTATTCTGACTTTAAAAGCTAGAACGTTGTTCCTTGAACTCAGCAGAATGCTCCAAGCAAGAGCTCAGCAGAGTAATTGTTGAAACTGATAGACTGGGCAGCTTTTAAAAAGTGAAATTGGAAAGTTTTGTTTTCCAACAGCCTGATTTCACTGCTTTGAAGGTAATTTCCAACTTTCTGGAAGTCATTTCACCTACCTTTCCTCATCTCAACTCCCTTATGGTCAGTCTTCACTGCAGCATGGAAGCAGCATCTCATGCAGTTGAAGCATGGATCCCTGACAAGACCCAGAGGAGCAGTCATCAACAGCTGGAAGACCATGCGAGTTTGTACATCCATGCAGTATCAGTGATTGGCCCTTTGGAGACTAGGCTACTCTCTGAAGACAATGTCCAGAGAAGAGATTAGATAGAAACAAATGGAGCAAGCAGTTAGGTTGCTGAATGTATGGTTTGAAGTCTTGACAGATCTGGAGCTAATCTTTGGTATGCCACATCAAAGGTCTCCAGAATAATTGTGGTTTCCTGTGGCTTACAACAGTGTACTCCGGAGAAGAATTGACTTGCAGAAAGAGGCTGGTGCAGGCAAAATCAGTATCCTCCCCTAAGGAGCCAGAGATCATGATGCCTGCAGTTACTCCCTTGGCTTCTAACTGAAACGTCATGATATAGACAGGCTTAATACAGGCTGCGAGGATGAGAACATCTGACAAAACCCTCATAAATCACACACATGCACGCGTTTTACAGATCACCAATCTGATAAAGAATACATAGCCTTACTTGCTGTTTCCTGCTCATTAGCCAATTCCGTGCCCATGTCAATATACTACTTCCAACATATGGGTTCTTACCTTCTAACTTAACCATTTATGAGGTACCTTGTTGGACGCCTTCAGGAAATCTAAATACAGCTGGTTGCCCTCTATTCACTCTGATTGAGCTGTCCTCTTGAAAGAAGAGTGAGAGAAGATTTAGTAAAGGTATTCAAAATCATAAAGAGTCTATAAAGAATTGATGGGAAAAAACTATTCCCATTGGCCCAAATGTTGTATGCCAGAGAACATCGATTTAAGGTGAATGAGGAAAAAACTCTTTATGCAATAAGCAGTTAGGATTTGAAATGCTCTCCTGTGTGTGTGCTGGAAGCCAATTCAATTATGGCATTCAAAACTATATTAAATAATAATTTGGATAAATAATAACCCAGAGAAAATCTGGAGTGCTAAAGGCAATTAGCTGGAGAGTGGTTTTGGTTGAGTTGGTCTCACAGAGGGTCAGCATGGATAAGATGCGCTAAATGGTCTTCTATGCATTAAACATTTAATGGCACTATGTTCTCCATCTGTTTAAAAAGTCGGTTGGGTGCCTGCTCATTAAATATCAGTTGCCCCTCAGCCCTTCTATACTCAACAAGATATTAATTGGGTCAGGGTGAGACTACTGCCCCTATCAGGAGAGTCTGGCCTTCAGGTCAATCTAATTGACTGACAGCCTTGTAGCTCCCAACATTGTAGGTTTGAACAGAGTCCAGGTTAATAAACTGCAGCGAAATGGGTGAGGATGTCAGGCGCCATGTTCAAGTGCTGGCATGATCTTGCTGAGGGTGAGTCTCTTTGGGTGCAGGGAGCCCTCAAAGGGCATTGCACCCTGCCGTGTAAAAGTTGCTGAACTGTCTTGGTGTGGATCTTTTCTGCTGCAGGTAAATGGCAGTCAGGATGGGATGAGACACACTGACCATTAATTGGACGTTTGACTTCAATAGGCCCAGGGACGGGTGAGCCACCCAATGCCTCCCTGTAAAATGGTAGATAGTTCAGGGATGGACAGACAGAGAGACTGCATTTTATTAACTCCACTCCTGGCCTTCAAGCACTCTGTAAAATCCAGCCCTGTGATTCTGTGATCTCCACAACAGTTGTACATACCCTTTTCTATCAGTAATGAAATTGAGTGAGAAGTAAGGATTTGCAGCCTAATAATGAATTACCTATCAGAAAATTCAACAGCTAATAATTAAATGGTTACAGAGATGAAATGATTATTTTTCTCAGTTTGGTCCAAGATGGAACACCAATGGTACGCAACAAATAATGATCTGGTCAGAGTAGCTATTATTCAGTGGGAAAGGTTTGTGGCCTATTTCGATGTCAAGCTTTCAATGGTTTGGGCTCTCTTGATTGCCAATAGGTTAATCTTATAGTGCATGGAGCTGTAAGAATTGCAACGTGTGTATTGAGCAGTGAAGATCAAAAATTAGTATTATCAGTGCATTTAGACTTTACATTCATTAGAATATTATTGCAAGCACAGTTAACAAGCAATGAGTATGGCTAAACTGTTGTCATAAATTTGTTTAGATTAGAGCGATGTTTTTCATCCTTTATCTCTTATTTCCTCTGCCCAATGAGTATTAAGTGAAATGGAATTGACAAGTCCCAAAGTAGTTGTAAGAGGACAAATCCATTTAACTCTGATAACATTTTGCTCTTCCATTGATGTCATTCATTGATGGTGGCAAACTTGGCTTTAATGACTTAGAGAGCAAATGCATAGTATGATAAAATATTCTTCTACTGTTAGTGAGTCCAAATATTAAAAATAAAATAGGAAATGCTAAGCAACAATTTAACATGGTTAAAGCAGCATACACGTATCATGTAATACATGTCTGTAGCTTCATATTTCTTGAGCTTGTTTATATCTACAAAAGAAAATTTTAACATTAACCAGATTAATAGTCAACATACTTACATCTCTGCTCTGATTTCCCTTTGCTTCCAGGAATTGTAGCCTGTAATTGGGTTGTTATTCTAAGCGTCTGCATAACAGTAATGTGCGTCTTTGACAGAACAGGCAGGACATTTGTGAAACTTCGTGCAACGAAGCGGCGTCAACGCAACCTCAGAACTTATAATTTACGGTAGGAATAGTTCATAATTTCCTGACTTACTATCTTCTGATGTGGTAACTGGAAACTGGGTATAATAAGTAATATCATTTTTGCAGAGGGGAAAGAGTAGTGTCACTATCGAACATATTCACGAGCAACCACCGTGCTGTAATCTACTCTACACTAAAGCTACATTACATATCCAATGCTTTCTACATTATAGCCACTGCAGATCAGACTTTGAAATGCTTTGAGATTGGTCTGAGTGATTGATGAGCTGCTTTATAAATGCAAGTTTTCTGCTTTTTATGATTTTTGTAAATTGCATATTTTCTGCAAATTTTTCCCAAGTTTGGTTTTGTAGTACTGAATATTCAGGAACACAAGCAAAATACTCAAAATATGAGTATGTGCTCGACAGCAAGGGTTCCCAAGCACTCGCTCATGATCGGCTCTGAGGCCCCATCACATCCCCCCCATTCAACTTCCACTTACCTCCTCTAAAGAGTCAGACTCAAAATTATTAACTATGCTTCTCTGTCCACAGATGCTGCCAGACTATTGACTTTTAAAACACTTTCTAATTTTATGAGCATCCACAGTATTATTCCTACTGTAAATCATTGAACATTTTTTGTGATGAATTTACAATTACATAATGAAGTGGCTGCTCAAATTTTAGGCTAAAATTTATGATATGTTTTCTGGGTGACCTTCAAATATAAGAGATGTTAGTACTGGAATGTGATGACGAGTAATGAGGAATTTTGACTTGGGATGTGAACTGATAACTGTCTGGTATAATTCAGATTAGATGAAGGTAAACTTATACACAGATGTGAATAATAAACAGATTAAAGAATAAATGAAGAAATACTGATGAACGTGAACCTGTAGTCACTAGATAGGATCAGTATGATATCATAGCCAATAAAGTAAATGATATTTCTGGTTTCATGAAAAGAATGTTGTAGATCAAACAATATTGTCCTGCCACTGTGTAGAGAGTTGGCCAGGATGTACTTGGAAAAATGAGTGCAGTTCTAAAGCACTCACCAAAGGAAGGAAGAAGTTGAGTTGAAAAATATGCAAAGACAAGTAATAGAATACTTGGAGACTAAAAGAATAAAATGTGAAGATAAGATGCTCTACTTTTGAGAAAAGATAAATGGGATAAAAGATTTTTCAAATGAATAAGGCTGCGGAGGATCATCCTTGAATATTTCATTTGCTGCAGGATAAATGTCAACAGATTATATTTATAGACCACTCTTAAGATAGGAAAATAATACAAAGGATTTACTGGAGAAGTAATCAAAAACATGGATATTCATGGAAGAGACATTCAGAAATACGACAATGTTGATGGGCATACAGATGTTTTCGATGGAAGAGAGGGAGATGCAGAGATTTTAAAAGTCCAGAGTCAAGAATAGCTTGTTAAGATGTTTTGGCAAGGAGGGAAATTTTTGCTGGATATGCTCTGTGGGTTAATGTTCTCTTCCCTCTATTGAAGGTACTAGTTCATTTTGGGATATCATTCCATAGAAATTGGGTAACCTCTGATGCCTCGTCAGAGAATAATTATTGTGGTCAAGAGACTGAACAGTGGGTATTCACCATCATCAGTAGAAAATTGCCAAGAATAGAATTACTGTAGAATTTTGCTTTCTGTAGCCAAGGGGCACGGCAATTAATTCTGTGCTGCCCTGGATGAGGCTAGTTTTAATGTGAATGGAGCCTGGGATGATCTTGGTATAGTACTGCAGTAAGTAGTCTGTTTATTGATCATTGAAACAAAAAGTTTGAATGAATCATTTAGTCTGGTTTGTTTGTGAAAATTACAGCAAATCAATAAAACAGATTGCAACAATGGAGAAAGCTCCTGGCATTATTTTTGCCTCAGCTTTTCTCTTTGTAGATGAAACAATTAAAGTTAATTGGAAAAAAATCAGTTAATGTTTGTGACTTGAATTGTTGTATGCACAAAACTAAGGGTTGAATTACAAAAGTAATCCATGGTAAACATACCAGGAAAACTTCAGAATCAATCCATGGTCTGCATTGAGTTTCTTAATCTTCAAATGTTGCAGTCGGCTTTAGTAAAGGTCAGTTTAAAAAGAAACCTGGTTTCAACTCCTGCTCTGTCAGTGATTTGTATTATAAGGAGTGTCTGTGTCAGCACCAGATGAAGACTGTCAGGTTGGAAAGTTATACCATTGCTCTGTCATCCTCCAGAGATGCATGCGGTCTAAATTTGCACATCATGACTTGGGTGAGGTACCAGAAAGTGGTCAATGCTTCAAACATATCCCAGTATTGGTCAATAATTTTGTGCATGGGAAGAATCAAAGCTGGAATTATTTAAAGAATCATCGATATTGTTCTCATTATTGATTTGTACAAATCTCATTATTTCTACAAGGGCACTTTCTGAAACAAAAATACAACTAGTGTGTCTTAGTAACTATTCAATACCGGCTCTCATAGACTAACTGTCATAAACTATATAGAAATTTATATTTGTTGAAGAATTTAGAAATTACTTGCAGCCTGTTTTAGTTGACCTTCGAGATATGCATCAGTCTTTCCTGAATATGTCAACTTAGAAAACTTGCATAAGTTGAATCAACAACTTAAAAAGTGGCAAAGCATAAAGAATGTATATTTATAAAATGTGTTTCATGTCATCAGAGGAATTCCTTCAGTGATTCACTTCGTCCGATGTTTCCAGGCATGGTTTGCGTGAACGTCCAGTGGGCAATTGCTGCACAAGGAACCATCTGAAAATGCTATTTAAATCCCAAACTTCAGATGGTTCAGACTGTCTTAAAGCAACAGTTACCAGAAAAACATTGGAATTAGAAGAATTAAAACCACTTTTAGCACCTGCGAACTGTTTTGTCACACACACACCCACCCACAGACCTACCAGTGCAATAGATCATAGCTGTGGTAGAATTTAGTATGCAGGTTTACCCTATGTAATTCACTTTGAAGTAACGTTCTGTTGGCTAAAAACTCAAGGTGTACAAAACAGCAGTTTGAAACATTGGTACATTTAGAATTTATTAAAGGGAAATTCAAGCACTGAAGTCAAGAAATATATCCTATGGAAGAACCCGCAGCATCTCCAGATAAGTTTTGGATATTTTATTTGGCATGTTTTCTTGCACTTTGTAGTTTACAATTCTCTCTCTTTTAAATTAAAAATAAATATTCCTCATGTAAGGATGATGGGTATGAAAATATAGAACATTGTAAAGACTTCAATATAATATTACAAGATTCAGGAAGTCCAATCCCAAATATTTCATGCTAATATATGATCAGAAACCTATTCTTCCACATACTCACTAAATCCCAATAATTTTATGTTCTAATTTCACAAAACGAAATAAACTCTCAAATCAGAGCAGTCTGCTCCTTGATTATATAGCAGCTCTGAAGCAGACACACAATTACATGAACTGAAGATAAGCCAACTTGGCTATTTTAATGAGCTTTTATTTTTAATTATCTTCAGGAAGGATAACTGAGAACTGATTCCATGGAAACAAAACCTTAGGATCTTAATTTTCATTAACGGTCAAACTTGGATATGAACATTTAGACACTGATCAACCAGTTGAAATGTTCAGAGATATTATAAGTCTAAAAATTACTATTAACAAGGGTAATTGCTGAATAATTAATACAAGATTTCTGTGCCACATAAATACTGTAAACACAGCCGTTTAATTTATTTGGAACATTTTTGTAATAATGAGGTTGAAGCATTCTGGCAGCCAAGCCTGGATCAGGCTACGTCTGGAATACTGAGTAGAACTTTCCATTCCTAACATTGGAGGGAATCATAGCAGGCAAAGGCACTGAATTTGTGAAAGAAAAGGTCACTGTCCCGCTGATAGAAAATTGGTTTGGAATTTTGTGTTCTCCTGACATTGGTGGTTTAAAGGGGATATTGAAAAGTCTAATCTGGTGCTGAGGCAATGATGTCAGGAAGATATTGGAAAGACTATCTTTGGGCTGAAATTCCATTTTGTCAGGGGGGATTTTGAAGGGACTGTTCTGGTGCTGAGGCCGTGCTGTTGGGGACGTATTTAAGTGATTGAGCTGGGTCTCTGTGGGCCATATTAAAGGATTCTGCGTGACATAAATGTCTTGGTCATAGCCTTAACTGGGGGAATAGGCCTCTCCTGGCAATGTATAATATGACATCCAGGGCAAGATTAGTCACCTAAGGAATTTGGTGCTGGGAATAAGACTCGTGATACTATGAGGCAAAAGGCACATTTATGTTCAAGAGTAGCATTGATATCCTGCAAGTTGTTAGCTGAGAAGTCATGATGGAGGGTAGTGTCAAATGATTTCGTGGAGGAGGTCCCAGAAAGTCAGAGTGCATGTGGCCTTAAGAAGGGGAGGTGTCAGGTCACCAAAGGACATGGGGACCTCAACACTGAAGGGTTTGAGGTGGAGAACAGGAATATCCACATAGATAATTATGGGTTTAAGAGTAACAAGGACAAGGTTATAAAGGGAATCATGGGTGAGGATTGGAGGAACATGCTGGATGATGGGAGGAGATTGGAAGCTGGTCTCTCAAATGAAAATGAGCAGCACCATTCTCAAGTCCACCTTATGATGATGCCTTTTGAAAAACAAGTTAGAAAAACAATTGGCTGAGCTGAAGATCAACTGTGATCTATTGAGTAATGGAATAGATTAAAGGAGTTAATTTGTTTATTCCTGTTTTGAATCTTCCTATATTTTTATGTTCTTATGCTCTTATCATTACTGCAGAAAAGGTGCTCCCATTACTTATGTGAGCAAACTGATAACTGTATTTTCAAAGTTGCACTACAGCTTTCTCTTAGTCCCATTACATATCACAGGAGTATAGTGTCAATCCTAAAAGTTCCTGTAATTTTAAAAAAACTAAATAAAGTCAATTTTTATTATTTATTTATCTTGTCAATCTCTACTCTGTTTATTCAGTGAGCCTCACAGGGCAGTGACAGGAAAACTAATAAAACTTATTAACGTAATTACACTTTATCTGAAAAACACTATCTCAAAAAGACATACTCAGAAAGTTAATTTGGGGAAAACCAAAAACATTAAACAGCTGAATTTTAGCAGCTTGTTTTTGCTATATATAATCTCAAAAGAATCGATGGCAGTGCAATTTCTCTCTACCAGTAGCCAATGAATCAGCAATTGTGTGAAGTAGAAGTGACATAAAAGAAGTGAGTATAATACTGGAAGAACATGTAATATGTCAGGAAATTTTGTTCAGTCCTGGGACCATCCAAGGTGTGGTCAGACTGACAAGGACAGAAGAAAGCTGTTTGTAAGAGAGTGAATTAGATTGTCTTCGAATCTAGAGAATACATTTGGAGTAATACAAGTTAACTTACTCCCAGTAATTTCCGATTTCAGTTGAAATTGTAGGTCAAGAACACTTAAGAGGGTATTTACATTATTCACTTAATTTCATAAGGTCTCTCAGTCAATTTTAATCATCACCTAAGCAACATCTTAAAGTTATAAAGTAAGTATTGCTTGTTAACTGGAAAGTGATTATTATGCAGTAATGCAATTCTTTCAACCAGCTTTACCCTGGAAATTTATACTGCTACTTAAGCCCTTTGATCATATTTAGTATTCTCGAATATTATTTTGTAATCTTGTAGACAGCTTTGAAGCCACCTATTTATTTTTAACAGGTAATATGGATTTGCCCCATTCGGGAATAAATGCTTCGGGTTGAAATTATTATTTCTTCATTTAGATTGACTTTAGGTAGTCAGCCTAGCTTCGTGCTATCTCCACCAAGAGCCCATTAAAAATAGTATTAAAAAGTTCATTATGACAAAGTAGTACTCTTCAGTTGTAATTTAATGGATACTGTATATGTTTGACATGGTTCATGACGAGCTAATCAATCTAAAAATCTGAGCTTCAATTCCAATCTGTAGCTGATATCAATTGGAGCAGCTTTTAAGATATACAGTTGGCTGTCAAGGCAAACAATATCAGGTTTAAGCCCAATATCCTATAGTGTGGAACAAACTTAATACTCTCCATTTGTTCTGATATGTAACGAATATCCTCTTGGGGAGGCACTGGCATCTATGCATCTGAAACCTGGCAAGAGTTGATGTCTTCAGAAAGTAGCGGAGGAGAAATGTAAGAGAAATTTTGTTGAGAAAACAAAAACATGATGGCCGTGGTAAAGTTTTTTAAATAGTCAAGCCATTTGTTTCAGCTTGTGCTCTTGAGATTGTCATGTCAGAGCGGTACAGTAAGATTTACATGGACCATTGGATGTTGTGACTGATGCAGGAAGTTCAGGATTCTCCTGAGACGCATACAATATTCAGTTATTTAGATTTTGAAGCAGGATAATTCTGAGAAGACACCTTTAAAACTGATCTCTTGGTATATTAGCCTTATATCTTAGTCTTACTGTATTAAACTTTGCTCACTATCTTTAAGCTTACAAATGCATTATCTTTTATAAATATAGGCATCGCTTGGAGGAAGAACAGGCTAGTAGCTGGAGCCGGAGATTGAAATTTTTTCTTTGTTGTACCCGTACACAGGACACACAGACAGTAAGTACATAACTTTTTCCAGTTGGGACTTCTTTTGGGTAGGTAAAATAATCACATCAACTTGATGTGCAGTTATCAAATAATCTAACTTAAAAATATAGCAAATATTTGTCTGCTCACATCTTGCATATATCTTATGCTTTAATATGTTAGATAATAGGCCAAATTATTGTGAAACGTGTCCTGTATCAAGTTGTATTGTTCTGACACTATTTTAGGGTACTTTTTTTAATATGCATTTATGGGATGTGAGTCTGACTGGATGACATTTATTGCCCACTTCAGTTGCCTTTGAGGAGGTGATAGTGCGCTGCCTTCTTGAATTGCTGCAGCCCATGTGACTTAAGCAGACCCACAGTGCTGTAAGGGAGAGAATTTTAACCCTGCAACAGTGAAGGAATAGCAATATATTTTCAAATTACAATGTGAGTGGCTTGAAGGGTAACTTGCTGGTGTTCCCATGCATCTGATATTCTTGTTCTTCTAAATGGTCATGGTTTTAAAAAGTGATGTCTAAGGAGTCTTGGTGACTTCTTGCAATGAATTTTGTAAATAATTCATATTGCTGCCAAGGTGCATTTGTAGTGGAGACATGAATGTTTATAAATGGGGTGCCAGTCAAGCTGGTTGCTTTGCCTTGGATGGTACTGAGCATCTGGAGTGTTGTTGGAGCTGCACTCACTCAGGCAAATGGAGGATATCCCATCACGCTCCTGCCTTACACCTTGTTGCTGCAGTATTCTTAGCCTTTGCACTGCTGTTGTAACCACAGTATTCATATGGCTAGTCCAGCTCAGTTTCTGGTCAATGATAGTCCCAGAATGTTGACATTGAGGGCTTCAACAATGGTAATGCCATTGAATGTCAAGGGGAGATGGTTGGATTCTCTCTTGTTGAAAATGATCATTGCGTAACATTTGTGTTGCTCGAATATTTCTCACCACTTGTCCGTCCAAGCTTGGATATTGTCCAGATGGCTGCATTTGGACAGGATTACTTCAGTGTCTGAGAAGTCACAACTGGTGCTGAACATTGTGCAATCATCAGCAAACATCTTCATTTCTGACCTTATGAAGGAAAATAATTGATGAAGCAACTGAAGATGGTAGGCCTAGGGCACTAACCCGAGGAACTCCTGCAGTAATGTCCTGAGATGGTTGATCTTCACTTCAATTAGTAATACTCCCAGATCTTTCCCCAAAACATTGCTAATTTTTCCTCTTCATGTATATATCTAATGCACCATTTGAAAGTTAGTATTGCATCTGTCTCCACCACCCTTACAGTGCATTCTAGTTGCGTGAGATTGATTATATGGCAAAGCAATTATTAAGAAATTCTCTCACACAAAAGATGATCTTGATCTCTTAGAACAGAAATTAGTGTCCCAAGGGACCTTTTTAATATATCAATCTAGAAATGTGGAGGAGAGATGTAGGCAGCTCTGCATTGTAAAACAATTGCTTAAAGATTTGAAATGATGGTACCCATATAGTTATTTGTGGTTTGAAGTTTTGTTAATTGAAACACTAAGTGGCACTTGCCATTTCTGCTTTTAAAGCTTGGAACTGTTATTGTGAATGCAGTCATACACCTCAACTGTCTCGTTTATTTGTGACATCAGAGCAAAATCATATAAGTGCCATACTAAGTAAAAAATTATTCAAAGAGGTGTTTTTAAAATAGATCTTCTATGGATCACTTTGATATCAATTTAGTTGTAAAAGCATTGGAATTTGAACTGTGAAATAAAGATCCATGAATATCATGCTCAATTTTAAAGTGCATAAATAAGTAAAATCTTTACTGGAATAAAAATCAGTTGCAAAGAAACAATTGACAGTTGGAATAGAAATTGAAATTGCCTCCAGTTGGCCAGTTGAATTATCTCCTGTTGACATGGTTATGATTTGATAGCCTTGTTAAATTACCTGGGCAAACTGGTTGCTCATGTGCATGCATGCTCCAGTAGTGGATCTTGGTGAGACCACACTTGGAATATTGTGTGCAGTTCTGGTCACCTCCCTATAAGAAAGAAGTGGAAGCATTGGAAAGAGTGCAGAGGAGATTTACCAGGATGCTGCCTGGTTTGGAGAATAGGTCTTATGAGGAAAGATTGAGGGAGCTGGGTTTTTTCAGTTTAGAGTAGAGGAGGATGACAGGCGACTTAATAGAGGTTTATAAGATGATGAGGGGAATAGATAGAATGGATGTTTAAAGACTATTTCCTTGGGTGAATGTAACTGTTACTAGGTGGCATAACTATAAAGTTCATGGTGGGAGATATAGGAGGGATGCCCGAGGTAGGTTCTTTACTCAGAGTGTGGAATGGACTGCCTGCTATGATACTTTATACTGTCTTTATACTTTATACTATGATACTGTCAGACACTTTAGGAACATTTAAGCAGTTATTGGATAGGCACGTGGAGCACACCAGAATGATAGAGAGTGGGATAGCTTGACCTTGATTCGCCACAACGTCGAGGGTCGAGAGGCCTGTACTGTGCTATGCTGTTCTATGTTTCTGACCGTAAAATTTTTTTTCAAACTCTTTCTTGAAAGTCTTCTCTCCTCAAGTTGTGGAGGGTGAAATATACTATAAAATAGGAGAGACAGTTTAAATTTAAAATTAGTTAGGGTCTTGCAAAACGAATGACAAGAGGCTTTCTAAGTCAACTATGCTGCCTGCAGTAAAACAGCCTGCCTGTTCATTGGGCCCATAGATGTCAACAACCAAAGACATGGCAAAAAGTGAATTTGTCCTTTGATTCTGTGTCTTATTCCACTATTTCAATACTATTTACCTGCAACTGTAATCAGGGGCATATTCTGTATTCTACATGCAAAATTGGAAAATAAATATAGATTAACTACACATTCTCTGTGTTTATTCAACAGTTCAGTCTTAATGACAAGTCATTGGCCTGAACATTTTGGCTGTTCACACTGGTAGGATATTCCAGTCCTCAGATCTGCACTTCCGCAACAGATTTCCCTGTGGCAAGGAGTGTATTCAATAAGAAACTCCGTTGACAATGGTGAGACCAGAAGACCCCACTGTTGGCCAATGCTGGGATGTCTCCGTGCAGAAGGTTATGCAGAAAATCCTACTCATTAGTTCTAGAGGAAGCTTTAATACTAAAACTAGCAGCATAATAATCCATCACTTTTTGCTGAAACCAACATCAATTATCAACAATTTTGAAAAATAATATTAAGAATTATTACCCTACTATCAATTGTGTAATGATACAGTAACTGGAAGAAATGTAATTTTATCATGTTTCCTGTGAGGGTTATGTTTAAAATTCAGCTCTATTTTACACGGTGGTATTTGTCAGGGTACCTGATAGATCACTTACTGAGAATGCAGGCTAATCATTGATTTTAGTTAGGGATGTGTTTGTTTTAATCTGAGTTAATGCATTTTTGTTCATTTCATTTTTCCTCTGGGGTTTTAGAGTAAGGCTTTGATTAGGTTAATTGATAGACAGTCATGTGGGAAGAGCTAAGCTTAGAGGGAAAATCAGACAGTTACTGCTGGGTTCTGAAAGGAGCAAGATGTCTCTCTCTCTTTTTCTCTCCCCACCCACCCCCCCTTCCTCTGGTGGGTGCTGTTTGTGGTGCCTGATAGGAGAAATAGACCTCTCTCTCTCATGGTTGAATCACCTGACGAAGAAGAGCAGTGCTCCAAAAGCTCGTGATTCCAAATAAACCTGTTGGATTTTAACCTGATGTTGTGAGACTTCTTAACTTGTCAACTTGTAGCTTTGTATCGAAATATCAGATATTTTCACTCTGCTATCTACTTTCTAATTAGGTAGTATGAATCACAAAAAGAGGACGTAAAAAAGCTCGCAAAGAATATCAAAATCAACAATTTTTATATTATTACGAAAAAATGTGTAATCAGGAGCAATGTGGATCTTTCTAAATTGATAACAGTAATATTATCAGTGAAATTATGGATATGATGGGCATATTGAGGAATTACTTTGCATTAGTATTTCGAGTAGCGGGAGAGGTTAGCATGCCAAGCATCCTGTGGAAGCTGAATCTGAGACAAACTTAAATTTTGAAGATTCCCGCTTTCTGGAGATGTATGTGACAGACAAAGCACAAGTTTGTATCTATTTTCAGTAGCTTATTTTTCTTGGAGGAGGTCACTAGCCTGAAGCCAAAAGCTTGAACATTACCACTCCACATCAAGCATGGCTGACCAAGAATTTCTTCTGCTCATGCCATCTGCTTTGGAAGTATTGGAAGGATTTGCATGTTGACAATCTTCAGTATGAAGGGTGAAGGTAAAGTGTGCAAATAGACATCAGATATCATCAGAAAAACAAGATCGCATGACAACAGAATATACTGAGGGATGGTTGTGTGTGAAGCCTTGTGCTAAGTCTTGCCCTCTCTATTGATCCTGACCAAAGAGAACTTAAACTAAGACCGACAATGATGATAACAGATCATGGCTGTGGTAAAGACAACAGAAAACACACTGAATAAGAAGCCCACTGACTCAAAATGCAGCAAGCTAAATGATTGAAAAAAAGATACATAGAAGAAAATTCCACCAGAAATTGGGCTGGAGTGAAGAAAAGCCATGCAGAAAATCTTATCTTTACCAGAGGACATTGAAGATATGGAAGGCCTGGATCAAGCCAAGAAGTGGCACAACTGGTATTGTGGTATTTCCAATTAGAAAACTATTTTAGGAAAGAGAACCACACATAGCACAAGTCAGTACCCTTCTCCACTCCATAGGTGGTAGCAAATATGACATATTGTTTAGATAAGGCTTAAATGATGAAACGGCGGCACACAAAGATGTTATAAAAGCTTTTGTTATGTATTTTGCCCTAAGAAAAGGCATACCCAAATACTGGGAGGGAGGGTGGATTCCTTCATTATCAACTAGCTAAGAATTGCAAAAATAAAGCGCCAAAAGAGGAATTAACTCGGGAGACCATATTGTTGTCGGAGCCTAGAAGAAACTTCATCAGATGATGGGTGAATTGGGAAGTGAAAACAAACCAAAAGAATTTCCATACTTTCTGGGGAAGCTGCAAACAGTTTATCACATCACATGTTACAACAAATATGTCCAAGGAAGAAAACAAATGACAGAGGCCACATTGTCATACATTTCAGTCGAAAAACCCGAACAAATGAATATCAATGTTGTCAAAGATTTAGAGTCCGATACTTTATTAAGTACGTAAAATGTATTAGCAACAACATAGAGGCTGAATTAAATTTGAAAGATACTAAAAGCTGATGATGAATTGGCTTGACCTCAGGAGTATTGCATCAATGGACAGCCAGACTATGTTCCAAATAATATCATCCTGAAGCAAAACTTTGAGCAATGAAGTCATCTCAGTGCCATGGATAACTTGCTGATTTATGATGAGAGATTGCTCCATAACAAGAGTCTGCAGAATCAAGATTCTTCAGAAAATACATCTAGGATACCTAGACATTACAAAGTGTTGTGCCAGAGTGCAAAATTCTGTTTGGTGGCTGGGGATCTCAAACTGATTTTGAGAGGACTGATTTCAAACTCTGTTACCAATCTGATCCATCATCAAAAACAAAGAGAACCACTGATGGTGTCACATTTCTATCCAAACTCTAGAACATCTCAGATTGGATCTTTTTGCACTCACCGAGAAGAAATTCCCCATAGTTGTTGATTATTAATCCAGATGGATTAAAGTTAAGCATCTGCATGGTCCCACCTTGGAAGCTATCAAGAAGTTGCTGAAATAGTTTTTTTTACCATACACAGCATGCTAGAATTAGTCATGTTAGAAAATGGCCCGCAGTTTGCCATCAAAAGTTTTAAGCAATTCACAGAAGCCTATGACTTTGTCCGTTAATGGTGAAATGAAAGTGGCTTCATTTGTGATAAAGGTAGTTTTTGACCAAATATGGCATTAAGGAGTCCTAGCAAAACTGGAGTTGTAGGAAAAGCTCTTTAGTTGAAGTTATACCTAGCACAAAGGAAGATGATTGTAGTGGAGTTGGAGGTTAGTAATCTGTGCTGAAACATTTCTGCATGAACTCCGCAGTGTCCATGGCAAAGTATCTACAGCTACTTCAACAATGACCTTCCCTCATCATAAGATCAGAAAATTGGGATTTCAGCTGATAACTGCACAATATTCAGCATCTTTTTCTGCTCCTCAGATACTGAAGTGGTCCATGTCCTAATGCAGCAAGATCTGGACAACAATCAGGCTTCAGCTAATAACATAGCTGAAGTAACATAGCTGCTGTGCAAATGCTACACAATTTCTTCTCTCTAACATGAGAGAATCTCTTTGACATTCAATGGTCTTCCTATCATTGATTTTCATCGCCCTCCCTTCCGCCCATCCACCCCATATCCTAGGGGTTACAATTGGTCAAAAACTGAACTGGACCAGCATATAAATACTTTTTAATGTTCATTCAGGATTTGAATATCATGAACAAGACCAGCATTTATTGCCCATTCCAAATTTACCTTGCAACGGTCATGTCTTTTTGAACCATTGCAGTCTATGTGATGTACGTAAGCTTACACTTAGGGAGTGAATTCCAGGGTTTTGACCCAATGACAGTGAAGGAACAGTAATGTATTTCAATGTCAGAATGATGACTGACTTTATGGGGAACTTACGGGTAGTGGTGTTCTCATATGACTGTTGCCCTTGTTTTTCTAAATAGTAATGGTCATGGGGTTGGGAAGGTCTGTCTAGGACGTTTTGGTGCATTCTTCCAGTGAATCTTACAAATGGTATACACAGCTACCACATTGATTATTAGAGAAAGTCAGAGACTGGGAATTCTGTGACAAGTAACTGGCCTTCTGATACCTTAAAACATGTCCACCACCTACAAGGCATAAGTCAAGATTGTGATGGAATACTCTACATTTGCCTGGATGAGTGCATCTCCAACAATTCTCAAAAAGCTGGACGCTGTACGGTATGAAGCAGCTCACTTGATTGGCACCATATCTACCACCTTAAATATTCAGTCCCTCCACAACTGTGACCAGTTGTGCACATCTGCAAGGCAGACTATAGGAACTCACCAAGGCTGTTTGACAGCACCTTACAAACTCGTGACATTTAGTACCTAGAAGGATATGGGCGGCAAGTGCATGTGAGCACCACCACCTGGAAATTCGCCTCCAAGCCACACATCACCTGACTTAAAAATAAATCACTGTCCCTTCATGCCGCTAGGTAAAAATCCTGGAATTCCTTCATAGATGAACTGATGGTGTATCGATACCAGATGAATTATAGCAATTTAAAAGATTGGCTCACCACCACCTTCTCCAGGGCAATAGGTGTTGAGCAATAAATGCTGGCTGAGCCAACAATGCCATCATCTCATGAAATAATTTTTAAAAAGAATCAAATACATCCCAGGTCTTGCATACTGGCATTATTCACCTCTTTTAATATTTAATATCTTCATGAAAGCTTTTAATCATTCAAGTCAATTTCTTAAAAATGTACAGTGTATATGACCAGAACCAGGCGCCTTAGCTTTCAAAAATGCTAATTAACCTGCTTCATATGAATTTTTGATTTGAACATTTGTACTGGTATGGCATGACTGCCAATTCCTAAAACTATGTTGCAACAGTTTAGCTCAAGTCTCGCAAGATATTCCCTTATCATAGAATCCCGACAGTCTGAAGGAAGCCATTTAGTTTACTGAGCCTGCACTAACAAGAATCCCACCCAGGCCCTATCTCTGTAATCCCATATATTTATCCTAACTAGTCTTCTAACACAAAGGGACAATTTATCATTGGCCAGTCCACCTAACCCGCACATCTTTGGACTATGGGAGGATATCGGAGTATCCAGAAGAAACCCACGCAGACATATGGAGAACGTACAAACTCCACACAGACAGTGACTCTGTCTGTGAATCAAACCCAGATCCCTGATGCTGAGAGGCAGCTGTGCCGCCCAATGAATTATATTATCCACCATTAAAAGCCTATAATTTCTTTGCCTCAGTTTTTGAAGATGAGTAACATTTTTTTTTCCAGTCCTTGCGGTTTGACTCGTGTCTAGTCAATCCTGAAAAATGTCTGCATGACAGCTCTCAACCATTCAAGCCAATTTCTTTAAAACCTAAAGTATATATGATCAAAACCAGAAGCCTTATCTACCTTAAACGTTAATTAACCTGCTTCATATGTCATTTTTGATTTGAACATTTTCAACTTATATTTCCTTTAAACGCAGCATCAATTGCTGCATTTGTCTCTCTATTTCTTTTCTTAGTAAAATCATCACTATGGAAAATAACCACTATGTATTTCAGGAATTTCACTGCCTTCAGAAATAAAAACAGAAAATACTAGAAGCAGTCAGGAAGTCAGGTAGCATCTGTGGGGACAAAGAATTCACATCTCAAGTCGCTGACCTTCCATTAGAACTGAATGATGTTAGAAAGGAACAACACTGAAGCAGTTACAGAACCTGAGGAAGATGAGGCAAGGAAAGAACAAAAGTAAGCCACATTTCTGATAGGATGGAGGATAGGAATACTGCCATACATGAGTGTTTTCTAGGTTTCCGGCTTTTGCAGTATTTTGCTTCTGTCTCCATCTTCAGACATTACTTCCCCACTGTCAAATTTTAGTGTGCCAACCCTCTCTGCGCCCATTGTTTGCTCCTGACATATTTGAAGCATGTTTTAAGAATAGTAACAACAATTTGTCACGCAACAATTGACCTTCAGGTGAAGAGACGAGAAAAAGAAAATTGGAGGATAAGTCTGAATGTATTGATGCCTTTCAGCAAGCCAAACAGATGAGAATCTCATTATTCAGACTGTATTGTACATGGCAAAATAGGAGCCAAATTATATAACTTTCATGCTGTATGTTATATTGTATAAGGGCAATTCCTGCACATTATAAAATTATACATGATTTCAACTGAGTCAGGTAAAATTTAATTAGGACAAATTGATTGCTTTCTGGTTCATTGTCCCACGAACAGGTGTGCTTTTCCAAATTATTTCCACTCCTACAATTAAAATCCCAAAATAGCATTTGTTGTGAGTATAATAAAATGAAGCTGTGGCTGTGTGCTTGTCATGGAAACAGTAGACAGCCAATTAGATGCAGACTGCTGGAGAGGTGGTGATTAACATGGTTTCTGGATGCATCATTTATGACAGAAAAATGTAAGTGGAACTTTAAGGAATATGTAGTGTGTGTGTGTGTGAGTATTGGAGCTTTGTAAAAACAAAATCTATCTCCCTGTGAAATGCAAAACCATTAAAATATTACACCATTAAATGCAGAAACTCATCAAGACTTCTTCAACAGCTGCTTCTAAACCAGTGACAATCACCACCTCGAAAAGCAAGAGCAGCAGATGTAAGGAGACACCACCACTTGCAAGTTATCCTGACTTGGAACTATATTGCCTTTCCTTCTACTGTTGCTGGGTCAAAGTCCTGGAACTCTCACCATAACAGTACTGTAAATGTATATATATCATATGGACCGCAATTGTTCAAGAAGGCAGTTCATCACCACGGGCAATAAACACTTTTACTGGCCAGTGACACCTGCATCTGGCAAAAGAAAAAATAAAAGATAAAAATGTCTGTTACCAGATCTTATGTCGATCTATCTAATCAACAGACTATTAGCCAGTGCATTCACATTAAGTGAGATTATGCCACAGTTAAGTATGTAGATTATATTTACGCTATTTATTCTGTTTGCATTATACTTCATCCACAGCTGATGCAGTGCAAGCACCTTCACACGATAGCAAAGAATAGTACAGCATAGGATCAGTCCCTTCTGCCCACCTAAGCCTAAGCCTACTCTCTGTCTTTTATGACTAAACCAGTTCTGTATCCATCTTACCAAATCACCTTGGATCCCATGTGACTTCATCTTCTGTACCCTGCCATGAGGAACCTTTCAAAGACCTTGCTTAAGCCCATGTAGACAATATCCACCGTCCTGCCCTTATCATCTTTGTCACTTCCTCAAAAAACTTAATCAAGTTTGTGAGACAGAACCTCTCCCGCACAAACCAATGTTGTCGATTGCTAATAAGTCCATATTTTTCCAAATGTGAGTAAATCCTGTCGCTAAGAATTCTCTCCTGTAATTTCCCTTCTACTGACAAAAGGCTTCCTGTGCTATAATTTTCTGTACTTTCCCTATTGCCTTTCTTAAATAAAGGAACAACATTGGCCAATCTTCAGCCCTCTGGGATTTCTCCTGTGCCTGAAGAGGATCCAAAGATTTTGTACAAGGCTGCAGCAGTTTCTTCCCTCGCCCTCCTCAGTATTCTGGGATAGATCCCATCTGATCCTGGGGACTTGTTTACCTTAATGTTTTCAGAACGCCCAACACCACCTCCGTTTTTATATCACAAGCCTGGAATATGAACATAATCCTTGCTAGACTCACTATCTACCATGTCCTCCTCCTTTGTGATCATTGATTCAAAGCATTTATTAAGGACCTCACCTACTTCCTCCAGCTCCACACATAAATTCATTTCTTGTCCTTGAGCAGACCTACCCTTTCCCGAGCTACTCTCTTTCTCCTTATAGACGTATAAAATGCCTTGGGATTTTCCTTAATTCTGTTTACTGAGGACGTTTATGGCTCCTTCTGGCCTCCTAATTCCTTAAGTTCTTTCCTGCTTTCTTTATATTTTTTAATAGCTCTGTCCATATTCAGTTTCTTTAATATTCCATATGCCTCCTTTTTCTTTTTGATTACACTGCCAATTACTCTTCTCCGCCAAGGTTCCCGAATCTTGCTATCCTTTTCCTTCATTTTCATAGGAATATGCTGATCTTGAACTTTAATCAACTGGCCTTTAAAAATTCCTACATGACAGATATGGATTCACTCTCAAACTGCTGTCCCAATCTATATTTCCCAGTTCCTGCCTGATATTGTTACAGTTAGCTTTCTCCTAATTTAGTACTTTCACCCAAGGACTACTCTTATCCATAATAGCTTAAAACTTATGAAATTATGGTCAACTGTTTCTGAAGAGTTCCCCCACTGAAACTACAATCATCTGGCTGGGCTCGTTCCCCAATAGCAGGACTAGTATGGCCCCTTCCCTAGTTGGTCTACTTATATTTTACTTCAAGAAATCCTCTTGGATGCACCTTATAAATTCCCCCCTCCCCCAACTAAGTTGCTGACACTTAGGGAGTCCCAATCAATGTATATGAGCTGTCCATGTGTCTGTTCCTCTATATCTTGCTGGCAGTTGGGAAAGTTATTCCTGAACTCTACCCATAGGCTTCGTTGAATGAGCCCTCCAAGATACCCTCCCTGCATAGATCTATGACATTCTCCTAATCAGTAACACAACTTCCCCATCTCTTTAACATTCCTCTCTGTCATGCCTGAAGCATCTAATTCCCAGGACATTAAGCTGCCAGTCTTGTTTCCCTCTCAACCAAGTCTCTGTAATAGCTACAACATCATTGTTGAATTTTGAAACCTGAATTTTCAGCATTTTGGCAAGGGTCAGAAGGAGAGGAGGGGGTAGTGTCTCACACTGCTGAAGTGCCTTCACAAAGAATGAGAATTCACTCACATTACCCTAGGTCTTTGTATAAACAATTCATTTTTATATTTTCCACTAATGCATTACTAGGTATGTTTTTCAAGTTCTGTGTACTGATGTGCACTGTATTCCAAGCTATGTTCTTCACAGTGAAAATCACAAATAAACTTTAAAAGTGTTATGATTCCTACTGCTGTTTATACTGGACAAGTCAAATCTCACAATAAAACCTGGCTTGATAGACCTAGTTTTTCTTTAGGAAATTATGGAGGAATGTTACTGAACAAATTTACCTGTTGTCCGTTCATGAACTTGTAAGACAAAAAGTAAAATATTTACTAAAACAACAAAAGTGAACTATATTACACCAGACAAGAGAAGGTTGGGAAGATCTCAACATAAACACAAGAAGAGAATTCAAATTGCCACACAAACCAGTGAAGAGTTACCACCAGCTTGGCACAGTGGCTTCTCAGTTGGTACTGGCGTTGTTGCTAAGGCTTTTCTTTCCATTAAATTCCTAAGCGTTCACTTGATGCTTCTCACCCAGTTCTTATCTCTGACTGAAAGATAAGACTCCAAGTTGCAGAGCAAACAAATGAGTTTCCTTGAACTCTTGTCTTCCAGTAACATTTCTGCTAAACTGATCATTTTATTGAGTCTCATTGTTTGGTTAATTGTCCCACGAGCATTTTCTCCTCAGAGTTTACAAATCTCCATCTCTGTGTGATCTCTTTCCTTTTTTCTGCATCTTTCTCACGGGATCACTGTCAATATGCAACAGTAAAGCTTTTCTGTTTGTATTTTATTTCCAAAATCTCTGAATTTTCAACCTCTCCTAATCCATCTCTTTAACTTAGGGATTGTAAAATCTAATTAAAAATGTATACATACAAACAAACCCAAAATATCTAAAAGCCTTCAGCCATAAATCCAACCAGCCACCTAGGTGCAAACGTTCAGAAACAAGACTTAACGAAACTGAAAACATTTTTACCTTAATGCACACATATGCACACACACAATATATAAATTCAACTAAAATGTAAGCATTGTTCATAATAAAAATGAAAAATTACATTTGTCATATGAGCTGATTGAGCCAAACAACCAATATTATTATTTATTGTGCTCATCTCTTGTATCTTGCTTGCCAAATAATTCTCTTCCTTTCTTTCATCTTATCAATCCTGTTTTTAGCTGTTATTCTTTGCATCTCATTACCTATGAGATTTGTACTATTTACTCTTGCTAGAAAACAAAACAACATTATCAGTTATCAACCCAACATCTCACTCATGAAGTTGTGATTTCAAGCTTTGTTCAAGAGATCTGTGAACAGAATCTAGGTTAATAATCCAGCATTATGAAAGGGCTGCTGCACCATCAGAGATGTTTTCTGGATAAGATGTAAACTTTGGCTTTATTATTGGGTGTGCACACCGTTATTATTGTACATGTCACATGTATTCTTGTTATAAATTCACTGTATACATTTATACACTCAGATAAAGGTGAAGCTATTCTGACATGGTAGTAATGAGAGTTCTCCATTTAAGATGCAATCTTGTAGTTGATTTTGTTTTTTAAGATAGGATCTGATTGCATCCAATTAGAATGATGTCATTGTGACAAAAATGGCTTACACAGGGTGTAATGTTTCTCCTTCCCCAAATTAAGTAAGACATTTTTGCATTTTTACATAAATACAATTCTCCTTTATTGTATCTAACTGACTTAGGATTTTTATTTTGCTATTCTCAGCTTTGTTTCTTTTTCACAGGATGCTTATTCTGAAGTCGCTTTTCTTTTTGCTGAGTTCTTCCGAGACTTGGACATTGTACCCTCTGACATCATTGCAGGCCTGGTATTATTGCGTCAGAGACAGAGGGCTAAGCGATTTGCTGTCTTGGATGAGGTAGGAAATAGGTTCTGTGATTTTTGGTGTTGACTGTGGGTTCTTTGTATTTTGGAGTAGGCAGTGTGGGTCTGTGTGACTTAGAGTGGACAGCCATCGATTGTGATGCCGTCCTTTTCAAGCTTCTGTGTGCTCAGAATGGTTTTCTGACTCTGGTCTTTTCCAGCACAAGGGTCTGAAGACTGACACCCTACCTACATTTGGATGTCATTGCCAGTTTGAAGACAAAGGCTTGCTGTTTTCCTCCTTGTATACACATTGAAACATAGAAAGTAGGAGTGGGAGTAGGTCATTCAGCCTTTCAGGTCTGCTTTGCCATTCAGTATGACCATATGGCTGATCCTCTTCTCAATGCCACACTCCTGCATTCACCATACCACTTGCAATCTTTAGTGTCTGGAAATCTATTCATTCCCTTCATAAGTATAGTCAGTAACTTGGCCTCCACAGCCTCCTTGATAGTTAATTCCACATGTTCCCCAGCCTCTGTGAAGAAATGTCTTCTCATCTCAGAGGTCTACCTTGTGTTCCCTTGTTCCAGACCCCCTCAGCCAGAGGAAACAACATTCCTAAATTCAGCCTGTCCATTCCTTTCAGAATTTTATGCATATTAATGAGATTCTCTGTCAGTCTTCCAAACTCCAATGAATGTAGGCAATGTCAACCCAGTCTTTCCTCATAGGGCAATTTTGCTATTATATAATCCTACAGTGTAAAGGAGGCCATTTGGCCCATCAAGACCAACCATAATCCCACCCAGATCCTATCCTGTAACCCCATGCATTTATCCTAACTAGTTCCCCTGACACTAAGGGGCAATTTAGCATGGCCAATCAGCTAACCCATACATCTTACGATTGTGGGAGGAAACCCGCACAGACAGGGGAAGAATGTGCAAACTTCACACAGTGACCCAGCTGGGAACTGAACCCAGGTCCCTGGCACTGTGAGGCAGTAGTGCTAACCACTGTGCCACCAATTAAGTTATTGAAGTTTTTGTGAATAGCTGATCCCTACAGAAATCGACTAGTCACTGCCTACCACTTGAAAAAAGACCCATTTATTCCTACTCTCTGTTTCCTAAGCAATTCTCAGTCCATGCCAATATATTAGCCCAATCTCATGTGCTTTAATTTTGCACACTAACCTCTTAAGTGGGACTTTATCAAAAGCTTTCTGAAAATCCCAAGTATAGTACATCCACTGGTTCTCCCTTATCTGTTCTGCTCATTACATCCTCAGAAAATTCCTGTAGGTTTGGCAAAGATGATTTTCCTTTCATGAATTCATGTTGACTTTGTCTGACCCTACTGATGTTTTCTACGTATCCTGTTATCATATCCTTTATAATCTAGCATTTTTCCTGCTATTGATGTTATGCCTCTGCATACGTGCAGTGACTAAATTGTGTCCCACCAAAATTGACCCCTGAAAATGGCAGGCAAGTGGTGAAGGCTGAAAAAAGTCCTCAAGTTAGCATCTGTCTCCATCCACCCTAGGTTTGATAAACTTACAGTTTGGGGAGTCTGAAAGAAGCTAATTTCTTAGTTTTCTCTTTTCCTAACTCACATGTCTAAGTCTATCAACATTACTAACATTATATCTTCCCTACACAATAAAACACCAAGTGACTTTGCTTTTTAACCTAATTAGTGTTTTGAACAGAAAATCTGTTAACGTTATGAATAAATTTACCACTTCCCACTTCCATTTGGAAGAAATTTGCTGTATTTCTTTCCAAGGTACATCTGGGGTCATTAATGAACATTTCTTTCCTTAATGCAGTTTAATTGAACTTTCTCTGTTATTTTATAGATTCGTGAAATATAGAGCTTGTATTTGTGCATCTGTTGCTCTGCATATTGGTGTTGAAGGACAGAGCCCATGTAAATTCCGTAAATTGTTCCAAAGGTGTTAATTCTTTCTTGTGATGGACTCTTGAGTTACCAAATTGCAGATTGGTATCAAAAATATTCTGGAATGAGCTTGTCTTATTTCTTCATTTTGCTGAAAGTTCTGAAGTGCATTCATCAATTGTTCTAGCATTTGTAGTATATTTTATGTTTATTAATATTTGGAAATTGAATTGTTAGTAAATGTGACTGCACCAAATCCTGATCAAAGATGCATTGATTTCCAGTCTGTGCTAAGTTAGGTCCCAACTGGAGCAGCATTAGGGGTACAAGTACTACAGTTGATTTTATGTCTCTCAGATGCTGAAGGGAAAGAAAAACCAAAGTTCTGCTCCAGATTGATATTTAATTGAAAGTGCATGTATGTAGATATTGAGAAAAGAGAGGGTGATGTTATGACCAAACAGCCTTCGGTGCTCGCACACAATTCATAATAACAGGCACTTGGATGAGTTACTAGAAATTATTCAACAGCAGTGAATATAGACCCCCTTTGTGAATCAGTGACTAGAGAAAAGACTGGGTTGAAGTCAATGGATGGGACAGAAAATGGCCATGGCCATTATATGTTGTTTCTCCAGAAAAGCTGTTGAATATTTAATCATAATAGCTTGGACTGGCAAATGTGTTGGGCAGAGGAAAGAAGAAAAAAGATTGTGAAGGCTGGCATTGCATGAAATAATGGGAAAAGGCAAGCAAGAAAATATTTGAAAGAAACAGATATCCCATTTTTCAAAACAGCAAAAATGAAGACGAGGTGAATGGGAGAAAAGAATGCCTGATGTTGGAATTCTCTACTAATTTAAATTGTAACTGGCGTCATTTTTCTTTTTTCTCTACAGGCAAATAATGACATTTTGGCCTTTTTATCAGGAATTCCAGTCACTAGAAATACAAAGTACCTTGACTTGAAGAATGCCGTGAGTGTTGTTTTTTAATATATTTGAGCACTGTGAAACAGTTTGGCACAGTGCCAAAATATAATGTAGTCTGTGCTGAAGTGGGTAAAGACAGTATAATATGACTAAATGATTGATTCTGAGAAACCATTTTCTCTGAGAGATGCATTAATGTATGATGAAAGCCTGCAGTCCAAGAAGAATCCCAGTAGTTACGTTGCTATCTGCTTAATGGTCACAGAATATTTGAGTGTTTGTTCCATTCAGACAATATTTTTGCAGAGATTTTAATTTGTGCAGCTTTAGATTTAAGGCATATTGGAGAAGGACTGGGAATGATGGCTATTTTTTTCCCATGTAACATTTTGAAATATGTGACAGTTTGGTTGATTACATTTCTCCTGGTATTTGCATATGGGCTTTAACCTGGTGTTGTGAGACTTCTTGTGTTTACTCTAGTCCAATGCCATCATCTCCACATCATGTTTACCATATGTGCCAGGCATTGTTGTCTCAGTTACATATACCACATTGCAGCCAGTGAAGTATTTTTAAGGGCTTGTACTTCTAATAAGTAAAACTGGAAGCAACCAAACTCTGCTTTATTTTCAGCCAACTTCTCTGTTGTTTTCTTAGTTATGCAGCATCTGACTAATTAATTAATTTTGTATTTTCCTATCTTATTTTAGTTGTGTATGTTAGTATGTAAGTAGTAATCTGCTCACATGAGAAATAGATGAAGAAAATGTCAAGACTCTTCCCTTTTATCATTCAGTTGTTTTACCATTGAGTGAGCAGCTTAGATTATCTTGATGAATATGAATTCCTTTTTTTGATAAAGTCGGTAACTCTGATGGCTTAGTAAGTAAATGTATTACTTATATAAGCAGCATAGGCAAGAAAATTCCTCATTTGATTCTTGCTCTGTGCAACTATTTTCAGTTAGGCAACTTATTTAAGAAAGAGGAGCAAGAATAAGGATATGCTTGGCTATGTTTCAAAAGTTATCTCAGCAAGAAGCTGTCAGTTCTTAGTTTGATTGACAACTTAAACAGGCTATGAAAGGAATAGAGGTATGAACAGATCATTTTTAGAAGACAGTCACCACCTGAGCAGATTTAAAATCTTTGATGCGTTCATGAATGGGAAGAGTTGCTTTCACTATTAAGTCAGCAGAGTGAGAGCTACATTAGATTTTCATGCTTCTGTTTATCTTTACATCATTTTAAAGTCTGCCCATTGTAAATACTGGGAAATTATGCATTGAGTTGGCAAGGATGCATGAGGAATCATGCAGGGTTGTGAAGAGGCATTTCCTGGCATCATCCAAGCTTTGCCTAGAATTGCTCTGGGAATGTAAAATTACTTTACAAAAAAAAACAAATATTCAATAAACATCAAATATTTTAGGTTTTCTGTTTTAGCATTTCAGTAGTGCAGATTGCTATGGATTTGCACATTTTCATTCTAAATTAACATTTCGAAGTTATTTATCACTTGGAATTAAAGGAAGATTCCAAAGGATATCGTAATAGTATTTTTGATTCTTACAAGCATATTTACCAATAACTGTGTAAGGGATGAAACAGAATGGAGCAATAAAACATGATATTTTATATCCCCACCTGCAATTTTTCTGTCTTTCCTGAAAATATGAACCTCTTGCTGGGGTAACGGCATGAGCAACTTTCTGGTAGCTCATCCAAATACTGACGCTTCACATGTGGGCTGAAGCAGCATGAGTATTGGACTGGCTCATAATGGTTATAAATTTCTGTTTAAACATTTTTCTGATGTTAGTTGACAGTACTTGTCATTCTGTTTTGAAAATGACATTGCAATAAAATGATCTGGCACTATTACTGCTGTAATAGGTTCCTGGCAGCCCTCCTTTTATTGACACAAACCCTATTACAAAATGTATTGTCACCAGTAAAATTCCCAATTGCACTGTCTTAATGCTAGGAATGTGAGTGTTGATTTTTTTCTCGGGGAATCCTTTACTTTATTAAAGCTTTTGCTGTCAACAAAATGCCTTTTTTTTATCACATCCTTACTTGTGTTGTGTTTGGAAAATGATGGATTTAATGTACCCCTAAAAATGAGAACAGTTTTCAGGCCAGACTGGAATTGTAATTTCAGTGAAGCAGTGCCCTCTGCTGGAAGTGAAAGCAAAAAGTAAAAGCTATGCATTAAGCTTATAAGCTTGCGTCATTATAGAATCCAACAACGAAGACCATTTGGTGCATTATATCTGTGAGTCCTTGCTAAAACAAACTATCCAATTAGTTCCATTCCCTTGTTCTTTCCCTGAAGCTATGCTTTTTCAAATATTTATCTAATTCATTTTAAAGGCTTGATTTTGCCATCCTTGCAAACCATGTATTCCAGATCATAATAATTCATTGCAAGAAAAATATCTACTCATGCCTCAGCTATCAAATCGGTGGCCACTGTTTATCAATCCTGATAGTTGAAACAGTTCCTCCATTATGTACTCTATCAAAATCCTTTAAATAATTTTGAGCATCTCAGTTAAACTTGCCTTTAACCTTCTCTGCTATAAGAAAAAACAATGCAAACTTCTCTATTACTCCACATAAATCAAGTTGCTGGTACCATTCCAGTCATAAAGCATTTATACTGTGCAATTAAGAATCTAAAACATGACAAGTTGAATATCTTGTTTCTGCACATTAAGAACCCACATTATGCATGTATTTTGTGGGAACTGTAAATTATGCCCACTGTACTTCCAGCTCTCCCCTCTCTGCTTTTTCACAGCACTACACTCTTTAAAAAAAAACCTTCAATCACTGAATATTCAGTCGCTTTTCCATTGTTCAGCAGCATCGCTGCTCTCCCACCGCTCAGTGTTTTTTTTCATCTCTTTGACTTGCCTTAGGTTGTTTCTTTATCCTAAAGATGCTATATAAATGCAGCAATTCAGGTGTCCATTATTCTGACCTCTGAAGTTGTAACCTGAAAATAAAATTCCATTCTTGAAATTAAACCACAAGTATGTGCCACTTTTTGGAATTATGTTATAGTATTTGAATTAATGGGAGGTCATTGTTTAGTTTTAGTTCATAGTATCACATTTGATAGTCGATCAGCAATTGCAAATAAAATGAGATTAGTTGAATAATTGGATTTAGTTGCGTTAAAATCCTGGCATGCAGGTGTGTACATATTATACATATGTACCTTCTAATACATGCAAAACAGACTGGATATGGTTTACAAAGTAGCACAATCTCGAAATTTTTAATGGCCATCTGTCTATAAAGAATATAAATTTTAACAACAGGACAAGCGCTGGGTACACCCAGCCATCCCTTTCTTGTGGATAAGTCAATCTTCACATTATATTCATCAATCTCTTCTCTTTCAGCAATGCAGCTTACTTTCTCTTTAATCAATTTATACTGCCTGCTTCTATGTATGAAGCTATGGGTATATGACCCTTCACCCTCATCACTTGCAGAGTAATCAAATCAGAATTGTATTCATAGCCAGATGAGATTGTCTCTTCCAGTTGATGTGCAAGTGAAGTGCTGGCAATATTTTTACACACAGAAATGAAAAAAAATAATTTAGAAGGGTTTTCTGTTTAAGGTGGAATCTGCAACATGACTGAGCAGGGAAAAGTTTTAATATGGTAAAAATAAATTGTTTGCATCTGTCAGAGGAAAAGTTTATGAATTAGTAATGAAACAGAATATCTTTACTAATGCCAGCTAGAAAGTGTGCCCAATGCTTCGCAACTAGTTTCATTTTTTGAAAAAGATTTCTTCTTAATTTAGATCTAAGAGTAAGTAATATTTATTCTCTTTTTTAGCAAGAAATGCACATGTATAAGGAGGTGTGCTACTATATGCACTTTGCACTGGCTGCTTATGGGTGGCCCTTGTACTTAATGCGAAACCCAACCTGTGGACTCTGCAAACTGGCCAGCTCATGCTCGTGAGTAGTATTAATTTCCTTAAAATTGTAAAAACAATTCAATTACACTGTGTTTCAGGGTTCTGGACCGTTATACTGTTCAGTTAGCAAGCGTAAATGCTCTTTAACTTAAACAGAAGCAGGGTATTTGCCTTGTTGCCTTCACCTTTTAGTAAACATACAAGCCAAAATTAAAGGTTTATCTCATTCTGAAAATGTTCTTAAATTAAGTAAGTGTGATCACTCATTATTTGTTTCCCAGTGGGTAATAAATCACAAGATATCCTTGACTCACATTCACTACAATTTGAAGTTTGTTTGATAAACACTTAAGAAAATTCCACTTGCGTGCTGAGGACATGGAGGAAATTGAATATTTGGTATAAGGAAGAGAAAAAGCAGAAAGACTTCCTGTGCCTGATCACTATCAAGTTGTTCCTATTAGGAAATGTGTGATTGTACATCTGTTGAGTATAAGAATTGTTTTGCCAGAAATTCCACTGGCACGCTCATGGCTGAAGATTGGCCATTTGGCTGAAATACTCAAGGACAGCTGGTGCCCATGAAACTACCTCAACATGAGTTAATACCTATAAGAGAATAAACTGGAGGGTAAAAACCTGAAACCTATTTCAGTTGAGATGTATTAGGTTTGCAGTTGGGTTACCAAATATTCAATTTCCTCCATGTCCTCAGCAAGCAAGTGGAATTTTCTTAAGTGTTTATCAAACAAACTTCAAATTATAGTGAATCTGAGACAAGGATATCCTGTGGTTTATTACCCACTGGGAAACAAATAATGAGTGATCACACTTATTTAATTTCTTCACAAGTTAGGGGAATTCAAAAGAGAGAGCTTTTTCTTGCAAAACTTAATGTTATTCATAAAATATCTGAAAGAACACTACAAACAATTAAAAATAACTATCACAGAGAGGGCAATAATATTCTAATAATTTCTACATAAATCATGTTTCAGTCAATGCAATTGTAATACATGTAATGTTCACTGTAAACATTCAATGTGAGTCATGCAGCACGAAGGATTCTGTACAATTCCCAGCCCATTGGTGAAAGGTCTTATGCAGCAACTTTTCCCCATTTCACCTCTGCTGCAGCTGCCCCAAGCTTTGGTGATCCCTTGACACATAGTCCTAGGCTTTGGAATGTGTCACTGTGGAACAGATGGGGATAACCCTTTGCACTGGAGGAGAACAGGTTTCAGGCAGACCAAAGAGCATCTTTCACCAAATGTATGATTCTCCAGTAGCAGCTGATGTTTGTTTCAGTGGCATCCTTGGGAACAGCCCATGAAACAGAAGGTATATACTGATCAGCCATTCAGGATGGACACCTTAAATAAGGCATTAAATACATTCTGTTTATTTTTATATTTTTAATTGTATTATTGTTCCTAAGCTATCAAAAGATTTGTAGATGGCTAATGAGGACAACCAAGTATTAAAAGGATCAGAGAGAGTTGTTGAGAGACACCAAATGCATAACAGAAAGTATCAGCAGAGAGTGAATGAGGAAGATGTGCATGCGTGCACTTGACTATGACTGAAAAAAGAGTAACAAGCAGAGGGAATTTACTACAGTAGAGAATGTGAACACTACATTGAAGGAGAAAAACACAAAAAAGGAATGTAACAGCAAACATGAGTGTGCAACAGGAAGATGCATAAGAAAGGATTACAGAAATAGTGTTTTCCCATTTCCCTCACCCCACCCAATACATCTCCTTTCCCCCACCCTATACTTTCTCTGTAATGCTAATGGTATCTCTCAACTACTCCCTCAGATCATTTACCCCAGTCTGCTCTCCCTTACTCCCACACTGTTCCTGTAACCTCGTGCATTTACCATGGCTAATCCATCTAACGTATATATCCTTGGAAACTAAGAGGCAATTTAACATGGCCAATCCACCTAACCTGCACATCTTTTGACTGTGGGAGGAAACCATATCACATGGAGGAAACCTAGCAGACATGAGGAGAATGGGCAAAATGCACACAGACACCAAGGCTGGAATTGAACCCAGGTCCTTGGCTAACCACTGTGTCACCATGCTGCCCTGTGCCACTGTGCCAATCTGATTGAAGTATTCTAAGAACATAGACCAGGTACCATAGGAAAGCATGCTATATCATTTTGGATGCTAAATTAGAAAGATTGTACTACAAAAATCATCATTTTATTGTACACGTGAAGAATAACCTTAATGCAAGCAATTATGAAGATGAATATTTAAGATTAATGGGAGTATTTAAAGCTTCTTGATGTGCTTGATCTCTAGAATGATATGGGAATATCTGCACTCATGGTGTCAGATCTATAAATAAAAATACATTTTAAATCGATTGGTCAGTTTTTCTTCAATATAGAATCAGATGGATGAGCAGCTTGAAGGAGGTGTGTGTATATACGCACAAAATCAGCTGCATGCACTAAATGGCCCATGAGAGAAAATGAGCAATCTTTGTTTGATAATGCAGCAGTTAAAAATTGGATACAGTCTATTTTTAAATCCTCAAAATCATTATTGCAACAATTCTAAACTGGGATGTCCGGTCTGAGACAGATGGGCATGCTGCAGTTAGTCTGGATGGATTTTGATCTGGCGTGTTCTGAGGTATGCACTATCAGAATAGAATTTAGATCAACACAAAAAGTGTTCAGTCAATGCTGAACAGCATCCTGTTCTGTCCTTTAATAGCATATGTGGAATCTGAATATGGCATTCCAATTGATCACAGTGAACTGAAAACCAAGAATTATGTGATTAATTCAGTATTTTAAATTCATTGTTACCTTATATTTTGCAGATGTTGCTGTTTTTGCCTCCCTCGTCCCAGGTACGGTCCAAGTGTGACAGTTGAGGAAGACAACTGTTGCAACTGCAACGTTATTGCCATCAAACGTCACTTTCTGGATGAAAATTTTAGTTTTGTAGATATTGTGTATACTTCGTGCCATGATGCGGTATGTTGCTTTGTAGCAATTGTTAATATTGGCTAGGACAGGAGAACTGTTGTTGATTTTCTTCAAAAATTCCATTAGCTCTCTAATATCCGCTTGGCAGGATGGACTGAGTCTTGGTATGATGTCTCATTTGAAAGGCAGTAATTCCAAAGTGTAAATATCTCTCAGTATTGCAGTGCCACCTAATTTGTGCGCTCAAACCTCCCAGAGGGTTGAGATTTCAACCCAGAAACTTTTAATTTAGAAGTGTGAGTGCAACCATAGGACCAAAGTTCATGATTGTTTCTTCCACGACATAGCAAGTGACTTGGGTGTGTTACTTGTTTGTGACACAGTTAAAAAGTCCTGATGCTACAAAATAGTTAACAAATTGGGCAGTATCCATGAGCTTATATGTTAGCTAGGAACAACCATTACCAGACAAATGTTGATTAATATGGTCTTGTGCATTCATACTTGTCTTCAAGTTATGGTGTTTCAAACCAGACACTTTCACTTCTTACCCAGAAAATATTTTGTATTTTTGCTTTTCTTTGTTCTAGTTGGTGCTATTTATTTTCGAGATTTGCTTAAAAAAAAACTAAGTGCTAGTCATATACTGGCAGTTGCTTGTGTCACGACTGTTTATATTGTTGGTTAGGTGACCCCAGCAGTCCTGCAAGCAGGTTGCTGGTGTATTTTGATGGCAACAATCAACACCCCTTCCCGAGCCCAAAATAAACAATCGGCGGATATTACACAATGTTAAGAAACTGGGACAGAATTTGTTTCTCACAATTTCAGCATCTTCAGCAGAGCAAGGATTTCCAACTACTTCATGCCTGCATCTATTACATTGCCAAATTTGTGCTTGCATTTACACTGGTTGCAGCATGTCAAGTCATCTGCCTCAGGTGGGGAGAAGAATTGCTAGCATTTAGCACAGTTAATGATGAAAACTTTTATTCCGTTCAAAATTTTAATTTCTCCCTGTGACAGGTGCAACTGACCATTCTTGATCAACCTT
Organism: Sphyrna mokarran; assembly: GCA_024679065.1. NCBI lineage: Eukaryota > Metazoa > Chordata > Chondrichthyes > Carcharhiniformes > Carcharhinidae > Sphyrna > Sphyrna mokarran. The sequence continues at coordinate 82,623,639 of JAGIQG010000008.1, forward strand.
TAAGATAAATTTAACTTCCAATCCATTGTCTGTAGTAACAGTAGGGCACAAGGAATTGTGATTATAGTTGTTGGTGTGGAGATATATATATATATTTTATATATATATATATGTTCAAGAGGACTATTTAAATTTTTTTTCAGACTGTCAGTATGCCTGTAGGGAATGCAGCTTAGATGCTGATAGAGGAAAATAATTACTTATTTTAGCCTAAGATAAAGTTAATAAACTTTTGTTTACAAAAAGAAAAAATCCCCTGACATTTTGATTAATGGAGTGGATGGTGGGTTTCAGTATGCAGAAACTCATGTAATAATATGGTTTACAGGAGGAGCTAGGAATGTGGCAGAGAGAAAACAGTTTTGAGTTCTAGCTGGTGTTTGTTTAAAGACAGAGGTCTGCAGCTTAGAGTCATCGAGTTTTACAGCATGGAAACAGGCCCTTCAGCCCAACCTGTCCATATCGTACAGTTTTTACCACTAAGCTAGACCGAATTACCCGCATTTGATCCATATCTCTCTATACTCATCTTATCCATGCCTAAATGCTTTTTAAAAGACAAAATAGTACCTGCTTCTGGCAGCTCATTCCAGACTGTCACCATCCTTTGAGTGAAACATTTGCTCCTGTGGACCCTTTTGTATCTTTCCCCTTTCCCCTCTCCACAAAATCTCTCAGAAAACTTCAAGGCTTTTTCCACCCATTATAGTAAGTATAGTTATGGTTGCAAACAGTATTTAAAGTGGATTTTGAGTCTGTAAGATGAATATTACTTATTTGGAACTGAAACCGTGAATAGTTAAATCAGAGTTGTTTCTTTTCATGTTAAATATTGTTCAGCAGGGAATACTTAAGCTGCTTCATTTGTGAGAATTATAGTTAAACCATGGTTTTACTATAAAAGACCCCTAATTTGTCAGTAGAATTACTCCTGGAGTGAAACATTCTGTCCTCACATTTATGCCAAAATAGAAATTAATTGTTGTGGTCTAATTTGGCTTGCTTATATGTTTTTGGATTCTGGTCCAGGGCACTAACAGACTACACCCAAGGTTTCTGCTGCCTCTCGAAGATTTGGTAAAAATGACACAGTATTTGCTTCATATTAAAATATGCTTGCCCGTTTTTGAATGGAAGCATGTCACTTCAAGTGGAAAATACCAGATTTGTTCTTGATTGACATGGAGCCTACAGAAAATCACTATACCTGATTTTCTTCCTCAAACCATCCAATTTATATCTAAAACAACTTGGAATTAGCAGAGGTAATTGGGTACAATGCAACCTTATTGAATTGCATCCATATTTTTGTCTTACTGAGGAACCAAGATGAAAGTCCCATGGTGCAGGACACTTGCAAAGTCGAAAAGAGGAGAAATGAAGCAAGGTGTAACGGGAAATATAAATTATTTGACAAGTTTCTGTTTTAATTCAGGGGAAAAACATGATTCACAGAGGTGAAAAATTCTATAGATTTGAGATCTGAATAAAGAAAACAAGAACTTGCATTTATATAATGCATTTACTTCCCTGCAGCATCCCAAAATACTGTACAACCTATAAATTCATTCTGAAATGTCATTACTGATAGAATAGGTAAACAGAGCAGCTGGTTTGTACACAACAAAGCCTGACAAACAACAATAATATAAATGATTAGTCACTTAGTTTTTGAAGGTGTTGATTAGGGGATTAATGTTGGGCAAGACACCAGAAAAATTCCCTGCTGTTTTTCAAAAAAAAGTGCTTTTATATCCAGCTGTGCAGCCAGTTGAAGCCTCCGATTACTGCATCATTCAAAAGATGCCCACTCTGGCAGTGCAGCACTCTTGCACTGAAGTTTCAGACTGGATTAAACTCGAAGATTTGAACCTATGACTCAGAGCAAGGGTGTCACAATTGCGCCAAACTAAAAGTCTGAATTAGAGCAGAACTATGTATGACAATTGTTCATTTTAACTTAATTAAGATGCTGGAAGGTGGAAACTCAACAGACTGGACAAAACATTTCAGGAAATTGATTATGGTCATAATTTTGGTGCATTTTTTAAAAGAGATGTACAAGGCAGATTTCTTAAACAGTGAGCAGTGGGTGCCTAGAAGTTGTTGCCAGGGGAGGTAGTGGAAGCAGAAACGGTGGTGTCTTTTACATGAATGAGATGAGAAAAGAGGGATATGGTCCTCGGAAGCGTAGGGGCTTTTAGTTAAGTCATGCAGCATGGTCAGTGCAGGCTTGGAGAGCGGAAGGGCTTGTTCCTATGCTGTCATTTTCTTTGTTCTTTGTTCTTCTTAAAATGGTTTTAGTACAATAAAACTTCACCCTTATGTTCAATGCAGACAATTTTTTTTCCCTGTTGTGGAAAGAACTAATCATTAAAGCATTGAAATTTAAAACCAAAATATGTGAAAAATATTAACCAGTTGTGGCCTAACTCGACCTCTTATAAGAAAATCTCACCTCCTACAAATTTCACTTCATAATAGTTGTTATTTATTGGTTTTGTATGAATTTAATTAATTTGACATTTTATCCATAGGTTTTTGAAACACCTTTCTTTGTTGCTGTGGATCATGTGAAAAAGAAGGTGGTGATCAGTATTCGAGGGACTCTTTCACCAAAGGTGAGGTGTTACAAGCATTCAGTATGAAGAAAAGCATGGACATTGCCCAGAATTCCATGCGATTAAAAAAAAATCCTGTGTCCAATGGGAAAAGATTTTATAATAAGATCAAAGCTACAGGAAGGAATCGTTGTCTGTTTACAAGTATTTAATTTTCTCGAGTAAATTAATAATCTGTTGCATAAAATAATTTATCTCATTCTGAGACTTCACTTCTCACATGCATATCTGGACATAATTATGCCACTGAGAATGTACAAGCAAACACCCACCCTCGTGAGATACATGTGCATGAGACACCCACTGAGATATAAGATTGCATTCATATACTTAAATGAAGATACATTCGAAGATACAAATACATATCTGTGCAGGCATGTATCATAACGTAAGCAACCACTTACATGCATGTAAATCAGATATTGTTCGTTGGAGCGAGCGGAGAGAAGGTTAAAGAGAGTAAAGGTAAATGATTGACTTTGTAAAAGACTTTGTCTTTTAAAAAGCAGGCTTTTTAACGGTAAATCCAGCTTTGAAAGTTAAACAGGAAGTGGGTCGTGGGATCTTCTGGGAAGGGATTTTTACCGTGCAAAGTATAAAAGGAAGGTTGCAGTAGACAGCGGGCAGTGTTGGGAGAGGCAGCAGAGTGTGAGCTATAAGGGCTTTGGCTCACAGGGCTTGGGCGAAAACAGGCAAAGGCAAGGTAAGTTTACACCCCTTTACTGGGCCTAGAATACATTAGGTGATTGAGATGGAGGACATCTGATGTGCTGTTTCTGCTTGATGTGGGAGCTGGTGGACCATGAGGTCATTCCCAGTGAGCATGTTTGCCGTAAGTGCTGGTTGCTTGAAGAGCTCCAGCTCAAAGTAGACAAGCTGAACTCCGAGCTTCAGATACTGAGACAAGTCAGGGAAGGGAAAGAAGAGACCGGCTAGAGTGAATATTGGACCCTTGGAAGATGAGAGGGGGAATTAGTGCTGGGTAACAAGGAAATGGCTGAGGCTTTAAATAAGTTTTTTGTGTTGGTCTTCACGGAGGAGGACACAAATAGCTTGCTGAGTATTAAAAATAGAGGATGGTAGGAGATGAGGGCCTTAATGCAATTACTGTCACTAGAGAGGTAGTGCTTGGTAGACTAACAGGATTGAAGATAGACAAATCCCCTGGACCGGATGGAATGCATCCCAGGGTTCTGAAAGAAATGGCAGAGGTGATAGCATTTGCCTTAGTAAATTTTTTTCATCAAAATTCGCTGGACTCTGGGGAAGTGCCGGAAGATTGGAAAATGGCTGATGTTTCGCTGCTGTTTAAAAAAGGTAGCAGACAAAAGGCGGGGAATTATAGGTCGGTTAGCTTAATGTCCGTAGTTGGAAAAATGCTAGATTCCATTAGCAAAGAAGAAATAGCAAAACACCTAGAAAAGAAGGGTTTGATCAAGCAGATGCAGCATGGATTTGTGAAGGGGAAGTTGTGTTTAACAAATTTATTGGATTTCTATGAAGATATGATTAGTGTGGTAGACAGAGGGGAACTGGTGGATGTGATGTTTTTAGATTTCCAGAAGGTATTTGATTAAGGTGCCTCACAAAAAGTTGCTGCAGAAGATTAGGGTGCATGGAGTTGGGGGTAAGGTGTTAGCATGGATTGAGGATTAGCTATCTAATAAGAAGCAGAGACTTAGAATCAATGGGTGCTTTTCTGGTTGGCAGTTGGTGACTAGTGGAGTGCTGCAGGGATCGGTGCTGGGGACTCAACTGTTTACCATTTACATAGACAATCTGGAGGAGGGGGCTGAGTGTGGGGTAACGAAATTTGCTGATGACACAAAGATGAGTGGAAAACCAAATTGCGTGGGAAGTCTACAGAGAGATCTGGATAGGCTGAATGAGTGGGTGAGGACCTGGCAGATGGAGCCAGGTTGGCAAATGTGAGGTTATCCATGTTAGCAAATGTGAGGTTATCCACTTTAGTAGAAATAATAGTAGGAGGGATTATTATTTAAAGGGTTAAAAGCTGCAGCATGTACAGTGCAGAGGGACCTGGGGGTCCTTGTGCACGGATTGCAAAAACCAGGTGCAACAGGTGATCAAGAAGGCGAATGAAATGTTGGCCTTTATAGCGAGGGGGATAGAATATAAAAGTAGGGAGGTCTTGCTGCAATTGTACAGGGCACCGGTAAGACCGCAGCTGGAGTACTGTGTTCAGCTTTGGTCCCTTTATTTGCGAAAGGCTCTATTAGCCTGGGAGGCAGTATGGAGAAGGTTCACCAGGCTGATACCGGAGATGAAGGGTGTAGCTTGTGAAGAGAGTTTGAATAGACTGGGTCTGTAATTGTTAGAGTTTAGAAGGCTGAGGGGGGAATCTTAAAGAGACTTACAAGATAATGAAGGGGCTGGTTGGGGTAGAGGTAGAGAGATTCTTCCCGCTGAGAAAGGAAAACAGAACTAGAGGACACAGCCTCAAAATAAGGGCGGGGGGAGTGCAGTTTAGAACGGAGTTGAGGAGGAACTTCTTCACTCAAAGGGTGGTGAATCTCTGGAATTCTCTGCCCATTAATTTGGTGGAGGCTACCTCATTAAATATTTTTAAGTCATGGATAGATAGATTTCTGATAGACAAGGGAATTAAGGGTTATGGGGAGAAAGCGGGAAAGTGGAACTGATTCACTTCAGATCAGCCATGATCTTATTGAATGGTGGGGCAGACTTGAAGGTCTAGATGGCCTACTCCTGCTCCTATTTCTTATGTTTTATTTACAAATACTGACACCACTGGAATACAATCGTCCACTGAGAAATGGCAGATACGTGTGCACACATGTACACGCATCCAGATATAGGTCTTTGCTCACAGAAGTTACAATTGACTATGCTAAATCACCCAGCTATACATGCATTCATTTTGTGCAGAATATATTGTCAGTCTACTTGATACATTTTGTAGAACATGAATTTTAAGCTTGAACTAGTTGTCTTCCAAATGCAATATGAAATGATAATGTATTGGCAGTACTTTATAAAAACATGTGTGCAGAGAGCCCAGGGAAATAGCCATCATGCCAACAATAAACAGTGGGAAAGTAGCCCATACAGATCTTAAATGACTGGAAAATATGCATTGAAGAGGCTTTGGACATCCCAGTTTCCAGTGCTTTTTTTTAAATTACTTCTTGTTGGTTGCAAAATACTATTGTCGTCTAACAATACACAATGAATATTGACTGGATTTTATCTCACGTTTACTGATGTTTTCCCAACAGACTATTGGATGAAGTCATATCACAGTGATTAGAACATCCCAGCTGGTTTCATCTCTGGTTATAGAAGTAACTGATCTTGGCCAAATCATAGTTTTGAGAAAAGGGATGCTATGTCTTTTTTTAAAATTCAGTCATGTTAGTGTCATAAGAAGGTCAGATTTTATTGACCATTCCTAAAGCTCTTGAGAAAACCCCTTGAACCACTGCAGTTTATGTAATATAGTTAAGCCCACAGTACTGTTACTGTTCCAGAATTTTGACTTAGCGATAATGGAGGAATTGCAATATATTTTTAAATCAGGATGTTTTTGACTTGAAAGGGAACATGCTGGTAGCTGTGGTTCCATATGTCTGCTGCCCTGCTTCTTCCAGCAGTTAGAGAGTAACAATATGGGCTTGAAAGATGCCATCAAAGGCGCCGTAGCAAGCTGCTGCATTGCATCTTATAAATAGCACACCATGAAGCTGTGGTGCACTGATGATGGAGGGAATAATGTTTAAGGTATTGGGTGGGTGCCAATCAAGCAAGCTACTTCGTTCTGAATGGCATCAAACTTCTAGAGTGCTTGGGCATTTATTCTTCCAGGGTAGCAGAGAATATTCCATCACATTCCTGACTGTTGCCTTGTAGATGGTGGACAGGCTTTGGGGAATGAGGAGGTGAATTGCCGCAGAATTTCCAGCCTCTGACCTGCTCTTGTAGCCCCACTTCAGTTTCTGATCAAAGTGACCCAGTGGTCTCAGCAATGATAACTCATAGAAAATTAAGGGTTAAGTGGTGGGACTTTATTATTGAAGGTGGTTGTGACTTGAATTTCTGTGGCAGAGATGTTACTCATTGCTTACGAGGCCAAGCCGAAATGTTTTCCAGGTCTCACTGCATGTAGACACTTTCTGTTTTCATTGCAGTAGCCTAAGAGCAAGAGAAAAAAGCAGCAATGTTCACACTACTGATCGTTATTCAATGACTATTTGTAAAAATTGCATAATTGTGGATATAGAGTGGAAGTGGACAGTTGCCCTAGTATCTATGTATAGCTACATCATAAATGCATTGTTTACAGTTTTGATACCTTCAGTGAATGTCTAAATGCAGTTCTTTTATTGAGCTGAAGATAGAACCAGTGTTGGCTATATTCAGATAACTTCTACCACCTGGGCTAAAAGATAGAGTGGTGCTATGGATATGGTAATTAATGGGCATCTGCATCTGTGGAATCATAATTCAGGAAGAAGAGGAAAAGGGAGAAAGAAAAATGGAAAAAAGGAAACTAGTGACTCACAAGCTAATTCTTGTATTAATTCTAATGTGCTCTATTCTCACTAACAGGATGCCCTGACTGATCTGACTGGAGATGCTGAACGATTGCCAGTAGAGGGCCATCATGGGACTTGGCTTGGCCACAAAGTAACTGGAACTTTTTTACTGTATTCTTCAGTTCGAATATCTGTGGTGCTGTAGAAAATAATTCAGAACTGTTAATTGTGAAGTTTTAATAGTTGGTCCTTTATTTTGCTGATCATAATAATTTGGTTTCATTGGTCAGAACTTGGTTTCATTAGTCAGAACATTGAACATGAGAGTTGGGGTGTCTTGTTGAAATCGTACAAAACATTAGTAAGGCCACATTTGGAATACTGTGCACAGTTCTGGTCACCCGATTTTGGAATTATATTATTAAACTAGAAAGAGTGCAGAAAAGATATAGTAGGATGCTATTGGGACTTGATGGTTTGAATTGTAAGGAAGGGCTGGATAGACTGGGACTTTTTTGCTTGGAGTATAGGAAGTTTAGGGGTGATCTTATAGAGATTTATAAAATAATGAGGGGCATAGATCAAATAGATAGTCAATATCTTCTTCCAAAGGTAGGGGTCTAAAACTAGAGGGCATAGGTTTAAGGTAAGAGGGGAGAGATACAAAAGATCCAGAGGGGCAATTTTTTCCACACAGAGGGTGGTGAATGTCTGGAATGTGCTGCTAGAGGCACTATTGAGGTAGGTACAATTTTATCTTTTAAAAAGCATCTAGACAGTTACATGGGTAAGATAAGTATAGAGAGATGTGGGCCAAATGCGGGCAATTGGGACTAGCTTAGTGGTAAAAATTGGGCAGCTGGACAAGTTGGGCCAAAAGGCCTGTTTCCATGCTGTAAACCATTATGTCTCTAAATAAATAATCTAACTTTCTTGCCCATACAAAGGCACAGAAAATTGGAATCACTCTGCTTTCTATTTCTCTTTTAAAAGATTGGAAAATATCTTTTAATGCTGTCTTCATAAAACAGCATATCATACAGTGCCAAAAAGAGATTAGCTGTTTTTCAGCAAAATTGTAAATTCACTGCATATCAAGTTAAGGAGTGTGCTCAGGAATGGAGCCTTTTCCATTTCGAGAAACCAATGCATTATGTTCTCAAATCAGATATTAGAAACAAAATATGCATTTTCTGCAGTATCCTTGGAGTGTTAACCATGTGATTGAATGGAAGCTATTAGCTCAAAATAAACTTGATTTATAATGGTGAATGATTATCTTACAAGGAACATAACAAAATAAAGAAAATGTAATTTTGAGAAGAGCCCATTTTGTTTGTATTGATATTGTAGCATTCTAACTTTCCAGTCCACCATCTAGTTGCATTTTAAATACCCTAAAATTTCTCTCCACAGTTATCTCTTTCATTACTAAGATAAAGAATTAGGTATTGACACGCAACAATATTTGACAAAATGTTCCAAACATTTATGACTGTTTGTTTGCAGTGTTCCTTTAGATCAAGTTTATTTCGACACCTGGTTTTCATCATGTCATTTTTCTTGTATCTTGTTTACAATTTATACATCTCCATTTTGTTCAAGTGTCATAGCAATGTATGCTAGTTTATTTTAATTGATTCTCTATTGAAATTTCATTTTCTTTCACTTCTCTTTTTCACTAAGCTGTAGCTGTATTAGAAAAAGACGAACATTTCAGATCATCAATTTAAGATGTGTTACTAGCAAGAAATTGCAGCTAATATATAGTGATTGAGAAATCAGACAACAGTTTGCATAGTGTACCTGTGGATCTATTATGGGTTTGATTACAGTAGAGGAGAGGCAATAACAGAGAGGTGATGTCACTGGACTCGTAATCCAGAGGCGACATAAAGATGGCGGAATTTAAATTCAATTAATAAATCTGGAATTAAAGCTAGTCTCAGTAACGGTAACCATTTAATGAAACAATTGTTGTGAAGATTAATGTCATTTAGGTAAAGAAATCTGCTGTCCTTAGCTGGTCTTGCCTCCACATGACTTCAAACTCATTGCAATGCTCTCTCAATAGCTCAGCACTGTGGATGTACTTATACTACAAGGACTGTATTTGTTCAAGAAGGCAACTAACCACTACCACCTTAAGTCCAGTTAGAGATGGCAGTGAATGCTGGCCCAGTATCCCATGAACAATAAAAAAAGGACAGATGATAGTGTTTACATAATTCACAGTTCTCCTGTATTATTTTAACATCTGATGAAATAGAGTGCAGTTATTTGTGGCTCATCCACTGCTATCAATCCACTTTAAGAAATTAGAGAACCTTATGGTGTAACGATGGACCTCCAAAAATTCCATTCACTTTGTCCCATTCTTCATGACCTTTAAAATCTTTCAATTTTCTTACTGAACAAAAAACTTGATGTAGTAAGAACTGATAACGTTGAAAACTATTTAAATGTCATATGCACTCTCATGAGTAATCTTTGTGTTAAGAAAGTTATCAATTAAGAGAGTATCTTGTCTTTGCAATTTGTTTAAAGACACTATTAAAGATACTGAAATGATCAAGACAGCAGTGAATTGGGAAAAGCACATTGCTGATAAAGTTATGTGTATGAATCTAGTGTAGGGTTAAAGCCACATAAATGCTGGGAACTAATTCCATGCATTTGCTCTCTGGGTCTTCCTATAACACAAAGTTCAACATGCCAGTCGGAGACCAGAGTATAGGAAGTAATGGGCACCCTTTGGAAATATACATTTGAAAAATGTAAATATAAAAAAATTATGAAAGTGAGAATAGTTTAGTGAGCAGAGTGGGGGCTTCAGGTCTCAAATCTCTCGTGTCACTGCAAAGTTTGCTGACACGTGGAATGTTTCTGTACAACATTTCCAGCAGGTGTCAGTATGCAACTAATGTCATCTCATAGGAGAACATAGACAAATAGAACATAGAACACGATGGCACAAACAGGCCCTATGGCCCAACAAGTTGTGCCGATCATATCAGTACCTACCAGGCCATATAACTATTTGTAACTCCCAATCCCATTAAATCCCATGTACTCATCCAGAAGTCTCTTAAAAGACCCCAGCAAGTTCACCTCTACCATCACTGACGGCAGCCGATTCCATTCACTCACCACCCTCTGAGTGAAAAACTTACCCCTAACACTCCTCTTTTCTTGCCTCCCAGCACCTTAAACCTGTAAATGGTGAAATGTTTAGAAGAAGCTACTGATTGAATTCAAAGAAACCACATATAACTGAATAAGATTTCCTGCCACAAGGCACAAATCTGTTACTACCCATTCTATATTTTCATCCTTGATATTAAAGGATGTTTTTTTTTTCTTAAGCTTATCACATTTAGAACATAGAACACTACAGCACAAACAGGCCCTTCGGCCCATGAGTTGCGCCGATCACATCTATACCTACCAATCCACGGACCTATCAATAATCCTCTATCCCATTCATTCCCATATACTCATCCAGAAGTCTTTTAAAAGACTCCAGCAAGTTCGCCTCTGCCACCTCCGATGGCAGCCGATTCCATTCACTCACCACACTCTGAGTGAAAAACTTACCCCTAACATCCCCTCTTGTATTTGCTTCCCTGCACTTTAAATCTGTGTCCTCTTGTAGCGACCATTTCAGCTCAGGGAAATAGCTTCTGAGAATCCACCCTATCTATTCCTCTCAACATTTTATAAACCTCTATCAGGTCACCTCTCAACCTACTCCTCCAGGGAGAAGAGTCCCAGCTCCCTCAACCTACCTTCATAAGGCATGCCTCCCAATCCAGGCAGCATCCTTGTAAATCTCTTCTGCACTCTTTCAATAGCTTCTACATCCTTCCTATAGTGAGGCGACCAGAACTGCGCACAGTACTCCAAGTGGGGTCTGACAAGGGTCTTATAAAGCTGCATCATTACCTCCTGACTCCTAAACTTAATTCCTCGATTAATGAAGGCCAGTACACCATACGCCTTCTTGACCACTGTCTCCACCTGCGAGGCCGATTTAAGAGTCCTATGGACCCGGACCTCAAGATCCTTCTGCTCTACAACACAGCTAAGACTCCTACCCTTGATATTGTACTCCTTCATCCCATTATTCTTGCCAAAATGGACCACTACACATTTATCCAAGTTGAAGTCCATCTGCCACTTCTCCGCCCAGTCTTGCATCCTGTCTATGTCCCGCTGCAACTTTTGACATCCCTCCAGACCATCCACAACACCATTGACTTTTGTATCATCGGCGAACTTACTAACCCATCCCTCCACTTCCTCATCCAGGTCATTTATGAAAATGACAAACAGCAGGGGTCCCAGAATAGATCCCTGGGGCACTCCACTGGTTACCGACCTCCATGCAGAACAAGACCCATCCACAACCACTCTCTGCCTTCTGCCGGCAAGCCAGTTCTGGATCCACAAGGCCAAAGCCCCTTGGATCCCATGCCCTCTCACCTTCTCAAGAGGCCTTGCATGGGGGACCTTATCAAATGCCTTGCTAAAGTCCATGTACACCACATCCACTGCTCTTCCTTTGTCAATGTGTTCAGTCACATTTTCGAAGAACTCAATTAGGCTCTTAAGGCACAACTTGCCCTTGACAAAACCATGCTGACTATTTCTGATCAGTCTAAACTTCTCCAAATGTTCATAAATCTTGTCCCTCAGAAGCCTCTCCATCAGCTTACCAACCACTGAAGTCAGACTCACCGGTCGGTAATTTCCTGGACTATCCTTGTTCTCTTTCTTAAAAATAGGAACCACATCCACAATCCTCCGGAACCACTCCCATTTCCATGGACGATGCAAAGATCATCGCCAGGTGCTCTGCAATCACTTCCCACAATAACCTGGGTACATCCCATCCGGTCCCGGCGACTTGTCTGTCTTGATGGAATTTAACAGGTCTAACACATCCTCTTTCCTAACATCCACATACTCAATCTTTTCTGTTTGCCTCAAACCTGCAGTACAACCTCCCAGATCACTTTCCACAGTGAATACCGAGGCAAAGTACTCATTAAGCACCTCTGCCATTTCTTCCGGATTCACACAGACTTTTCCTCCTTCACCTTTTATAGGTCCTATCCCTTCTCATCCTTTTACTTTTCGGTTAATTTAGGTTACATCTGTAGTGTATTAGTTGCTCAGTTGCTGAAATTGATTGTAAAGAGAAGTAGGTATGCTTTTCAGTTGATAGAAAGGAAGCAAGTGTAGTAAAATGCTGACTTATCATTGAGTCATAGAATCATACAGTGCATAAGAGGCCTTCGCCCACTAGTTTGCATTGATGTATGAGAAACACCTGATCTCCCACCGATCACCTCAACAAGCACCTGATTCATAGCCTTGAGTGTTATGATGTGTTAAGTGCTCATCCAGGTACTTTTTAAAGGATTGAAGCAACCTATCTTTACCACCCTCCTAGAGAGTGCATTCGAGACCAACACCGTCTTCTGGGTAAAAATGTTTTTCCTCATATTCCTGCTCAACCTCCTGCATCTCATCTTGAATCTATGTTTCCTTGCAATTGACCCCTTGACTAAAGGGAACAGTTACTCCTTATCCATTCTGTGTCCCTTATAATCTTGTACATCTCAATCAGGTCCTCCCTCAGTTTTCTCTGTCCAACAAAAACAACCCAAGTCTATCCAACCATTTTTTCAAAACTTAAATGTTCCATCCAGGCAGCATCCTGGTAAATCTCCTCTGCAGCCCCTCCAGTGCAATCGTGTCCTTCTGATAATGTGGGGACCAAGCACTGCACACAGTACTCTAGCTGTGGCCTCACCAAAGTTTTATACAATTTCAACGTGACTTCCCTGCTTTTGTGATTTCTGCCTCAATTGATAAAGTGAAGTGAACCATATGCTTTTTTCTCTACCCTTCTAAAATGCCCTTCTGTCTTCAGAGATGTATGGAAAAACCCACCAAGGTCCCTTTGTTCAACAGAACTTTCTAGTATCATGCCATTCATTGAATATTTCTTCGTCAAATTACCCCTTCCAAAGTGTATCACCTCACACTTTCCAGGATTAAATTCTGTCTGCCACTTACCTGCCCATTTGACCATTCCATCTATATCTTCTTGTAGCACAATACACTCAGCCTCATGTTAACAACCCGGCCAATCTGGTGTTGTGAGACCTCTTACTGTGTTTACCCCAGTCCAGTGCCGGCATCTCTACATCATGACCTGTCCCTTCGCCTGAGAAAAAGTGAAAATTTGGATCAGAGTCCTTGAAATCTTCTCCCTTGCCTTCCACAGCAGCCTAGAGCTCAATTCATTCACGCCTGGAGATTTATCCCCTTTAAGGCTGTGAACACCTCCAATATCTAGCCCTTCCCTATGTCAGTTTCCTCAAGAACCTCACAGTCTCTCTCCTTGAATTCCCTACCTTCATCATCTTTTCTTAGGTGAAGACAAATATGAAGTATTTATTCAACACTCTACAATGTCTTTTGGCTCCATCCAGTTATCCTCATCCCATTAATATATTTCTGAGACTAGTTTTGGGACTAGTTTTGGGGCGGGTGGAACCTGTAAACTGAATGGTTACATATTAACTGGATTGGCGCTGATATGCTTAAAAAGAGATTTGTTAGTGCTGTTGGAATGGTCTAAACTAGCATGTCAGAAGAGATTGGAATCTGAGCTGTAACCCAAAATGGAAGGAAATTAAGTTGTTAACAGGAAGTTGAAATGGGACTAGAATGCAGTAGAAACAAAGCAAAGCATCAAGTATGCATTGAATGCAGAATGATGTTAGAAAGACAATATTAAAGACACTTTATCTGAATGTGCACAGCACTTATAACCAAATAGATGATCTAAAGGCACAGATAGAGGTAAATGGGTTTGATATAATTGCCAATGTGGAAGCAGGGCTGTATGGTGGCCAAAACTGGGAACTGAATATTCAAGGATATTCAACATTTAGGGAAAAGAATGATGAGGAAAGAAAGGAGGGCAAGTTGGATCAGCACAATATAAGGGAGGATGTCAGATTGGAAGAACAATGTGTGGAATCTGTTTGGATGGAGCTTCAAAACAGCAAAGCACAGCCAGTGTTGGTTGGAGTTGATTATAGGCCATCTTAATAGTAATGGTAATGTGGGTCATTGTATTACTCAGGAGATGAGAGAAATGGACATATTAGCGAGAGAGAGCATGGTTTTGTGAAGGGGAGGTCATGTCTAACTAACTTGATCAAGTTTTTTGAGAAAGTGATGAAACTGATTGATGAGAGTAGGGCATTGCATGTTATCTATATGGACTTCAGTTAGAGCTTTGACAAGGTTCCTCATGGCAGACTGTGGCAGCAGGTGAAATTGCATGGGATCAGAGATGAGCTGGCAAAGTGGATACAGAACTCGCTCAGTCATAGAAGACTGAGAGTAGTAGTGAAACAATGCATTTCTGAATGGAGGGCTGTGACAAGTTGCATTCCTCAGGGATCAGTGAGCTTTGCCCTTTGCAATATTATAAAATGATTTGGAGGAAAATGTAACTAGTTGCATTAGTAAGTTTATAGACAACGCAAAAGTTGATGGATTTATGGGTAGCAATGAGGACTGTCAGAGGATGTAGTTAGGATACAGATTGATTGGAGACTTGGGTGGAGAAATGGCAGATGGAGTTTAATCCGGACAAATGTGAGGTAATGCATTTTGGAAAGCCTAATACAGATAGAAAATAAACAATAAATGGTAGAACCCTTAAGATAGGTAAAGGGATCTGGGCGTATAGGTACACGGGTCACTAAAAGTAGCAACACGGGTGGGACAGGTAGTCAAGAAGGCATATGGCATGCTTGTCTTCATCAGCCGGGACATTAAGTTTAAAATTTGGCAAGTCATGAAGCAGCTTTATAGAACTTTAGTTAGGACTGCACTTGGAATATAATGTTCAATCCTAGTTGCCACACTCCCAGAAGGATGTGGAGGCTTTGGAGAGAGTACAGGAAAGATTTACTATGGTATTGCCTGGTATGGACAGTATTAGCTATGAGGAGAAGTTGGAGAAACGTGATCTGTTCTCACTGGAATGACAAGGATTGAGGACCAAGCTAATAGAAGTCTAGAAGATTGTGAGAGGTGTGGACAGAGTGGATAGTCAGAAGCTTTGTCCCAGGATAGAAAAGTCAGTTACCAGAGGACAAAGGTTTAAGGAGCGAGAGGCAAAAATTAAAGAAGATGTACGAGGCAAGTTTTTTTACACAGAGGGTGGTGGGTTTCTGGAACTCGCTGCCAGGGGAGGTAGTGGAAGCATATACAATAAGGGCTGTCTTGACAAATACATGAATAGAATGGGAATGACGGGCTTTGGACTTCAGAAGGATAAGGGGTTTTAGTTCAGTTGGGCAGCATGGTCGGTGCAGGCTTGGAAGGCCAAAGAGCCTGTTCCTGTGCTGTAATTTTCTTTGTTCTTCGTTCTTCTTTATGTTGTGGAGATGCCAGCATTGGACTGGGATAAACACAATAAGAAGTCTTACAGCACCAGGTTAAAGTCCAATAGGTTTATTTGACAGCACTAGTTTTTGGAGTCTTAAGCTCCTTCGTCAGGTGAGTGAGGACTTGTGTTCAGAAACAAGACATATAAAGACACCAACTCAATTTACAAGATAATGGTTGGAATGCGAGTCTTTACAGATAATCAAGTCTTAAAAGTATAGACAGTGTGAATGGAGAGAGAGCTAAGCACAGGTTAAATAGATGTGTTTTGTCTCCAGCCAGTTGAGGCTGTCCTCATGTTCTGCACACATGAGGACGGTCTCAACTGGGATCTTGGGTTCATGTCACACTATCTGTAACCCCTAAGATTTCTTAGGCTTACAAAATCTCACTAACTGTCCTGCCTGGAGACAACACACACCCCTTAACCTATGCTTGGTTCTCTTTCCATTCACGTTGTCTGTACCTTTAAGACTTGATTAGCTGTAAAGACTCTCATTCCAAACATTGTCTTGTAAATTAAGTGGTGTCTTTATACGCCCTGTTTGTGAACACAAGTCCTTACTCACCTGGTGAAGGAGCTTGAGACTCCGAAAGTTAGTGTTGCCAAATAAACCTATTGGACTTTAACCTGGTATTGTGAGACTTCTTTATGAAGCATGGGTAATACTGTGATCATGGATAACTTCAGTCTGCACATAGACCGGTCAAACCAAATAAGCTTTAATGCTGTGGAAGATGAATTTCTGGTGTGTGTTAGGGATTGCTTTCTAGGGCAGTATATTGAGGAGCCAACTAGAGGACAGGCTATTCTCAATCAAGCATTATGTAATGAAAAAGGGCTAATTGATAATCTAGTTTTAAAATAATCTGTACAGATGAATAACCACAATATGGTAGCATTTTACATTACATTTGAAAGTTAAGAAGTTCAATCTGACGGCAGGATGTTAAGGTTAAATAAAGGGAATTCTGAAGGTATGAGAGATTGGGTGAGGTGGATTGGAAAATACATTAATAGGTATGACTGTACAGGTAATGGTTAATCTTCAAAGGACTATTACATAGCTTACAGTACCTGCACATTCCTTCAATGTGCAAAAATCCAAAAAAGCAAGTCAATTGTGGCTAACAAAGAAAGTTAAAGATTGTATAGGATTGAAAGAAAAAAATTTATGAAGATGCCAGAAATAGTAGTAAACCTGAGGATTGAGAAGGAAGGCAAGAAACTGATAAAGAAAGGAAGAACAGAATAGATTTTGGAATGGTTTCTGAAGATTGGAAAATAGCAAATGTCATAAGGAGGAGGGAGAGTGAAAAAAAAACTACAAATCTGTTAGCCTATTATAACACATGTAATAAATGGACACTTGGACAATTATGATCTGATTGGGCATAGACTGCATGGATTTACAAATACGAAATCATGTTTGACTAACATATTGGAATTTTTTGAGGATGATCTGAATAAAATTGATGAAATAGAGTCGATGGACACAGTATATTGGGATTTCCAGAAGCCTCTTCCTTACAAGAGATTGATTAGCAAAATAAAAACACATGGGATAGGAGGAAATATATTGGCATAGATTCAGAATTGACTAACAGGCAAAAAACAGAGAGTAGGAATAAATGGGTCATTGTGTTGACAGGCTGTGGTGAGTAGGGGACCACAACGATCAGTAGTTGGGCCCCAGCTGTTCACAATATGTATCAATGATTTGGATGTGGGGACCAAACATAATGTTTCCAAGTTCATGGATGATAGGTAGTAATGTGTGTTGTGAGGGAGATATAAAGCAGCTACAGGAGGATTTGGACAGACTTAATGAGTGGGCAACAACACGGCAGATGGAAAATAATGTGGAAAAGCATGAGGTAATTCATTTTGGTAGAAGGAACAGATGTGTAGAGTATTCCTAAATGGTAAGAAATTAAAAAGTGTAGGTGTACAAAGGAACCTGGATGTTCTTGTCTATAAGCCATTAAATGCAAATGGTATGTTTGCCTTTATTGCAAAAGGATTTGAGTTTAAGAGCCGTGAGACCTTGCTTCAGTATAGAAGCTTGGTTAGCCCGCACCTGAACTATGTGTCCGATTTGGTCCCCTTACCTCAATAAGAATATTATTGCCATCGAGGAAGTGCAACAAAAGTTCACCAAACTTGTTCTCTGGGGACGGCAGGACTATTTCGTGAAAAGAGATTGGGCAAACTGACCCTGCCTTCTCTAGAGTTTCAAAGAATGAAAGGTGATTTCACTGAAACTTACAAAATAGTTAAAGAAATAGGGTAAATGTAGGCCTCCCTTGGTTGGAAATCTAGAATCAATTTCAAAATAAGGGCAAAGCCACTTACGACTAAGACGAGAAGGAATTTCTTTACACAAAGGACTGTGAGTCTTTGGAATTCTCTACCCCAGAGGGATACGGAACATTAGTCATTGAATCTATTTAAGGTAGAGATTCATAGATTACTGATTAACAATAATTTAAAGGCTTACGGGGACATTATGTGTAAAAAGCATGGACGTGTCTGACCATGCATAATCATATTAAATGGTGGAGCAGGCTGGATAGGCTGAATGACCTACTCCTGTTCCTGTGATTGCACTGGTAAATAGCTCAGCTATCTGGTTAACTATATAGGAAAGTTCAAAATTGTAAATACAGCATTTAATAAAGAGCTAGTTTTTTTTTGTTTAGTTTTATTTCCTTATTATTTTGAAGTGCATTCATTATTTGAAACAGCCTCTGTGACGATAAAAATATGGACATCATGCTGTTCACCTGAATTCCCATGTTCGTGTGCTGAAACTACCTGCCTACAAGATTCCAGTGCAATATAACTCCCTCAATCATGATACAATATTTAATCTTAAACCATGTACACATATTGTATCTTTTACTACATTTGTTGGTAGCTAAGTATAGAAGATCTGTCAGTCCTGTCCATTATATTCATATTTTGTCATTTGATTATCCAGCATCCTTTATTTCCGTGTAATAAAAGTGCATTTCAGTAGCATTATATTATATTCTTCCTCTTTCAAGCAAAATGCTATTTTAAGGATCGCATTAGTGCCATTATCTGGTCAGTTGGTAGGCAAAATCTGCTCAACTAGTTCTTCACAGCTGAGGCAGATCCTGCCAGATATTGTGAAGCATTTCCTTTACTGGTTAGGTTCTAAATTTCAGGTTCTCAATCACTGTCTTCAAATATCAGAAGCCAGTGGCCAGATGTTGTTAGAAAGCTGATAATGTAAAATTGAAAAATTTTAGTTGTGAAGTACAATGAGAAATCATAACTCATTCAGTTTTTATTTTGCATTATTCACTTTCATTGTTATTAATTTAAAAAAAATTAAGCTCTTACCTCTCTAACTTGGTTTTACAATTAATTTTGCATGCATTCTGATATCTTTCCAGGGCATGGTCTTATCAGCAGAATACATCAAAAAGAAACTAGAACAGGAGATGATTCTGTCTCAAGCCTTTGGCCGAGATCTGGTATGATACTGCTAATGTTGTAAATTTTGCCAGATGTAAACTTAACGACTGTTATTGTTCTGAAATAAGAGCAACGTGTAATTATCCAAAAGAGGAAGGTCAGGTTACCAATTTGTTTCCGTTGGCATCAGTTTTCATGGAGTGCATTCACACAAAATACTAACCCCTCCTCCTCTAGATTGGATGGTAAGTTCTCTGTTGTGCAATTCCAGTATTTTCAGATGCAAGGTCTGTTGATTTTCTTTAAATAACAGCTTGTCTTAATAACTTTGTGGGATATGTTTTCATTACTTTGTTGCAGTTGCAATGTGTAGGAATCTCTGTATTTCCAACACAGGAATCTTGCTCCCTGGTCAACTTTTTTAACGAGTATTTTGAGTATCTTTTATACATGTGTGATTTTCTTATAATGTCAGGAATTAAACGAAGTATGGAAACATAACAGTTGTGATTTGCTGTTCTGTATGATCATTATTAATCATTGTGCATTGGCATGTGCTCGGTTACTTTGCGAGCAGACTCAAAAGGTTGTGAGTTCAGTGCTCACACTGTGATTTGAGCTCTTACGTTTCGGTCCTGAACTGAAATGTGCAGTACTGTATTGTCTTTTAGGATCACACCTTAATCCAAGTCTCTGTTTGTTGAATTGGTTGTTGGCCACTGAGCCAATATTTCTGTCTACTACAAAAAGTGTATTAATATTGCTATTTCTTTATGTTTGCCCACCTACTTGTCAGATAGCTGAAGATTCATTGCATGTGAAGTATTTTAAGATGCAACTAAGAGACATGATTATAGATGAATGTTAGTGTCTTTCCTAATTCAGTGGTAGTACTCTTCTTCTGGAGTGAAAAAGCAGTGGATTTGAACCAGACATCTGTACTCTAGTATAACATTCCCGCCTTAGGAGTGTGAAGCATCCTTTGTTTCCAATTTTAAACAGGCAGAGAAGCATACAATCCTTACAGTGCACAGACAGTCTATTCAGTCCATCAAGTCTGCAACCGATTCTCTGAAAATGCATTCCACCCAGACCGTATCCACATAACTCCGTACATTTACCATCCACCTACCCTACTTATCTTTGGGAACTAATGGGCAATTTAGCATTGCCAATTTTTGTAACCTCCACATTTTTAGAGTATGGAGGAAACAGCAACACCTGGAGAAAACTCACGCAGGCATGGGGACAACATGCAAACTCCATATAGTCACCCAAAGCCAGAATTGAACCCTACTCCCTTGTGCTGAGAGGCAGCATTGCTACCCACTGTGCCGCATTATCTTGAAGGATGAGATCAATTGAACTGAATGACCTTCATCCAAATCCCTGATAAAGATCTTGTGATCCATGCTTTTTTTCAACCAAACAGGACCATGAACAGCTTTTCATTCCTGCAGTTGAACTGCTTAAACCTGCTGAGAGGAAACTAACCAATACAAGCAATGGTAATTGATGTTCCTGTGATGAGTTTTTTCTCTGTCTGGGATTGTATTTATTGCCCATCCCTAATTGCCCTTATTCAGACTGCATTTAAGAATCAGTCACATTTCTGTGTCATATGTGTCACCAGGATGTCAGGTTTCCTTCCCTAAAGTACGTTCGTGAGACAGATGGGTTTTATAACAACCAACAATGGCTCCAATGGATAGACTTCCAGATTGTTATTCAATTCAGATTTCATGATCTGCATGATGGGAGTTAAACCCAGGCCACCAGAGTATTACCCTGGATATTGAGATTGCAAGTCCAGTGATATTACCAATACGCCACCATCTCTCCATAATTTTAATGAACAGTATTCCATGGTAAATGGAAATATTATCAACAGGAGAATTGGAGAAATAGCAGTTATTTATCTTCAAGAATGATATTTAAAAGACTAGATATTTTAAATCCTAATTGTATCTCGTATTTCAGATGACACGTTAATTCAAGGCTTCGTCTGTGAATTCTATCGTGGCCTACATTCTTCCCTTACCCAAAGCAGATTAATTGGAAATTTTGTCCCATGGGAACAGATTTATGTAAATTAGTTACCATGTTTGTCTACATAACAATAGTAAGTATATTACTTAGCTATAAAATGCTTCAGGGAAAGCTGAAGATAACAGGGAAGCTCTATAAATCCACATTTGCTCATTTTTAACACTGTTGCTTTTGGTTGCAGAGTTATATATTACCTCTAGAGGCAGAGAACAACACCTTGCAAGATTAATGTGTTCAAAAGCACAGTAGGCAAAGCACCAAAGGCAAATAGCTGCTGACGCCCACTGTCACTGCTGTCATTTTCTTTTTGTATTCACTCTCAGCACAGTATTCTATGACATGGCATCTAAATCTTGTGAATTGCTCCTTGTATTGTTATTGAAATCTGTAACACAAATGCTGCTTCATTAAAAAGCAAACTATATTGGCTAAGATTACTGCATTTATCAATTTTAACAATAACTTGGCATTCATTCTTTGCAGAGACATAAATAAAATAAAATGTCCTGAGGTGCCAAAGGAGTGTTAGCAAACAAGATTTGCGATCGAGTCATATGAATATGAGTAAGAAGCAGGAGTATGCCACTTGGTCCCTCAAGTCTGCTCTTCATTTAGTAAGATCTTGGCTGCTCTGTTTGTAACTTAAATCCCACATAGCTGCCTGCTCGCGATAACTTTTCATCCCTTTGTTAATCAAGAATTTGTCTACCTCTGCCATAAAAATATTCAAAGACCAACAAAAATAGAAAATGCTGGAAAATCTCAGCAGGTCTGAAAACATTTATGGAGACAACAGAGATGACTCTTCGTCAGAGCTAAATTCAATTGGAAATAGGATGAGATTTATACTGTTGTGGTGAGGGGGCATTGAGGGATTGTGGAAGCTGAATAGAAGCCAATGATAGATGGAGATAAGGAACAGATTGACAAAAATGTCATGGACAGAAAGACAAAGGGAATATAAATGGTGATGATCAGGCTAGGAAGAGTGCTGATAGTGGCACATTAAAAGATCAGAATGTGTGAAAGGCAAAACAAAGGTAAGCTGAGTGTCAAAGAATGACCTGAAACAGATGACTGAGAGCCCTAGTGGGTTGGGGGGAGAGAAGGCAGTTGTAAGGGAAGAAAGATGGAAAGCAGGATTTAAAAAAGGTGAAATTGAAAAATGAATCAATGGAGGAAATGAAAAATAAAATAAAGATAAAATTGATGGAAACATGGTGAAGGTGGAGGGAAAGTTCATGGTTGGAAGTTGTTTTTTATTTGATTTGATTTATTATCACGTGTTAGTAACCAGTGAAAATTATTGTTTCTTGCACAATGCTAAGTCTGAAAGTACCTAATCAGAAGATCAGCTGCTGATTCTTTCAGTTTATGTTGGGCTTCATTAGAACATTGCTGCAGACCAAAGATTGACATTTGATCATGAGAGCAATTGAAATGGCAAGTGACAGGATGGTCAGGGTCATGCTTGCAGATGGACCAAAGAAGTTCTGCAAAATGATCAGCCAGAGTTTAACCTCTCCACTTTAGAGTACACTACATGGAGCAGCGAATGCAATAGACCAGATTAGAAGAGGTGCACATGAAGTGCTGCTGCTTGTGAGAAGTGTGTTAGGCACTTGAATGGTGATCAGGGAGGAGGTAAAAGGCAAGCATTGCACCTTCTGCAATTATATAAAAAGCTGCTGTGGGAAGGAGTGGGCTGATGGAGGAGTGAACTGTGGAATGCTGACAGGAGGAGTGAGGGAAAGATGTGTTTAGTAGTGACACCATGCTGCTGGCGATGGCATCACCCTGCCTCCATTGCCTTTTCAGGAAGAGCATTCCAGAGACTCGTGACTCTCAGAAAAAAAATTCTCCTCGTCTCTGCCTTAAATGAGCACTGCCTTACTTTTAAAAAGTTACCCCCTAGTTCTAGACTCCCCAGTGACAGAAAACATCCTCTCTACATCCACCCTGTCAATACCCTTCAGGATCCTAAAGGTTTTAATCAAGTTGCCTCTTACTTTTCTAAACTCTAGCGGATATGAGGACAGGCAGCCAAAAACTTGATTGAAGAGGTAGATTTTAAGGAGCATTTTAAAGGAGGAAAGTAAAGATGGGCAGAGGGGTTTAGTGAGGAAGCTGCAGAACTTGGAACCCAGGCAGCTGAAAGCATGGCTGCTAATGGTGCATCAATGATATCTAAGAAATGAAGTAGGGGAAAAGTTCTTGGAGGATTCCAGGGTGCATCAGAAGGGGTTACAGAGATGAGACAGGATGAGGCCATGTAGAGATTTTAATCAAGGATGAGAATTTTAATTTGAAATCAGTTTTTGTCAGCAAGCAGAGCAGTGATGAGTGAATGGGGCTTGGTGAGCATTAGGATATGCGCAAAAGAAATTTGGCCAAGTTCAACTTTACGTAGAGTGAGAGATGGGAATCTTGCTAGAAAAGCATTAGAATAGTCTAATCTCGAGGTAACAAAGGTAGAGGAACTGAAATAAAGACAATGAGTATTACAGTGGTGGAAGTGGGCAGTTCTTATGATGATATATTGTTCAAAATTTCATCTCAGTCAAATAGGATGACAAGGTTGTGAACAATCAGGCTCAGATTCAGACATTGGAGGATGAAATTGGTGACAAGCGAATGAAGATTGGAGTGGGGTTCGAAGCTAGTGACTTTGCAAACTCTTCCATTGGATTTTTCATTATTAAATGCATTAATCCTTAGCTAATGCAATTTGCTTTGATAATTTTAATGAAGCAGTTTGACATACATATTGCAATAATAATACTCATAGCAACTGGCAAGATTTAGTTGCTGTGCCATGTAATAGTGTGCTATGAGCTCAAGTCAGTTCTCTCCATAAAGGAAGATTCCTAATTTTAATTGTGTCATCCAGTTGTATTGGCACTCTTCTCACTCACCCCCTCAGAGAGAAAATTAGAGGTCATGTTAACCAGGAACCTAATTTTAACCATTTGTAAAAGAATAATAGCAGAGTCTTGGGGAAGCTTATTGAATATTCTTAGGAGTAATGTATGGTGCTTTGGTCAAATAATAAAAGAATATTATTTAACAAAATAGAGTGTTGGAGTCATTGCAGCATCTTAGGAGGCCATTCAGCCAGTCAATTCCATGCCAGCTGTCTGTGGAGCAACCCATTCCTTTGCTCTATCTGCATTTCCCTCAGGTACTGATCTGATTTCCTTCGAAAATCGTTTAGCATTTCCATTTCCACTACACTGAGCTACTTTACCACTTGCTGTGTAGTAATGTTCTTCCTTACATCTTCTCTGTATTTCTTGCCCAACACCTTAAGTCTGTGTTCTTATTCCTTATACCATCAGCTAATTTGAATTACCTTTTTTTAAGCTGATGGTTCTCGACTCTATCACGGTATTGTTCTCTTTGAACAGATCTTTCCTCAACCTGCTTTGCTCCAAGGAGAACAACTCCAGCTTCTACAATCTATCCTTGTAGCAAACACCTCCATCGTGAGATGAGAAGTGTTCCAGAAAATCTCTCAAAAAAACTTAACCACCATAGGTGTTAACGTGGCTCATCTGAAATTACTAGGAACGTACTTCCTTGATTAAGGATGTAACATTTGACACTCTCCAATCTTCTGACACCCCTAGTAATTAGGGAGAGTTAGAAGATATCACAACACCTTTCACTATTTCCACCCCCATTTGACTTAGCAACCTAGGATGCAAATCACCTGGACCACTTTCAGTGATATTTTGTCAGCATCCTGTTCCTTAGTAAACACCAATACAATGTGCTCATTAAGTATTCTGGTCTTGTCCTGAACCTCTAAGCATATATCACCTTTTTTGTTCCTAATAGATCCTACTCAGCCTCCTCATATTTATATACAACAGAAGATTTTTGGGTAGGTTACCTTTTATGTCAACTGCCATTTTCTTTGTGTTCCCCATTTCTGCAACAATGCTCATCTGCTGCAATACCCCCGACAATGCTTATCACTTTTGCACCCCTGATGATGCTCACTCATTCCCTCCCCGCAACAGTTAATTCTCCAATGGTCAAGTGGTGTTCGATGATTATCTTTCTTGTTGTACCTTGCAATATTTTAGGTGTAATGACACGACTGTACTGTAGTTTTCAGTAGTGCTTCTGCCTTTTGAAGTCTGCTGTACACAGTGAAATGTTGGTGTGACCTTGAGAAGATTATGGTACAATGAGTGTTGGTGTTGTTCTTATGCTACATGCTCCACAGACTGTGTAGCCTTACTAACACTACTCATTCTGAGATTGATGTACTTCATTGAGATGCTGAGAATAGCAGTGGAGGTGTTAGTGTCAAGTCTGAATGGAGTACACAGGTGAAAGAGGCTTATATGAACTAGTCATCTTCATTGTCCTAGGATATTATGGTTACATGGTCACATCTGGCCGCTGCTATGGTCTTTATCACTGAGGCCTCAACATCCTCACCCTCATCAAGCTTGTTCTTCTAACATCGTCCTTTTGGATGAGATATGCAGCTCTTCTAACTCTCCATCTGGCAACTCATTCCCCTTTTGAAGTGCCAGATTGTGTCGAGCATAGCAAACTACAGTGATGTGGCACACACTCTAGAGAACATCACCTAACCAGTCCAGCCATCTGAAATGCATCTTCAACATGCCAGTGTTCTGCTCAGTCAAGGAGTGTTGAAAAATAAGCCATATTGTGTCTCAGCTCTGGCCACAATATGGACAGCATTAACCCTGTTTTTTGGGGGTAGCCTTTATCACTGATGAGCCAACCCTGAATGTGCTGAGAGCCCTCAAAGAACTGTGGTACCAGCAAGTGACTCAAGGTGTAAAAGTTGCACAGGATCCCAGAGTATCTCGCAGAGATCTGCATAATCTGTTTTTGTTGAGAAAGTGGAAGCCTTTTCTCATAAACCGTTATAGCTGCGACCAGGGAGTTCTTAACACTATATGCATGTAGTCAGTTGCAGCCTGCAACTATGGGAAGCCGAAGATCCCATTACTCTGGCAGCCTGACTGGATTCATCCGAGGAGAACTGGACGTAAGTGTGTATTTGCTAAATAGGATGCCGGTGATATCTTGGATGCATTTATGAGTGGAGGAGTGTGAGATTCCTCAGTCAATGCCTGGAACGAACGGAAAAATGTTGACTATGGCAGTTACCCATAGAACCATTGACAATGGATGGCCTCCCAGTCCTTGCAGTGTCAGATCCTCCCTGATGAACATGCCCAGGTGTAAGCCACCACATCCCTTCACAAACATAGGCATCTACAGCACTGTTTTTCACTCATGAGAGTTGTCTTTGGTATATCCTGGGACATGTCAAACACCTGCATGGAATTGGTTTGTCTCCCCAGCTTCTGGGTCTTCATTGGACCTTGCTGGTTCATGCTCCTCAGGTGAGGCTCTCTCCTTTGTCTTGTTTAACATCAATGCACCCTCTTTGCCTCTTCAGTTACAAAGGCAAGTATTGCCTGCTGCCTCAATTCTGCAGTCCTTTCCAAAGCATTATGATCAGAAACCTGAGTGACATTGAATGATCAAAGAACAAAGAACAAAACAGCACGGGAAACAGGCTGTTCGGCCCAACAAGCCTGCGCCGCCACCCCGATATTTCCACCTCTACCCATGATCCCTGTCTATGTTTATGGATCTATGAATTAAAAACCAAATTTGAGACAATTTAGGGAGAATTTGTTTTGCCAATCAGGCAAAGAGCACATCTTTGGGATGTGGGAGGAAACCAGAGCACCCGGAGAAAACCCACGCAAGCACGGGGAGAATGCGCAAACTCCCATAGACACAGGCCCAAATCCATGTATCTGCACAGCACAGCGATAGTCACTGAGCTGTCGTGTTGCCCATCAAATGGTCCAGGTCAAGCGTACACTAACAACGTGAAGCACTAGGATACTCTCAAAAAAAAAATCCAAGAGCAGCCCTCTCACGACCCATCGCGTGTATGCCCCTCATTAGACAACAAGGTGGACCAAAGCACCTATAGGATAAAAACAAGTACATCAATATCATCATCTATGTACACACTTCCCAGGGACTCCCAAGGCTTATGATCCCTATTTTAAATTAGTTTTCTATATCCCTCCATTCCCATTCTGTTCATGTGCCCATCTAAGTATTTCTTAAATAACTCCAGAGTATCTGCCTCCACCACTTTACTTGGCAGCGCATTCCATACCCCACCACCCTCTGTGTGAAAAAACTCCCTCTAGCATCCAAATTATACCTTACCCCCCTCACCTTAAGCCCATGACCCCTCGTGCTATTCGAGTCCATCCTAGGAAAAAGCTTAACCCTGTTTACTCTATCTATACCCCTCATAATCTTGTACACCTCTATTAGATCTCCTCTAAGTCTACGTCTTTCTAAGGCAAACAGTCCCAATTTGCCTAACCTCTCCTCGTAACTCAGACCTTCCATACCAGGCAGCATCCTGGTAAACCTCCTCTGCACTCTCTCCAGAGTCTCCACGTCCTTCTGGTAGTAAGGTGACCAGAACTGGACGCAGTATTCCAAATGAGGTCTAACCAATGTTTTATACAACTGCAACATTAAAGGCCAGCTCTTGTACTCTATTCCCCTTCCTATAAAGACTAGCATACCATATACTTTCTTCACAACCTTCTCCACTTGCTCTGTCACCTTCAGAGACTTGTGCACGTGCACCCCCAGGTTCCTCTGCATTTCTATACTCTTAATAGGTCTACCCTTTATCATATACCTCCCCGCTACATTCTTTCTCCCAAAATGCATCACCTCGCATTTATCAGGACTGAATTCCATCTGCCATTTATCTGCCCAAACTACCAGCCTATCTATGTCCTGCTGCATCGCCTGACAATGCTCCTCACTATCCGCAAGTCCAGCCATCTTTGTATCGTCTGCAAACTTGCTGATCATTCCACTTACTCTCTCTTCCAAGTCATTTATATATATTACAAATAGAAGAGCTCCCAGTACCGAGCCCTGCGGCACACCATTGGTGACCAACCTCCAGCTAGAAAAACACCCTTCCACTATTACTCTCTGTCTCCTATTTCTAAGCCAGTTACTTATCTATCTACTACCTATCCTTGTATCCCATGAGCCTTGACTTTCTCAACTAACCTCCCGTGAGGGACTTTGTCAAACGCCTTACTGAAATCCATATAGACGACATCAACGGCTCACCCTTTGTCGACCGTTTTCGTCACCTCCTCAAAACATTTTACCAGATTTGTATGGTGTGACCTCCCCTTAACAAAGCCATGCTGCGTATCCCTAATCAGATCGCAACGCTCTAAGTGCCTATACATCCTGTCTCTAAGAATCCCCTCCAACGCTTCCCTACCACTGACGTCAAACTCACCGGCCTATAATTTCCAGGGTTTCCTACTACCCTTTTTAAACAACAGTACAACATTAGCTATTCTCCAGTCCTCTGGGACCTCACCTGTGTCCAAAGAAGAGACAAGGATTTGCGTCAGAGGCCCAGCAATTTCACCTCACACCTCCCTAAGCAGCCTGGGATAAATGCCCTCAGGCCCCGGAGATTTATCAGTTTTAATGCTACCTAGAAGCTCTAACACTTCCTCCCTCGGTATGGATATTTCCCTCAACTGGTCCATAGCTCCCTCAGAGACAGGAGCTGTCCACAAGCCCCTCTCCTTTGTGAATACCAACGCAAAGTATTCATTCAGGATCTCCGCCATTCCCTCGGGCTCTAAGCACAGTTCCCCTGCTCTGTCCCTAAGAGGTCCGATTTTTCCTCTATCCACCCTTTTATTCCTAACATAGGAGTAAAAAGCCTTTGGATTTTCCTTAATCCTATCCGCCAAAATCATTTCATGCCCCTTTTTTGCCCTTCTAACTCCCTGTTTGAACTCCTTCCTACTCTCTCTATATTCCTCCAATGCTGTCTCCGTTTCCAGCTGCTTTGACCAATCGTACGCCTCTCTTTTCTTCCTAATCAAGTCCTCAATATTCCTAGTAATCCACGGCTCTCTAATCCTACCTTTCCCATCTTTCCTCTTAGCTGGCACATATCTTTCTTGCAACATTTTCAGTATTCCCTTGAAAGAGTCCCACATGCCTAGCATGGACTTACCCTCGCACAACTGTTCCCAATCAGTTTCCATAAGTTCCTGCCTAATCCGACCGTAGTTAGCCTTCCCCCAATTCAGCACCCTGCCCCTAGGACAACAAGCATCCTTTTCCATCTGTATCCTAAAGTACACCGAATTGTGCTCACTGTTAGCCACATGTTCCCCTACTACAACATTAATCACCTGCCCTGGCTCATTACTCAGAATTAAATCCAACATAACCCCTTCTCTAGTTGGGCTAGCCACATCCTGCTCCAATGATCCTTCCAGTACACATTTTACAAATTCCTCCCCATCCAAATCCCCAGCTCTAGGTACCTTCCAATCCACCCGAGGGAGATTAAAATCTCCCACTATAACGACTCTGTTCTTTCTGCACATATCCAAAATGTCTTTACATATGCCTTCTTCAACTACCTGCAGTCTGTTGGGTGGCCTATAATACACCCCTAGCATAGTAATCGCCCCCTTCCTATTCCTCTACTCCACCTACAGCGACTCCACTCCTAACTCCTCTGTATTGTCCTCCCTCTGCACCGCTGTGATGCTCTCCCTAACTAACAACACCACTCCCCCACCTCCTCTGTCATGCCTGAAACACTTATACCCAGGAATATTCAGTTGCACTGCTCCCCTTTCTTTAACCACATCTCCGTCACTGCAACCACATCAAAGTTCCTCACAAACATTAAGGCCCTCAGTTCATCCGTTTTTCCTGTTACACTCCTCGCATTAAAACAGGCACGCTCCAGACCTGCAAGCCCACGCGGAACCTCCTTCTCCCTGGTGTATTTCTTCTCATCCAAGCTTTCTCTATCTCTCATCTCGCTCTCTACCGAGCTATCAGTCTCAGCCCCTCTCCCCCTCCATATTAGTTTAAATCCTGCCGAAACAGTCCAGCTAACCTCCCAGCTAAGATATTCACGCCCTTCCCATTTAAGTGTTCCCCGTCCCTTCTATACAGGTGCCCTTCTTTCACAAAGACTTCCCAGTTATCCACAAATATGAAATCTTCTGCCCTACACCGGTCCTTCAGCCACGCATTCAGCTGTAGGATCTCATTTCTCCTGGCTCTGCTATTACCTGGCCCTGGAAGCAGCCCTGAGATCGCCACCCTGGAGGCCCTGCTCTTCAGCCTAACCCCCAACTCCCTGAACTGCCTTCGTATATCCTCTCTGCTCTTCCTTCCTACATCCTTCTGTCCTACATCACTTTTCATTGCCAATCAAAGGAGTCATTTGAAGCCCTTGGGCTGCACTCATTCCAGGAATCCCATCCCTAAATTCCCCCAAACAGTTGTACACAGCCTTAAAAATCACTGGAAGCTGAGTTTCCTCTTCCTCCAGTACCCTAGCATGACAGCGCATTCAGAGTGGGTTGGATCCAGATGGGTACAGTAGGTGCTATCAGGCTCAGAGAATCTTTTGAAGTAGGTAGGAGACCAAACTTGCACTAATGTGATATCTGTAACTGTTGAGCCATGTAAAGTCTAAGCATCTCAGCTTCAGTGTATAGGAGTTCTTGAAGCATTTTGTTGTGGCCCCCTTAGACTTGGATACGTCTAACCTTTGCTTGTTCCTGCCAGAGGGACTATTCGTCATTTGTCAACCAATCATTCATATCCAATCAACATTTGACCCCAAGCCTTTTGGGAGATACATTGCCCAAATCCTTCAATTACCATCTCAGTCTTCTAGCTGAGTCTTGCTCTCGATGTGCTGAAGCAGCTCAAAGATGTAGTAAATCCTCCTATAAGCCTTCAAAAGTCAGCATCCCCTGACTTTTCTCAAGGTTTTTCAGCTGCATCATTCCATTGGCTATCAAGATGGTGCTGCTCCACTTCCGTTATAAGACTAGCTTCTAAGCACCTTTCACCCCAAAACACATAAGCGTCCAAGTCCCTCTTATTGATTTTGCAAGTTTCCCTCCATCTCCTTGATCCCCCTTTAAATATAGAACTCATCAATTTTCTTGTAGAAATCCCTGTTTCTGCCGCCACCACCCCCACCCACCCACCACCCCCCCCCCCAACCCACCCACCCACCACTCCCCTCCCACCCCCCCCAACCCCAACTCCAACCCCCACCTCCAACCCACCTCAACCCCCACCTCCAACCCCCACCTCCACCCCACCTCCAACCCCCACCTCCAACCCCCCTCCAACCCCCACCTCCAACCCCCACCTCCAACCCCCACCTCCAACCCCCACCTCGGTTAATCATGTAGATGTCCCATGTCAACCTCATCCATCCTCATCTTGAGGTCCTATGCACTGTGACCTTCTGAGACCTCCCCCACAATGAGACCATTGAGTGCTCCCTCATATATACCAACTCTTTACCCAAAGGGTAATATTCTTTACCCAAAGGGTGGTTCGGGAGTGGAATGCCCTGCCTGCAGCAGTTGTAGATGCGCCAAGTTTGGTGGCGTTTAAGAGGTTAGTTGATAAGTATATGGAAGAGAAGGGAATGGTTTAGTTTGGAGGGGCATTGCTTTTTATATTGGTCGGCGCAACATCGAAGGCCGAAGGGCCTGTTCTGTGCTGTAATGTTCTATGTTCTAACTCCACATTTACAGGGTATAGATTCCTGTCCTGACTGAATGTACTATCCATATCCCCAGTACCAAGCCAACAATCTACAGGACCAAAATGTGTAAGGGACTCACCAGGCCTGCATATCACACTGTGCACAACTGACAGAACAGATGGGCCTACTCCTTCCTTGGACTGTCACCAAAATACATGTGCCTGGCATAGCCTTGTAGCAGGTTTGCAGTGCACCAGGTCTGCCTTTACCCCCACAATCAAGTGAATGTCTTCCACTCCCCTTGTCTCTGGTTAGTCTCACTGCTCTCCCCTCACCACTCCTGCCAGTTAAATGTATGTGCTTTCCAGCCTCTTCTTTCCCTTCCCACCCCAGTGGTCTTGCTTGTGCAGCCTTGGTATGAAGTCAGTGCAGCTGCAAGAACAGGACAGTGAAAGGTAGCCAACCACTGTGTACAAATATTGAAGTAATGAGTGAAGTGCAGTTGTCAGATGCACATCAGTTTACAGGTTGCCAGGTACACATCAGTTATATCCAGTCATAGTTCATACTGGCCTAATTAGCTGCTGGCATGAACATCAGATTTGGAGTAGCAATGTTATTCTGACAAGCTGGATTATAAATGAGCATTCATGAGCTACAAAGACATACAAATGAAGTTCCTGACATGGTGCAGCATGTAATTCAACTCACCATGAAAGTTAGGAAAATTACAATCCATATTTACGCTGACAGCAAATTGACTTTTGGCTACTTTCTGAATTTTCCAATCCCACCCACCATGATACCCACTCCTGGTGGGATTGGAAAATCCTGCCCATGGTTTTACTCATCAACCAATGGATATGGAAATTTGGAAATCAGTCACTTCAAACAGTGAACAGTTAAGAAAAGGTAATTAATATTATTTGAATTGCTTAATTAAATAGTGGCAACTTGCACATAACTATCCATTATCAGTACAGACAGAACAGATTTGTGAGTATGTGTCTCTTGTGAACACAGACTTTGTGATTTTGTTGTGTACTATGCTCATACTTGTCTTATTTACCATCAGGGAAAAGGGACCAAACATTATGGATTAATCGTAGTTGGACATTCTTTAGGAGCTGGAACAGCAGCTATTCTTTCTTTCCTGCTCAGACCCCAGTATCCCACTCTGCATTGTTATGCATACTCTCCACCTGGAGGACTTCTTAGGTAAGTGCATATGTTATAATGACCTTATTTAATCTAGAATGTAGAAAACTACCCTGGAGTTAATAACAACTGAAAATGTCAAAAATGGCCAATAAGTTCTGAACTGCTGTCTAAAACTGATTGGCACATTCATTCTGCAAAGTCCCCTGGATTTGTGAGTATTTAACCAATGCTTAAATTCAGAATGACCTTGTATTTAATTTCTCAGTAATTAGACTTTCATAGGGACAAGTTATTTGAACACAACTCCAGAATGGTATATTCGGCACAGGTGAACCACACATTTATTTTCAATTAGTTAACGAAACTATTAAAACAGCAGAAATAATGATATAATTTTCTCCATCATGAAGAAAGCAAGACTTTGACAGAATAATTAACCTCGGGGAGCTGAGGTGAACAAAGAACAAAACAGCACGGGAAACAGGCCCTTCGGCACAACGAGCCCGCGCCGCCACCCTGATGTTTCCACCTCTACCCGTGATCCCGTCTATGTTTATAGATCTATGGATTAAAAACCAAATTTGAGGCAATTTAGGGAGAATTTGTTTTGCCAGTTAGCACATCTTTGGGATGTGGGAGGAAACCAGAGCACCCGGAGAAAACCCACGCAAGCACGGGGAGAATGCGCAAACTCCCATAGACACAGGCCCAAATCCATGTATCTGCACAGCACAGCGATAGTCACTGAGCTGTCGTGTTGCCCATCAAATGGTCCAGGTCAAGCGTACACTAACGACGTGAAGCACTAGGATACTCTCAAAAAAAAAATCCAAGAGCAGCCCTGTCACGACCCATCGCGTGTATGCCCCTTGTTAGACAACAAGGTGGACCAAAGCACCTATAGGATAAAAACAAGTACATCAATATCATCATCTATGTACACACTTCCCAGGGACTCCCAAGGCTCATGATCCCTATTTTAAATTAGTTTTCTATATCCCTCCATTCCCATTCTGTTCATGTACCCATCTAAGTATTTCTTAAATAACTCCAAAGTATCTGCCTCCACCACTTTACTTGGCAGCGCATTCCATACCCCCACCATCCTCTGTGTGAAAAAACTCCCTCTAGCATCCAAATTATATCTTACCCCCCTCACCTTAAGCCCATGATCCCTCGTGTTATTCGAGTCCATCCTAGGAAAAAGCTTAACCCTGTTCACTCTATCTATACCCCTCATAATCTTGTACACCTCTATTAGATCTCCTCTGAGTCTACGTCTTTCTAAGGAAAACAGTCCCAATTTGCCTAACCTCTCCTCGTAACTCAGACCTTCCATTCCAGGCAGCATCCTGGTAAACCTCCTCTGCACTCTTTCCAGAGTCTCCACATCCTTCTGGTAGTAAGGTGACCAGAACTGGACGCAGTATTCCAAATGAGGTCTAACCAATGTTTTATGCAACTGCAACATTAAAGGCCAGCTCTTGTACTCTATTCCCCTTCCTATAAAGACTAGCATAGCATATACTTTCTTCACAACCTTCTCCACTTGCTCTGCCACCTTCAGAGACTTGTGCACGTGCACCCCCAGGTTCCTCTGCGTTTCTATACTCTTAATAGGTCTACCCTTTATCATATACCTCTCCCCTACATTTTTTCTCCCGAAATGCATCACCTCACATTTATCAGGATTGAATTCCACCTGCCATTTATCTGCCCAAGCTACCAGCCTATCTATGTCCTGCTGCATCGCCTGACAATGCTCCTCACTATCCGCAAGTCCAGCCATCTTTGTATTGTTTGCAAACTTGCTGGTCACTCCACTTACTCCCTCTTCCAAGTCATCTATATATATTACAAATAGAAGAGGTCCCAGTACCAAGTCCTGTGGCACACCACTAGTGACTGACCTCCAGCTAGAAAAACACCCTTCCACTATTACTCTCTGTCTCTTATTACCAGGCCAGTTCCTTATCCATCTAGCTACTTTCCTTGTATCTCATGAGCCTTGACCAAGAATAGATTAAGCATTGTTCTTCCAATTTTGAGACCCAAGTTCAAAGTCGACCTGAAGTGGCCATTGACAAGTGTGAGAAATGGAAAATCCCTACTCACATTAGGGGTAAACACACATTCATTGGGCAGAGAAGAAAGGGTTGATAAGGAATTACTGAGAACTGACCTTAAGTGCACAACATGGAAAGTGCTTTGTTCTCTAGACTTGATATCACTCACCTTAATTTATACAAGATACACATAAAAAAGTAAAACAAGAAGTTATTTAATTAGATTTTAAACCAATCACCATGACCTTCACTGTTAAAGATATGTTTGAAAGAACTAATCATACTTGTAGTCATTTGGTAGTACAGAACTTGAGCATTGCTGGAAAAAGACATAATGAAGCTTTTCATCTTGCACTCATTAGAACACTTCACAAGAATCTTTTCAGAACGTTTTCCATAAATATACTGATATTAATTGGAATATCACTTTACCAAAACATAAATATTAAATAGATCAGGTATGTTATGAAGTTTGCCTAGACCCCAACTTTTACTTTTGATTTTAGCTTTCAGGTGAGCATGAAATATTTGGCTCCGCGTTTGATTCAGTTGACCCATTAAGAAGCTTTCATCCAAGCAAACTTTATTTAAGAACACAGTTAGAATATAACAAAACAAATTAGCATAACTTTAACAAACTAAAATATTTAAACATGACAAAGTATAATTCTTAGCTGTTATCTAACTACATTGTTCTAATTCAGCAGTATGCTGCATAGACATAAATCTCTTCCTCAGAACCAGTTAGCACCAAAAGTAAACGTGCTTACGTGGATGCGAGATTTCCAGCCTTTTAACAACTTTTGAAAGAGATCTGGACAGCAGTTTCCAGAGAAAGATATATCCTCAATCAAAGATATATCCTGCAGAGACTGAAATAAACTCAGTCTCTAGTAGATCCCAGCCTCTAAAATTAAAATACTCCAAGTTGCTACTTCTCTCTGCAGCTCCCAAAAACCAACTGAACTTCTTTGCTCTGTGTAAACTCTAGTTCCAGCCAGCCATGTGATATTATTGTCAATTAAATCAATCAAGTCCTACTTGACAAAACCCTAGGGGGAAACACTAAAAACAACAGAACAGCATTAGTTCAGATTAAAACAAACATTCTAGTAATTAGGAACACTTGTGCTGCTACAGCAACAATCCTAGGCTGCCAGATAAAGACTCAGTGACACCAGTAATAAAAAAAATGCAAAAAAAAGATCCTGTAGCAGTAACATGACTGATACGTTTCTCAAAGGCACAGTATTGTCACAGCATAACACTATTGGAAATGTATATTAAACTAAAAAATTATTGATGCCTCCTTACTTTGTGCATTAAGCAACCACCTGATTGAGCCTTAAAGACCAGATTGTACAGTCCATTATGGTTTGGTTAATTTTTCAAACATAGTTTGACTTCAGTATCTCTGGATTACAGAATCACAGCACTCTACAATGCTGAAGAGACCCTTCGGTCCATCGAGTGTGCACTGATGCATGAAATGCCCTGACCTGCTCACCTAATCCCCCTTGCCAGCACTTGGCCCATAGCCTTCAATGTTATGGTGTGCCAAGTTTTCATCCAGGTACTTTTTAAAGGATGCAAGGCATCCTGCCTCTACCACCATCCCAGTCACTACATTCCAAACTGTCACCACGTTCCGAATAAAAACATTTTTCCTCAAATCCCCCCTAAATTCTCCCATCCCTCACTTTTTAACTTGTGTCCTTTGTAACTGAGCCTTCAACTAAGAGGAACAGCTGTTCTCTGTTTATATTATTCATGCCCTCATAATCTTGAACTCCTCAATCAGGTCACCCTTCAGTCTTCTCTACTCGAATGAAAATAATCCAAGCCTATCCAACCTCTCTTCGTAACTTAGATGTTCCATCCTAGGCAGTATCCTAGTGAATCTTCTCAGTAGCCCCTCCAGTGCAATCACATCCTTCTTATAATGTGGAAACCAGAACGGCACAGTATTTCAACTGTGGCTTCACCAAAGTTCTATATAACTCCTCACAACCTCTCTGTTTTTGTGATCTATACCCCAATTAATAAAGGTAAGTGTGTTGAAGCGAACTCGTTGGGGTTTCTTAAGAGACTTCTGGATGACTACACATGACTTAATGGGATTGAGGATTGTAGATAGGCCTGGTAGGTAGGGATATGATCAGCGCAACTTGTGGGCCAAAGGACCTGTTTGTGCTGAAGTGTTCTATATGCCTTTTTCACCACTTTATTAACTTGCCTTTATACCTTCAGAGATCTATGGGCAAACATGCCAAGACCCCTTTGTTCTTCAGAACTTCCCAGTGTCAGACCTTTCATAGTATACTTCCTTATCAAACTACTCTTTCTAAAATGCATCATCCCGTACTTTTCAGGGTTAAATTCCATCTGCCATTGATCCATCCATTTGACCATCTCATCTATATTTTCCTGTAACCCAAGACATGCAAGCCACCTGTTCACCACCCGACTAATCTTTGTATCATCAGCAAACTTACTGATTCTAATCCTCACATAGTCATCTATGTCATTTATATCATTGCTGAATGGTAGGGGGCCTAGCACAGATTCCTGTGGTATACCGCTGGTCACCAGTCTCCAGCAGCCATCTGTCACCACTCTCTGTCTCCGACTGCTAAGCTAATTATGAATTCACCTCTTTAGATCATCCTGTATTCCGTGTGCATTACCCTTCTTAATAGGTCTCCCATGTGGGACATGTCAAAGGCTTTGCTGAAATTATGTAAACTACATTAACCGCACAACCGTCATCCACACACTTGGTTACACGCTCAAAAAATTCAATCAATTTGTTAGGCATGACCTCCTGCTGACAAAACCATGCTGACTATCCCTGATCAAACCTTGTCTCTCCAATGGAGATAGATTCTCTATTTCAGAATCTTCTCCAGTAGCTTCCCAGTCACAGACATGAGACTCACTGGTCTGTAATTCCCTGGCTTGTCTCTATAACCTTTCTTAAATAGTGGGGCTGCATATTAGCTGTTCTCCAGTCTTCTGACATCTCTCTGGTGGTCACGATGCGGAGATGCCGGCGTTGGACTGGGGTAAACACAGTAAGAAGTCTCACTTTATTTGCTACCAAATAAATCTGTTGGACATTAACCTGGTGTCATGAGACTTTTTACTGTGACTGCCCCGGTGGCCAGGGAGAAATTAAAAATTTGAGTCAGAACCCCTGCAATCTCCTCTCTTGCCTCCTGCAACAGTCTGGGACACAATTAATTCCCGACCTGGAGATTTGTCCATTTTTAAGCCAGATAATACCTTCAATACCTTGTTCTCCCTACAATAATTTTTTCTCGAGACTCACAGTCTCTCTTCCCAAGTTCATAACTATCTCCTCATTCTAATGGGTGAGACAGATATGAAATATTCATTTAACACCTTGCCAACGTCCTTTGCCTCCACCCACAGATTTCCCCCTTGATCCCTAACGGATCCTACTCTTTCTCTGGTCATCGTCTTTTCATTGACATACTTATAAATATCTTAGAATTTTCCCTACTTTTACCAGAGTTTTCTCATATCCCCTCTTTGCTCTCCTAATTGATTTCTTAAGCTCCATCCTGCACTTTCTGTTCTCCAGTAATGCCTCCACAGACTCACTCCCCTTATACTTACTAAATGCTTTCTTTTCCTTCAGATTGTATCCAGAATGCCTCTGTTCATCCATAGTTCACTGGGTTTGTTACACCTTCCTATTACCCTAGAGGTTGGGTCTGTACTCTCCCCATTTCGCCTTTGAATACCCCTACTACTATTCTGTAGATTTCCCCACAAGTAGATCTTTCCTGTCTACTTTAACCGGATCTTACCTAATTTTGTTAAAATCTACTTTCCCCCAACCCAAAACTTTTTCTGCAACTTGTCAATTTCTTTGTTCATAACAAATTTGAATTGAACTATGTTGTGGTCGCTATCACTAAAATGCTCCCCACCAACACTTCAACCACCTGTCCAGCTTCACCCCTCAGAGTTAGGTCCAGCATAGTTTCTTCCCTTGTTGGATCATCTACATATTGACCCAAAAAATTTTCCTGTATACATTTTAAGAACTGTATTCTATCTAAGCCCTTAACATGATGACTATTCCAATTAATGTTGGGAAAGTTGAAATCACTTAATATAATTACCCTCCTATTATTTAACACTCCGCTGTGAATAGTGCAAATATTTGCTCTTCAATTTCCCACTGATTAGCTGTAATAAACACCTAGCCACATAGCTGTCCCTTTTTTATTCCAATGTCCTATCCACAAAATTTCATTTGAAGCCTCCTCCAAGATGTCACCTCTCCTTACTGCAGTAACTGTCTCCTTAACTAATAATGCAATGTGGGATGTGTCAAAGGCTTTGCTGAAATCATATAAACTACGTTAACCGCACAACCATCATCCACACACTTGGTTACATGCTCAAAAAATTCAATCAATTTGTTAGGCATGACCTCCTGCTGACAAAACCATGCTGACTATCCCTGATCAAACCTTGTCTCTCCAATGGAGATAGATTCTCTATTTCAGAATCTTCTCCATTAGCTTCCCAGTCACAGATGTGAGACTCACAGGTCTGTAATTCCCTGGCTTGTCTCTATAACCTTTCTTAAATAGTGGGGCTGCATATTAGCTGTTCTCCAGTCTTCTGACATCTCTCCTCTGATTTGCCTGATGATTCTATATCCTGGGATGTTGAGCTGCCATTCCTGCCCCATCTCTCAACTATATTTCTGTGTTGGCTATTAGATCATAATTACATATGTCAATCCTCACCCTTAACTCATCCATTTTACCTTTAATACCTTAAAGTAGAGGCCCTCCAGCCTTGTCTTACTCCCTTGAAACCTACTATCGCTATGTTCCTTTTGATCTGATTGCTTTTTTATGTTATGCTGTGTCTCTATTTTGCTAACAGTCTGGGTCCCCTCCCCCTGCCAACTTAGTTTAAACTCTTTGCAACAGCACTATAAATCCACCAACAAAGATGTTACTCCTGCTCTGATTCAGATGTAAACCATCCCGCTTGTACAGATCCCACCTTCCCCAAAAATGGTCCCAGTGGTCTTGAAATCTAAATTCCACCCTCCTGCACCAATTCTTAAGACATGCATTCATGTGTGCGCTGTTCTCCTATTTCTGTACCCACTAGCTTGTAACGCTAGGAGTAATCCAGAGATTACAACCCGAGAGATTTTGCTCCTTAGTCTATTACCTAACTCCTTGATTTCTTGGGGCAAGATCTCA
Organism: Sphyrna mokarran; assembly: GCA_024679065.1. Lineage (NCBI taxonomy): Eukaryota > Metazoa > Chordata > Chondrichthyes > Carcharhiniformes > Carcharhinidae > Sphyrna > Sphyrna mokarran. Next base: position 82,663,873 of record JAGIQG010000008.1, read on the forward strand.
TCCCTCTTTCTATCTACATCATTGGTACCAACATGTACCATGACCGCTGCCTTATCACCCTCCCCCTTCAAGATGCCCTGCAACTATTCTGTGACATCCAGGGCCCTGGCACCAGGGAGGCAACACTCTATCCCGGAGTCTCTTTCATGACCACAGAACCACTATGTCTGCCCTGACTGTGGAGTCCCTGTGACTATTGCTCGTCTGTGCTTTAATCCTCCCTGCTAAACAACAGAGCTACTGCACTGGCTGTTGCTGTTACATAAGAACATAAGAAATAGGAGTAGGCCATCCAGCCCCTCGAGCCTGCCTCGCCATTCTGTAAGATCATGGCTGATCTGCAGTGGTTCAGTTCCACTTTCCCGCTTTCTCCCCGTAACCCTTAATTCCCTTGTCAATCAAAAACCTATCCACCCTTGATTTAAATATATTCAACGAGGAAGCCTCCACCACTTCAACAGGCAGAGAATTCCAAAGATTTGCCACCCTTTGATGAAGAAATTCCTCCTCAACTCTGATCTGAACCACCCCTTCCTTATTTTGAGGCTGTGCCCTCTAGTCCTGCTATCTTTGCTAAGTGGGAAGAGTCTCTCAACCTCTATCCATCTCCTTCATTATCTTGTACATCTCTATAAGATCCCCCTCAGCCTTCTAAACGCCAACGAGTACAAACCTAGCCTATTTAGTCTCTCCTCATAATCCAATGCCCTCATCTCCGGTATCAGCCTAGTGAACCTTCTTTGCACCCCCTCCAAGGCCAATATATCCTTCCTCAAATGCAGCAACCAAAACTGCACACAGTACACCAACTGCGGCCTCACCAGTACCCTGTACAGCTGCAAAAGTACCTCCCTACTTTTATATTCTTATTCTATCCCGCTAGCAATAAAGGCCAACATTGCATTCATCTTCTTGATCACCTGCTGCACCTGCATACTGTGTTTTTGCGATTCATGCACAAGGACCCCCAGGTCCCTCTGCACCATTGCATGCTGCAGCTTTTCGCCATTTAAATAATAATCCTTCTTACCATTATTCCTACCAAAGTGGATAACCTCACACTTGCTAACAAGTTACTTTATCCCGATTGGCCAGCCCTATCCAGGGATTGATAAAAGCAGAGTACTATATGCCTTCTTAATTATCCTATTCACCTGTTCTGCCATCTTCAGAGATTTGTGAATAAATACCTCATTTGTCTGATCCTCGGATCTTGCTAGCGTCCTGCCATTCAATAAATACTCCCTTGTCTTGTTACTCCTTTTGAAATGCATCACTTCAAACTTATCAGGGTTAAATACTATCTGCCATTGCTCTGCCCATCTGACCAACTCATCTGTATCTTTTTGTATCCTATGACTTTCTGCTTCACTAATAACCACCCTACCCTGTTTCCCTGTTTTGGTGTCATCTGCAAACTTGCTCATCATTCCCCCCATATTTACCATCTATATCATTTACGAATATAACAAACAAAAGATCCCATACTGAGCTTTGTAGTAGACCAGTGGATGCCTATCTCCAATCTTCGAACAGCTTTCTACCATGGCCCTTCATGGCCTATTACTAACTCAGCTTTGGATCTATCTCACTAAGTTTCCCTGAAATCTATGTGCTTCAGCTTTCTTAATCAGTCTCCTGTATAGGACCTTGTCAAAGGCTTTGCTAAAATCCATATAACTATATCAACTGCACTTCAGTCATCCGTACATTTGATCACATTTTCAAAAAATTCTGTCAGATTTGTTAGGCATGATCTCTCTCTGACAAAGCATGCTGACTATCTCTAATCATGCCTTTCCAAGTGGAGATTAATTCTCTTCTTCAGAATTTTCTCTGATAGTTTCCCTACCATTGATGTGAGACTCACAGGTCTGTAATTTTAGAATTCATCTCTATCACCCTTCTTGAAAAGTGGACCAGGAGAGGAAAAAAGAAAGAACATGCTAATTTTGTTCTACATGAAAATTTTGCATCGTATTAATTTACTGTGGTCTGCTTTTGACTTTATGTAGATGTCTTCCTTTATTGTTTTTTATTTGATCTGCTGATGTTATTATGTATTGAATGTCCTTTGGCATTATTATGCCTCTGACTTACCATAAAATAACTTATTAATTGTTCTTTTCTAATATATCTTCTAATTTAATTCTTAGTTGCGATGCAATGGAGTACTCTAAGGAGTTTGTGACGTCTGTTATATTAGGGAAAGATCTGGTACCAAGGCAAGTTGAGAAAACTTACTTAATTTTACCACATTCAATCCACTGTAATACATCAGAACCTCATTTCTGTACTTTTTTAATTACTGTTTACAGTCTTGATCCTCTGCCAGAATTTTTTTGTCGCTCTTGAGGCTTAATTTACATGAATGAGCTTTATTCAATTGTTTTTGATTGATTTCTCAGTTTGTGTTGCGATACAAGTAGATGGATTTTCTGAATGTGGAACACATGGCAGATTCTCTTAGCTCTGATATTTAGCTTTTGGTATTATTTATCTAATGTTGAGTCCTGTCTTTTAAAAGGAAATGGACAGTAGTTGGGCAGCCTACAGATATTAATAATAGTATCATTTTTATAATGATGAAAAGTATACGGTACTTGTTTGGGTCATTTAAATAGAGCAGTCAGAAAAATAAATTGCATCAAGTCTGCCTGAGTTTATGGGGCTCTTGCTTATCTGCTGGGGCGAGGTTCTTTCTATAAGTAATTGAGATGCCAATTCAAAAGTAAAACAAGGACAATATTTTTGTTTCTTTTTGTGAGTTGTTGAATGTATACAACCAATAATTTGTTCCACTAATTAGTATAGGAGGTAAGAACTGCATTAATTTCAGAAGCTTTTTGAATCATTTGAAAATGATAGAGAAGGAGAACTTCAGATTGTAATGGGATATGAGTTTTTTTAATATTATTGTCCTGAGAGACAGGCCCAGAGTATCCAATAGCTTTGTAATTGGGAAAATGTATTGGGATCCGCGGAAATGAAGTTACACCCAAATTTCTACTCAAACTAATTTATACAAGGCTGAGCACAAAATCTCCCATGCATCAGTACAAATAAGCTGCATAATAGATCTTCATCTATTTATAGCTGCAATAGAACTGCAAGATTATTGAATGGAATTAATTTAAACTGAAAATGTGTTCAAATAATTGCTGGAGATGATAAATCTGGCCAATTGCTGATTTCAATGGATTAGTTATAGGTCAAGCATACGAAGACCAAATTAACTGGTTAAATTTCAACTTATTTAAATTGAATCCAAAAGGTGTAAAATCATTGTAGTGTTAATATGAGAAACGGACCCAAGTTAGGATTTAATTGACTGCCAGTCACTGCAGGTGAAGGTCATTAACAATGGATTAATGAGACCACAGCTTATTGACCTGGGGACATTGTGAGGAAGACACACACGTGGGCACACAGATGGCAGAAACATTTCATGCTGGCCTGGGTGCAAAGCCAATTTTGTGTGAATTAAATTTTGCTTTGCGTGAATTAAATTTTGAACCAGCATCAATGATAATGAAAAACCAGTCATAAATGGATATGGACATAACTCATTCTGATTTTTGCTCAGTTGCATTAGCCTAGATATGAGTATCTAGGCAGAAACTCATATTGGCCATATTGTTTTAGTTACTTCTTCTCATCTTTTTTCTTTTCTCCTCCCCCCACACGCGCACACTCACACACACGCCATTGCAATATTTGATTCTCTGTAATAAAGGCTAATTTTTGACATTTTTCCATGTCTCTGTAATGGGATTATGCATTACTTGGTAACTAAACTATGTATCCAGAATCATAGAATTCCTACAGTGTAGAAGAGGCCATCTGGCCCATCGAGTCTACACTTATTGATCATCTCATCCAGGCCCTATCCCCATACATTTCTCATGGCTAATCCATCTAATCTACACAAATTGGGACAATAAGGGGCAATTTGGCATAGCTAATCCATCTAACGTACACATCTTTGGACTATGAGACAAAACTCACAAAGACACAGAGAGAATGTGCAAACTTCACAAAGACAGTTACTTAAGGCCAGAATTGAACCTAGAGTCTTGGAGCTGGGAGGCAGCAGTGCTAACCATTGTGCCATCATGCCACTCATGTGGGTATTCATCAGCACCAGAGGAAAGATCACTTCAGTACAAAACTCAAACTATCAAAGTTATCTAATTTACTGGTCTTTCAGATTATCATATTCGCAACCTTAATCATATTAAATTTTAATCTTTCACTGTTCAACTTCTCAAGTCTATTCTGTGATTTGGTTGCATCATGGCTAATTTGTACATTCATTGCACCTATTGGAGGTTTTCAGAGACAATGTATTAAGCTGGCTTCCAGAATTTCCCTTTTTAATTATGGCTCAGCTAACACAAAGACTCACAGAGATCAGTGCTCTGATAAAAGGTATTTATTTTCCAAGCTTGGTCAATATATGAGGGAAAGAGACTTACAGCAGTTACAAATCTACTCTGAAATTATATCATTCCCACTACAATAGCAATTCAATTTTCGAAAGCTACTTGCCCACCCCAATTGGGTATGAGCCAATTATAGATTATATTCCTTGGTCAATATCATTTGCTCCTGGACAGCATGGGGCTGCATGATCAGCTCGTGGGCTTTAAGAGTCTTCACTCATAGTCTCCTGATGCTTACTAGACTCTTCTTACCTATGTCCTCGGTTCAGTGAGTATCCTATTCATTAGGACTGTCTGGAGACACTGGGAAGAGTAGAGTCATAGAGGTTTACAGCATGGAAACAAGCCCTTCGGCCAACTTGTCCATGCTACTCCTTTTTTTTAAAACACCTAAACTAATCCCAATTGCCCACATTTTGCCCTTATCCATCTATACTCATTGTACCCATGTAACTAAATGCTTTTTAAAAGATAAAATTATACCCGCCTCTACTACTACCTCTGGCAGCTTGTTCTAGACGCTCACCATTCTCCGTGTAAAAAATTGTCCCTAGGGACACTTCTGTAACTCTCCCCTCTCACCTTAAATCTACACTCTCTAGTTTTAGACTCCCTAACCTTTGGGAAAAGATATTGATTATCTACCTTGTCTGTGCCTCTCTTTATTTTATGGATCTCTATAAGGTTAACCCTCAGCCTCCTACTCTTCAGAGAAAAAAGTCGCAGTCTATTCAGCTTCTCATAACTCAATCCATCAAGTCCTGGTAGCAGCCTAGTAAATTTTTTCTGTACTTTTTCTAGTTTAATAATATCCTCTCTATAATAGGATGACCAGAGTTGCACAAATTATTTCAAGTGTGGCCTTATCAATGTCTTGTACAACTTCAACAAGATATCCTAACGCCTGTATTCAATGTTCTGACTGATGAAACCAAGCATGCCGAATGTCTTCTTCACCATTCTATCCACCTGTACCCCTAGATCTCTTTGCTCTGTAACTCCCCCAACCATTAACTGAGTAAGTGCTGCCCTGGTTCAATCTACTAAAATGCATTGCCTCACATTTGTCTAAATTAAACTCCATTTACCATTCGTCAGCCCACTGACCCAATTGATCAAGATGCCATTGCAATTGGAGATAAACTTTCTTCACTGTCCATTATCCACCAATCTTGGTGATGGATGTGCTGTTAGGCTAATTGGCAAAACAAATTCTCCCTAAATTGTCTCAAATTTGGTTTTTAATCCATAGATCTATAAACATGGACAGAGATCGCAGGTAGAAGTGGGAACATCGGGTGGCGGTGCGGGCTCATTGGGCCGAAGGGCCTGTTTCCCGTGCTGTTTTGTTCTTTGTTCTTGGTGTCATCTGCAAACTTACTAACCATGCTCCCTATATTATAATTCAAATCATTAATATAAATGACAAATAACAATGGGCCCGGCATTGATCCCTGAGGGACACTGCAAGTCACAGATCTACAGTTTGAAAAACAATTCTCTACAACCATTCTTTGTATCCACTTAGGTTCTTACCCTGGATCCTGTGAGATTTAACTTTATAGGAAAACCTACCATGGGGTGCCTTGTCAAAGGCCTTGCTAAAGTCCATTTAGACAACATCAACTGCAATGCCCTCATCTACCTTCTTGGTTATCCCTTCAAAAACTCAATTTGTTGTTTTGCCCCTTTGTTCAGTGGCTGCATAGTTCTAGGGAATGTGGTTCTTTTTTCTTAACTATATCCCACCGGGCCTCACGAGCCTTATGTTATCGACTGGGCATACATTACAAAATATGTTTTCAAAACTATATGTCTAAATTTTCTTATAGTGTATATATGTGTCTCTGTGCAGCCAGTATATTTCCGGTACTTTGTAACTTTTCTGTACCCTGTCCACACTGATTTTATCTACTCTGATATGCTAGTCTTTAGTTCCAAGCCATTTTGAATTCCCCACTTACTGTATCAATCCACATCGGTTCTGTGTCCCTTGATGAATTTGCCTAACTTATAAACATTGGTTAAAAGTTAAACAGTCTGCCTAGAGACACACCTCTGTTACCTGGTTGGCATGAGGGCAGGCACCCTGGTTAAAACATATTGATGCAAATTTTAACACTTAAATACAGAGAAGTCAGCTACTGACAACTTTCAAACTTAGACTCTCAGAAGCAGTTACACTAAATAATTGGGGGAGACAATGGTGCTACAATGTTAGGAAGAAGGAAAGGACTATATTTGCTTAACCACCAGAGAGCTAGCGAGGACAGAATCTATTTTTAAGGAAATGGGATTATGAAGAGTTAAAGATCCTGGCATCACTAGAAGTATCATACAACAGGAAGTCCATTTGAATACGCTCAAAGGATTGAGTAAAGGAGGTTTTGTCGAAGAGAAAACTTCACTTTGTTGGAGTAGGGAGAACTTTGGATTTTAACCACAAGACTACAATTTTGTGGAGAGTGCAGTGTAGCATTTAAATATGGCACGCTACTTAGTTCTGTTGAAAAGCTAATTGGGAATCCTTTTTATGTAGGTTAATGTCTTAATTGTTTACTAACGTTTGCTGCAGCAAAGAATTTAAAACAGAAAATCTTGATCTTTTGAACCAGTCCAAGGGAAATTCATATCTCTTTATAGAAGTTACCGGCTTTTACGGGAGTCATAACAACAAGGTTTACCAATCTCAGTTTTGAAATTTGCAATTGACCTAGTTTCAAGGAAGAGAGTTACAGATTTTCACTATACTGTTATGTAAGGAAGTATTTTTTGGCATCACCCCTGAATACATTGAGAATTAGGAGTCAAGATTGTTTTACTGCACTGTAATGCTTTTACTAAGCTTTCTGTAAGCCGCAGTTGTTTGTGCAGCCTCCATTCTCTGGTCATGTTAGGCAAAGGTAAAGTAGGTTGGTTGTCATTTCATTTGTACACAGCTGGTTGATATCAAGATTAGACATGCGATCTTTGTAATGATACCTTTCTTTTATTTAGCACTACCCATTGGCAATGGAACATGTTCCTAACATTACTATTCTTATGTTCTGACAGACTCGGCCTGTCTCAGTTAGAAGTCTTTCGTAGACACCTACTCGACGTTCTGCAGAAGAGCAATAAACCTAAGGTATCCTTCCCATTCTTATAACTTGTACTTTGCACTTCCTTTTCAGAGTGTATTTCCTCCTAAAGTCTATTTTTCCCAATGAAGCATATGAATACACTTTTGAAGCACACACCAATGACCAGGATATACTACTTTTGTTCATTTCGGTTGATATTTAGAAAATTTGATCCTTAGTATTACAATCTAGCTCAATTCATTGCAGAACCATCAACATACATGTGTGCTTTTATATATATATTATATATATGTATGTATATAAGTAAATTCTTGCCTAAATAATTTCTCAGTAATGCAGTTAATTATGTTTAATTCACATTTGTATTATACTGCAGCGTGTTACTACTTCATGCTGCAACAACATGGAGTGTGTTTGGCTGGAGAGGGATGAGAAAGCAATTAAGACTAGAAGAGTGGAGACTGTGTGCAGGGACATAGGGCTGCGAGAAGTTGAGAGTGACTGGGCAAGGGAAGAATTTAGAGTCGAGATCAAGGATTTTGTATTCTGTACTTTAGAGGAGGTGGAGCTCAGAGGTGTTAATTAGAAAAGAGGTAATAAAAGAGTGGAACTTAATGTGGACTAGGATGTAGACAGTGAGGCTTTAGCTATGTGGTAGAGTTCAAAAGCCTAGTGAAGTTAGTGTAGAGCGATCATGGTTTCAGATATGGTGAGAAAAAGTTTGATGCCGAGATAACTGGAAAGCCCAGGTAACTGAAGAGGAAAAAGGATCTGACCTTGCAGAAAATTTGGCCATGTTGACACCAAAAAGAGTGAAATATTGACAATGTTGCAGAGGTGATATTTAAAGAGAGTTGTTGGCTTGTGTTGAACACAATGAGTTGCAGGATGTGAACAAGGAATCATCGAACCATTTCGAGAATCAACCACATTCGTGTTCATCTGGAATCACATTTAGACCAGACCAGGTAAAGATGGCACATTTCCTTCACTAAAGGACATTAGCAAACCAGATGGATTTTTACGACAATTGACAATGATTTCTTGGTCACCATTACCATTTTAATCTCTGATTGTTTCAAATCAAAATTTCACCATCTGTTGTGGTGGGATTCAAACCTTGGTCCCCAGAGTATTTGCCTGGACCTCTGGATTAATAGTCCAGTGACAATACTACTAACGCACTGTTTCTGCTCAACTGCCCTTCCTTCAGTCAATCTCAGTTTTAATGTCATGGATTATCCATAGGCCTCTGGTAGACAAATCCTATGTTTACAATCCTTTGAGTAAAGAAATTGCCCCTCATTCCAGTTCTAAATGGTCAACCGTGTATCATTGGGTTATGTTATGTTAGGTTGTGCTCCACGTTCTAGACTCACCAACCAGCAGAAACAGTCTGTCAATGTCTACCCCCTTTGGAATCTACTATTTTTCAATGAGGTCACATTATTTTAATCCCAGAAAGTACTGACCTAATTTACTCATTCCTTCTTTAGAACGGCACCCTCATCCCAGGAATAAATCTAGTGAACCTTCACTGTACCATCTCCATTGAAAGTCCAACACCAGCATCTCCACTCCATTGAAAATATAACTTCTGATTTGCACACAGAAATTGCATGGAATATTCCACGCAGGGGCATAGTACTGCCAAAGCATCATGCCAGCACCTTCGACTTCAAGCAAAATTGTAAACATGATGTGGCCCGGCAAACCTGGATAGACAGGAGGGGTGGAGAGAGAGGGAGAGTATGGCGAGGGTTGGGAAGGGAAAGAGAGTGCAGTGAAGGGACGGAGAGAGAGAGAGAGCATGGTGAGGGGGCAGAGAAATGTGGGAAGTGAATGCTCGGTTGAGATGGTCTGCTTGTATTCCCTGCTGGCAGCATTTGCTGGAATTTACATCACAGAAACAGACTATTTGGCCCACCTCATCTATGTTGGAGTTCCCATTCCACACAAATCTCCTTACACCATTTTTGATCACACTATCAGGATAACCTTCAGCTTCTTTCTTCTTCATGTGTTTAGCAACGTCCTTTGATATATCTATACTAGAATTGTAGAATGGTTACAGTATAGAAGGAGGCTATTCATCACACGGTGTTTGTGTGAATTCTCTGCAACACCAACTAGTCCATCCCACTCCTCCAACTTCCACTGTAGCCCTGTAAAATCTTTTCAGATAATGATTCGTTCCTTTTTAAAAATCTCAGCTGAATCTGTCTCCACCATACATGGAAACAGTGCATTCCTGATCAAAACCCACTGTTGAATAAAGGTGTTTTTCCTCATATTGCCTCTGGTTTTTTGTTAATCACATTCAAGTTCTCGATCTTCTGCTGAGGGAACTGTTTCTCACCATTTGTGCTCTCTGGGGCCCATCATGATTTTGGACTGTCAACCTTCTCCTCCAAGAACAGTCCTAGCATCGCCAATCTGTCCACATATTTGTAGTTGCTTATCCTTGGAATCATTCTTGTAAATCTTTTCTGCAGCCCTTCTAAAAACCTTAACCTCCTCCCCACTGAGGGTCCATATATTGCATGCTTATGTACTCTGTACATCTAAGTATAAAATGCATGATGCAGTATAGTTTATTAACTTTTCACAACATGTCCCGCTATCTTCAATGACTTTTGCACCTATACACCTAATTCTACTCCAGCATTTCCTTTAGAATTGCACCCTATTTTATGTTACCTCTCCTCATTTCTCTGATCAAAATGTATCACTTCATACTACCCTGCATTAACTTTCACCCGCTAAGTCTTTGGCCATTCAATCAGTCTGTATATAATCTTCTAAAGTCTATTATAACCCTTCTCACAATTCACAATACCTGCAAATCTAGCATCATCAAATTTTCAAATTGTACTCTGTAGACCCAGATCTAGGTTCTTAATATCAAGAAAAGAAGCAATCCCTCCATATCGAATTCCCCAATTATAAGTAAGTAAAGTTTACTGTAATTCTTATTCTTAGGAGGATTGAATTAAATAATTCTACTGCTGCATAATGAAATTCTAGCTATGGTAAAGACTAATGTTTCAAAGCATTATATGATTCGAAATAAAATGCCTACTGGCACTAATATTTTTAACTTTGAAGACATTGTTTTATTGATGTTTGGGGATTAAACTGATTAATAAAAAGAAGAATAATGTAATAGTAGATTTAGAAATGATATGGCCAACATTTTTTTAGTGCTCCTGCACCTCAAACTTCCCCACTATGTCACTGATTGCAGATGTGATCTCACCAAAACTTGATGCAATTGTAATAAGACTTTCTTATTCTTATACTTCAATCCGCTATATACAAGTTCCCCTCCAAGCCATACATACTATCATGACTTGTAATTATATTCCCCTTCCCTCATTGTTACAGGGTCGAAATCCTGAAACTCCTTCCTAACAGCACTGTGTGTGTACCTCAATCATATATTCCTCCATTTCCATCCTAAGCATGTATTTATCCAGACTCCCCTTAAAAGTCACTATTGTAACTTTCACTATCTCCCCTGGCAGTGAGTTCCAAGCACCCACCGCCTTCTGTGTAAAAAATTGTCATGTACATCTCCTTTAAATCTTGCTCCTTGCACCTTAAATCTACGCCCCCTCGTAATTGACTCTTCCATCTGGGAAAAAGTTTCTGACTATCCATTCTGTTCATGCTCCTCATAATCTTGTAAACTTCTATCAGGTGGCCCCTCAATCTCTGTCGTTCCACTGAAAGCATCCAATTTTCTCCAACCTCTCCTCATAGCTAATGCTCTCCATACCAGATAACATCCTGGTAAATTTTTTCTGTACCCTCTCCAAAGCCTCTAATTCTTCAGTTAGTGTGGCAACCAGAATTGAATATTATATTCCAAGTGCAGTCTAATTTAGGTGCTATAAAGCTGCAACATGACTTTCCAATTTTTAAACTCAGTGCCTCAGCTGATGAAAGCAAGCATGCCATATGCCTTCTTGAGCACCTTCTCCACTAGCATTGCCACTTTCAGTGACCTGTGTACCTGTATACCTAGATCCCTCTGCTTATCAATGCTCTTAAGGATTCTGCCATTTACTATATATTTCCTATCTGTATCAGTCCTTCCAAAATGCATTATCTTTAACTTTTTTTAATCTCTTCCTGTAGTGGAGAATTATCATGGGCGGTACTAAATGTATTCCTAAATCTGAACTGCCAGACGATGAAGAAGTGACTAACGTTCAGAGTAACAGACAGTGGACCTATCCCAGTGATCTTACTATTGCTCTTTCTGCTAGCGTCCCACTCTACCCACCAGGTCGGATTATTCATGTGATACACAACCATCCTGAGGAGAAGTGGTAGGTATCTATAAAGTTGATTATTGCAGTTCATAATGTTTCTTGTCAATCTATAAGCCCATTCTTTCCCCAGCTTATTTTCCTGTGAATCACTAGGCTATGTATTAACTAAAACAAGAAAGCTATTGTGAATGTCCAGTGAATAATTCACTCTGAATTTTCCTTCCTGCACTTCATGGTGAAACCCATGGTCCATTTGTTGATTCAACTTTTCCCCCTTGTTATTAAGGACGTGGTTGAAGAAAATAGGAAGTTGTGCACTCAAGTTTGCAGATGACATCAAGTTAGCAGTGGTGGAACACTGTAAGTGGTGCAGATGGGAGAAGTTGCAAAGGGACTTAGAATATGTGAGTGGACAAAACCATGGCAAATTGGAGTTTAATGTGGGCAAATGTGAGGCTATCCACTTCGGACCCATGAAAGATAAATCAGAGTATTTTCTAAATGGTGAAAAATTTAGGACCTCAGAGAAGCAAAGGTTTGATCAGTACAAGTAACGGAATCATAAAAAACCAGTAGACGGGTACAAAAAGCAATCAAGATAAGCTAGTGCAATATTATTTCAAGAATGCAAATGGGGGAAGTTCCATTTATAGCGAGATTTGGTAAAAACCCATCATATTTGTATTTGGTTTTGTATGCATGATGTCAAACTATATTCTAACCTTGGAGCACTTGCAATCCAAAGTCACTCAATAAAAGCAGGACGTGAGGGTTAAGTTATGAGAAGAAGTTAACCAAACACTGCTTTAATTCCCTTGAGTATAAGAAATCAAGGAGTGATCTAATTGAGATGTTTCGCATAGTAAATGGATTTGCTGCATTAGATGGGGAGAATTTCTTTCCTATGCTAAAGGAAATCAACATCAAGAACAACAGGCTGTTCAGGAATGAAATCAACAATCTCACAAAAATTGTAGAAATGTAGAACTCTTCCTCAAAACACTATGTATACTGAAACAATTGGAGCTTTTAAGATTTATATATTTTTGTTACTGAGGATATTGAGGGATTTGGAGAAAAGACAGAGAAACACTGATAAATGCAGATTAGGCATGGTCTAATTGAAGAATGTAATGGGCTAACTGATTTACTTGTGTCTCTTATATTTTTGACTCCATGATGTGCTCCTGTCTTGCCAAGTGGCACAAAGGTGCTTCAGGAGTTCTCCAGTTGTATGGGGGTGATTCCCCTAGCATTCTGCGATGCTTTTGTCATGCAGCAGACTGGAAAACTCAAGCAGAGGCTGTTTAGCAGGTTTCCCACTGTGCACCACAGCCTCCACGCGTCTCTAGCAACCAGATTTCTAGCGCTGCCAGCTGCGCGTCAATTCCTGGAGCGGAGTTGTATAAATTATGTAAATTGTCATTTAAACCTATTTGAAATCTCATTCATAGGCCAGGCACTGAACTATATGGACGGGCCCACTAGCGACCCCATCCCTCCAGCCCATTGTAGGCATGGTTCACTCCAGCAAGGTTTTACTATGGCTACCCACTTGGCACGAAGCTGGCAACCTGACCCTGCTGGAATGAAGGGTCAGGTGTTAGAGGGATGGGGTGGGGCTGTTCCCTTGGCATTGCCACCTTGGCAGTGCCAGCTGGACCCCGGCACTGCCCAAAAGGCAAAATGCAAAAGCCCAGGGGACACCTTGGCATTGTCGACTGACCATGGGCAGTGCCAGGAGGATGAGACCTAATGGGTAGAGACTAATGAGGGGGAGGAGGCCTCTGGGAGATGTCCACTGGCCTTCTGCAGAGGGATCCCGAGCAGAGGGAGGGAGACCAGTGATCTGAGCTGGACATCAGTGTTGGGGAACATCAGGGCTGCTGGTTGGGGGAGAGGCTTGGGGAGGAGAGGCTTCACGTGTTTGGGGAGGACCAGTGATCAGGTTTGGGGGGCTCAGAGGGGCAGTGGATGGGTGGTTGCGGGGCTGGCCATCATTCGGGGAGGTCGGCAGTGCGGGGCCACTGCACATGTACCAATCTCGCACTGACAGTTTGGCACGTATGCAGTGCCCTGCTCAGCACTATGCTGTTGGCCTCTCTGGCAGGAATAGGCCTTGCCTACTGATATTCAGGGTAATTCACATTGGGGCACTGTATGATGCACGGTGTATGGGAGATTCATTCCGAAATCCCATTGAAAAGAAATAGTGGGATTTACTCCAATTTTTATGCGAATTCAGCTCTTTGGGCCTGATTTTACCAAAAATTCAGGTGCGAAGTCATGGTAATTTCAGGCACCTGCCTTTAACGCAATCTGCACCCAAATCCGAGCAAATCGCAGTTTTACTGATACCTGATTTGGGCGCGGATCCGATCACACACACACACACACACTCTGTCACACACACACATACTCTGTCACACACACACACACACACTCTGTCACACACACACTCTGTCACACACACACACTCTGTCACACACACACACTGTCACACACACACACTCTGTCTCTCTCTCTCTCTCTCTCACTCTCACACCACCACACACACACACACACACACACACACACACACACACACACACACACACACACACACACACACACACACACACACTCAATTAAATCAATTTAATGAACTGTGTGCCCAACTCTCCCACCAATCCCACTTTACCTTCTTCTGGTCCATTCTGGATCTGTACTATAAGCGATCTGCAAAATAAATAGAACATAGAACATAACAACACAGTACAGGTCCTTTGGCCCTCAATGTTATGCCAAGCTATGTCCAATCCCAAGATCAAGCTATCCCCTCCCTATATTTCTGGAGTACTCCATGTGCCTATCCAACAATCATTTGACAGTTCCTAAAGCAGCGGGACATAGACAGGATGCAAGACTGGGCGGAGAAGTGGCAGATGGACTTCAACGCAGATAAATGTGTAGTGGTCCATTTTGGCAGGAATAATGGGATGAAGGAGTACAATATAAGGGTAGGAGTCTTAGCTGTGTTGTAGAGCAGAAGGATCTCGGGGTCCGGGTCCATAGGACTCATAAATCGGCCTCGCAGGTGGAGGAAGTGGTCAAGAAGGCGTACGGTGTACTGGCCTTCATTAATCAAGGAATAGAGTTTAGGAGTCAGGAGGTAATGATGCAGCTCTATAAGACCCTTGTCAGACCCCACTTGGAATATTGTGCGCAGTTCTGGTCGCCTCACTATAGGAAGGATGTAGAGGCTATTGAGAGAGTGCAGAGGAGATTTACAAGGATGCTGCCTGGATTGGGAAGCAGGCCTTATGAAGATAGGTTGAGGGAGCTGGGACTCTTCTCACTGGAGAGACGTAGGTTGAGAGGCGACCTGATAGAGGTTTATAAAATGTTGAGAGGAATAGATAGGGTGGACTCTCAGAGACTATTTCCCCGAGCTGAAATGGTCACTACGAGAGGACACAGATTTAAGGTGCGGGGAAGCAAATACAGAGGGGATGTTAGGGGTAAGTTTTTCACTCAGAGGGTGGTGAGTGAATGGAATCGGCTGCCGTTGGAGGTTGTTGAGGCAAACTCGCTGGGGTCTTTTAAAAGACTTCTGGATGAGTATATAGAAACATGTGGGATAGGGGGTTACAGATAGGTCTGTGGATTGGTAGATGTGCTCGGCACAACTTTTGGGCTGAAGGGCCTGTTTGTGCTGTATTGCTCTATGTTCTATGTAAAGTGCTGATTCCACTTTCACAGAGGCAGTCTATTCCATACTTCAACCACTCTCTGGGTGAAGAATCTACCTCGGACATCCTCCTATATCTTCCCACCATGAACCTTATAGTTATGCCTCCTAATAACAGCTACATCCACCTGAGGGAATAGTTTCTGCATGTTCACTCTATCAATCCCTCTCATCATCTTATAAACCTCTATTAAGTCGCCTCTCATTCTCCTCCGCTCCAAAGAGAAAAGCCCCAGCTTCCTCAACCTTTCTTCATAAGACCTACCCTCCAGCAGGCAGAATCCTGGTAAATCTCCTCTGCACTTTCTCCAGTGCTTCCACATCCTCCTTATAATGAGATGACCAGAACTGAACACAATATTCCAAATGTGGTCTCACTAAAGTCCAATATAGTTGCAGCATAACCCCACAACTCTTAAACTCAAACCCCCCTGTTAATATATGCTAACATACTATAAGCCTTCTTCACAACTCTATCTAACTAAATCTGAAGTCAATTTTTATTTTGCAGGGGAACTTCAAAATGGCTTCAGAGCCTGCAATGGCTCTCTAATGCAGATCAGCATCTTGTAGGAGGGAGGGCGGAGTGTCAGAGCATCCTCTGGCGGTTGAGGGGGTGTGGAAGTGGGAAGCCGGTCAGAGCATCCTCAGCGGGGGAGGAGGAGGAGGCGGGTCAGATGTATCTCGGGGGGGTGGGTGAGAGGGCTGATCGTTGTCAGATGGTGGTGGGGAGGGAAGCCCAATTGCTCACTGATGGGGGCTGTGGATAGAGGTGTCCACTGTCACTCTGCAGGTGACCCCTCTCCCTACCGAAGGAATGAATCCCTCCTGCTGGTTTCCTATTGCTTTAATATATATAGGACATGAGAAATATACACTATATGTCATTTAAAAATTGAATCTCTGAATTTATTCATAAGTGTCAGAGCTTAGGCTCATTGAAGCATGCATTCATTTAGTTGGTGAGAATTGACACGCTGTCACAAAAAGGAGGAGGGATTTGTTCCCCTGGTGGTTTCTCCCGCAGAGTGGCAGTGGATGCCCTTGCTCGCCCGCCCCTCCCAATGAGAGATCCATTCTCCCTCCCCACATCAGTGAGCGATCGGGCCTCCCCACCACCACCAGACAATGATCAGCCCTCCTCCTCCACCTGGCCCTCCACCAAGGATGATCTGAGTCAGAGAGCCACTCTCTCTGCTTTTTTCTTTCCTGATCTGGGCGCCCTTTTTCAAATCTTTTTCGAACTGTGCACGCACATTCCACAGCTCTGGTCTAGCAGTGCCAAATCCCGCCCACTGTGCAAATCAGACCAGAGCAGGCAAAAGACATAAGGGCGCATGCAAAGAGGATTCCGAACTCGGATCTGTATTATGCCTGGACCTGGCCCTTAAGCTCCAAATGGTAAAATCGGGCCCTTAGAGTTTTTTTTAGGAGAATCGCCCCCCCCCACTACAACTATAATTTGTTTTTAGGGCATCTCATAAATCTGCCATCAATTACACTTGCAATCATTGGCTTTGATTTTTTTTGTGTGTCAACTCACTGTGAACTAGTAACATCATTAACTTAAGAAATAAGGCATCTGAAACTTGGGTGAACTGTGTGTCTTCTTAACTAAGCTGATTGAAAGATTGTGTGAAATTAACAGTGCAAGGATATGGCAGTTAGAATGGAATGGATTTAATAATAAATCAGGTGGGAAAAAAAAATCAAGAGGGAAAGAAAGATTGGAATAAGAAAAAAAGAAAAGAAAGATACAAAGGTAAGTTTAAAAAATATATAATATCCAAAATTTTACACATTTTGTTTTTAAATTTCTAAAAACAGTTGAAACCTAAAAGAATGAGATACCCCATTTATAATAGTTAACTTTCAGTGCTAGAGATGTTAAATGCACTAATTAATAGTTAAGACTTTTAAAAGACCTATATTTGCAAGCCATAATAACTTTGTGTTAGCAAATACAACTACTTCACCACAATTAATAGATTTGAATGCTGAGCCCAATTGCGACGCAATATGTTCACAAAACTAATAACAGAGCAGCGCACTTAGTCAGCATTTAATAAATGTTTGACCTGAAATGGAAAACTGGATGTTGCCTGAGTTTACTCTTCCAATTGTATAAGTAATGAAAAGTGCTAATTGTCTGATATTTTGACAAAACATGACTCAGTGTTGCAATGTCAAGTCCTGCAGCAGCATTATTTTTGGTGAGGTGCCAGTAGATGATTATTTATTATACAGTTCACTCTAAAGTTTGATGGTATACAGTAAACAAATCATAAGGAGGTGATTATATGATTCCAAGGTTGTAGGAGAAAAGACTGACTGAGGAAGGTGAACTCTCAGCATTAAAATTAGGAAAAGAATAAGTTCACCTCAGACGAGCTAGGATGTTTTCACAATTTAGTAGCCATGAATTGGTATTGTCCTCAGTGCAGCATGAGAGCAAATAAAAAGATGAAACCAAGGTACAGAGCCACAGCTTTTTGTCACTCTGATATCAGAGCTTTGTTGCAGAATTTTTCCAACTTTGCCTCCTCCTCAGCTGAACAGGCAGGAATATGATTGCACAAGATTCCGCAGCCCTCTGGTATCTCTCATAAATGGTGGTTGTTAGCTTGAGCCAAGACAATGAAAATCAACAGGCTATGTAATCCCCTGGGATATCATTGGAGAGCTCCACACTATTTTCACCTTATGGGAGAACAGTGCTTCAGCAGGAGTCACCTGAACCAAATTCCACCACTTTTGCTCAGAACTATCGAGACCAGCTGTAGCACCTGAAGTGCTACTCTGCCCAATGTTAAGTAACTTGGTATAGATCAGGGATCTACCCCGCACTGAACGCTGGAACACCTATATAACAAAGACGCCTATATCGGACTTCTATTTATTGACTACAGCTCAGCCTTCAACACTATTATTCCCATGAAACGTACCTCCATACTCCGTGACCTGGGTTTCAGCATCTCCCTCTGCGACTGGATACTGAACTTCCTAACACATCACAATCAGTAAGAATAGGCAACAACACCTCCTCCACAATCATCCTCAACACAGGTGTCCCACAAGGCTGTGTTCTCGGCCCTCTACTATACTTCTTAGACACCTATGACCGTGTGGCCAAATTACCCTCCAATTCGATTTTCAAGTTTGCTGACAACACCACTATAGTGGGTTGGATCTCAACAATGATGAGACGGAAAACAGGAATGAGATAGAGAATCTAATGAACTGGTGCGGCAACAATAATCTCTCCCTCAGTGTCAACAAAATGAAGGAGATTGTCATTAGTTTCAGGAAGCGTAAGGGAGAACATGCCCTTTTCCACATCAATAGGGACAAAATAGAAAGGGTTGAGAGCTTCATCTTTTTAGGTTTTCAGGTCACCAACAATTTGTCCTGATCCCCCCATGCCAAAACTATAGTTAAGAAAGGCCATCATTGTCTCTACTTTTTCAGAAGACTCAGGAAATTTGGTATGTCAGCTATGACTCTCATCAATTTTTACAGGTGCACCACAGAAAGCATTCTTTCTGGTTGTGTCTATGCTTGGTATGGTTCCTTTGCTGCCCAAGACCACAAGGAACTATAAAAGGTCGTGAATGTAGCCCCATCCATCACCCAAACTAGCTTCCCATCCATTAACACTGTCTACAGTGTACGAAAAGAGTTGATTTGCTGGTTAAGAAGAAAAAGGAGGCTTATGTCAGGATGAGGCTTGAAGGCTCAGGTAGTGCAATGGATAGCTATAGATTAGCTAGGAAGGAGGTAAAAAGTGAATGGAGGAGAGCTAAGAGGGGACACGAGAAGATGTTGGCTGATAGGATTAAGGAGAATCCTAAAGCTTTCTTTCGATATGTTAAGAATAGAAGATTGGTAGGGCAAGATTAGGGCCAGTCATAGACAGCAGTGGGAAGTTGTGCGTGGAGCCTGAAGAGATTGGAGAGGTACTGAATAAATATTTCTCTTCGTTATTCACGCAGGGTGATGTAAATGTAGTTATGGAGAACACTGAGGTACAGGGTAGCAAACTGGAAGGTATCGAAGTCGATAGGGAGGATGTGCTAGATATTCTCGAGGGTTTGAAGTTGGATAAGTCACCTGGGCCGGACGGGATTTACCCTAGGATTCTCTGGGAGGCAAGAGAGGAGATTGCAGAGCCTCTGGCTCTGATCTTCAGGTCCTCGTTGGTTACGGGTGTGGTTCCGGAGGACTGGAGGATAGCGAATGTGGTCCCATTGTTTACGAAGGGGAAGAGAGACCTTCCAGGGAATTATAGGCCAGTGAGTCTTACTTCTGTTGTGGGCAAAGTATTGGAGAGAATTATTAGGATAGGATTTATAGTTATTTAGAGAGAAATGAATTGATTGGGGATAGTCAGCATGGTTTTGTGAAGGGTAGGTCTTGCCTTACTAACCTCATTGAGTTTTTTGAGAAAGTGACCAGAGAGGTGGATGGGGGTAAGGCGGTTGCTGTAGTATATATGGACTTTAGTAAGGCTTTTGATAAGGTGGCCCATGGAAGACTTCTACAGAAAATGCAGATGTGTGGAATAGAGGGTGATTTAGCTAATTGGATTAGACATTGGCTGGCAGATAGAAGACAGAGGGTGGTGGTTGATGGGAGATATTCATCGTGGAGTTCGGTGACGAGTGGTGTGCCTCAGTGGTCTGTTTTGGGGCCCCTGCTGTTTGTAATTTTTATAAATGATCTGGATGAGGGTATTGAGGGATGGATCAGTAAATTTGCAGATGATACTAAAGTTGGTGGAGTGGTAGATAGTGAAGAGGGGTGTTTTAGTTTACAGAGTGACTTGGACAAGTTGCAGAGCTGGGGCGAGAGGTGGCAAATGGAGGTTAATGTGGAAAAGTGTGAGGTAATGCACTTTGGCAGGAACAATAAATGTGTAGAGTATAGGGCTAATGGTAGGGCTCTTAATAGTGTTGAGGAACAGAAGGATCTTGGTGTATGTGTCAATAGATCCCTGAAAGTAGGCAGTCAAGTGGATAAAGTTGTTAATAAGGCTTATGGAGTCTTAGCTTTTATTGGTAGGGGGATTGAATTTAGGAGCCGCAGCATCATGTTGCAACTGTACAAAACTCTCGTGCGGCCGCACTTGGAGTATTGTGTGCAGTTCTGGTCCCCACATTATAAGAAAGATGTGGAGGCATTGGAGAGGGTACAGAGGAGGTTTACCAGGATGTTGCCTGGTATGGAGGGCAGGTCTTATGAAGAGAGGCTGAGGGATTTGAGGTTGTTTTCGTTAGAAAGGAGCGGCTAAGAGGAGACCTTATCGAAACATATAAGATGATTAGAGGTTTAGATAGGGTGGACAGTGATAGCCTTTTTCCTAGGATGGAAAAAGCTATCACGAGGGGACACAGCTTTAAATTAAGGGGTGATAGTTATAGGACGGATATCATAGGTAGGTTCTTTACCCAAAGGGTGGTTCGGGAGTGGAATGCCCTGCCTGCAGCAGTTGTAGATGCGCCAAGTTTGGTGGCGTTTAAGAGGTTAGTTGATAAGTATATGGAAGAGAATGGAATGGTTTAGTTTGGAGGGGCATTGCTTTTTATTTTGGTCGGCACAACATCGAAGGCCGAAGGGCCTGTTCTGTGCTGTATTGTTCTATGTTCTATGTTCTACACTTCTCGCTGCCTCGGCAAAGCAGCCGGTATAAATAAGAGCCCCAAGCACCCCGGGTATTCTTTCTTCCGCGTCCTTCATTCCAGGAAAATGATGCAAACATCCAAGGTCATGTATCAACTGACTCAAGAAAAGCTTCCTTCCTGTTGCTGTCAAACTTTTGAATGGACTTACCTTGCAGTAAGTTGATTGTTCTCTACCACCTAGTTATGACTGTAACACTACATTCTGCACTGTCTCATTTCCTTCTTTATAAACGGCATGTTTTGTCCATATAGTGCGCAAGAAATAATGCTTTTCACTGTATGATAATACAAGTGACAATAATAAATCAAATCAAATCAGAACAGGAATTGTTGCATTACCATGCCAGAAAATGCTTTTGTCAACTGATCGAGTGGGGTGGCTTTACAACTATTTTCATGTTTACTGTGACAAATATACTCTTGAGTTTGACTTATTCCAGTATTAGTTACAAGTTATGCAAACTCTGCAAAACGTGGACCACATTGTCCTTTTCAAATTTCCAATTTTTCATATAGGCTGATGCACTAACATTGTTATGACTTGATTTATTTTTTTAAGATTAATGTGAAATTAGGGAAACAGGATGCTTAAATGCATTCTGCAGTTATCTCCTTGGCTGACTAATAATTTTAATTTGTGTAGTTGCTGTGGACAGGAAGAGTCAACTTACTATGCTATTTGGAGTGACAACAAGACATTGGATGAGGTCATCATCTCTGCTGCCATGTTGAACGAGCACATGCCTCATGTTGTTATGGATGGTCTGCACAAGGTATTTGTCAAAGTGATTTTGCCCAGAACCGAACAAACTACAGAAATGTGCAAAGTTAATGATTGGTGGTAAATTGTTTTAGTATTTCGTCCTTTGATTTCTTGAACTTGAGTTCAAATTGAGGATAAATATGAAATAAAGGTCTTTTTCTTCATTGGGTATAATGGCTAAATATGAAATGAGTTTAGAGTCGGTTTGCAGTGGATTTGAATCCACAACATTAAAAGTTCTTTAAATTTGACTTAAAAATGTCACTTGCTCTTCCAAGTCCTCTAGGATAGCTGCTGTTTATAATGAAAAATGTCACAATTACTGTTGGGGATATTTTACAAAAATTGGAGTGATTGAGGGGTATAGGTAAACAAAAAGTGACTTCACTCTGCAACTATAATGTGCTTGATTCAATAGATAGTTCTGCTGTTGACATTGCACAGTTGGAATTAATTCTCAAAAATTATATCCCTCACAGTGATGAGTGCAACAAGTCATGGACTTCAGTCCTTAGAGACCAGAACACCATTTCTGAATAAATGTCCTAAGTCTTCAGAATCAATCTTAAAAAGCAGATGAAACCTTAGTTTGAAGTCTTATCCAAAAGACAGTGGACCTTCAATTAGCATATTTTGACAGCTTAGGTTGTGTCCCTATGCTGAAGTGGGGTTGAACCTAGTTTTGACTCAGACAAGATAACTAATAATTGAAACAAGCTAACACCAAAATTGTTGTCTTTATTGACTTCGAGAATACTAGTAACTAAATCAAAATGTTAGACCATTATAACTTATTCAAGGTCAGGAATAGAAAAGATTAGATGGACACCTTGTTCTTTTCTGTAACTTTTCATTGTATTACATTAATCTTTGTCTTACATCAGTCAGTCTCACACTGAATCTCCTACTTGTGTGTTGAATGGAATCCGCAAATGCTTTTGCTTAAGCAAACAGTACAATTCCCCATCATGTCTTACTCCACAGTAATTATCACTTTTTTGCTACCCTGATGACAGATGAATGATGTAGAGATGCCAGCGTTGGACTGGGGTAAACTCAGTAAGAGTCTGGCAACACCAATTTTAAGATGAATGCTCATGATTTTAGTTATGCTCCCAGTCACTGCATAGAGAGAGGCCAAGTTGTTTCCAGACTGTGAAATAGCATATAAAATGTTAGCTCATTTGAAGGAATAACATTACTTCTGAATGTGAAAAAAAGATAAAACAGTAAAGAATTTCAGAAAGGAAAAACAGACAATTCTGCAAATGCTCAGCAGGTTAGGCAGCATCTGTGAGAGTTAATGTTTCAGCTACATGATGTTTCATCATAATTGTTCTGATGATAGGTCATTGACCTGAAACATTAACTCTGTTTTTTCACAAGTGTTGTCTGACCTATTCAGTATTTCTAGCATTTTTCTTTACTTTCAGAGTTCCAGTAACTGTATTAGTGTACTTTTAAATTAATGAATTCCAAATCTGTCAATTTTTTGGAACTAAGCAACCTGTAAATACAGCACAAGAGATATGATTAATAGGAACTCTGCCTAAGGCAACAGCTATTCATGGGATAGATCATAAGTAGTCATGAAATCATATTGCATGTTAATGCAATATATGTTCTTCATTATTATCTAACTAGATGTCAGTAATGTGTTGTTCTGAAAACAAACAAAACCTGTAGATATTTTATTCAGCAATTTTTAATTTATATTTGTGGCAGAAAATTCTTTTTTCAGTCTTTGGTAGAATGAGTGGAGTAGCTACAGATATAAATTGATGTAAATGAAATAAAGTACAGAGCATTCTCTGGAGAGTTTCTTTCCAGAAAGCAGCTATAGAATGCAATTGCTCAGGGAGTCATTTGATTGCTCCATCAAATTAAATTTTAAGAAAGGATACCAATTGGGGCTGTGTAAAATACAGAGAAGGAAAGGAGTCAATGACTGAAATGCAGAGTGAGAAACCTTAAGTGTGTAAATCACTGCAGTACAAGATTCCTCTGGAGACTCGCATCCAATCTTCAAGGAAGTTATTGAAATGTATTAAAATACATCATGCGCAGCATAATTGATGATAAATGGTCTCGACGATCATGTCCTGAAGTAATTCTCAGTACTTGTCACTGCCAAGAACAAAGCAAAATCAGCAAGGTTAAACTAAATCTTTTTTTTAAACAGTTCAGTTCAGGTGTTCCAAAAAAATTATGCATTTTAAAACTTTATTTCATGTTTAACGAATTGGAGCTTCATCACACTTCTGTTGAGTCTCACCAGCTAGTTGTAGATTTGTTTGTGAACCAGTTACATTGGTGCATGTAATTCTGAGTATGTTAGAAAGGGAACCATGGAGTAGAGTTTGGGAGTTAAAGGATTATAAATATCTAGCAATGGACAACTCAGCGTACTATTATTCAAAATTTCAATCCTGGCTGGATTTAACATCTCCAAAACTTAATTATTTGGTTGACTGGTGATATACAGTATGATCAATTCTGTTGCCAGTAGTGTTGGGTAAAATTTTATTAAGTATCATAATTTCTACAATGTTAGCTCCCGTATTTTACAAGGATTCATTTTGGATGCATTAGCTTTCCTGTTTGGCAAGAGTGTCTTCCCTTTTTTATTTCATTCCATGTTCCAAACTTGTCATTTTGCTGACTTCATTGAAGGAGAAGTACAATTAGAGCAAGTTTCAGTTTTTAAGCCTATGATGCCCAGTAATTGCTATTTTGAATGGAAATGCACGTCCATCACTCTCTGGAGTGACATTAACAATTTGAGACATTTTTTTTTCTCTCTGTAGAATGGCCAAAAAGATGAGAGCTTAATAAACATTCAGATTTTTGATTGACAGTATCAATTCCCCTCTATGTGCAGAAGTGTGAATGTTAGAAGAAAAGAACTTTATTTTTCTACAGAGGTTCAACAATGTGGTCCTGTCATAGAAATCAAATGAAAAGTGATAATGTTTGAAGTGTTCAGGCTTTCCTTATTGATTTGAGTAATTCATTAAATGAAAAACTGAGGCACAATCTGTTTCAGAAACACTTACAACAAGATAATTAGATATAACACTGCACTGTATTGGGTATAGAGTGCTCTCACAGCCTTACTCATGAACCAGCTGAATTTCAAGGCAATTGAATTTTAATTCCTCATTGTGTTTAAGATGGTATTTGAAAATTTCCTGTACACGATAGGGGAGGTATACAGTAACTTAAACAGCTTTCCATTTTGAGGTTACACCAAAATACAGAACAGTTAAATAGTTTATCCAGTAAACTCTGCATGGAACTTACTTTATTGAATAGTTACTCTGGCAGAACTACAGCACAATTAGCATGATTTGTTGGGGCTGAATAGTCTGTTATTGTGCTTTAAATATAATGACAGAAAATTCAGGATCAATGTGTCACAAGAACACACACCATTTTGATCCTTTGAAGTTCTCATATCAGCTTTCCTTGCTACCTCACTGAATAAAATTACTAATTTATTGCTAATTTTGTGCTATGGCTCATGACGTTCGAAATGGGTTGAGCTTGCTTAATAGGCAGATTGGGCTTTCATCCCAATAAAATTCAAACTAAAGTGGATTTGAATCAAAATCCTTAAGATAACTCACTCTACTGCTCAGCTAGTCCCCAATTTATCTTCATTCCTAAGTGATTTTACCTATTTTTAAGAGATGATCTAGAAAGGATGAATTAAGCCACTGTGAACTGATTTTACTTAGCTTGTATTAAATAATGTATTTTCCTTCCCAACCAGGTCTTAGAAAATTACAACAAGGGGAAGACAGCTTTACTGGGAGCAGCAAAGGTAATGGTCAGCCCAACTGAGGTGGATTTGAATCCTGACATGGTTGTTCAACAGCAACCTCAACCAATAAAACAAGGAGACCAAAGGAGGAACACCAGTCTAAAGTAAGAGTACACCACAGTAAATGTAGTGGTTAATACAAAGCAGAAAGTCCAAAACTGAGAGGGAGTAAAGTATGGGTATGGCTCAAGTTCTCTTTGCTTTCTTGAAGGTAAAGATTCAGAGAACTTGAATAACAAATCTGCATCCATATCATTAGACAAAAAGTCAGAGGAACAAATACTCCTATGTTTAAAAACATCATGCATTTTCTGTTGAGTTATCATCCAAAAGTTTCTGCTGAACGACTAGAAGGTGCAACGTAAGTGAAAGCTCTCAGAACCTAACTGAAATTTATAGGAAGGCAGAGAAAATATGAAATTCATCTTATACATGGAATATATTTTAAAAACAATGGCTTGTTGACAGGCATTCTTAATGTACACCCATTCTTTATTTAAGACTCTTCTTCAGTCTCCCAAATCATTCGTTCTTCAGTGTCCTTAATTGCCTGGAAAAGTGAGGAAAGTCAAGGATAGACATTTCTTTGCAAGTAGATGGCTGTCAATTCTGATACAGTGCCACACAGATGTAAACCTAGGCTTGAAGGTGCAGGGGTTTTTCTTGGATTGCAAATTGTAGCTTTGATTGGTGGTTCTGGTGGAGCACTGAAGAAAGTTGAGATGGTAAGTCAGATAAATCAGGAGAAGGAACAGAACACAACTTTGATTAGACTTTATTTAGAAGACCTTGTCCAGTTTTCATGTTCAACTGTACGAGACAAGCTAGGTGAACTCTGCCTGACAGATATTTTGTATGTTCACAACGTTTTAAACAAACTAAGAATGGCTTGTATACTTGATTAATTTGAGCCTATTGACATTCACTAAGTTTTATTACGGAGAGATGTGGGACATTTTCCTTCATAATTTTCTCACCTATTGGCTAACCACAACAATATGTATTTTTAAAAAGTGTATTTAAACCTTTCGAGTGTTGGGACTCAAACAAGCTTTATCGTAAGTTAAAAACATTCTTTCCATAACTCTTGAAATGTAAAAATCCATTTCCCAAACACACTGGCACACACACGCAAGATTATTTTCTAGACATATAATATGCATTTAGATTGTTATACAGTTAAAACATGTTACATTACACAATCTTTAAGATGGTGGTTAAAAACACTGCAGGCCTGAAGGATTCCTTAAAGACAAATGGAGATAACATGACCATAACATCAACCTTTGCAAAATAAAGGATAAAATTAAATTTCCCAGCACTTTTTTTGTTATACATTAGTAAAAAAAAGGTAAAACACAATAGCAGAAATTCACACATATGTGCAGCTCCAACAAATTGTTATTAAACCTTCAACAGCTTACTTTTATAACATTTACTTGTTTTAAAATATGTGTAATACACTATCCCTTAGAGTGAGGCAAAAATATCCTTGGTCAGAGTACTTTGCTAGCTAGAAAGGCCTTTTCCAGCTTACATTGCTGGCTCTTTCTCCTGCTGCGTTTCACTCTTGCTTGTTCTTTCCCTTTCTCTTATCTGCTTTTTTTTCTCTCTTAGGAACTCTAATTCTATTTTTACACATGGCAATTTCTTTATCCATTTAGATTCTAGCTAACAGTACTTTGTTAGTTTTTCATTCTAAGCTTGCTTCCTCTGTCTCTGGTTCAATATCAAAGCAATAAGCTCAAATTTGAATAATTTAGGCCTTTCTTGTGTTAGGTCTTGTATTTAAATATATCTGCTTAACTACAGCTCTCGTGGGTCCTCAATATTTATTGCTTTTCATGCAGTCCAAGTTACAAGCTATGAGGCTTTTAGCTTCAAATGTGCCTATCTTGTATATTTGGCACAGTAAAACTACAGGAAACCCTTGATTTTTCTTTCTGCTTTTTTGTTCCACCAATTTCAACCTCCCACTTCCAATTTAATTGCCATCCACTGGTTTCAAATCTTGAACTTGAGCTACCAGTTTTGCACAAACGGGATAAGATGTGGGATAATTTTCCCCCTTGATTTTCACCTCATGCTGAGATGTATTTCTGCGAAGGAATATTTAAACTCTTTTGAGTGTCATGACTTCAGAAAACAGACACAAATGGGCTTTCTTATAACTTTAAATAAAAATAAATTATGAACATTTATTTTCACAAGACTCAAAATGGAAAAGCAACAAACACCCACTCTCCAAACATGTAGGCACACATACAAGAAAAGAGATCTGTAGAGATACAAGACACATTTAGATTATTAAAAGAATGAAACAAACAAGTCACTTCTTTACACAGTCTTTATAATGGTTGTTAAAAATGTTGCCGGCCTGAGGAATTTCCCCCCGATGATAAATGGATATTGAAAGTTTCTAGCTTTTCAATCAAAATTGTGGTGAAGAAATATCTTTGCAGGTAAAAGAAATTAGCCACTATTTACTGCCTGTGATGATTTTTCTCTGGGCAAGAGAGCTGTCCCTCTGAGGTGCCAGTCCCAGACTACCTCAATGGGTTGACCTCATGGATTAATAAGGTATCAGTTCCTTCTCTAGCTAATTTTAGTCTGTGAGAAAAATTTCAATTTAGCTCATTGTCCACATAATGGATTGCAGCTGCTGCAATTGACACAATAGAGCAATCACTTTAATATCTAATTATGATCATTCTCACTGAATGTCCTTATTAGAAATTCCATTTTTGTGGGCCTTGTGAATCTAGCCACTGTTGTTTAAGTTTCTCCCATTGAAATGTTGAGGGACAATCAATCAGCACCTGGCAAGGCCATTTACATTTTAAGTGACTCCTCAAGAATATGTCTGCTTCAAAATTCCTGAATTCTGGAATCCCTACAGTACCGAAGGAGACTATTCGACCCATCCAGTCTGCACTGACTATGATACAGTATCTTACCTAGGTCCGCTTTCCCATTCTTTAATCCCACACACTTACCACAGCTAATACTACATACCTTGAGACACAAATGGGACTTTTTGTTAATCATTTCCGATCCATTGCGCATCTTTGGACTATGGGAGAAAACTGGACTAGTTAGAGGAATCATATGTAGACATGGGGAGAATGTGCAAACTCTACATTGACATTTTACATTGTCCATATCTCATACTGCTTTTTATGAGCACAAAGCATACAATGTCCATCTCCCAGTGCCAAGACCATAACACCTGCATGTTTAGTATTATACATTTAATGATATTCTATTTGTTGTCAGCTGAAACACCATTGAACAACCTTCCACAGTCAATTTACTTTAGTTTTCTTTTTTTCAATTTAGCCTTATGTTGAAGACTGAAGCCAGTCTGACTTTGATCGTTTGTATTTTGACACTATGTTGGACAATAGCTGCATTTTTTTACCCTACATCAGGTCTATCACTATGCAAATATGTAAATGGGAAGACGTCAGGATAGCATTCTGCTACTTCAGGAATTTTGACCATAAACATACCTGCTTCACCCCACTGCTGCTGAAATCATAATTCATATTTTACTTCTCTACAAAATCAATTTCTCAAATGCTCTTCTCAGCTGTGTTTCCTTCCACAGCTTTTATTAGCAGGTCAAGAATTTTGCCACCCAAAGTCTCCCCCATACAATGCTTCAGGCACCTTAGGATTTCTCCGCAGCAATGTTTTATCCTGTCTGAGTCGTTCAGTCATGTTTGCTAATCATACCCCCTACTTTTCTGCCTGCCTTCTGTCAAACTTCTGTGAGCTCCTTCCTCCAATCAGTTGGAAGATCACTTAATTGTCTGTCTGTCTTGATTTCGGAAGCCATCTAAAGTCTATGCCCTTGGCCTCTTCACATTTCTCCCTCAAATTCTTTCTTGTTTCTTGTCGTATTACTTTCCAGTAAACCTCTGAACAATGAATTTGTGAGGAATACCATGTAAATGTAAAGGTTTGTTCGGTTAATAGCACCTTTGTATTGATAATATTCCGTTAGCTGTATGAATGGAGTAGTGCTTCTGCTGACGGGTATAAACTATTTGTAATGGAGAAAAAGACCATACCCCCAATAGCCAGATACTCAAATGTTTATTCCCAGCCATACAAGCAGTATGATCTTTTAATTTCATCCAAGCCTTCCTGCACAATGCTGCTTAATTATTGCAGGTCAGTACTGAATTAGAGGACGCCAACTGTTGTGGACTTATTCGTGTAGGGTCGTACAGCCAGGAATTGCTCACAATTAGTAGTTTAAACTATATTTCAACATAGAAATGTCTACCAAAAACATACTATATAATATCTATCAAACTGATTTTACTTCAATTTGCCTGGAGTGTATTTTGTTGCTTGAGGCAAAAAAAAGGAAAGAAAGGAAACCAGAAATCACTTCACTTATTTTGTTCTGGGATTTTCCAATAATGTGGGGCGAAGGATTTATTTACAGCTGGCAAAGGTGCAGACAAAGTACAACCATCAGAGTGAGATGGAAGGGGGCCTAAAAGGAATTCTGCCCAAGAGAAACTAATAATACCTTGCACTAGAGCGTTCTTAGATCAAGGGAAGCAGTGAAAAGACTAACAAAGTTTAGCCAAGTAAGTGAAACCCTCTTGTTTCTGCTTCCTCAGAGATCTTTGGTCTGGAATGTCTTTTAACTGTTGCTTTAGGAGAGCAATCAGACTAAAGATGCAGTGATTCCAGCATTTGTGCTAGCGTGGAAAACTAGTAAAAGTGACAACGGCTTCAAAGAAAATAATGTGCTGAAAAGAATCGAAACCTCAAAAACAGCCTGAATATAAAGCGTTGGACCCCTGATAGACCATTCAATCTTTAGAGCCTGCCCTGTCATTCAGTAAAATTATGATTGATTTACCTCAAATCCACCTTCCTGAATTTTCTCCATATTTCTTAATTCCCTTATTATTCAGAAGTTTTATCAATCTCTGTCTTGAATATACTCAATGACTGTGAATCCACAACTCTAAAGGAGAGTGTATTCTAAAGATTTCCAACATTTTGAATGAAGGAAGTTTCTTATCTCACTCTGAATTGACTGAGCCATTATTCTGAAACTTTGGCCCTTCTTTCAAGACTCCGCATCCAGTGGAAGCATTCTTCCAGCATGTATCCTGTCAGGCACCTTAGAACTTTATATATTTCAATAAGATCACCTCTCATTCTTCTGAATCATAAGGAATATATTTTGGGTTTCTCTCTTCTCACAGAACAATCCTCTCATCCAAGGAATTAGCTTAGTGAACACTTGTTGCATTCCCTCTAAAGCAAATATATCCTTTTTGAAGAAGAAAACCCAAGCTATAAACAGTATTCCAGGTGTGGTCTCTCTAAAGCCCTATACAATTACAGCAATACTTCCTCACAATTTCTAATGTATGTCAAAGTTTTATAATGAAGGCTTACATTTACCTCTACAATTGATGGCTATATCTACATGTTAATTTTCTTGAATTTGTGCACAAGGACATTTGGATCTCTATGAATTCCAACAATTCACAGTTTCTCTCCATTTTTTCTCCAAAAAAGTGAATAACATCTCTGTCATATTTCATCCTGGCACATTATTAACCTGTTTGATTAACATGCTGCTTGCCGCAGCATCTTTGCATCTTCCTCACAGCTTCCTTTCCCATTTAGCTCTGTACCATCTGCAAACTGACAAAGAGTCAGAATGAAAATATTGTGAGTTATAGATATGGCATAATCTAAGCTGTAGGTGTATCCAATATTCCATCTCTTTGGGATTTGCACATTTTCAGTACATGAACATTGAAGTATAGGAAAATAAAATTGTCATATTTTATGATACTGTTACGGCAATTTCCATGATTGTTGAGCCAGCCCACTAATAATTTCCAAGTAAGTCGCATTGAACATTTGACTTTGTGCGTAACTCTTCAAAGCAGACGACATTTTAAGTGATGAGGTTCAGGGTACTAAAGCAAGTACAAATTTACTGAATCGTAGTTGAAGCAAAGGATAATATCAGTGCCTTTGGCATAATTAATATTTGAAAAGCAAATACATGGTTGTTAATGAGAAGTTTGAAAATCATTTTGTGGCAATATAATATTCAAGCAACTAATTTTATTTAGCAGAAAAAGTGAATCAGTTAATTTGCTAAGTGATTCCTGTGCTTTCTCCTGGATTATTGTGAATATAGAAACTCGCACAATTAAATGTTCCATCACAGACTACTAAAGTCTTCAAAACTGACTAAATCCAAATTTACCAAAGATGATTCTCAAGGAAGCTGTCAGCTAGGTACACTTGAGGAAAGTGTTGAAGAATGAACATATTGATGTATTGACATTGGATTCAGATAATTTTATTGAATTTATAGAATAAAATATCGCTATACTGCATGGAATCAGCAAACAAAATGTCCACAGCACAGCCAATAGAAAAGACAAGAGCGAACCTTTTTCTCAATGGACATTCAGTTGGATTAAAAAATGACATTTGGAACAGATGCCATCGTGTCACTTTGTGCAGGGAATAAATACTTCCTGTGTAATCAAATGAGGTTCATTTGGAATAAAAAAGAAAATGCTGGAAAGAATCAGCACCATCAGTCAGCGTCAGTGGAGAGAAAATCCAATTTAACGTTTCTGGTTGATAATCTGTTTAGTTCTGCGTGTCAGTTCTGCAAAAGATTTTTCTGAGCATGTTGAGAAGAAATAGTCAAAAGGAAATTAACAATGGAGAATGCTTGTTGGATGACCAACAATGAAGGCCCAAGATTTGCATAAAATGAAAGACAGAGTATAAAAGGCTACCTTGAAATTATTTAAAGTGCTAAGGAAAATAAATGTATGATGTTCAACTCTCTGCCCTCATTACAACTAAGGTTAAAAATGATTTATGAAACATAGATCATTTGGGAGTGCAATAATAAAGAAAATATAGTACAGATACTACCCATAAGATGGACAAGTTTGCATTTGTGTTTATTTCATGGAACTGAACGGAACAAGTTGAGAAGAAACTGACTAGTTTTCCAATTCAAAAATCTACTCAAAATTGCTGTACCAATTCTGGATTTTGGAAGGTGCTGTTAAAGTTAAGGAATGATCCTTACCATAACCCAAATGCTTGGCAGCTCCTGAGTGTTACCTATTATACCTCAAGTGGTTTCTCTTGCCATGCCTGTATGATTATTTCATGGTTCGATCCTTGTGGTCACTCTTCTTCATTATTTATCTGCTATCCTGGTGATTTTATCCAGAAGTTTTTATACTCTATATATTCTGTATTCAATTCTATATCACTTCTTCCAGTTGCTGTCAGTACTTGATGAGTCAAATATTCTTCCTTAATGCTACTAAATACTCGTGGCTCCTGCAAATAATTTGCATTTTGGCCTTGAATCTTCTATTACAGTGTCACCTCAGACTTGGACCCAGAGGTGACTAACTTTCGTGTTTTGTTTAACCCTGAGCTCCTCCTTGTTTTCAATCTGCCATCACGACTACTTTCTTTTACCTTGCAAATGGCAAATTGCTACTGCTGAAACCCTAATCCAAGATTTTATTTTTCTGCTCTTGAACTTCTCAGATGATCTTGCCTCTCCATCTCTATTCATGGAGCACTAATCATTCAGTATGTCAAAGTTTTTGTTCTTGACTATAGTAAGGCCCACATTATTATAACTGCTGTCCTAATTAAGGCTCACTGCTTACAGGATCTCAATGATTTGACTCTGATTCTTCCCTCATTGATCTTCTCTAGCCCTGTGTCTCGGTGAGCACTGACAAGTTTCCCAACTTGGGCTTTTTTCTATATCATCGTTAGCAACTGCTTCTGAAGCCATCTTGAACTTGGGTTCTTCCTCTTAATGTCATTAGAAATGCTGGAAACTTCCTTTTCAATCATCTTCATCTTCACCTTTCCTCCCACCCCAAACTCATTGCTCTATTTTTCCGCCAAACTTGGGGTCCACTGCTAACAGCTGTCATATTAAACATCCAGATGTGGCCCTTTCTATTGGGCATGCGATATAACAATATAAATTGTCCTTAGATTCATTTCATTTATTACATCATTTACTTGATACTACTTCAAATAACCACTGATAGGAAATTTGTAACATTCCCAAGGGCAAATGTTGCAGTACTTAGAGTGTCTCAATGGTGTTCTTTGCAACATAGATAATGTTCTGATTTTCATCCAGGTTGGAATCTTTGCCGAAATAGGACAGCACTTGAAGTCAAATCCATTTACAATCAAGCAAAGGAGCTGGCTTGGCAGAAACAAACATCTTGTGATTCAATCTTAACTACAGTAGCTTCATCTGGTCCTGATAACCCAGAATGAACAGGTTATTGTAGAAGATCGGGACATCTTTCACAACCACAATGTACTTGTCTCCATGAATATCAACGGCAGGAAAGTTTAAAGGAAAGCTTTTCTTTTTCCCACTTAGAGGATGGGTTAGTGTTAGGTCCCAATTCAGTGCAAGTGTGACTTCCCTGTTAAAAGAAGAGGTGGAAGCATGTGTAATAGAATATCTTTAAAGGTACTGATTGCGTATACTATGATAATTTATTTTTATGCTGAGAAGTTTCAAAGTGTCTCCAAGTAATTTTTATTAAATATTTAAAATAACTATTGCCAGTTAAGCCATTGGATAGATGGAGCTGATCACACTAAGAGGAATGGGCATGTTGTGCCTAATAGTGTTTTCTGTTCTTGAATCCGCCATTTATTTTTCTGAGATGACAAGGTACAGATCAACTATAATTTCCAATCCATTCGTTGGCACTGTGGTAGTGCCTTTACAGGTTTCTGTTGCTCTAACTTCAAATATTTACTCTTTATAATGGTGCACTTTTTGTCTTTTATCCTAATTGCTAAGTGCAAAGTACATTTGGTATTTCAACAGAAAACTTTAATCTCTTCGGACTACATTCTTTGATGGCGAAACAGTTTGATTTGCACAAAAAGTAACGAAAAATAATTTTTCTAAGAGGTCACAACTGCAGATCATCTGAAGAATGGAAGGCAACTTTCCAAATGAAGGCATTTACTTAATGGAATTTTGAAAAATGTTTCCTTTTATTATCTCAGATAGGAAAATCAACATTTGGTGAACCATTCTGACTAAGGAGCTCAGCTTCAATTTTATGTTTTTACCAAACAGCAATAAAAAGTCAACAAGTTACTCCATGCTGTAAGATTAAGAAGGGGTGAGAGATGGAGAGTCACCGTGTTCCTGCTTTTAGTCGTTGTCAGTGTCCCTGACTCGAATATTTGTGTGAATGATAGTTTAGCATAGGGCAAAACTGTGATATTTCCGTGATCAAATAGTTTATTGGTTCTCACTAAAGCAAGGTAGAAAAAGCTGAGCAGAGCTCATGAAACTATATACCTAGCTTGGTTTAAAATTTACTTATCACGTGACTGCTAATACACCATTTCATTAAACAAAGTAGTTTGTCCCAATGAGTATCGGGTAAAGATAGCACCTGACATAGCACTAAGCTATAGATAGCTGAAGACTTAAGTTTGAATCCCAGTGTTTGCTCCTATCAGCCAGGGTTGCAAAGAGAGTGCACTGGAGTTGGGCTCAGCATTCCCAATACAGACAGGGTGAAAATATCAGTCAGTTTCAAATTTTAAATATGCAGCAGCCCCTTGTTAAGAACATGTGTGTTAAGTGAACTTTTGAGTGGAGACAGATTTGAGCTTGGATTTTGTGTCCATTTGATAATCTTATAAGCTATCAGTATTATTGTCAGGTTAAATGAGTGATGATAACTTAGGCAATATACTAGAACGCAGCAGACGCCTGTAGAATAACAGCTTTCTTTCAGAATCTTCAGAAGACAGGAAGGAAGGACAAAAAACATGGGTGGTAAAAATGCTTATTTGTCTCCTAGCATATGAGACGGTTCTATTCTGGGATTTCCTTTTTTGTTCAGCATTTTCTTCTTTTGATGTTTTGCTGGATTCCAGCTTGCAGATCTGCCCAGTTATTTCTTCCATTCAGATTTTCTTTTCTCTCCATTCCTTTGACAGAATTCTTTGACTATTCCCCCTCTTAATTTTATTACTTTCATTGTTGCTCAAATTCCCATTTTCATAAATTATCAAGATTACTGCTTTTCATTAAAGCAGCCTCTCTCTAAATTTATCACAAGAAAGACCATTTACCCCCTTGACCCTGTTCCGCCATTCAGTCATGAGCTGGATTTCCTTCTCCCTTGCTGGTGGATTTGAATGCAGGATGGCTTATAAAATACTGTGCATGGTCTTCCTGTCACCTCACCCCCTCTTGAGACTAGTAATGGCCATTTAAGAGCTTCATTCCACCCTGCCATTATTTTTTCCTAGGTTGGAGGATGCCAAGCTGTTGCCCCAACATTTTTAATTGCACATATTGTCAGGAAACATTTGGTAGGGGAACCTCTTTTGCCCATCAGAGGCACTCCCCAAGGTCACACTTCCTCCTTTTCCCTCCCCTCCTGATCTATCAAACACAGATCCTCACCCCACTCACCTGCTGGCAATTGTTAACAGCCAGGCAGTCATATTTCCCATGGGCAGGCAGCTACTGACATTTTAGAAATGGGTGGGATGGAGCAGAAATCAAAGCACCCTTTAAAATCCAGCCTCATGTACCCACCTTTGCCCCAATTACTGATCTTGCATTAACTGTTTTTTGTGAAAGAGAATTCTAAATTTCTTCAATCCTTTGAATGAGGAAGTGTTTCCTTATTTCAGTCCTGAAGGGGCTGCCCCTATCCTGTAATCCTGAAGTCCTCTGCCAGTGAAAAACCCTGCCTGTTTCCTTTATTTTTTAAAATTCCAGCAATAATCTCTCCACATTTGTATAATCTTTCCTCATATTTTGACCCCAGAGTCCAGATATCACTCTACTAAATCTACGCTTTACTCCCTCCAAGGCCATCAGACATTCCTAGACTGAGAGGCCCAGAATTGAACAAAACCAGATATAATCTAACCAATTTTTGTACAGCTGTTGTACAACTTCCATCCCTTTGTATTTCAGTCTTCAAAATGTAACTTCTTTTCATCATACATCGACGTGGACCTTTTTTTTGCTATTTTACTGTTTCCAACTTTCCACCATTCAGGAATTACTCTTTTTCACATTCAAAATGGATGATTTCACAGTTGCCTGCACTGAAATCCATTTGCCAGTTTCATCCATGCATTTAATCTATTACTGTCTCTTTGTAATGTTAAGTTTCATCAACATTGCTTACAAATGTTGCTGCCTATCTGCACCAAATTTGGATATTTTATTCTCTATCCCATTATCTAAGTTGTTACTAAATAACATTAATAGTTGAGACACCAGTACAGATCTTGGTGGGATACTACTGGTCACATCCTAACAATTTGAGTGCCTGATCATTATTTCTGCTCTCTGTTTTGCACCTCTCAATCAATCTCCTAATGAGCTCAATAATCTGCCCTCAATACCACAAGCTTCGCTTGTTTCACTGCATCTTAATTTCTGAACCTAGCAAATCTGTTCCAATTTCTAGATTCATTCCTTCTATCTGTTTGCTTTTAACTGTCTTGAACCTGCACATTTTCCAGTTTTATCAGCAGATTGTCTCTAACTTGTAGGAGGAATGGATTACAATTTTGATTTATCTTTATGCATTTGTATGTGTTACTACTTGGATTTTCATTTGTCTTTCATAAACCAACCCGTTTAAAATCATGTAACCACAATCTAACCATCAGCATGAATGAATTGTTAGAGGACTATTTACTTTTCAAGCACTTCAAGCTTGAGAGGAAGCTTATTTCATATTTTATGTTGTACAGCTACATTTCCAACTGCACTGTTAAATGCCATCATAAAAATTCACATCAATAATTCATAGAATCCATAGGATCCCTGTGTTGCAGCAGAAGGCTAATTGGCCCATCGAGTTTCATGAATTCTCTGAAAAAGCATCTTACCCTGGCCTTCCCTCTCCCCATAATCCCGAGCATTTACCACGCTAATCCATTACACCTGCACATTTTTTGACTACGGGTGGACACCAGAGTACCTGGAGGAAACTCACGCAGACACAGGGAGAACATGCAATAACAGCCAAGACCGGAAATGAATTTGGGTCCCTGACACTGTGAAGCATCCCTGCCAGCCATCGTGCCACACAATATTATAATGCCAAATGACACCTAGCATGGATCAACAGAATATTCATCACCGTTAACTGTCATAACTTGACTTTCAATGTTACAAAAGCATACAGGTACAATTTTGTTTTAACTTGCATGTTGAGGGCAGCACAGTGATTAGCCTCAGCATCAGGGACCTGCATTGAATTCCAACCTCTGGTCACTATGAGTTTATAATTTCTCTCCGTGTCGATATGGGTTTTCTTCAGGTGCTCTGGTTCCCTTCCACAGTCTAAAGATGTGCGAGTTAGGTTGATTGGCCACTCTAAATTCACCCTAGTATCGGGGATTAGCAGGATAAATGAGGGTTACGGGAATAGGACCTGGGTGGAATTAGGGTTGATACTGTCTCGATAGGCCAAATGGCATACTCCTGTACTGTAGGGATTTTATACGCAAAATATTGATGGTTTGTATTCACAATAAATTTGATATTGCATGTATAAAGACTTTCATGCACTTGTATGCTATTGCATTGTACTGGTCACTACAAATTCCAATATCACAGTATGTTTGAATGAAAGAAATCAGCTGTGGAATCATACCTCAGAAATTGTAACCATCAAGTTACATTCTCCACATGCGATTTCTCATTTTTTCACTTTTATCTCTGGCAATATTGTTACTGATACTACTCAAGGAATTTAATGCATACAAGTTGCAGAACTACTGAAAATAAATCCCTTTTTATATCAGTAATGGTGTCTGCTCATCATTCTTGTTAAAAGGTTTATGTTGTCTCTGTCATTCAAGTAATGTGTTCAACAACTGTACACTTTGCCACAAACATGTTCATTTCAACCCTGACAACTGACCTCCTTGCTAACTATCTCTAACCAATATATTTTCTAGTTTTGTCAACTACCCCACTTGCTGCTGATTTTCTTTAACCTCGGTGCTCTTCAGGTATAACCAGCAAACCAACTTCTTGCTGACAACAATTAGTGTGATTTTCTTTATTCACAGGATGTGACAATCACTATCAAGAGGGGCATTTATTACCATCTCTAATTGCTCGTATGAAGGTGCTGGTGAACTGCCTTCTTGAACTACTTCTGTCTATGTAATGAAGCTGTTTAGTAATGGCAATGAAGGAATGTTGGTAAATTTCCAAGTCACTGCTGCATGACATGAAGATGTGTTCCTATGTGCCTCCTGCCATTGTTCTTCTTGGTGGTAGTGGGCTTGTATTGTACCTTTAATGTAGAAAAACACTCCAAGATACTTCACAGGATTGTCGTAAGATATTATTTATTGTTATTGACCTACAAAAGACCTATTACAGCTGGTAACTAAAGCCTTGATACAATTTCAGAATGGAATTAAAGGCGGTAAAGAGATAAAAAAGGAGTTTATAGAGTGAATTTCAGAACTTGCAACTTAAATGATTAAAGGCCCAGTTATAGTTGATGGGGCAGAGAGAGAAAGATACAGAATGGGATAGTTGGAGGAATCCATGAATTCAAGCAGGGCTAGAGGATGTTATAGGAAGGGGTGTGACTATGATGGGATTTGAACATAAGGATGCAGTTTAAAATTGAGACATTTGTGGTCCAAGAATCAGTGTCAGTCAGTGTGCAACATTACTGTGATGGCTGAGTGGTGGTGATAATATGGAAGCACAGATTTGGATTACCTCAGATCTGTTGAAGATAGAAGCTAGCCAGGATGACGTTGGAACAGTCATTACTGGTGTTTTCAGCAGCAGTGGGCTAAGGCAGAGAAGCAAATGGGTGATGTGATGTTGTGTCAGTAAATGGTTTGGATGCTTACGTTCAGTATGATGCTGAGGTTGCAAACAGTCTGGTTCAGTGTTAAGGGAAGTGATCTTATCTGTAAGGGCATTAAACCTGGGACATTGGAGAATAGGAAGGTGAAAGAATGGGGAGCAGTAATAATGGACAAAGTACCTGAAGTACTTCCATCCATTGACTCTGCCTACACTTCCCACTGCTTCAGCAAAGCAGCCAGCATAACTGAGGACCCCACGCACCCAGATATTCTCATTCTCACCTTCTGTCGGGAAAAAGATATAAAAGTCTGAGGTTGTGTACCAACTGACTCAAGAACAGCTTCTTCCCTGCTACCATCAGACTTTTGAATGGACCTATGCATTAAATTATCTTTCTCTACACACTACCTATGACTGTAACACTATGTTCTGCATCCTCTTGATTCCTTCTCTATGAACAGAATGCTTCATCTGTAAAGCATACAAGAAACAATACTTTTCACTGTATACCAATACATGTGACAAGTCAAATCAATTCAAAAAGATGCATGGTTAGATGACAAGAAAAGAGGCAGGGAAACACAGGCATGATTAATCCAGAGGATTACAAAGGGAAAAGGATATCTTAAATTAGGGTCTGGAACAGCAATCAAAAAAAGCTCATGAACAGATACATGGGAAATTCAATTTGCATAGGTATGGCAAACATTAGAATAGATATGCCCTAGTTATAAAATGGAGACTAGAAAGGAGACAGTAGAAGTTCAAGTTAAAATGAAGTTGATTTGCAAATAGGATGGATTTAGGTAGGAGCTTCAATGAACAAATTTTCCAGATTTACAGACAGTTCTAGAGATGAATGAATCCAGGAGTGACAGAATATCATTGGTCACGCTGCTTGAGGCTTTCCTATGAAACATGGAAGCTGAGGAGTTTGGAAAATTAACCAGAAACCAGCATTTAAGTTGCTCCAGGTGACCAACAGAGGCAAGCAGTGGCTTTGATGATTAGCAGTATACCCAATGGATCAAGTATGCCAGCAGAGAGAGCAACTGAGTCACTGAAAAAAGGGAAGCAATGTACAAAGAGCAGAGGAATGGTCATTTGGCAAGTTTGAAAAAGCAATATTAAATGAAAGAAGGAATGTTGAAAAAAGAGACATTTCAACAGAAAAACTAAATTAGAAATCAAACAACTTAAGAGTTGAATTTCAGACACTTTTTTAAATGACAAAATATAGTTATATTGTTTCTACTTCTATGTCTGTTATGAAGAGTGTTAATCGTGCTTTTCTTTGGCACAAAAATATAGAAACAAAATTTTTTACACAAGTTGTATTTACATAGAGCATTTAAAAGAACATAGAACAGCACAGCTCACAGGAACAGGGCTTTAGGACAAACATGATGCCAAATTAAACTGACGTCTTCAGCCAGCCCTTGGTCCATATCTGTCTATTCCTTATATATTCACAGGCTTATCCAAAAGTTCTTTAAATGCCCCTATTATTTCTGCCTCCACCACCACTCCAGGCAGCAATTTGAAGTAATAAAATATCCCGAGGTGCTTAAGGCAAGACTTAGGAAGATGACAAAAGCCTTGATAGAAGAGGTAAGCTATAATGACCATCTTAAAAAAAGGAAAGAGAGGCAGAGAGGGTTAAGGAGGGAATTCCTGAGCTTAAATTCTTAGAAACATCAACAGTGGAGCAATTAAAAGTGGAATGCCCATTAATCCAAAATTAAAGGAATACAGAATCTCATCAGGAGATTATACAGACAGGGCTGAGGCCATAGAGGGATTTAAAAGCTAAAATGAGAATTTTAACATTTACTAGTGATAACAAAGACATGGGTGAGGATTTCAGCAACAGATGAACTGAGGTGTTAATGACATTAGGTGATGTTATGGAGATGGAAAGAGGAAAAGGCCTGTGTTCTGAAAGATAGTGTATGCACTTCACTGTACAACAGCATGAGTGATTCAGTTGGTTTCAAGAATGAGTTACATCACTGTAGCAGATTAAATGTTATGGAATAAGTCTGTTGCTGGACTTTCCACATTTCTTTGACCATGTTTTCCTAGATTGAAAAAATCCTGCTTTTCTTCTACATTGATGCATATGTGTGTAAACACTGATTTAGATTTTAGTTAATCAAGAAAGGTATCTTTGGGAAAGAAGCTGATTTGGAACTTTAAAACCCCTTTTGCTTCTACATGTAATTAATTCCTAATCTAATTCCGTTTGTTGTTTAAGTTATACATTGTTTTCATGGAAGAAAGTAAGTTTAAAAAATAAGTCCTTTCATAGCTGATATTCACTCATCTACCTGAATATTTTAACAGACCTACTAGCAAATCTGGTCAATAGGTCACCAACATAATTGTAATGAATTTGATGAACCAATCTAAAGAGGAAATCCATTGCACTGAAAGCATCATTGCAGTCTTCAATAAAATAATTCAGCATCAACCTTATTGCACTATTTTTGAAAACAGCAAGTATCATAAAATAAAGTCTTAAATTTATTTCTGTTCATTCAGTTAATTGTCCAATAGATAGAGGTGTGACATAGTATCTCAGCCTCATGGATTGCACATTCTGTTCTTTGTGGGGACAGCCACGTGTGTTGGAAGTGTCAACTGAAACAGTTCATGCTTCAAGTTTCAGTGCTTGAGTGGCAGCTGGTGTCACAATGGATCATTGTGAAGCTGAGAGCTACTTGGATAGCACATTTCTGGATGTGGTCACACAGTAGCTTAAGGTTATGCAAGCAGAAAGGGAAAGCATGGACAGTCAAGGAGGACAAGGCAAATAAGTAGAGCACAGCTCCCCTTAGTTCTGAATACTGATATAAGTTATACTTTCTTGAAAGAGTGCAGCTAGAGCCAAGCCCATATCAGAATGTGTTGGGAGAATAAACGTCAGTGATGGTCCAAATTATATTTACTGTGCATGTATGTGAACATGCAGAGTGTGGTAAATAGTGTTGGTGAGCATGAGCAGGCACAGATAGCCAAGTAGAAAAATGATATAATGGCAGTAACAGCCCTGGCTCAAAGAAGGACAGAACACAGTACTAAGATGCTTCGATACAAGGTGCTCAGAAAAGTTGTACGAGGGGACAGGAAAACAATTGGAAATGTGACAGTGATGGGGGGTTCTGTAGCTAGAGAGAATGATTATCTGTAACTACAGATGTGAACCCAGGATCAAAGATGTTACTGATCAAAGATGTTACTGAGCTCCTACATAGCATCCTCACGAGAGTGAGTAAACAAGCAGTGTTATTCATATCAGTTTTAACAAGTCAGGACAAAAGAGGGATAACATTCTGAAGGCAGAGTTTAGGGAGTTAGTTAAGAAATTAGCAAAGAGGATTTCAAAGGTAGTAATCTCCAGATTTCTCATTTTGCCATTTGTGAGAATAGTAATAGGAGATAGAATAGATCAATACATGCTGGAGAAATGGTGCAAGAGAGAGGGCTTTAGATTGGGACATTGGCACTCCATCTGACGGAGATACAATCTGATGGGTAGCATATGTACACAACTAGGAGCCACGCCCATTTGGGTGGCTTGCTACTGTTATTAGGAAGGGTTTAAACTAATTTAGCTGTTTGGAAATATAAGTTAAATTTGAGAGGAGAAACAAGGTGCATAAAAAATTGGGAGAGTCAAATAGCGGTGGAATAAAAAATAATAAGCCATTAAGTATATCAGAATAAAAGAATGCAATAAAGCCTAACGTATGTTTCAAAAACAAGGTGCTAGAGAAACTAAGTGGGTCTGGCGGAATAAATGGAGAGTTAATATTTTGAGTCTACATGACTCTTTGGACCTGAATTGGAGATTGATGGAACCAAATAAG
Organism: Sphyrna mokarran; assembly: GCA_024679065.1. NCBI lineage: Eukaryota > Metazoa > Chordata > Chondrichthyes > Carcharhiniformes > Carcharhinidae > Sphyrna > Sphyrna mokarran. The sequence goes on from JAGIQG010000008.1 coordinate 82,707,483, forward strand.
ATTGCAACAGAGATGTGTAGGTTAGGAGGCAGAGGAAGTGTTAATGGCAGAAGAAGGTGCCAGCAGTTGCATAAAGATATCAGGATGTGTTGATGGGACAATAAACGTCAGTGAAGATCCAAATTATGTTTACTTTGCCTATATATGAACACACATGCAGAGTGTGGTTAATAGGGTTGGTGAGCATGAAAGGGCACAGATAGCCAAGTAAAGATATGATGTAATGGTGATAACAGAGCTCTGGCTCAAAGAAGGACAAAACACAACATTAAGATTCCAGGGTACAAGGTGCTCAGAAAAGATAGGATAGGAAAGAAAAGAGGAAGGATATTGATTAAGGATAATATTACAGTGCTGGAGCGAAAGCATGCACTCGAGAAGTCAAGTGTAGAATCTATTTAGTTAAAGATTAGAAATGATGGTGGTATTATTACAGTAGTGGATGTGTTCTATATGCTATTAGCTTGTAGGAAAAATATAGAAGTTACAGATAGGTGCAAAAACTATAGAGCAATTATACTGAAATTTTGTTATTCCAATCTCGATTAGGAGAATTATAGTGTAAAGGACAGAGAGGGGAAATAATTTCTTGAGTGTTCAGCAGATAAGTAAGTTTTCAATTCCATGAAGAAGAGGCAGCTGGGGAATGAAGTGAGTCAATATCAGTAGGAGAAGGTTAACGAGATAACAATCATAGTACCATAAGGTTTAGGTTAGTATGGAAAAGGACAAGGAGCCATCCAGAGTGAAAATCATGAATAGAGTGGTGATGTGATCAACTTCAGTGGGGTAAGAAATGATTTGTCTCAGATAAATTGGATTGAAAGGTTAGTGGGTAAAACTAATTGAATACTGACCTTTAAAGAGAAGATTATTTGGGTATATTTCCACAAGAAAAGAAAACAAAGCCAGAACTCCCTGGATAATGAAAAAAAATGGAGAATAAGATGAATCAGAAAAAGGGAGCTTATGACATATCAGGTTGATCAATTAAGCATATCAGAAGTAGGAGCAGGAATAGGCAGTTCAACCCCTCAAGCCTGCTCTGCCTGTTCTGTATGATCACCATTGATCTTATTTCAACCTCAACCTGACTTTCCTGTTCATTTTCCATAACACTTCAACTCATTACTAATTAAAAATCTGTCTAGCTCTCAAATTTACTCATTGTCCTGGCAAACACCATACTCTGGGGTGAAATAAGTCTGAAAATTGGAAGTTCAGAAAAGTAATGAAGGAAATCAGAGAATCAAAGAGAGAGCATAAGAAGGGACTAAGTGGCTAATGTAAAAGCAAATCCAAAAACTTTCTGCAGATAATTAGTTAGGAAAGTGGTGGTTAAAGGAAGACTCGGGCCAACTGGGGACCAAAAAGAGAATTTAGGCATGGAGACAGAGGGCATGGCTGAGAAACTAAATTAGTACTTTACATCTGTCTTGCTAAGGCGGAAGATGCTGCCAAAGTCATAGCAGAAGAAGTAGCTGAGACATTGGTAAGGCTAAAATTGATAATGTGTTGGTTTAAAAGGCTGAGTGTACTTAAAGTTGATAAGTCACCAGGACTGAATCAAAGGTACTAAGGGAAATCTTCCAATCCTCCTTGGCTATAGGAGTTACACCTTTGTTCGAAAAAGAGTGAAAGGATCGGGCTAGCAACCACAGGTCTGTCAATTTAATTTAAGTGATTGAAAGGCTTTTAGAAATGGTAATCCTGATTAAAATTACAGACACTAGCATAAATATTGGATTAGTTATGAAATCCAGAACTTAGACCTTAAAAGATATATTGTGTTCAATTCATGTGATAGCATAAGAGTTGATGAGGTTAATGCGGTTGATGTGAAGTATGTGAACTTCCAAAAAGTGTTAGGTAAAGTTCCACAAAGGAGGTTTGTCGGCAAAGTTATAGGCCATGGAATAAAAGGAACCATGACAGCATGTATACTTGTTGAATGACAGGAAACAGAGTAGTGGTAAATAGTTCTTCTGTCTGGAGGAAGGTACTAGAACTCCTTATTTCCTTAATTAATGATTCAGACATGGTTGTGCAGAGCACAAATTCAAATTTGCAGATGATACAAAAGTTGGGAGTATTGTGAACTGTGAGGAGGATAGAGAGAAAGACTTCAAAAGGACACCTGCTGGTGGAATGGGCAGATATATTGCAAGTGAAATGGATGTAAAAAAGTATGTACATATTTGAATAGTAAGAATAAGGTAATACAAAATAAAGAAAAGAATTCTAAGGAGGATGCAGGGGCAGAGGGACTTGAAGGTATATATATGTTTGTTGAAGGTGCCAAGGCAGGTGGAAAACATGGTTGATAGGACATATGGGATTCCAGATTTTATGAGGAGAGGCGTAGTTTACTACAGCAAGGAGATTGTGGTGAATATTTATGAAACATTGGATCATCCTCAATTGAAGTATTGTGTCCAATTCTGGGCAGTGCACTTTAGGAAGGATGTAAATGCAGTACAGGCTGTAGAAAAAATGTGCAAGAATGGTTTTAGGATGAAGGACTTCAGTTAGAAGGATTGACTGGAGAAGCAGATGTTGTTCTTAAGAAAAAGAAGGTTGAGTGGAGATCTGATCAAGGTGTGAAAATTTATTAAGGTTTTGGAGAGAGTAGATAAGGAAGAACTATTCCCATTGGCAGAACGATTGAGAACCAGAGGACATCAATTTGGGTGGCTGTCAAAAGCAACATGAGGAAAACCTTTTTGTTGCAGTAGGTGGTTAAGATCTGAAATGCAAGCCTGAAAATGTGTCAAAGGCAGCTTCAATCATGGATTTCAGAAGGGAATTAGATGCTCTACTGAAGAGAAAAATTTGCATGGTGAGAAGTAGCAATAGTTGAATTGCTTTAATAGAGAACGGGCACAGATATAGCAGTTAAATGTCCTTGTGTACCATAACCATTCTATGATTCTAAGTAAGTAAACTTTTATCAAATTGCAATTAACTTGGAGAAAATCCTCAATGTTGTTTGAGTTTTCCCCTTAATGTTTCCTCAGACATTTATGACTAAGGCAACAGTTTCAAAGCAAGTAGATTCTCTTATGAGCTGATAAATACATAGTTCCTAATCGAAGTAGCCTAGTTTTTGGAGATATATCAGATGCTCACCAAGTTGTATCATCAAAGATGAAAAATATAAAATTGCCAGAAAAAAAGTATGATTTGTCACAACAGGATACTAAAACAACATAATGTTATTGAAATACAGTCATAGGTTTTGTCAGAAAATTATTTCCTATGATTTTTACTAAACATCTAATCTTTGGGTGATTGGTCTCTTTGTAGACCTTCAAAATATTGTGAATGAATGATACATTTCAGTTTACCAACAGTATGTTGTTCTTAATTCAGAACCAAAAATTAATAGCTACGATTGAGCTGTAATATAACTAACGTTTACTGCTCTGAAGATTTACTCTAGCCTATTTTGCTATCATTTCTGGGATACAAAAATGTGCACTTGTACATTTGGGCATTTCTTATCCACCTGCACTTTGGTGCTGTCAGTGCAGCCTCCGATAAGAATGTGATTCACCTTGGCCCCACAATCCTCCTGCCCCTTGCCCCATCTCTGTTGCCATTACTGATGTAAACCATTGATGATTATAGCACGCCACTTGGATTCATCTTGGCTGCCTAATGCTGCCTTTACTGCTTACCACAGGAGTTCACCTGTCTTATCCTGACAGCTGTTTACATTCTACTCCATGCTGACGTGAAGATCGCGCTGGACGAAATATATACCATTACGAGTAACCTTGAGATGAAACATCCCAGGGCCTTTTCATGGTGGCCAAGGACTTCAATCAGGCCAAGCTCAAGTGCGTACTACCAGATTACCACCAACATGTCTCCTGTTCCACCAGAGGCCCAAACATCCTAGACTACTGTTACACAAAGATCAAACATGCCTAATGCTCTCACCCGCTCATACTTCAGCAAATCAGACCACAAGACTATGTTCCTGCTCCCAGCTTACAAGCAAAAACTGAAGGAGAATCCATCAAAGAAAGTGGTGCAATGATGGTCTGAGGATGCGAATGATCTCCAGGGCTCCTTGGAGTCAATATCTGCAACCACCCTGAACTAGTATGCCATTACAGTAATTAACTTCATTAGTAAGTGTGTAGAAGACTGTGTGCCAAAGAAGCAAATCCATGTGTTCCCCAATCGAAAACCATGGATGAATGGGGATATCCAGGTCTGAGACTTTCAAGTCAGGCGATACTGACCTATACAAGAGAGCCAGATACAAACTAAAGAGATCCATCAAAGATGCCAAAAGACAGTACCGGACCAAACTAGAGTCCCAAACTAGCCACACAGACCCCCACTAACTGCAACAAATAACGGGCTACAAGACGAAGGCATGTAAAATTGCTGGCTCCAGCACACACCTCCCTGATGAGCTCAATGCATTCTACGCCCGTTTTGAGCAAGAGTTCAGCAAGGGCATGCCCTCCATCATGGAAGCTCTGGATGAATCTGTATCTGGGGTCACCAATGCAGATATCAAAGCAGCTTTCTCGAAGGTCACCCCATGAAAAACGATTGTATGGGGTACCTGTATGAGCACTCAGACCTTGTGCGGATCAACTGGCGGGGGTATTCATAGATATCGTCAACCTCTCTTTCCAACAATCTGAGGTCACTATCTGCTTCAAGAAGATGACCATCATCCCTGTACCTAAGAAAAACAAGCAGTGTGCCTTAATGACATTGGTGGGTGGTTCTGACATCTATTATATGAAGTGCTTCGACAGACTAGTCATTGGCACGAATCAGTTCCAGCCTCCCGGACTACCTGGATCCACTACAGTTTGCCTACCACCACAACAGGTCCACAGCAGATGCCATCTCTCTGGCCCTGCATTCAAATCTGGAACACTTAGATAATAAGGATATCTAAGTCAGATTCTACTTATTGACTACAGTTCATCTTCAACACCATTATTCTCATGCAACTCATCTCCAAACTCCATGGCCTGAGCTTTGGCACCTTCCTCTGTTATTGGTTCCTGAACTTCCTAACTCACAGACCAAGATCAGTAAGGATAGGCAAAACGCCCCCTCCACGATCATCCTCAACACCGATGCACACAAGGCTGTGTTCTCAGCCCCCTAGTATGCCTTCTTACACACCTATGACTATGTGACCAAATTCCCTTTCAGTTCGAGTTTCAAGTTTGCTGACAACATCACTAGAGTGAGTTGGATCTCAAATAATGACGAAGCAGAGTATAGAATGAGATAAAGAATCTGGTAGACTGGTGTGGTAACAATAATCTCTCCCTCAATGTTAACAAAACAAAGGAGATTGTCAATGACTTCAGGAAGCATAAAGGAGAACATGCCCCTGTCTACATCAACTGGGCCAAAGTAGAAAGGGTCAAGACCTTCAGGTTTTTAGGTATCCAGATCACCAACGACTGCCCTGGTCCTCCCATGCAGACACTATAGTTAAAAAAGCCCACCAACGCCTCTACTTTCTCAAAAGAGTAAGGAAATTTGGCACATCAGCTATGACTCTCATCAGCTTTTGTACCATAGAAAGCATTTTTCTGGTTATATCGCAGTTCAGTATGGCTCCTGCTCTGCCTAAGACCGCAAGGAATTACAAAAAGTAGTGAATGTAGTCCAATCCATCACACAAACCAACCTCCCACCTATTGACTCTTGTCTACACTTCCCACTTCTCGGCAAAACAACCAGCACAATTAAAAATCCTATGTACCCCGGACATTCTCTCTTCTGCCTTCTTCGTTCGGGAGAAAGTTACAAAAGTCTGAGGTCAACAACAGCTTCTTCCCTGCTGCTATCAGACTTTTGAATGGATTTACCTTGCATTAAGTTGATCTTTCTCTGCACTCTAGCTATGATTGTAACACCATAGTCTGCACTGTCTCCTTTTCTTCTCTATGAATGGTATGCTTTGCATAGTGCACAGAAAACAATACTTTTCACTGTACATGTGACAATAATAAATCAAACTAACGGTTCTTCACTCTGCTCCCTACTCTACTACCTGGTAGTGGTCATATGCTCGATGCCCACTGGTTGCTTTGCTAAAATTAAAAGGGAGAACTCAGGAGCTGTTATTAATTGAGGTGTTAGGATTCAAAAAGTAGCATAAGGGTCCTTTATATGAATGCTCATAGCATTCGAAACAACGTAAATGAGTTGACAGCGCAAATCATCGCGAACGAGTATGATTTGGTGGCTATTACAGAGACAAGAGTACAGGATGGTAACAACTGAGAGTTAACTATCCAGAGGTATCAGACTGTTCGGAAGGACAGACAGGAACGTAAGGGAGGTGGTGTGACTCTGATATTTAAGGATGACAACAGGGTGATAGTAAGAAATGATATAGGTTCAATGGAAAAAAAATCGCTAAATTCACTTAGATGGAAATTAGAAATAAGAGAAAATGACACTGATAGGAGTAGTCTATCACAATGTCATGGTGGGATGAGAAATAAAGAAATAACTGATGCATGTGAAAATGGTGCAGCAATTATCATGGGGGATTTTAATCTAATGTTGATTGGTCAAAGCAGGTCAGTCAAGGTAGCCTTGAAGAGGAGCTCATAGACTGCATCTGCGACAGTTTCTTTGAACAGTATATAATGGAACCTACAAGAAGCAAGCTACTCTAGATCTGGTCCTGTGTAATGAGACAGGGATAATTAATGATCTTATAGTTAGGGATCCTCTCGGAAGAAGCAATCACAGTATGGCTAAATTTAAAATACAGATAAAATATGAGAAGGTAAAATCCAATACCAGTGTCTCGTACTTAAACAAAGGAGACTATAATGGGATGAGAGAGGATTTGATTTGATTTATTCTTGTCACATGTATTAACATACAGTGAAATGTATTGTTTCTTGTATGCTATACAGACAAAGCATACTGGTCATAGAGAAGGAAAGGAGAGAGTGCAGAATGTAGTGTTACAGTCATAGCTAGGATATAGAGAAAGATCAATTTAATACAAGATAAGTCCATTGAAAACTCTGATAGCAGCAGAGAAGAAGTTGTCACTGAGTCAGTTGGTATGTAACCTCTGACGTTTGTAACCTTTTCCCCATGAAAGAAGGTGGAAAAGGGAATGTCCAGAGTGCATGAGGTCCTTAATTATGCTGGCTGCTTTGCCGAGGCAGTGGGATGGATGGGAGATTTGTTTGCATGATGGATTGGACTACATTCACAATCTTTTGTAATTTTGGAGTTGGCTAAGGTAGACCGGGAGCAAAAATTTTATGGTGGGACAATTGAGGAACAGTGGAAGTTTTTCAAAGCGATTTTTCACAGTGCTCAGCAAAATTTATACCCATGATAATGAAGAACGGTAGAAAAAGAGATAATCAGACCTGGATACTTAAGGAAATAAAAGAGGATATCAAATTGAAAGAAAATGCGTATAAAGTGGTAAAGCTTAGTGGGAAAATAGAGGATTGGAAAATCTTTAAAGGTCAACATAAAGGCACGAGGAAGATTATAAAGTAAAGTAAGATGGATTATGAAAGGAAATTAGCTTAGAATATAAAAACAAATAGCAAAACTTTCTACAAGTATATAAAACGAAAAAGAGTGGCTAACGTAAATGTTGTTCGTTAGAGGATGAGAAGAGAGATGTAATACTGGAAATGAGGAAATGGCTGATGCATTGAATAGGTATTTTGTGTCGGCCTTCACAGTGGAAGACAAATAACATGCCAAAAATTGATGACAGGAAGCCAATGCCGGTGAGGATTAGAAATTATCTTTATCACAAAAGAGATAGTGTTGGGCAAACTAATGGAGCTAAAGGTAGACATGTCTCCTATCCTGATAGAATGCATTCCAGGATACTAAAGGAAATGGTGGGGAAATAGCAAATGCGTTAATGGTAATTTACCAAAATTCACTGGACTCTGGAGTGGTTCCCACTGATTGGAAACAGCAAATATGATGCCAATGTTTAAAAAAGATAGACAAAAGGGGGTAACTACAGGTCAGGTTAGCTTAACTTCTGTAGTAGGGAAAATGTTTGAATATGTCATCATGGAAGAAATAGCAAGTCATCTGTATATAAATTGTCCCATTGGGAAGACTCAGCATGGGTTCATGAACAGCAGGTCATGTTTGACTAATTTGGTGGAATTATTTGACAACATAAGGGTGGAACAGTTGTTAGCACTACTGCCTCACAACACCAGGGACTCAGGTTCAATTCTGGCCTTGGGTCATTGTGTGGAATTTATACATTTTCTCCATGTTTGTGTGGGTTTTGCCTAGATGCGCTGATTTCCTCCCACAGTCCAAAGGTGTGCAGAATAGTTTGATTGGCTATGTTAAATTGACCCTAGTGTCAGGGGGATTAGAAGAGTAAATATGTGGGGTTTTGGGAATAGGGCCTGATTGTGATCAGTGCAGACTTGATGGGCCTAATGGCCTCCTTTACATTGTAGGGATTCTGTGATTGTGTGTATGGTGGACAATGGAGAACCTGTGGATGTGGTGTATCTGGATTTTCAGAAATCATTTGACAAGGTGCCGCATCAAAGGCTACTGCTTAAGATAAAGCTGTATGGCGTTATGAGCAATGTATTAGCATAGATAGAGGATTGGTTAACTAACAGAAAGCATAGAGTAAATGGTTATTTTTCTGGTTGGCGATCAATGACTAGTGGTGTGGCTCAGGGATCAGTGTTGAGACTGCAATTGTTTACAATTTACATCTGATTTTGAGTTGGGGACCAAGTGTAGTGTGTCAAAATTCGCAGATGACACCAAGATGAGTGGCAGAGCAAATGTGTAGAGGACACTGAAAGTCAGCAAAAGGCTATAGGTAGTTCAAGCGAGTAGGCAAAGGCCTGGCAGATGGAGTACAGTGTTCGTAGATGTGCGATCATCCATTTTGATAGAAATTACAGCAAAATGGATTAATATTTAAATGGTAAAAAATTGCAGTAGGCTTCTGTACAGAAGGACCTGGATGTCCTTGTGCATGAATCACAAGTTGGTTTGCAGGTGCCACAGATAATTAAGAAGGCAAATAGAATTTTGTCCTTCATTGCTAGAAGGATGGAGTTTAAAAACAGTGAGGTTATGTTGCAGCTGTATAAGGTACTGGTGAGGCCACACCTTGAGTACTGTGTACAGTTTTGATCTCCTTACTTGAGAAAGAATATACTGGCACTGGAGGGGATACAGAGGAGATTCACTAGTTTGATTCTGGAGTTGAGGGGATTAGCTTATGAGGAGAGACTGAGTAGACTGAGACTATACTCACTGAAATTCAGAAGGATGAGAGGAGATCTTATAGAAACATACACGATTATGAAGGGAATAGATAAGATAGAAGAGGGGAGGTTATTTCTACTTGCGGGTGAAACTAGAACTAGGAAGCATCGTCTCAAAATAAGGGGGAGCAGATTTGGGACTGAGTTGAGGAGGAACTCCTTCACCCATAGAGTTATGAATCTGTGGAATTCCTTGCCCACTGAAGCAGTTGAGGCTACCTCATCGAATGCTTTTAAAGCAAGATTGATAAATCTTTGAACAGTAAAGGAATTAAGGGTTATGGTGAGCAGGTGAGTAAGTGGAGCTGAGTCTACGAGAAGATCAGCTTTGATCTTATTGAATAGCAGAGCAGGCTTGAGGGGCCAGATGGCCTACTCCAGCTCTTAATTCTTATGTTTGCTCTATTGCCAGCAAAAACTATTCCTATAACTGCCACTTGCCTCAATACATGCACAAATAGTAAAAAGTTTGTTTTGTCGCCACATCTTAACTTTCTTCTCAGGACCTGTGAATGTCAAGTCATTATCAGAGCCATGAAATTCACCTGCTTTATAATGTAGTGTTATCATTATGGGTACATTATTAATGTAAATCTATCTTGATGTTCCTGTGGGTTTTAGTCTCCTCCTAAAGGGAATTTCAACATACTTCATACTGAGTCAAATGCAATCCAATAAGCTTTTAGATAATAAAAAATGTGAGTCGTTTAATGTCATATTTCTTTCCTAACTTTTTTGTCATTTAACTGTTTTTATTCTCTTTTCAGGAGTAAGTCAGCCGAATTGACTTTTGAAGATCTTTATCAGACGAAACAGAAAAAGTGCCAAAATGACTCTGTTGAGTTGCTTCTACTAAACACAAAGGAGAGGCTGGTAACTGAAATAGAGGAGCGAAGGGCTCCACTCGCCACCATGGAAAGTCTTTCTGACAATGAGTCCATCTACAGCTTCGATTCACGCCGCTCCTCTGGATTTCGCAGCATAAGGGGCTCTCCAAGTCTGCATGTTGTAATGGAGAAAGATGAGTCCCATTGTTTTTACATTGATCCAGCAATTCCAGAAGAGAATCCTTCCCTTAGTTCCCGGACTGAGTTACTTGCTGCAGACAGTTTATCTAAGCATTCTCAGGAGGTGCAACCGCTTGAACCATTGCATAACAGCTGTTATTCTCTGCCTAGCCCCCTTCAAGCAGACCTTGTTGAGCAAGAGAACAAACGAGTTACGGAGGCGGAAGCTGATAGTTTTTCAGATAAGTTGCCAATGGAAGATGACAGTAAAGAATGGACAGAAAGCCTGCGAGAAGTGCCAAGTCCACAAGTGCTTGAATTTGCTGAGTTTATAGACAGTCTTTTCAATTTGGATGGAAAAAGCAGCTCCTTCCAAGATATTTATCATTTGGTACTTGATGATAGTTTAGAAGAATATAATGAAATTCCCAAGTCAGTGAGTGAGCATGAGATCCTGATGCGGGCGCAGTTTGAACCTAATTTAGTGCCAAAACCACCCCGTCTTTTTGTCGGATCGGCGGATGCTGGGACCTCATCTGGGATTTCGGTGTCTCCATCCTTTCCATTCAGTTCATCAGGCGAGCTGATGGACATTACTCCAACCTGCTTAAGCAGCCAGGAGTGCCTGACTCTGGATACAAAGTTGAGAACTTCAACTCCAGCAGATCACCAATCTAATTCAAATAAACCTACAGAAGTTATCATCTCAGCTATTTAGAACCCCTGTAACGTACTAATTGAGCATATTAGCATGCTGACTTTGAAGTGTCTTTTTCTTTAAAGAGCAGGATTATGAAACTTAGACAATGAGTGCAAACCATTTGAGCCCACAATGGTATAGTAAAACAGATACATTATAAAGACCATGATAGAATAGGAAATATTGATCTGTCCAACAGTTGTCACATTGAAAGGCAGCGTAGTTAACCTGCATTGTTAATCTTTCAGTCCATGTGTGAATAAGATCAGTAGCATTTGGTTAGCAATTGATTGCCATGAGAGGGAAAGTATTCATTTTGTTTAAGACAATGGTTTTATTTTTGAGATTGATGGGTTTTTTTTTGTAATGGAGTTTCAAAGCAGACTTGTGCCAACCCAAAGCTTGCTACAATCCGGTTTGATTATGGGCCCAACCCAGTAATGATGGTAACTCTGCAAAAAAAACTTGGCCCTTTAGTGATGTGTGGCAGTGGTACGAATCTCACCAGTACCAGAAACACCGACATTATAGTGCAGGAATCACTTAATAAAAGGACATTTCAGCCCTATCCTCTCCATCGCTAATTATATTAATTATATTGGCGATAAGTGGAAAACTGAATGCTAGAAATCTGTATTAAAAACAGGACGTGCAGCTGTTCATTATGAATCTAAAAGATGAAAGTAAAATTAATGAGCTGGATTTTCATTCTGCAATGGAGGTATTATTCTGAGCTGGACCACCCTGCAAATTCAAATGACAAACCTGTTCCCAAAATGGTCCCACCTTCCAGTGATTCTGGTGGAAGCATTTTCTCAGGATTGTGGCAACCTGCCTGAAAGTGGAAGGGTATTAACTGAAGCAGATAACAAGCTGCTTGAGAGCTTGTTGCAAGGCTGACTGAGATTTTGAAGGTGATGCTTGGAAAACATGCTGGCTCAACAACATCTTCATCAAAGTGAGATGGGTTCACAACAGGATGTCAAGTTAGAGAAGCTTGAACTATTCTGATGTATAATTGATAGAAGGAGCAAAGGGGAGGAAGTTCTTGCATTTTGTACACAATGAGCTATTCCACGAGCAAAGCTTGCTGTATGTTTTGTGTGGAGATGCTGAGACGATCATGAGGAAGTGCAGGGTTAAGTGGGTTAAGCACAACGGTCCAGACAACCGTTGGTGTGGAATCTCACAATTCATAGTTCACCTATCAACTATTTAAGTTGAAGGTTTAAGTTTATTTATTCATGTCACAAGTAGATTTACTTGCATATTAAGAAAATCACAATGTGTTTTATTGTCATGTCACCATCCACATGCAGCCATTCCTAAGGAGTGTTCCTCTCTGTGACTGAGGTAAAAGTGGAGGCAAGCAGCTTGCTTTCCTCTACATGCAGTGAGATGTTCATGGTCCTCAGTCTCACTGTCCTTGAGCATTGTCCCAACTGCCCCACCTGCAATGACTCAGAGGCAGCCTTGGTCTTAACAGTTTATAGTGTAGATAGTGACTGAGAGGGGTCATGGGAGTGGGCAGTGATGAAGATGGCCATGAGGGATGGCCCCTTGATATCACTCCCGGTTGCCTCAGGTCTTTGTGGACATATGAACATAGATCATTGAATCCACAGTGCAGAAGGAGGCCATTCAGCTCATTGTGTCTGCATCAACTCTCTAACAGGTCATCATACCCAGAACTTCTACGTAATCTCACATGTTTATCTTGCTAATTCCCCAAACCTTGAGACATTGTCTTGAGATTTTCACTTAATGTCTCGAGACATTAAGTGAAAATTTAGTATGGCCATTCCACCTAACCCACACATCTTTGGAGTGTGGGAGGAAACTGGAGCACCAGGAGGAAAACCACACAGATATGGAGAGAACATGTAAATTCCACACAGTCACTCAATGTTGGAATTGATCTCTGGCCCCTGGCACTTTGAGGCAGCAGTATTAATCACTGTGCCACCATGCCATCCATCAGAGGGAACCAGCAATTGCAGGGCATCTGGTTACATGCCCAAGCATCTTTGCAGCATAAGTGCATCAGACCTGTCATGCTACAGAATGTGGGATGCATTCTGTGCAGGCAGGACAATGTTCCTGCATCCATTCTGTGTTGCCGCATATGGCACACTGAGGTGGAAAAACTCATGTAGTCAAATGCCTAAAACACCTCATGACTTAAGTCTTCCATTGTCTTCCCAAGACTGTGCATTGCATCAGGGATCTGACATTTGGCTGCACTCTAACCTTGCTGTTTCAGAAAGACTTACCCTATATCAACCCCAGAATTCTGCATCTCTGTCCAGCTAAGCATGGCTGTGTCTGTTTTCCATTCTCCAAAAGAGGCTGTCAGAGCTCCCTCTGCCTTCCCACCTCCTGCTCACATGAAGTGCTGTTTTTGTGTGATACCAATAATGCCTCACCAAGGAATTTTTGCACTTGTGGGAGATGTGTTTGTTTGTTGTGGTGATGGTGCCCCCAAATTTTCAGCTTCTTTAGAAGTTACTGCTGATGGCACAAGTGAACGCTGAAGTTGCTCCCCAACACCTAACCCTGTGAGAGATAAATGATTTTGGTTAGGAAAGCTGTCTTCTGCTGGTGTCAGTTTCTAAAGAGCTGCATCTACCCATGACGGCTGACGTATTGGTATGCAGTCAACAAATGAGGACAGAATCCCATCTTTCATCACATGGAAGTAGTATGATCCTTTCACATTGTCTTGGGTGGACACCTCTCTCGCCCTCCCCAACTTTCTACTGAATTGCCAACCTGGAACCATCTTTGCGGTTGTCAGTATATGCATCACTCCGTCACTGGAGTGACCCTTTTCTTACACTTGGTGTGTTTTTCTTTTTCTGCAAAGTCAAGAGCAAGAATGTTAAGATCATGGTGCCCTCCATCACCACATCCAGCAGCTTGTTAACGTGTGATGCCCAAGGCTCCAGTGTCGTCATCTCCACAAGTTATTGTGGTGTGAATGTTGTGCATGGTTCAGGAAGGTACAAGAGCGCATACATCACACTTTTCCTGAGCAATATGTGCCCTTAGGCTACTCTGTTCAGAGATACAAACACAAAATATTGCAGATGCTGGAAATCTGAAATGAAAATAGCAAGTCGGGGTTTGCTGAGAAAGTGTATCAATCTGAAACATTAAATCTGCTTCCCTCCACACCTGCTCATGGATGTTCTGCTGACACCAGAATTGGATACCTGTATTTTACCCATCTCCTGCTGAGCACATTGCAGCTACTCACCTCTTGAATCACCTCCATCCATGCCTTCCTTATCTGACTGGCAGATTTCCTCTTGTCAATCTCCAGAAACAATCTCCTCCCAATTGCCACCACTTCTGACACTCTATTACATTCCAACCTCTGTCATTCCCCAGATACCAGCATCCAAATTCATGGCTGCTATGTGCCTTTGAAATCAGGCCTGCCAAGTCTATATCCCACCTCTTTCATGTGTCCCCCACTTCCTTTGGATAGAGAATGTGTCACTGGGACACTAATTAGCTGCTTCCTTCAAAATAGCTTTGAATTTCCAGCACCAACCTGGGGCATGGTACAGATAGGATCTGACATCAGAGTCCCAACTCAGAATGAAAATTCAGCCCAATATTTTAGATGGAATCCTTGTAACAATCAGTTTCATAGTTTTTGAATTAAGGGACTACATTTAAATTATTGAAGTATTTTCTGATTCAAATGCTGATGGACTTGTTAGTTATTTCTAACATTTTCTGTCTTTATTTACAATTATTTTCTTCAGATGCACCATACAGCACCACTGTTTCAGGTGTAAATGGAAAATGTTAGAGATAAATTGTGCATAATGTTTTTATCAGTTGAAGACAGCCATGTTACATATTTTAATGCTTGTTGCACTATATAAACTATTAACACCTGACATTGCCGTGCTGTTTTAAGTAGTAGCATTGCAGCCTGAGCAAAATATTTCTGTATCTGCTGTTCATGTTTGAATACTCTAGTTCATTCAGTAACAATGGACGATGCTAAAACAGAGAACAAATTACTTTCAATCACCAGATTCAGTACTTATAAAAGTTACCAGAATACATGTTGATGGATATCCCAGGAAATTGAGAAAAGAAACTGAATCCTGAAATGTTGCAACTTGGGTTATATGTGAGTTTTGCTCACAAAATTGTCGTTGGTGACTTGAATGATGGCATTAGAATTTGTTGTATGTTAATTGCGGACACCCTATCAATTTGGGCAGTGCCCTGTGTTGCTGATGGTCTTTTCATATTCTGAACTCGTCTGCCTTTCTGACTGCTCTAAATTGCTTGCCTCCTTTGCAATACGATGCGTGGTCATGTTGCTGCTATATGTTTCAGCAGGTGCACCACAGTTGCTTTTAATGAATGTATATGCAGTACTACTGAATGGAATTTTTGGTGTCTGCACGCTTTAACTTCACGGTTGATAAATTCCAGATGTGCTGAGATATGGTCAGCTGACTATTACTTGATGAAACCCTTAAACTTTAAAAAGATGTTCTTCTCATTGGCTTAATTTGACAATAATTCAAATTGCCTGTTTTTGTTCAGAAAAGATGCACCCAGCACAACTGAGCAGTATATTCTCTATATTTCAAAACTAGATTATTTTAAAACTTAGTCATAACCAACTTAACACATTTGGGAGCATGCCATCACCAAATACTTCTCCATGCACAAGCAGAAAACATAAAGTAGCAGACAATATTAATACAGACCTAATGCTAACTGTCTGAATAGAAGTTATAGACTTCTATACAGCTCAAATATTTCACCCTTTAATAATTAGAAAAGGACTGAAGGTATTTGAGATACAGGTCACACTGCTTCATTTCAGTTACATATTTAAGTCCCAGCATAATTCGTCTTGTATTAACTCTTACTTGGTTGCTTGAGATTTTTTTTGAAAACATGAACTTTCAATGAGTAAAGGTCATTCAACACTTAGCTGCTGTCTTTTTCATAGATGTGCCACAACAGTAAAACTAAACTTCAGTAACTGTCATTTAAATTCAAAAATTAAATGCAACCTTAATATTTGAAACCTTTTAGGAAAATCGAATACATTCGTATTTCTTTTATTTCCTCATGGATGTGTGCATCGCTGGCCAGGCCAGTAGTATTGCCCATTCCTAATAGCCCTTGAGAAGCTGGTGGTGAGCTATCTCAAAATGCTGCAGTCCTTGTGATGTAGTTGCACCCACAATGCTGTTAGGAAGGGAATTCCAGGATTTTGACCCAGCAATGTATTTCCAAGAACGGAAAATGTGTGGTTTGATGGGGAGCCTACGTATATGCATCTTCTGCCTTTTTTCTTCTGAGTGATATAGGTTGTAGGTACAGAAGATGTTGCCAAAGTCACCTTTGTTAGTTGTAGTAGTGCATTCTGAAGGTGAAATCTTCAGTATCTGAGGAGTCACAAATTGTTCTAAACATTAATGCAATCATCAGTAAACATCCCCATTTCTGACCACCTGATTGAAGGAAGGTCATTAATGAAGCAACTAAGAATAGCTGGCCTTAGAACACTATCCCGAGAAACTCCAGCAGTAATGTCCTGGCACCGAGTTGATTAACCTCGAACAACTACACCCATCTTCCTTTGTGCACAGTATGACTCCAGCCACCAGAGAGTTTTCTCCCGATGTCTGTTAACTTTGATTTTGTTGGAGTTCTTTGATATCGAACTTGGCCAAATGCTGCCTTAATGCCAAGAGCAGTCAATCTCACCTCAACTCTGGAGTTCAGCTCTTTTGTCCATTTTTGGACGAAGGCTAAAATGAGGTCAGGAGCTGAATGACCCTAGCTGAATCCAAATTGATAGCTTGTGAGCAGGTTAGTGCTGAGTAAGTGTCACTTGATAGCCCTATCAATGATCCCTTCCATTATTTTGATGATCATTGAAAATAGTCTGAAAAGGCAATAATTGACTGGGTTGGATTTGGCCTGCTTTTTGTGGACAAGGCATGCTTGGATAATTTTTCATATTGCAGGATAGATGCTTTATTATAGCTGTGCTGGAGCAGCTTGGCAAGGAACATGGTCAATTCTGCTGTACATGCACTATTACCGGAATTTTGTCAAGGCCCATAGCCTTTTCAGTATACAATCCCTTGAGTCATTTCTTAATGGCACTTGGAATGAATCAAATTGGCTGAAGACTGACATTTGGGATACTGAGGACCTCAAGAAAAGGTAGAGAGGGATTATCCACTTGGCACTTCTGGCTGACGATGGCTATAAAAACTTCAGCTTTGTCTTTTGCACTGATGTTCTGGGCTTCCCCATCTTTTGAAAATGGAACTATATATGCAGTTACCACCTCCCATTAGTTGTTTAATTGTCCATCAATTGAATGTGACAGGACTGCAGAACTTTGACTGAACTATGATGAAGCAGGATTATGTGGTGTTCACTCATACCGGTGCTATCATGGATATTTGTATCTGCAACAGGCATTTTGGTGGGAACAAGGTCAGTACCTTTTCCCTCTTGTTGGTTCTCTTACCACCTGCTGAAGACCCAGTGTAGCAGCTATGTCCTTTAGAACTTGGTCAGTTCCCAATCAATCTGATTCCTCTAATTCACGGCAATAGGTTTGCATTCAATTAACCTTCTCCATCAGAGCCTATATGATAAATAACATAGGAATTTTTTAAAAATTATATTGGTTCAGTAGATGGGACTTTCCTGAGATTAGTACTGGAGTATTTTGTTAGGAGACAGCAGAGGAAATTTTGCTTTTCTTCCAAGTATTTCTGATCAGGTTGCCTGAAATGCAAAATATTTTCGACAAAATCTTTCACCTTAATGCACACAAAATCTGGGATAAGAAATAGGCAGTGCAGTATTGGTTGGTGTGCCATGTCTAGTCTCTCATTTTTGCACGTGCAACAATTTTGAAGCCAAATCTAGGCTATTGAAAGGGACACTACCTTTAGCTGAACAGTTATTTATTATCTGTACGTATTTGTGATTAAGAAACACTACATTAACTAAATGGTGAGTTTATCAATACTTTTTAAGGATGTGGTTTACCAGAAGTCCAGTGTTAACCCTACGTTGTGGTTCACATAACGCAGTCTGCATGAAGGAATAGCAGTCAATCCCTGCACTAATCTAATCGAAGAAACTGTAAATGTATATAAAGCAGCACTACATAGTCTTAGCAACATTGTGAACTAAAACATGAGCAACTTTAGATAATCTGAAACAGTAAAGAGAAATTCTGGAATTTACCACCTCTATATCATAAAGTAGGAAACGTTTATTGGAAAACAGTGTACAAGCGCAAAGCAACTTATTTCTTTAATTGTTTTCTGTAAAAATAGTTGTGTGTAGTTATTATATAATAAATAATCAGAAAGCATCGGGTATGGATTATTTTTGACCATACCCTATGTGGTATAAAATATTTTCTGCCATGCATGTAGTTAGCCTTTTGTCTTCTAATTGATTTATTAAATATCAAGTACAAATTCATTATCTGACACAGATATTCATGGGATACTTGATAATTAACAGATTGAAAATGCACTTTTCTAATATGTGCACAAGTCATTTTGTTAACATGATTTCCAAAAATAGCTTAGTGTTTGCCCTCACAGATGAATCGTTAGAATTTAGCAGTGTTGTACATTTACCTGAATGAGCTGTTTCATGAGGGAAATGGCAATGCATTTCCACCAGGTGTATAAGAGAATAGGTGGTGTCCGATTGCGGTATCTCTTAGGGCATGTTCCTGAACCAGGTCTGAGTCTTCCATCCAAGTCTAAAATAAAAACAGAAGAAGAGTCATATTGCACTCAAAGTGTAAACACAGTTTCTCTCTCTACAAGTGCTGCCACACCTGCAGAGTGTTTTCAACATTTTTCTGTTTTTATTTCAGATCTCCAGTATCCACAGTAATTTGCTTTTATTGTGCAGAAATCTAAATGGGCTGAAATATTTGCTTTTTAACTACAGTTAATTTGAATAAATTAAGAATACATTAAACATCTTAATTTCTCTCATTCTTATGAACCTTACTCTAGGGAGGAACATTCTGACTTTGCATTTGCCAATGACAACAATGGTGAACATGTACAGTTCACTTCACCAGAACTGTGCCAATGGAAGCACATATCAAATAGGAGAACCAAGCTCCTGTCAATTTTTCTCACCTTCCAAGATGGAAATGATTCCATCTGTTTCTGGCATTATAATATATTAACTGAGAAATATTTTATACCTAATACAACAAATCCTGGCAACTCAGAGATGTAGGATTTTCTAACAGTGTATGAAACACTCAGATACCAGGAAGCCACAACTAAATATGTGGCTGTAAAGGCAGCTTGTTTTACTCACTAATCTTACAATTCTGTGCTTAAAAATAAACACATATGGTATTGCTTTACCACAGTGATCTATCTAACTGCTTTAGAACTAGCAACAGAAGTTATATTTTCAATTGTACATCACTGTCTGATCAGGAAAGTAGAGCCCTATGTGCATGCTCATGTGCATTTAGAGTTTAGCCTACCAGCATTAAAATACCATTTTTTACAGTTAGGAAAGAACTAATAATATAGCTCTTAAATGTTTAAAAATAAAATGTTAAGAATTCCCATTCATTATATTGTAGCTGATGTGCTTTCATTTGGCAGCTTGACCCCTAATTATACTATAATTTCTAATTTGAAAGGACCCTGTTTAGGTAAAAGGCTTTTCATTATACTTTTTTAACAAATTAGTCAGTTCCACAACTGACTTTTGTAGACATTTATCTGTTCTATTTAGATGCACAACTCTTGGGTGACATTTGAGCAGTGTTGTCACATGTATAGCGGAGGCTGTGCATAAAGGTTCATTTCTTAATTTTATTATTGTGTAAATTAACATAATATATACAAATAATTTAGGACTTAAGTATGTTTTATAACTTATGGTCTCTTTGTGACTGTTTAATTAAATGCACAGTTTATAAAGACAGAACAACATTTAAGGTGGCATGGATAAGGCAACTTTTGCTGAGCACTGCAAGCATTTTATCTACAATAAAATTCCTTGTATGTATTATTTATATTTTTTCTATTGTGCAATACCTTATAACCTTTTTTTAAGATGTAATATCTTAAAATTAATTATTCTTTGAGTTGTGATTGTTTATTGGAAATAGTTTGATGTTTGACTGCTGATATCAGAGTTTCTCTGTTTCAACATTGTCATGTCATGAGGTGTAATTTGTCCCTTATGTGGAAGGGAGAGGCCACATGCACTATATGAAGAAATACTGTGTAGCCTGTTTACAGTTACAGATAAATAATATTATCTTGGTGGCATATTTGCCTTGACCCAAGGCCTGCATCAATCCATACTAGACTGCAAAATCCAATTGCACTAACAAGATAATCTTAGAAGTCAACACTTCCTATAGGAATCTTTATCTTCAGAAGCATGTATCAGAATATTAGGCACAGTCTGCCCACAGTTTTCTAATCAGTAAAATGATTGGCAGGAAATAGGGGGAAGTGTTATCAAAATTTCCACTGTATCAAGGCTGCTCTCCAATAGCAGCGATTTGAAAATGTTTCCCCTCGGGAAATTTCATGGGGCGTAATTTAAGCAGTACTTCAAACTAGTCTGGTAATATCCAATAACTGCTATATTTTAACTCATGAATAACCCAAAGTCACAGCTATCATCTAAATTGAAAGTTCATTTATAGCTGAGGACTATTGAATGATTTTAGCATAGAAACTGTGTAGAAATTAATTTTGAGGTCACCACAGTATCAGTAAAATGTACAGTAAATAATCCTACAAAGGAGGAAAATCAATTAAGCAATCAATCTCTTGAAGCAAAATTTGTGAAATTTTGAAAAACATCACTTTCAAATAAGTGGCTGCAAACTATGTTTCTGAAGGAGATTAAATTAAAAGTAGCTCCATTTGAGGCAAAGTTACACACTTAATTTAGGTCCATATGTTGAGATTCTGCTTTGATAGTTTACAAGATTCACAGGACTGAACAACTTTCATGTTTTCACTGCTTTGATCGATTAACGCTTTGCAGACTGTTGAGACCTTCACTGAAAGGCAAATAAAACCTTATAACACTTTAAAGGTCAGTTGGCTAACCAGGCTTTTCTAAAAATTAAAAGTGGTGGGACAGAAGGTGAGAGATTTTGTGTGTGACTAGTTTCTCATCTCAACCATCAAAGCCTAGAGTATTTGGGCTGGGGATAGTTAAGGAATGCATCAAACTGGGATGGAAGGACATTTGGTGACTGAGTTCATTTGTATTGCTTTTCTTTAGCTCTTCTGACAGCATTAGCAAAGGTTCTTTTATTAACTGGAAAATGTAGTGGCCTTAAAAATCGAGATAGATGGCAAATATAACTCAGTCTCATTACCATAAACACATGGGGCCTGATAAAGTCGTTCTAGTTCTTGGTTGAGTTTAGACATCTGAATCTTGCAACCAAGGACATGTAATAATGAGGTGTTACTATTAATTAGGTTGTAATCCTTAAAAATGAGATGCTTCATTTGACCATTTGTTAAAATGCATTTATTTCAAGACAATCGTCAAGGATTTAGCCAAAGACTGTTAACAGGGTCAGTAACCAGAGTTACTGGCTTGAACCTTCATTATGGTCATGCTCATTGTCTGCATTTATAATTAACTGTTGAACCCAAGATCAAATTTGTATCATCATGTGATTATGTTACTGTTAATGCTATGTGCCTTAAGGTTCACAAGTTTTTTTCATGTGGCACCTTACATGGCTTCAGGGATGAGAAAAAAGCGGCTCGGTATCCCACTGCTGATTATTATTCCTGAATTCCTGGCAAGAGCAGCATGGGAACAAGCAAGTAGGATTGGATTTAGCTTTGATACCGTTGCCCACCAAATATACAGCCAATACCTATAGTCTAGACCCATATGTCATTTGCCAAAGGATGCAAAGGTTGCCATCCCAACAGGAGTCATTTGAATTGGAGAAAAAATTGAGGACAAAAATATATTTAAGTTAACTTACTGGTTTACCAGAATTTCATAATGCGATCCCAAAATTGTTACTCTAAATAAAATAGTGCTTATTAGTTGGGACTTTATAGCCTTAAAGTCACACAGACAGTATGCTGCACAATGAAAATGACAAAATATCAATAAAACAGTCAAGAATGAACCATCAACAGTTAGAAATCTGCTGATTAACTTACTAGGAAGTGGCCTTCCTGTAAT
Organism: Sphyrna mokarran; assembly: GCA_024679065.1. Lineage (NCBI taxonomy): Eukaryota > Metazoa > Chordata > Chondrichthyes > Carcharhiniformes > Carcharhinidae > Sphyrna > Sphyrna mokarran. The sequence goes on from JAGIQG010000008.1 coordinate 82,729,760, forward strand.
TTCACAGGATGGGAGTAGGTTATTTGCCATTTATGGCAATATGGAAAAATTCCACATCATCTTATTCCTTACTTATTCACCTGAAATGTGTACCTTTTTAAAATTTGTAAAATTAAACCAGATAGGCAAGTTTTTTTTAATCTGCACTATACTTCCACTTTCTTTCTGAGGTTACATAAAGGAATGCAATATGTTTCTTAATGTTGCTTCAAATGTAGCAGCAGGAGAAGATGATAAATGATGAAAATGAATATGTAATGACAGACAGATTTGTGCTTACAGATAAGTTATTTTACATTGTGGGTAACTTTCTGAAATTGCATCATCATCAAGTCAGCACCCTGAGGGAAACTGAGCATCTGGCAAGTGATCAGGGCAAGCAATTCTGTATCTCCATTACCAATCAGACTGAAGGATTGTGAATTATACCTGAGAACTAAATGTGTTAGAATGGCCTGAATACAACACCAAACCAAATACAGGAAGAGTAATAAAGAAAATGACAAAGAAAAAGTATTTAGAAATGTAAATATTAAATTTTACATTCTTTAGAATCTCCAAAAACAATTTAAACCTGAGACTCCATACTTGTAATAGTTCATCTTCAGTGCTGGATAGGTTGACTGGCAGTAATTAATACTTACCACGTTGTTAAAAGGTTACTGAGATTGAAATACATAACCCCACCTTTCTGCTACAAGTCAAGTTTGCAACTTCACATTTTATAATGTATTTCAATGGAGGGTTATGCAGCAAGATGCTATTTTTGCAAACCTAATGGTAAAACAGCACATCTCAGAAACAAACTTCTGAATTTCTACATTTAAGCCTTCATCTCTCCTGTGGAATTTTGCACAAGTTGCAGCAAGTCTCACTATTATATTGACAGTAAATTATGGGCCACTGAATTTCAGGCTGAAGTTCAGAAACATAGTGCAAATATTGGAGGCAGAAGATTGGTAATTTATTCCCACACAGTTCAACTCTATTGGATCATGCTTCAATAGATTGTTGTTTAGATTCTAGAACCCAGCTGGATTTTGAGTTACTACAAACATCAGTAGATTTTCTTGGCTGCTGAAATAGATGGCCTTTTTATACAGAAAGTTTTGGTTGGTGATATGATTAGAATCGATGATTTGCCATAGTGCAATATCTTAAAATGGTGTCTCTAACACCTGCTGCATCTTTAGGAAATTTGTTGCATTAATTCCAGAGTTTTGCATAAAAAGCCCTGATGATAGTGAAAGTGCCAGCATTTGAGCTGATCTCAGTGGTGACAAATTGTTATAATTTATACAAATATCATTTATATGTTAGTCTTGCAAGGGAAATCTCCCAAATAGGAAGTGTTACATATTGATGTAGGGCCAGTTTGGTTTCCTGCAGTCATGAGGCCTAAAGGTATTCTCTTGCAATCTTTCTGTGCAACTTGAAAATCTGAATCATATCTTCAAAGGTTTGAAAAAATATATCAAATTGATCACGGACTTTACAGTTTATAAAAACCTGCAAATAGCTCTGATATCAAAGGTCTTAAAATGTTTTATTTTATAAGCATGCTGAAGTATATTATAGTTCCACTATGTGCTTATTCCAAGTTATAAATTTTTGTTACTGTTTGGAATACAGGCCTGCATCATCTCTTAAGTGCAGTCATCTTATCCTCTTTCTATTAACTGCAATCACCATAATGCAATATTGTTTTAATGGAAAGAACAGTTTAGAAAAGGATGTAGTGATGGTGCATATTTACAGAATAATGGTTTATTGCAATGCACAGTATCCTTGTTGATCAATTATGATGTAAAATGGGAATTTGAGAAGTATTTTTATAAATTCTATTTCCACCATATTTATTTTTACATTTCTGTTGTGCCGAAATGGTTAAAAAAAAACTGTTGCAAACATCATGATGCATATACAAGCAATGAAATATGTGAAATGGGATTTTTTTTTAATTTTGCCTTTTTACAATTGAGAAAAGGGAATCATTTAACCAACTTGAAATCAATGTATTTGAGATTGCAGGCAGGCAGGCAGTATGTGACAGTTCTGTTGGAAAAGGTCATCTGTGCTTCAGTTTAGTAATGGTTCTTTGCTATGTTTTATTCTGATTCTCTTGGTCTGTGCTAGTGGATTCAGATAAACTCTGCACCATTGTACCTATAAAAACTACTGATTGTGTAATTTTGCTGTGTTTTTGATGTCTGTAAAATGTTAATGTCACATATACATGATTAATATCAATCTTTATTAATATTCCTATAAAAGAGAAAATCCAGATGATTATAGCTTAACTAACAAGACTTTTAAAAATCCTCTAGTGCAACATATTGCAGATAATCGACCATGTAATAAAATGTTTAATGGTACACAGTTTTTAGCACTTTGTAATAACAATTTTATCCTGTGTAGATATTTACCTCATTAAAATGAAGAATAAACTCTGGCTCTCGTTTTTTGCTGATGCAATTCATCATTTGTAATATTACAATAGCTGGAGTCTCCTGGTTTTCAAGTAAATTATCAAGCAACTTGAGGCTAAATTCATTGTGCTTGAAAGGAGCATAGGATCAGTGAATTTGTTCTTTTCAGAATTATTAATCATTGAATGCCATCAATATGAAGGAAGTGACAGCCAATGAAAATCAATGTGAGCAGTCACAGCACAAAGTTACAGTCAAGTGAATTAAATACATACATAAGGCAGGGGCAAAGCAGTGTTATTGCAAATCTAATTTCATGTTTTAATTCAGGCAAAGATTAAAATCTACAGCTGTGGCAGAACAATTTTTAACTTTGGATAAGAGACTGTTTTGCAATGCAACCATAAACTAGGCGTGATCTGGTTTAAAAATAAATACTTTTAAACTAAGTTTTTCTCCAAATTTTCTTTTCCAAATGTGTTAACTTTGCTGAAGTATGGCTGCTATCCTATATCTCAATTAAGTGGCCTAAATTCATGTGAACTTAGAATGTAAGTGCAAACAAGCTGTTTTACCAATGGAGAACATTACAATGAAGCAGATTTTATGTTATTTACTGTCCACAGATGCACTCACCAAAATAAATAGGGATTGGAAGTAGAAACACTTATTTGTCTTCTAAGCCCTGGTTTACTGATACCTTTGCCTCCCTACACTTGGGAGACTGAGGTTCAGTGTAGTGCCCTACCACTATCCTGGATGAGATAAGTTAAAAATTGAATTTTCCTGATTTCTGTGGCTCCAACTCAATTTAGCCACTTTGTACCAGAGATCAAAAAGGCAACCAGAAGTACAGAGCTGATTTCCCATGGCAATTCCTCACTGTTGCACAGATTAATCTTCGAACAAATTTTTGTCTGGGAGGTAGAGTTAAGACTTTCGTGCCATTTATTTTATATTTCTACTTTTTTTAATTTGCTTTCAAAAATGGATAAGCTTCACTTGAATCATCATAAATATTAAAAAACAAAAGGGGCATGTAGTTCAATGTGCCACTAACTGGATCTTCAATTAAAGCTGTCTATTCAAATTTCTTATTCTTTATTCCAAATGCTTTTATGATTTATCCTTTTTAAGACTCTTAACTGGTTTGCTATAGTCTCTCCTCAATTTCCAATTAAATATTTAATTGATGTCTCCTGGCAAAAAAAAGCTCTGTCTCTGAGCACTTTTTTTGTTGTAGTGCCTGTCATGGGTTGAAAATTGTGCACTTTATTTGATTTTGGAATGACTTAGTTGTTTCCACAGATAAATGAAGTATTTTTTAAATAGAATGGGCAGCACAAATATGTCATAATCATAGAGTCATATAATGCAGAAAAGACGAAAAGACCCTTCAGCCCATCAAGTCTGCACCAACATTAACTACTTGCTAGAGGCACGCTAATCGTTTTTCTGCACTTGTGCATTTTCACAGAATTGTCAAAAGGCAGAATAAATCTTAGCCTGTCGAAGACCCAGTTTTAACCAATTCAGTGGTGGAATTCTCCCATTTGAGATGAAGTGCAGTGGCAAAAACATGGAGTATTTTCTGTTTAGTGATTGGCAAAAAAAATTCATATTTTCTGGCCCTATTCTTTTTAGTTATGCAACTAAGTGTTTTGCATGACAGGACAAGTATTATATAGGGGCACTATATTGAAAGCCACCCAACATCTCCAACCCACTTTGATGAAAGGAAATGGACCTCATGAAGTGAAGATAGGTCTTCAGAATCACCCAGAGGAGACCTCCAAGAAAAAATACAGGTCTCCAGGAACATTCTTGGTTTGGAAGATGGATCTGGAAGTTTCCTGTAGTTGCCTTGCCCCCTCCTCTTACCCCCATCACCACGAACGTCCTCCCTTCCCCCACCCCAATGTGTGCCGGGATCCAGTGTTGCTTACTGCTTCCTTTCCAAACTTTAGAGGCAGCCCCAGGCAGTGTTCAGGTGAGTCCTGACATCTACACACCATATTGTCCTCGACATGTTTTGGACTGGCATGTTTTCCTACTGATGTCGCAGAAAATTGGCACTTACCTGTACCCTATTAATAGGATGCAAGTCCAATTCATGCCAGCCTGCAGTAGGCTTCTTGATACACCATGACAGACAGCAGCAAAAGATAACACAGGAAATTCCCCTATCCAAGCTCTCCCAGTACAGTTACAACACTGACATCTACCCAACAATGTGGAAAATTGCCCAAGTGTATCCTTTACATAAAAGATAGAACAAATTCCACTCAGCCAATTATCGCCTCATCAGTCTTTCAATCAGAAAAGTCATCAATAGTATTACTAAGCAACCCTATTCAACAGTAACTTGCTCAGTGATGCCCTGTTTGGGTTTCATTAGGACTAGTGCCACTAAGTTCCTGACCTCGTTACAACCTTGGTTCAAACATAGACAAGCGTTGAATTCCAGAGGCGAGGTGAGTGTGATGTCAAGGCCATATTCAACCGAATGTGGCATCAAGGAGCCCTAGCAAAACTAATCAATGACTTTGATTTGATATATTATTGTCACATGTATTAACATACAGTGAGAAGTATTGTTTCATGTGCTCTATGAAAGCATTCCGTTCATAGAGAAGGAAACGATTCAGTGCAGAATGTAGTGTTACAGTCATAGCTAGAGTGTAGAAAAAAAATCAACTTAATGCAAGGTAGGTCCATACAAAAGTCTGACAGCAGAAGGGAAGAAGCTGTTCTTGGGTCAGTTGGTACGTGACCTCAGAATTTTATATCTTTTTCCCAATGGAAGAAGATGGAAGAGAGACTGCATGGGTTCCTTAATTATCCTGGTTGCATTGCCAAGGCAGCGGGAAGTAGAGACGGAATATTGGGTGAGAGGCTGGTTTGCATGATGGATTGGGTTACATTCACAATCTTTTATAGATTTTTTGCAGTCTTGGGCAGAGCAGAAGCCATACCAAGCTGTGATACAACCAAAAAGAATGTTTTCTATGATGCATCTGTAAGAGTTGGTGAGAGTCATAGCTAACATGCTAAATATTCTTAGTCTTCTGAGAAAGCAGAGGCATTGATGGGCTTTCTTAACATAGAGGCTGTATGCACAGTCACCAACAAAGGAGAATTCCGCTCCCCTTATTATGTTTTCCCTATACATAGGTTGTAGATACCTCCCATAACTATTACCATTGCATCAACAGCTCAGTACAGAACCAGACAAGCATTGAATCCAGACTGTGAAAATACCCTGAGCATCAAGCTGCACATTATTCCATACAAACATACAATCCCTGCCCCTCCATGGAGCAGGAGTACAATATGCATATCATGCATAGCCTTATAGCATGGCTTGCTTGACCTCAGTACTACCTCTTCTCTGTTACTCATTACTGTGAGGTCCAGGGAGTCCAAGGACAGTCCATTCCCCATCATTTCTGAGTGAGCTTAAGAAGTGTCTCAAATCTCTGACTCTAACCTGCTAAGCTCAGACAAGGACTTTGACTTTCAATGAGTCGATCAGAGCCCTCATGACTGAACATGGTTTCCTTCCCAGCCCTCCTCCACCCTCTCCCTCACACCCACCCAACCTATACAAGTCTCCGTGAGACCCAGCTCTTGTGCCACCCTAACATGCATCCCACTTTTTTATATTCCAGACTCTGCATACATCCCTCCCATTCATATTTGTTGCATGCAATCCAAGCAATCATTTGTCTATGACTCTTGCCAGACTTCAGCTTCCCACTGCTCAGTCTCCCCAACACCTTCCAAAATTTTGCTTCCTCCTCAACCCCTGTCTAAAGTCTTCCTGCTGCTCTGTCTTCCAGCATTCACCTTCTCCCACACCCTTTTGAATGCTTTCTTGCCACTTTGCTTCACACCCTCATATATTTCACTCATCTTCAACACCTTCAAATGTTCCCCTTCCCGACGCTTCTGAATACTTTTTGGTACCCTCCCTCTCCCCCGCGCACTGGTCTCCGGTATTGGTGCTTGTCCGAATATTCAGTCTTGCCTGAGTACCACTGTGCAGTGCTGTTCTGAACTACAGAGGCAGCCACTAGAAACAGACCAACCCTCCACCCCAATAGTCTGGCAATGCACTGGCATCACAACAAGACCAGCAGAGTGCTTAATGATAGAACTTAGAACATAGAAAAACTACAGCACAAACAGGCCCTTCAGCACACATGTTACGCCAATGATATCCATACCTGCTAGGCTTACCTATAATTCTCAATTCTGTTAAATTCCATGTACTCATCCAGAACTTCCTGAAAGACCCTATCGAATTTGCCACTGAGGACAGTCAATTCCACCCACCCACCATCCTCTGAGTGAAAAACTTACCCCTGATATCTCCTCTGTACCTACTTCCCAGCACCTTAAACCAGTGTCCTCTCGTAGCAACCATTCCAGCCTTTGGAAAAAGCCTCAGAAAATCCACCCAATCTATACCCTTCTACACTTCTTGTGCACTTCTTGTACACTTCTATCAGGTCACCTCTCATCCTTCATCTCTCAAAGGAGAAGCTCCTTCAACACATCCTCATAAGGCATACCACCCAATCCAGGCAACATCTTTATAAATCTCCTCTGCACTCTTTCAATAGCTTCCACATCCTTCCTGCAATGAGGCACCCAGAACTGAGCACAGTACTCCAAGAGAGTCTGACCAGGGTCTTATATAGCTGCAATATTATCTCCCGATTCCTAAACTCAATCCCTCAATTGATGAAGTTACACCATATGCCTTCTTAACCACATCCTCTACCTGCGAGGGTGATTTAAGAGTCCTATGGACCCAGACCCCAAGGTTCTTCTCATCCTCTACACTGCTAAGAGTCTTACCCTTAATATTATACTCCTTCATCCTATTTGACCTACCAAAATGGACCACCACACATTTATTTGGGTTGAAATCCATCTGTCACTTCTCTGCCCAGCTTTGCATCTATGTGCCTGTGGCAGGTGAGCAGGAGCAGAGAATGTAGTAAGAGCCAAAAATGTCAGAGCGTGCTGGTGCAAAAACAGTTTGCAATTTTCCTGAAGGCAGGTTTATGCTGACAGTGGTATGAAACAATTTGCATCATTACCATCTCATGAATGGTGATGACGATGATGATGCACTCATCTTGAAGTTGCGAGTGAGGTAAGGTCCAACTGTTGCCCCGCCACCCTTTTTCAAATATGATTGAGACTGGCATGATTTCCCTTTGTTGTGTCGCAACATTGGAAGGTGGCACTGAATTCTAGCCAGCAGCAGATATAATGACCATTAATGAGATGGTAATGATGCAAATTGTTTTGTACCACTGATCAGCAGATACCTAAATCTATCATAAATCTGCCTTCAGGAAAATTATAAACTGTTTTTGCACCAGCAGCTCTAACATTTTTGGCTTTTACTACATTCTCTGCTCCTGCCCACCTGCCCCAGGCAGTAAAATAGTAAAATTCTATCTATCCGTGGATAGAGTATTTCCCCTAAAGAAAGAAAAGGTTGAGAGGAGATTTGATGGTGGTGTTCAAAATCATGAGAGATCTAAACCAAACAAATAGAGATTGTATTCCCATTAGCAAAAGGGTTGAAAACACAGTCACCAGATTCAAGATGATTGCCAAAAGAACCAAAGGTGAAATGAGGGAAAAGCTTTTCAGCATCTCAGAACTGTTACAAAAAAGGAGGAGGCTATTTGGCCCATCATGTTTGCAACAACTCTCCAAATGAGCATTATGACTTAGTGCCATTCTCCTGTTTATTTCCCCGTATTCCTGCACATGCTTCTATTCAAATTATCAAATGCACTCTTGAGTGCCTCAATTGAACCAATCTCTGCCATATTTCCAGACAGTGCGTTCCAGACCCAAACTACTTGTGTGAAAAAGTTTCTTCTCGTGTCACATTTGCTTCTTTTGCAAATTACTTAAAGCACGTGCCTTCCCATTCATGATTAGTTTCCCTCTCATGATTTAGAAATATCTCTGTCAAATCTCCCTGTAGCTGCCTTCTCTCTTAGGAGTACAGTCCCAACCTCTCAATATATCTTCATAACTGAAGTTTCACATCCCTGGAACCATTTTTGTAAATGTATTCTGCATTCAAGTCCTTTCCATAAAGTGGCATGCAGAACTAAACAAAGTTCAACTGAGGTCCAAGTAATATCTTGATATCTTAAATTCAACATAATCTCCTCTTGCTTTTGTATTCTATGCCCCAATTAATAAAGCTCAGAATACTATAAGCTCTTCATCTATCCTATCACATTTAATAATCTATGCATATACACCTAGATCCCTCTAGTTAGTACTTTTTTGTTTGAAACTGCTGTTTTCTTCACTATCTACTGTCAATTAATTACATGATCATCAATCAGATAACATAATAAACAGGATTTCCTCCCTGGGGTACCCAGACAAGCACCAGTGTTTCCCTCCTTGGATCCTCTGTGACTGAACTAGGCTGGGAGAGTAACCTACTGGTTATGTTACTACATTTGTTGACCAGAAAACTAGACTAGGAATATGGACAGCATTGAAGTAAAAAAATTTATTTATTAATCACAAATAAACTGATATTCACACTGCAATAAACTTACTGGCACCTGTTCAGGAGAGTTTAGCATTACCAATTCACCTAACCTGCCAATCTTTGGACCGTGGGAGGAAATCGGAACACCCAAAGAATCCCATGCAGACATGGGGAGAATATGCAATCTCCACACAGACAGTGATCCAAGCCAGGAATTGAGCCCTGGCACTGTACTGTGCACAAGTTGACCTGGTGTTGTCAGACTTCTTACTGTACTGTGCTACCATACCACTGGTTCAAATACTACCACAGCAGTTAATTTTAATTTAGTTCAAAAATAAATTTTGCATTAGAAAAAAATTATCTGAGATTATATCTTGTAAAATGCCAACTAATTCATTACTTACCTGAAACTATATGCTGTAAAATGCCAACTAATTCATTAACACTCTTTTGTTCCCCTTAGCACAAAAGAAGGTCAGTTTATTCACGCAATTTGTTTGTATAGCAGGCCTAATGCATAAGAAACAATATGTCAAATGAAAGACAGAAAATCTGCAACTGGCTTATTCTGAATACCACATACGTCAGTACAATTTTTAAATTACAAAACATCAGCAATAAATTACACTGTTAAAAAAATTCCTGTTTTGAATTTCATAGTAAGAAGTCTCACAAGGCTAGATTAAAGTCCAATAGGCTTATTTGGTAGCAAACGCCACTAACTTTCAGAGCACTGCTCCTTTGTCAGGTGAGTGGGGAGTTCTGATCACAAATAAAGCATTTAAAGACGCACACTCAGATTACAGAATACTGATTAGAATGTGAGTCTTTATAGCTAATCATGTCTTAAAGCTGCAGACAATGTGAGTGGAGATAGCATAAACATATGTTAGAGATGTGTATTGTCTCCAGGCAGGACTGTTAGTGAGATGTTGCAAGTTCAGGCAAGTCATAGAGGTTACAAATAGTGTGACATGAATCCAAGATCCTGGTTGAGGCCATCCTCATGTATGCGGAATTTGGCAATCAGTCTCTGCTCAGTGACTCTGTGCTGTCGTGTGTCATGAAGGCCACCTAGGAGAATGCTTGTTAGAGGCTGAATGCCCGTGACCGCTCAAGTGTTTGCCAGGAAGAGAACAGTCATGCCTTGTGATTGTTCAGCAGTGTTCATTCATCCAATGTCGTAGAGTCTGCATGGTCTCCCCAATGTACCGTGCCTCGAGACATTCTTTCCTGCAGCGTATCAGACAGACAACATTCTCATAAGAACATAAGAAATTGGAGCAGGACTAGGTCATTAGCCCCTCGAGCCTGCCCTGCCATTCAATAAGATCAGTTCCACTTTCCCGCTTTTTCCCCATAACCCTTAATTCCCTTGTCTATCAGAAATCTATCTACCCGTGACTTAAATGTATTCAACGAGGTAGCCTCCACTACTTCAATGGGCAGAGAATTCCAGAGATTCACTACCTTTTGAGTAAAGAAGTTCCTCCTCAACTCTGTTCTAAACTGCACTCCCTGCCTCTTATTTTGAGACTGTGCCCTCTAGTTCTGTTTTCCTTTCTAAACAAAAAAGATCTCTCTACCTCTGCCCTATCTAGCACCTTCTTTATCTTGTAAGTCTCTATAAGATCTCCCCTCCTCCCCAGCCTTCTAAACTCCAACGAGTACAGGCCCAGTCTATTTACTCTCTCCTCGTAAGCTAACCCCCTCATCTCCGGTATCAGCCTGGTGAACCTTCTCTGCCAAGACATCCTCCAAGGCCAATATATCTTTACGCAAATAAGAGAACCAAAACTGCACACAGTACTCCAGTTGCGGCCTCACCAGTGTCTTGGACAGTTGCAGCAAGACCTCCCTGCTTTTATATTCTATCCCCCTTGTGATAAAGGCCAACATTCCATTCGCCTTCTTGATCATCTGCTGCACCTGCATTCTGAGTTTTTGCGATTCGTGCACAAGGACACCAGGTCCCTCTGCACAGTAGCATACTGCAGCTTTTCACCCTTTAAATAATATTCCTTCCTACTATTATTTCTACCAAAGTGGATAGCCTCACATTTGCTAACATTATACTCCATCTCCAGGTTCTCGCCCACTCACTCAGCCTATCCAGATCTCTCTGCAGACTTTCCGCATCCTCCATGCAATTTGCTTTTCCACTCATCTTCGTGTCATCAGCAAATTTTGTTACCCTACACTCAGCCCCCTCCTCCAGATTGTCTATGTAAATGGTAAACAGTTGAGGGCCCAGCACCGATTCCTGCAGCAGTCCACTAGTCACCAACTGCCAACCAGAAAAGCACTCATTGATTCCAATTCTCTGCTTCCTGTTAGATAATCAATCCTCAATCCACACTAACACTTTACCCCCAACTCGATGAATCCTAACCTTCTGCAGCAACCTTTTGTGAGTCATCTTATCGAACGCCTTCTGGAAATTTAAAAACACCGCATCCACTGGTTCCCCTCTGTCTACCGCACTAATCAGATCTTCATAAAAATCCAGTAAATTCGTTAAACACGACTTCTCCTTCACAAAACCGGGCTGCATTGTTTGATCAAACCATTCTTTTCTAAGTGTCCTGCTTTTTCTTCTTTGATGGATTCTAGCATTTTTCCAACTACGGACGTTAAGCTAACCGGCATGTGAGATAATGGCATCCATGAGAGAGCCTTCACGAGAGATTTTGGCTGGGTAGAAATTACGTTATTCAAAGATGGATTAACAGTTGATGTTCAAACAGGCATTATGATCTCAACTAGATTTGAGGTTCAGAGAAGAATTTTGAAGAGTATTTTTCTGCTTATTACATTAATTGCCTCTCCCAAGGGGATTATATGGCTACAGGATGAGGGTAATGATGGGACATTATTAGTGAAGTTCATGGGAAGGCTTGTCTCTGACGCTTGACATGATCATTGACATGATCATTGACTGAAGAGACCAATTTTTGTTCTTCAGGCTCTTGAGCAGTTCAGGCATGAGAACTCATCTGTTGTTTGCACTTTACTTCAACAGCCCTTCATCTGTCTGTTTGAACTTTTAGCATGCTTTCCAGTTTCAGCTGTGACAGCTGTCTTTGTATTCAGCCTTCTTCTCCATAGCTGTTGGTCAATGTCAGTCAGTGAGCTGTCTCTTTAGCTGGTTTTTGAAACATTATTTTGAGGTGTATCTTTATTATTCACTATAAAGTATTGCATTTGGCATTGTAGAATCCCCCCTTTTGTAACATATATCCTGCCGACTATAATTGGTGTTGTAATAGAATGCATTCAATAATGGAAAGATTGGCTCTGTCGAGGACATCTCCATTTGACATTCATGACGAATCACAAACATAATGAAGGAAGCACTCCAACAATCACATTTGTTTTCTGTACAGAACCCATGATTCTGACCCATAGAAGAGGATGATGACAGCTTTGCCATATTTTTTAAATTTGGTAGCATTCTGCAGTGACAGTCTTACCAAACGTTCTTCACAAGGAAACCAAAGGAGCTTTTAGCCAGTGCATTGTCTATGTCCTTGCTGATCATGACATCATTTGAAATTAATGTTACCTTGTTAGCTGAACTGCTCGATTGCTGATCTGCAAATAGGTTGTAATTTCCTTGGCACTTCTGTTTTCTTCAGCCTAATAGTAAAGTTAAAAGTATATGCTACCTCAGAGAAACAGTTTATAATGAGCTGCATTACCTCCTGTGTGTGTGTGTGTGTGTGTATGCGCGCTAAAAGGGTCCAAAGATGTGCAGGTTAGTTGGATGGGCTATGCTAAATTTGCCCCTTAGGGCCCCAAGATATATACAATTCTTACAATGCAGAACAGGCCACTTGGCCCAGTGAGTCTGCACCGAGTTTCTGACTAAGTTTCACACCCAGACCCTCTTCTGCGCCACATCCCTGCAACTCCACACATTTCCCATTGTTAACACATCCAACTTACACATTTTGGACACTAAGGGTCAATTTTGCATAGCCAATCCATCTAAGCTGCACATCTTTGACCGTGGGAGGAAACCAGAACAACTGGAGGAAATCATTGCAGACATGATGAGAACATGTAAACTCCACACAGTTACCCAAGGTTGGAATTGAACTCAAGTCCCTGGAGCTGTGAGGCTGCAATGCTAACCACTATGCCACCATGCACTGAATAGGTTGGGTGCATTAGTTGGATAAACACCTGGGGTTGTACGATAGGCCTGGATAAGAGTTGGTGCAGAGTTGATGGGCTGAATAGCCTTCTGCACTTAGGGATTCAATGACATCTGCGGACTGAGGTCTTTGGTGAGTCTGATATGTTCCAATAGTTCAGTAAGAATTTAGCAACACCAATTTATAATCCAACCGCAAGAAGTGGGGGGGGTGGGGACTTCTTGCTTTCAGACAACCGCACAACCTCAAACAGATCATTGTTCGCAGCAAACTACCCAACCTTCAGGAGAACAGTGACCACAATACCACACAACCCTGCCACAGCAACCTCTGCAAGACATGCCAGATCATAGACATGGACGACATCATCAAACGTGAGGATACCATTCACCAGGTACACGGTACATACTCTTGCAACTCGGCCAACGTTGTCTACCTAATACGTTGCAAGAAAGGATGTCCCGAAGCATGGTATATTGGGGAGACCATGCAGACACTACGACAGCGGATGAATGAGCATCGCTCAGCAATCACCAGGCAAAACAGTTCCCTTCCTGTGGGCGAACGCTTCAGCAGTCATGGGCATTCGGCCTCCGACCTGCGGGTAAATGTTCTTCAAGGGGGCTTTCGTGATACACGACAGCGCAGAGTCGCTGAGCAGAGACTGATAGCCAAGCTCCGCACACATGAGGACGGTCTTAACAGGGATCTTGGCTTCATGACACACTATCTGTAACCCCCGTAACTTGCCTGGGTTAGCAAAAAACCTCACTTACTGTGCTGTCTGGAGAAAACACACAATTCTCCAACAATGCTCAGGATTCCCTTCACACACATTGTTCGCCACTTTAACACTTCAATAGCAGATTAGATGTAAGGATTCGCATTCTAATCAGCAATCTCTGACTGTCTGTGCTGATGTGTGCTATTGCAGACCAGAACACTGCATTTGCCTGAGGAAGACACAGGAGTCGAAAGCTTGCGTTTTTACTATCAAATAAATCGGTTGGATTATAAATTGGTGTTGCTAAATTCTTACTGAGTTCTTACCACCCCAATCCAACGCCGGCATCTGTATATCATGTTCCAATAGTTGTCATAGGTTGAAGAAACTGAAAGTGTGCCTCTTTCAAACTTGCCTTTTACCTTTCCAAGCATCATGTTGATAAAAATGGAGAAAGATTTGGTTCCAGAACATATCCTTGCTTAACACCATAGAGACAGTGAAACGCTCTAAGAGGGTCCCGTTGACTCGACCTTTCTGTCTTCATGGAGAATAGTAAGAAATGGGGGGGGAGCCCAACATCTTCACAAGTCTCTGTCAGCTGGCCATTGGTCAAGGTCCTGTACCGGGGTGGGGCTGAGCTCAAGGCAAATTCTGTTGCCACGAGAAAAAGATTGAAATTGGATGTGACAGGATTTCCCTGGCTGAGATGGGAAAGGGGATTTTTCCTGGGACTTCCGGGTGGCGGCTCTTACATTCTTGTTCCCTCTTGCAACTGAGGAAACTTGCTGTAGGCTGAGCAGACTGTAAGTGCAATGAACTCACTTTTATTGGGTGTTGCTGTGTGAATATAAATTGGTGTTTCAACAATCCGCAGTAATATGTCAATTCACAGATGTCAGACTGAGGTTACTCATTGTTCACCGTTTCCAGTTGAACATTACGAAGCTTTGAAGTGTGAAAGAAGTGTTTATATTTCAGTTGGATGCTGCTCGGGTGCGGCTCTTTAGTTTTGGGCGACTTTTCCTCCGAGTTTAAAGTTTGCCCTAGTTCGGAGTTGGAACGAGGATGAACCCTGTTGATGTCTTTAGCAGCGGATTCTTATTCCAACGTGCTATGACTTTGCAGCTCGCATTGCGAGGGTTTAGTGCTGATTTCTGGTTTGAATTAAAGCTTTCGGGTCAATGCCAAATTTGGAAATGACCAGAAAGGACATTAATAAACTTTGGAACTGGAATTTGACGTGGATTGGGAAAGGAATGCACTCAACAAGGTATCTGAGCGGCTGGGTGAGGCTATTACTAATAAAACTAGAAGATGCTGGAAGAAATTAAGAGAATGAGAGAGTGATGTCACTATCACAGCAAGAAATTGAGGGGCTGGGAATTCAAAGAGAGGAGTCCTTGTGAACAGAATAGAGTTTAGACATGAAAATGAAAGACATTTATTCCTGTTAAAACAACAGAAACACTCTTGGTGTATAGTTAATAACTCTCAGGTGTTGCAGTTCACGCCACCAACCAGCCTGTACTACCATCAGTTTCACAAACACATTCATTCTGTTTATTTCATTGTTTAGTTAACTCTAGCAATTATAACCTTGCTACTTTCATGTTTGCCTTTCTTGCAGCTACAAAGTCCAATCTTCAAATGTAGCTCATCAGATTAGGAAATGGAGGTTGTACCTTCATTTTTGGATGATACCACTGATGGAATCTATGGGCTGTGGTTTCTCAGGTTAAGATCATCTTGCCCCCTTTTTGCCTTTGGCGCTGGGAGAGGGACTTGGGATATTTATCAATGTGGCCGTAATATTAAAAAGTGAGGTTTTGATCTGTTTGTTGAGGGCACTGAACTCCTTGAGCAGACCACCGCACTGAGTACACAAGCAGTCTCATGGTCTTATTTTCAAGTTTTAACAGGTGACCTGAATGTGGAGCAGCACACACCTGCTTGTTGCTCATCAACTTGGGACTTCAGGCTGACATAGAATACTATAAGCACCAAACTATCTTTGGTCAAGATCTGACAAAATTGTGTGGACTGACTTTACTAGGCCTGTGATCATTCAGAGCAAGAGATGTGCAGTGGCACAATGGCATAGTGGTTAGCACTGTTGCCTCACAGTGCCAGGGACCCTGGTTTGATTTCCAGCTTGAGTCACTGATTGTGTGGAGTTTGCATGTTCTTCCTGTGTCTGAGTTTTCTTCGGGTGTTGTGGTTTCCTCCTACAGTCCAAAGATGTATAGGTTAGGTGAATTGGCCATGCTAAATTCTCCCTCAGTTTACAAAAACAGGCACTGGAGTATGAGGGGTTTTTACAGTAACTTTGTAGTGTTAGTGTAAGCCTACTTGTGATCAACAAAATAAAATATATTCCCAGAGAAAACTGTTTGGCCATTCTGTTGATCTGCTGCCAAAGATCAAACAACCCATAGTATTGAGCCACCTATGTTCAGGATTGAAGCTGCATCCACCGGTGCCAACCTTGCACTTGTTGTCTCTTCCCTCATTGCTATTGGACTTTCTTCCCAATTGTGCCAAGTATGTTTAATGTAAAAATTAGGTCCGGCAGATTAGGCACATCCTTGAAGCTAACTGTTACTCCGCAGTGACTGAACAGTCTGAGACAGCTGCAAGTACAAATGTGTTGGTGTTATATCAGAATGTTCATCACCGAACCTTTGACTGATCAGTCTGACCTCAGAGCTGACAGATTACTTGTCCCTCGTTGGATTTCTGCCATCAATTCACTTATTTTTGAACAGATAGTTTTGAGATATGGTCAGTCATTTTGCTGTGTCCCCTTTGTTGTTGTTGAACCATCGAATCACCACCATTTGCTCTGCCGAGACCATGAATGCTGACCTAGCCAATAGAGTGACTATTGGAGTGAAGGGGAGGCAGGGAGTCACTTACTCAGAGCAACAGCCACAGACTTCTCTCCTCCTCCTCCTCTATCACCATCTTGCAACACTGTCCAAACCTTTCAGCCTTCAACTCTGCTTCAGCAATTAAGCATTATCACATATGGCATTATAAGCCCCTCTTAACTAATCCCAAAAAAGGAATGGGTCCACTGTGTGACATTTTCTCTCCTTCCAGCCGGCCCTAGAGTTAAAGAAGCTGCACCCTACTTCCCCCAGCAAGGTGGGATAGAAAAGGCATAAACCACAATATAGCATAATAATGAGTGTCGGGCAATTTGCAAGTATAAGCTGCTATTTTTCTACCCATCATTTTTATATATGTTTTTTATAAATTCAAGGGATTAGGAAATTTGGTCCATGGATAAAATGAGCAGGTAAGGGAAAGTGAGAGGAGAGAGAGAGAGAGCAAGCGATATAGGAATGTTTAAGCTGCAGTTGAAAAGAATTTGGGAGAAGATATGCTGAGCAAATAAGTACCTTGGCAGCAAAGATTTTGGCAGACTTTTCATTTACACTTTGAGGTGAGAATGAAGGAGGAAGTATTTTTCAAAAAGATTTTTATAATAATAAGAAAGGTTACATTTATATAGCACTCTTCACAATTACCAGGAAAGCATTTTGTAGCCAATGAAGTCCTTTGCTGTATGGTCACAATTGTAGTATAAGAAACACAGTAGGCAATATGTGCATTGTAAACTCCCTCAAATAGTAATACGATAATGACCAGATGAACGAGCAGAGAAAAGGACCCAATGATGGTAAGCAGAGGATATCTCATTCCCCACAACTATTAAGAGATAAAAATGTCCCTGTTACCATTGGCTGACCCTCAATTTGTGTGACTGAACAGGCTGAGTCTTGACCTGCAGATCTTTGGGCATACTGGGTAGGGTAGGCACATTGAGTATGATGTCTGATGTGATAATGG
Source organism: Sphyrna mokarran (assembly GCA_024679065.1). Taxonomy (NCBI): domain Eukaryota; kingdom Metazoa; phylum Chordata; class Chondrichthyes; order Carcharhiniformes; family Carcharhinidae; genus Sphyrna; species Sphyrna mokarran. The sequence goes on from JAGIQG010000008.1 coordinate 82,747,481, forward strand.
GATCTAGCATGCAGGATTTACTTCCTTTTCTTTCCTTCTCTGTTGGTAATCTGCCTCATCATTAAGGCTTTTAGATTTAAAGCATGATGTAGTTTGCCTAAATGGATAGGGAATAAAAATCCTATTGGGTTTGGTTGTAATGCTAAAATGAGCCTGCAAGCTAATTGTCCAGAGTGAAGGTTAATCAGAGATGTTAGAGTGTTATAGTCTCAGACGAGTAACATTCTTGTAGGCAGTTACTTGCATTGCAAAGAGTACAGAATATTGGAAAACAAATTTCAACAAGAAATAAAATGTTTCTAAATTGTCAGTCATGATCTGTTCTCACACCAATGTTCTACCTGCTTCCTTTTAGCATATTCACTCTTTGTTCGAATGCAGTTCCATGAGCATTTGCCTCAGTGACATGCAGGGCTTGTGCGTACAGGGTTAAAGCTTACAAAAAAAACTTTGCTCAAGCAACCAATGAAATCAAATGATTGTCACCCTGATGCCTACATTTAAAATCCAAATTCTGTGCTTCGTTCCTTAGACTTATGAGTTCAATGCAGCTGTTAATAGCTGATAATTGGATTCTTTCTGATGTATTCAAGTGGGACAGGATATTTTATTAACATGTAGGAAATGAAATCATTCCATTGACAGACAAGCACTCTGGAATTTTTTCAAAATTATGTTTATTTAGTAGCAGTATTTGGATGAGCAAACATTTTGCAGCCTGTGAACGTCTGACCAGTTTAATTATAAGAAATGCACAAGATAAGAAATACACATTTCCTTTGAGAAATTCCAATGTCACCCCATTGCAGCACTCAATTGCATTGTGATTCCAATGTTTGTACCTGCAATATTCTACCTGAAAATGTATTGGACACATTGACTATGTGTGTGAAGAAGCTCCTAATTAATCATAAAACTAGTTTTGATCTGTTCTACTCCTGGAGTCTAGTTGTCTATAAGATTATCATTCAATCACCTATTTTGGGATACAAAATCTCAATCTTTCATCAGAACTCGGATGTCTTTCCTGAGGATCAGCCTTATGACTGCTGTGAACTAACTCCTTTGATTGAATGCTCCTTTGCTTCTTAGCAGCATGGGCTGTATGCAGCTTTTAAGGTTGAACGTGTTTTGCATTGAGTCATTCTAAAATTATTTTGCTTCATTCACTATCACCCTTAGTTATTTGAACACCATTCATGAAGTGTATATATAAATAGGCAGCACAGTGGTTAGCACTGCTGCTTCACAGCTCTAGGGACTTGGGTTCAATTCCCAGCTTGTCTGTGTGGAGTTTGCACATTCTCCCATGTCTGAGTGGGTTTCTTCTGGATGTCCAGTTTCCTCCCACAGTCCAAAGATGTGTGGGTTAGGTTGATTGGCCGTGCTAAAGTATCCTGGAATGTGTAGGTTAGGGGGATTAGCGGGATAAATGTATGGGGTTGTGGGGATAGGGCCTGTGTGGGATTGTGATTGGTGCAGACTTACAGAAATCATAGAAATCCTACAATATAAAAAGAGGCCATTTGGCCCATTGAGCTCCACACAGACAGTGACCCAACTTGGGAATCGAACAGAGGTCACTGGAGCTGTGAAGCAGCAGTGCTGACCACTGTGCTACCTGCCGACTCAATGGGCCAATCACCTTCCTCTGTACTGTAGGGATTCCATGACTTTCTCATATATGTTAACATTTTTCTTTCTGTGTGTAGCACTTTAAATTGCCTACAATAAGTATCATCTGCCATTGTTTTGTCCTCTTACATACCTTCTCCTGCTTATTGTGCAGTTTCATTACTGCTTCTTGTGATTAATTCTGTTACCCCTTCTAGTTTGGTATCATTTTGACCTGGTTGCTTGGAATTTCTGAATTTGGGTCCTTTTTTTAATTTGTCCTCAGGATGTGCCTGACAATGCAGTGGTGACTCTTGATCAATAATCTTTATATTTTTCATAACAAAATTGAAAAGCTAAAGACAGAAATAAGCTTGACAATGAACTTAGGATAAAAACAAATTATTGCGGATACTGGAATCTGAAACCAAAAGTTTGTGAAATGAATGTGTGGTAAGATTTAATGTGGAGAGGTGTGAAGTAATATACTTTGCTAGGAAGAATGCAGAAAAGCAATATAAAATTAAAAGTATTCTAGATAAGGTGCAGAAACTGGGAGTCCTCGGGGGGTTATAAGTACACAAATTGCTGAAGGTGGCAGAACAGGTTGAGAAAGTGATTCATAAGGCATGTGGGAGTCTGCATTTTAAAAATTGAGGTACAGCATACAAAAGAAAGTGAGTTCTAGTAAATCAACAAAAAAACATTGACTTAGCCTCCATTAGAGTTCTGTGTCCAATTCTGAGCTTTGCATTAAAAGATAAAGTTTATTTATTAGTCACAAGTAACACTAATGAAGTTACTGTGAAATTCCTCTCGCTGCCTTACTCTAGCGCCTGTTGGGTCAATGCACCTAACTGGCACTACTTTCCGACTCTGGGAGGAAACTGGAGCACTGAGAGGACACCCACACAAACATGGGGAAAACATGCAAACTCCAAACTGGGAATTGAACCCGGGTCCCTGCTGCTATGAGGCAACAGTGCTAACCACTGTGCCACCGGGCCATCTATACAGAGGCATCAGAGAGGGCACAGAAAAGTTTGAGAATGGGACTTCAGATATACGTTTAGATCAGAGATGTTTGAGCTGCTCTCCTTGAAGAAGAGAAGATTGAGAGGATATTTGATAGAGCGTTTCAAAATGATAGGTGGGATTTTCCGGCTGGGCTCATCCCAAAACCAGAAAATTCCGCCTGAAATCAACAAACCTTTGTATGTACTGCCCCTTTCCTTGCCCGCTGCGATTCCTGTGGCAGCCTGGAAAATTCCCTCCCCCTCCCATGTGTGCAAGTTGACTGTCACACTTTCCTACATTGCAACAAATAGTGCAATTTCCAAAACAATTTGGGATTTTGAGAGGTTCTATTATAATTTTCTTTCTTTCTTCATCAGACTTTCCCTGACTCAACAAATCTGTTGAATATTAAAACGTAAAATATATTTAGCAGAAACTATATATGTATAATGAACTGAACCAATTTTTTTGCTAAAACAGCAAAAGTGCTTCTCTTCAATATTAAATTGACCCCTGAAATATAAACATTACTTCCATGGATACCAACTCACATGAATGTTTTGTAGCCTGTTAGCTTTACCTTTACCAGCATAAAGGGCATTAATACTTTAACTTTCATAATTTTACTAGTCACAATATTGTGATGCTAGTATGCCTTTAAGAATTTTTTAAAAAAAATCATTTTCTGCAATTTGGTTTCATTGTGGCAGTGGCTACTTGTTTAGATATCTTTTTATCACTGCTTAAATGGTTTTTATTTTATTGAAGTGTTGTGGGGAAAATTGATTGACAACGCAAAGTCAGGATGGTTCCTCCACAGAGCAATCCAAGGATTTTCTACTTAGTTTTAGTTTAGAAGGGCCAGGGACATCAGACTGAAAAGCAGTGTTCTCTTTCTCTCTCCCTTATATTGTGAATTCTGCTGCTGGCTAGCTGGAAGCAGATATCCTCACCTTCCTGAAGTATAAGATCTGCTGTTAGTGGTTTGCTAGCTAGTAATTAGAGTCTTTCCCTGCTGTTCTGACTTTGAGCTCGTCTGTGCATGCATTAAGAGAACCTCAGCATCCAAAGGACTAAGATCCGGCATCATGTGATCGTATTTCGTATTTTCTTTGCTAAACCTATGGCATGGGTTTTATTTAAGGAGGTTTGTTTAGTTGGGACATTTCATACATTTGTCAAGGTGATACAATTTTTTTTGTTTTTTTTCCCTTGTTTGTAATTGCTAAAAGTTATTGCTATATGTTACCATATTCCCACTTAAACTTTGTTTGATAAAAGCTCCCTAGTCAGTCTTCTGAATCATACCTGAAGTGAAACATCTCATGCTTACTGTAGCCAAATTCAAATTGTAAAACTTATGATCCAAGCAGACTTTGTAAAACACTTTGGAGTTTCAAACTTGAATATTCCAAATAGCATTTGCACAGACACAAAGGATGCTTTCAATTAAATGGAAGGGCTTGAATCATTGATACACTGTTAATGATCTGTGAACTGTTGCATATGCAAGCAATGAGAATTTCATTTTAAAGGAGTAATTCAGATTAGTCTATAATGCATACAGCAAGCTGGTAACTAGCAACAGAGCAGTACCCTTGAACTGTTATCTTACAAAATAGCATACACTCTGGAATCATAGCATCTCTACAGTTCAGAAAGAGGTCCAACAAGTCTGCACCAACTCTCCAAAGGAACATTCCACCCAGACCCTCCCCTCCACCTTATTTCAGTATGCACTTATCATGGCTGGTTTAGACATCTTGACTGTGGGACAATATTGGAACACCCAGTGAAAACCCATGTGGACATGGGGAGAACATGCAAACTCCACATAGTCACTCAAGGCCAGAATCAAACCTGGGTCCTTGGCAGTATGAGGTAGCAATGCTAACCACCAATCTGTCAGAAGCAGCTAGTGGAACTTAAATGTAGCCAAGATAATCCATCACACACAAAATCATCAACATATCACTGAGAATTGGGAGCAAATTGTGCAAGCAAACATGATTCTAGAGGGCCACGTGAACCTTTTAGGCAAAACAAAACATGTCGCTTTGGTCATTATTTATGATGTGACACCACTGTGCCTTTAATAAATTTATTTTAATCCTGTTTTTCTGCAGCTCTTTTTAAAAGGATCTTTTGTGCTTATTGCTGATCTAACAGAGTTGATGTCTCTTTTTATTGTTGTTAGAGTCATATAATAGACTGCTTTTAATTTTTAATTTGGGCCTAATGCACTGAGCTTTACAAACCTTTTGAATTGATGGGGGGAGAATAATTGGTTGACAGGTCAGATGGGACAGTTTTGTTTTATTCTCACAAAAGTGTTTTACTTTTGATTTTGGTTGCTGGCAAGCTACACGGTGTTTGGACTCCAGGCTGTTTCCCTCCCTGGTATTAGAAATTCTAGTGGCTAGTTGGAAGCAGTTCTTCTTGCCTTTCTGGACTGAAAGTTTTATTGTTGGTAGCTAGATGTCAGCAGTGGCTGTATGTCTACCTCGAAGTGCTGGAAGCTCCAAGACTGGGAAGACAGAATTTCTCCGTCCAAAGAACCAATTCATATTGCAGAGCTAGAATACCCAGCATTTCTTGAGCATTCTTATTTTCTGTGCTAAACCTGGTGTGGGTGTATGTTTGTAAGAAGATTTGATTGTTGGAATAGAGTTCGGAACTGTTAAGGTTTGTGCAATGATGGCACAGTGATTAGCATTGCTGCATCACAGCAGCAGGGACCTTATCCAGTTCCTGGCTTGGGTCACTGTCTATATGGGGTTTGCACATTTTGCCCATATCCTCATGGGTTTCCTTAGGGTGTTCCAGTTTCCTCCCACAGTCCAAAGATGTGCGGGTTAGGTACATTGGCCATGCTCAATTCTCCCTCAGTATACCTGAATAGGTGCCAAAGTGTGGAAACTAGAAGATTTTCTCAGTAACTTCATTGTAGAGTTAATGTAAGCCTACTTGTGACACAAATAAACAAAAATAATACAATATCATGGTTGCTTTTTTCTTGTTTGTAATTGTTATTGCTAATTTTCCTTCTATGTGTTAACTATATTCTTAATTAAATTTTGTTTGACAAAAGCTCCCTAGTGGGTCATTAGAATCATATCTGAAGTGAAACATCTTATGCTTACTTGTGCTGAAATTCAAAGTGCAAAACGTATGATCTCGGCTGACTCCATAAAACACTGCTTGTGACCTGAATTATAACAATGAGTACAGCAGGCAAAAGCTCCATAATTATACATACGTTTGAAAGCTCTGCACTAATGGATTCTTTTTTTGCCAGTGCCCATGGATAGAATTTATATGCAGTATGTGTACCAAGTGAGTTCTCCTTCGTTACTTTCCCGACAAACATGGTTTTCTTTTGTGTTCCTACAGATATCAGATAATCTTTATTTTAAAAACCTAACCACTGAAATTTTCTTGAGGAAATAGAGGACACATAATATAATTCACTGATAATACATTAATTTGCAATTCAAAGCAACTATTACAAACATAGCTCCAAGGAAGATAAATCTGGATTGTATTAAGAATTATGTTTGCTTTGAATAATAACTTTTTAGCAGAAAGAAATAAGTGAAATGTATATGTAAGGAAGAGAAGGACTGGTGTCAAATTAAAGTTCTTTAGAAAAACAACAATGCGTTTAATTTTGAAAGTAAAGCCCTCACTTACCATATTTCTTAAAGGTAGAAAATATGATCATTGTACTTAATATCTCTGACAAAGATGAAGACTGATAGAAAAATGCAATTCCAACAGCCAAGCAAAAAATACCAGCGGTACGTTGGACTTATGAATAAGCCATTCAGCCCTTCAAACCTGGTCCACTGATCTAGTTGTGGTTTCAATTCCACTCCTCTCCTACCTGCCCTCTCCTACCTCCATAACTCTTGACTCCCTTGTCTATTAAAAAGCTCTCTAACTCTTGCTTTGAATAAATTCAATGAACCAGCCCCCACTGCTTTCTGCCGGAGAAAATTGCACAGATTTGCAACCCTTTGGGAGAAGTAACTTCTCTCCATCTTAAATGGTAGAGCCCTTATTCTTAAACTCTATAGCCTGGTTCTAGTCTCTCCCACAAGTAGCAACATCCTCTCAGATCTACCTTGGCATATTTCCCCCAGGACTTTGTATATTTAAATAAGGTCACCTCTCATTCTTCTAAACTCCAGTGGGTATAAGCCCAACTTGTCCGACCTTTCTTCATAGGATAAACCAGGAATCCCAGGAATGAGGCAAATGATCAAATGTATTATTTGGGGCAATTCATTAACTAGTTACAAACCAGTGCTGCTGGCATGGTATTCCCTCCCTTGACCTTATGCTGTCAGGCCCAATTCTTCCACCTCTTACTCCTGATGAATACCAGGCCCAGAATTATTTTGCCCTGTCTGCCACCAGACTTTTCTGATCGTGCCAAAGTCAGTGGACTTTTGGCTGGTTTAGTATATTGACTGTGGGGGAATCAACCACTGCAGCCCGATCATCCCACCCTGGAATTTTACCAATGAGTTACACCTGATCATCTATTACCATTTCTGTCAAATCCTAAGTTCCTGGATGAGGCTTAAATATAATAAGACTAGAGAAAATAGTGCGAAGTAACCATTGTCTTCTCACCCTCATGTGCACACACAAGTTACAGAGTGGGAGGATAGCTTCAGGATGAGCTTGGTGGCCCAGCTGGATTTGACATTGAGATAATTTAAACATGTTGCCAATGATTTACTTTTGTTCTTTTGGAACAACTGCTGTGTTTATTCTGAAAATGTTTCTTGCAACATGTGAATAGTAGTACAGCAGGCAGGGCTCAAACTTGCAGGTTGGATGGAGAAAGAGAGAGTTTCTTAACATGATCTCCACTCTCCAGCTGACCAGTCATGGCTTATGGTTCCAGGCCCATGATTTATATGATTGGACTATGGCTGGATGAAATTCCTTTTCAGCTTATGTTCATTACTGATGGTGATTATATTCATGTTTGGTCCATGTTCAGCTGTGTACAAGGTCTGGATGTATTTGCTAATGGGTCAAGACATGACCCATTCAGACAGGTTTGCTCCATTGCAATGACTTTGGCATTTGTGAGACGCAGTCATGCAAAGGCACAGCCATCTTTAAAACTGGAATGCTGTTTCTGGCTGTAAAGGCTTAATCTGTGACTTGCAGCCAATAACTACATAGTCATTTTGAAATAAAATATGATTTTATAACAACTCTGCATCAATTGCAGCAAGCACATCATTAAAATAGTATTCACAAAAAATAAACACCTATTCATGCTAGAGTGTAAGTCTGGGGAATTGATAATGGTAAACAAAAAATTTGAGGAGCATTGAACAGGTATTTTGCATCTGTCTTCACAATAAAGAAAATACTCCAATTATTGAAAATCAAAATTTTTGGGGGCAGGACTGGAAAGTGGAACTGAGACCACAACCAGATCAACCATGATCTTATTGAATAGTGAAGCAGGCTCAAAGAGTCAAGTCGCCTATTCTTATCCCGATGCACCAAACACTGGTTCATCAATCTTACACAGCTACAAATAACATGTCAGTCATTCTCTGTTCAAGTTTGAATTTCTCACCACCCTCTTTGGACAAGGCACAAAGATAATTAAATTTCTCTTGGTGTTAGGATCTGGCCCAAAGCAAATTTTGTTTCAAAAGCCTTTCCTTTTATTTCTTTCTAAATTCCTTCCTTTTGGCTTCATTTAGTGGGTTTAGATTTTCACCAGCATCTGTTCGTTGTGCTTCAGTATTTTAATGTCGACAGATACATGTGCTGGAATTTTCCAGCCCTATCATGGGGGTCACACCAGGGGATATTGAGCATTCCCATCAAAAATATGTTGACTTGCACTGGACGATTCTGGTGGTGGGTGGGGCTGGAAAATCCCATGGAATGGACCAGAATTTTACTGACCCACCCGCCACAGGAATCAGAGTGGACAAGGGGGACGGATGGGTAGGTCCATTAATCTCGAGCACAATTTTATGATTTTGCGATGAGCAAGGCTGTAAAATATCACCCATAATCTTTTGCGAGGTTTGGGCTGAGTGGAAATTAAGTTCAATACTTGGAATTTTAAGAAGGTTGGATTTCACACACAGCTGTAGAAATGTTCTTTTCCTGTTATAAGACTTGTAACCGTGCAAATACCGTTACTGCATGATTACATTGCTTGCAAAGTTCTCAACCCTTTAATTGTTTTTTCCACAACGCATGGGTGTTGCCACCTTGAATCTTACTTCTAGGATGTAGTGGGTGATAAACTGTTCATAAGCCTCAATGAGTTGTCTTGTCTCTCCCCCTTCACTTTGTATTTAGCTGGTTCTGAAGCTATTTTTTGAGTTCAGTTAACTGAATTTCTGAAGAAACCTAAACCATTCTTCAGTGAGTACTTCCACACTGACCTCACTTCTATTTTCCTTGTGAATTTCACAAGTGCTGTTCATCCTGGGGCATGATACCTTTACTTTGGAGGATGTGTTTTTCCCCAGTCAGTCCTCTGGGATGTAACTGTTTGAAGTTGGCTGTCCCAATTCTTCTGCATTCCTCTGTGGCACTTCAACTGGATGAGGCAGGTCCCTCACTTTCAGCTTACAGGTTTGGGAATTTCCTTTTCTCTATTTAAATCATTAAGGAAGATTTCTACCAAACATATCTCTAGTGTATTTTCTTCAATCTCTGCTGTTTTCATCCCATCGTTCATGGCAAAAGCCGATTACAGAATTTAATCCGGAACCAACTCCTGACATGTTTCATTGAAAACTTCTGGCCTTTTACAAGATCAGACCATTTTAACGTGTGAGAAAATTGAATGAAGACCTTTTAATACATTTACTGTTTATTATGTTCTTCCCTTGACATTTGAATATCACCTTTGAATTCGTAGGCATATCTGGTTAGATCGAGATGCATTCATCTAGGCTGTCATGAAGCTCCAGTTAATACAAGTCGGTGGGTCGAATCTTTTGGGATTCAGCTCTTCAGGGTTTTACTGTGTGCTTGCTGCCCACAAACTCCAGAATGTGGACAATTTTTACTGTTTCTACATTTTAGTTTATTGTAAGTTTTTTTTTCTACACACTAATTTGCACTAAGTACTAAAAGACAATAATAGATATTTACTGCCTCAAGCTTACACAAACTACTGCGAGTACTGGAGGCAAAATAATAGCATCTCTTTCCTGTGTAAAACCAAATATCAAAACTTCACACCAGCTAGTGACACAGTTTTATTTAATATCATGCTGTATGACCTTTTTTTTTATACTTAGATGTGGAAGAGAAGGGGATCAAAACTAGATACTTAAATGACACTCGAGGTGATGATGTGGAAGCAGGAAGAAATGCCATTCTTAAAAATATATATTAGCTATAAAGGTGAAGCCAAGCAAGGGACAATCCCAGTGAATTGAACAATAGATGTGAGCTGATGGAATAGTAACTGTTTCAAACCTGCAGAGAGGTTGGGGACTGTAAAGAGGATAATATACCACCATCAGTCAGTGGATGACATTTGTAACTTTTTTTTGGGCAAAATAGATTAGAGAGCGTAAAGTAGGGGGAGAGAATGAAAGAGAGAAATAGAAGTTTAAGACTAGGTTAAGTTGAGGAGAAAGCAATAGAAGCAACCAAACAAATGCTCTTAGCTTAATGACTAAGACACAGAAGTGCCTTGGGTTTAGTGGACGGTTGGAATTTGAGAAAAATAACCCAGGTTTGCTTTGGTTGCCAGCTGGTCCAAGAATATGTGTTATTGGCAGGACAGTGCATGGTTCAATAATCAGCTGATATGATCCAGTCGTGTTTTGGATGGTTAAACCAATTGTGAGATAGATAATGCAAGATGGTGGTGGGTGGTATGCAATAATCAGGATGGGACATGGTCAAGGATTTGATGGAGAATGAAAATGAAGTTGCAAATAAACCAACTGCAGAAATTTTGTGGCAAATGAGGGGGAAAGCTGGGATGGTTGTCAATATTAAAATGAGGGCATGTCTCACCTAGTTGCTATAGGTATAGTGTTTTTTTTAATGTTTCTGTAGAGTATTTAAAATTTTGGCTTTATTCTACAGGCAGTAAATGTGTCTGAAAAACATTTAGCTCAAGGATTGTAAAAGCAAGTTAATTACTCATTTCAGCAAGGGCTTGTTATTTTGATAGAGCTAATTTATATTTGTATACACCATTCAATTATCTAGCTCAAAAGCACTGGAAGTTGACTGGATCATGTGATAATGTGATTATTGTGCAGAGCAATACCACAATAATTCTGTAGCAGAAAGAAAGAAGCTTTTGCAGTTGAGAGTCGGAGTTTTAATTGGAAATTGATAAAAAGATAGGAGGCTATTCTGAAACTCTCAGAGAATGCCAAAGCTGTCTACACTTAATATAGGAAGCATATTTTTGTTTGCTAACTGTATTTGAAATGGATAAAAGCAAAATAGTGTGGATGCTAGAATCTGAAGCCAGAAGAGAAGATGCTGCAAAATCTTAGCAGGTCTGACAGCGTCTGTAAGGAGAGGAAAGAGCTAATATTTTGAGTCTAGATGACCCTTTGTTAAAACTAAAAAGCATAGAAAGTGAGAGGTATTTTTATACTGTAGGAGGAGGGAAAGAAAGATGAGTCCTAGCCATAGAAATCAGGGAAAAACTGCTAATAGCTGTCCACAGAGAAAATAAAGGGTGTGAATAGCCAAATGGCAGAGAAGCTTTAACTTGTGACAGATAAAGATGTGGACGTGGAGGGCGGTGAGGTAGAAATGGGACAGAAGTAGAATATAGAAAAGGGGGGAAGCAGGGGGAGAAAAGTAAGGGAAGGGGGATGATGTAGGGAAAAAGAGTGGGGGAGGGGTAAGAAAAATGAAGAAAGACAACAAAGAAACAAAAAGTAGATAACAGTAAAATAGAATAAAAATAAAGGGGGCTGAGGTGTGGTGAAGCAAATCATCTGAAATTGTTGAATTTGATGTTGAGACTAGAAGGCTGTAAAGTGCCTAGCTGGAAGATAAGATGCTGTTCCTCCAATTTGTGTTGAGCTTCACTGGAGCATTGCAGTAAGCCAAGGTCAGACATGTACGCATGGGAGCAGGATTGTGAATTAAAATGGCAAACAACTGGAAGATCAGGGTTCTGATTGTGCTCGGCAAAGCAATCACCCAGTCTACATTTGGTCTCTCTGATATAGAGGAGACCACATTGGGAGCAGTGAATGCAATAGATCAAATTGAAAAGACGCAAGTGAAATGCTGCTTGACCTGGAATGAATGTTTTGGATGATGAGCACAGAAATGGTACAGGTGTTACACCTTCTGCGATTGCATGAGAAGGTGCCATGAATGACAACTGTAAATCAGAATCCACAATTTAGGGAAAAGAAGCACATGTTAGAAGCACCACTTTGAAAAGCGTCATCATTGAAACGAATGTGACAGAGTCGAGGGAACTGAGAGAAAGGGACAGAGTCCTTACAAGATGTAGGGTGTGAAGAGCAACTGTGGATTCTGATCTACAGTTATCGACAGGCCTCAACGGTGTTCAGCCTATCTCCTGTGCCACAACTCTCACACCCTCCACTACCGCCCAGAACAAGGATAGGGTCCCCCTTATTCTCACAATTCACTCTGTCAGCCTCCGCATGCAAAGCATAATCCTCCACCATTTTTGCCATCTCCAGCTGATGCCACCTTCACTCATTCTGTCAGCATTCCACAGAGACTGTTCCCTCTGGAATAACCTAGTCCACTTCTCTACTTTACCTAACACCTTTCCTGTCACTCATGGCACCTTCCTATGCAATTGCAGAAGGTGTAACACCTGTCCCTTTACATCTTCTATGCTTAACGTCCAAAACATTCATTCCAGGTTAAGCAGTATTTCACTTGCAATTGCCTCTTGCAATTTGGTGTATTGCATTCGCTGCTCCCAATGTGGTCTCCTCTATATTGAAGCAACCAAGCGTAGACCGGTGATCGCTTTGTTGCTTTGCTTCGGTCTGTGCGCAATCGAGATCCTGACCTTCTGATTGTTTGCCATTTTAAGGTATGATCCTACTCCCGTGCCCATGTCTATTCTTGGCTTGCTGCAATATTCTCAATGAAGCTCAACGCAAACTGGAGCAACAGCTCTGGCTAGGCATTTTCCGCCTATGCGCTTGCAGCCTTCCGATCTCAACATCAAATTCAACAATTTCAGATGATTTGCTGTACCCCACCTTGGCCTCCTTTTTGTTTTCATTTTTTTTTAACTGTTCTCTACTTTTTATTTCTTTCTTGTCTTCATTTTTCTTAACGCCCCCCCCAACTCTTCTCACTCATTTAATTCCCTTCCCTTACCTTTTCTCCCTCACTTCCCCTTTTCTACATTTTATCTCTGTCCCATCTCTCCCTCCCCCTCCAACATCTTCATCTGTCACAGTTTACAGCTTCTCTGTCATTTGGCCATTCAGACCCTTTATTCTCTCTAAGGACAACAATTAGCAAGTCTTTTCCCAGGTTTCTATGGCTATGACTCATCTTTCATGCCCTCACCCTACAGTATAAATAGCTCTCACTTTCTATATCTTTTAGCTTTGACAAAGGATCATCTGGACTCGAAGTGTCAGTGCTTTCCTCTCTATAGATGCTGCCTGAGATTTTCCAGTGCTTTTTCTTTTGTTTTTGAAGTGGCCTTTAAATCTGTGTGAAATATTGCTTAGTTGGAACTAGAACAATGATGAGTTAGAAATTAAAATCAGTATTGTTCTATTGTTAATAGTTAAGCTATGTCCTTTGATAAGAGACTTATTTAAATTATGTTTTGAATAAAGATTGTTTTAACATAGAAATCCCTATTTTATCAGTTGGACCATTTCTGGAGAGAAGTAGCCTTTGCTCACATTTTTGCTAAGCAGGAAGAATTGTTAGGGTCTAGTCTGGTTTCCTATAAGTTGAAATTCTGGTATAGAACCCTAACAATATGCAAAATGCTGTTGCTAGCAACTTAAAATAGGATTTGAAGGGATTTTTAAGATAGACTTGGTGAGGAATACAAGAAAATGTACTTCTAGACTTGAGTCAGTGCATGCTTGGCCAATATCTGCAATCTCCATAAATTGAAGTCATCCAAAACTCAGCTGCTTGTGTCTTAACTAGCAGCAAGACCCATTACACCCCTATGCTCGCTGAGCCACGTTGGCACCTAATGAAGCAATGCTCTTTGTTTTAAAATTTACTTCCTGGTTTTCAAATCCATCTATGGTCCTCTCCCCTTTCTACCTGTGCAATTTCCTTCAGTCCCATGACTCTCTGAAACAGGTGCACAAGCCTCTTGTGCCTCTCCAATTTTAATTGCTTCACCATTTGATTGTCTTGTTCAATGCTGGAGTTCCCTATCACCACGTGTACCTGCCTCTCTACTTCATTTTCATTCTTTAAGATACTTAAAACTGACTCTTTCATCCAAGCATTTGGATATCTGATTTAATATGTTGTCACATTTTGTTTAACAATGCTCCTTTGAAGCACATTGTGATTTTTTTTTAAAGAAGTGTCATTAAAAATAAGTTGTTGTTGATGGTGTCTTTGACAATGATTAATAGAAGAGATAGAGATGGATAAGGAGAATGTGGAAGACACGTTACTCAGTTTAACCTAATGCCAACATGCCTTTAGGTGTGTAAAAAAAAAAAACAATTCATTGCTTATTGAGTTTATCATCATGACATACAGTGCAGAAAGAGGCCATTCAGTCCATCGAGTCTGCACTAACTACACTCCCTCTAGGTGTAAATCAGTATTTACACTGATAGTCCCCCTAATAATAAGGGGCAATTTAGCATAGCGAATATTCCTAACCTGCACCTCTTTGAACTGCAGAAGGCAACTGGAACACCTAGAGGAAACTCATGGGAAGAATTTGCAAACTCCGTACAGTGAACCCAGGTCCCTGGTGTTGTGAAGCAGCGGTGCTAACCATTGTGCCACCCATAATAAGGATCACTCGGGACAGTGGCCAGATATTCAACCAATTAGAACAGGGAATCTGATAACATGACAAAGCATACTAAATTTTCCATGCTGTCTGCAATATCATTATATCAGTAAAGACATCCATCATTTTCCATCTCAAATAACTGTATTAAAAAAGCCCAGTTAGTCAGACTTTCTCTATAAGTCACCAAGTGAGGCTGCTTTTCAGTACCTCTGAATTGTACTGTACAGGAGGAGGAGTTGGGCTTTTAGGATGTCTGCAAGATTTATGATTCTACATCTTCAACCCTTTGTTAAAACTGACATTAGGTGCTCTACTTCAACCAAAGTAGAATCAAGTGAGTTCGTAAACAGCCCGCAGTTGGACTTAATTTAAGAGGATGTTTGTTAAGCAATGTGGTTAGTAACTGTGAATGTCTTGTTCTTTATGTAGCTTTGGTGTTTGCACATTCCATAGTTCTGTGAATGCTTTTTAGCTATATAATAAATGTAGTTTATGCAAACCAAAGGTCTATTTGTTTTTAGTGAAGCAGTGAAATTCTTTGCTATTTAATCATATCTCATGGTTGTAAGAGTTTCAATTGAATTGTCATTAGCAGTGTAGAAACATTTGAAATCACATATAATTTATTGTCTGATTTCCAGTTTGAGTTCTGTCCAGCTTTGGACATGGCCAAAAGGTTTGATCCTACATGGGGCTTCCACATGAAAAAGAATTCCAGAGAGCAAGAAAGTGCTTTCCTACTGTTTATTAATCATAACTAGGACTTTTTCCACAAAAAAGAGTAAAATTTCAAAATATATAATCTCAGAAAGAAATACTCTACCATATACATAATATAGATGAAGTCATCTCATACAAAATAATTTACCTTCATGAAGTACATTAGCTACCAAACACAATAAAAATTACAATCTTTATCTATCAGCTTTGTTTGTTGAGGTACCATCTGCACGTTTAATCTGAAATGGGTCAGATTATTGGGAGAAAAAGATAAAGAACGGTACAGGGATATTGGATGACAACAGAAGTTCAAAGACATCATCTACAAAGACTGGCTGGAGACAGACACTATTTCCATAGCAACAGATAGATGTGCTTCTGTAATCAAATATTGCTCAAACTATGAACAAATATTATTTAATTTATACTGTAGAACTCGTTAAAAACATCGAGTGTTTGGAGCAATCAGAAGTCAGCTAACAGAATAAAGTTCTGTTATTATCTAGATAAAGCACATCTGGCTTCAGCCAGTCTGAACTGGTTTTCTATCGATATACCACCACCACTCGGCAGCTAAACCTATGCATCATGAATATCCTATACAAAGTTGGCAAAATGTTACATTGCAATTTGTGACAAAGAAGCCATAGCAGTCTCTTTAATTCATCTTACCCAAGAGCGTCAAGACGCCCGGCCCTTTCTTTTAAAGAAAGGACCAAAAAAAGCAATAAATTCAGGACTGCATTACCTTGCATTAAGATTAAACAGTCTGTACAGAGTTGTAAAAACCTAACCATGTATTCATTTATATGAAAACTTCAATTACAACCAAACTAGCATTCAATGTAAACACAAAATAAATCTGGTTTCTGCTGTCCTGACCCTGATCACAAGGGATAGGATATTTGCCAAGATTTTTCATCCACAAAGACTAAGGCTTATGTTTAAAGCTGTGATCCCATTTTTGTTGACATTTATCGCCTAGTTTCAAATCTACCGCAAATTATATTGCACACAAATCTCTCCTCTCCTCCCCCTGCACACACAAATGAACCATGTTCACTCCTTGATGACCTATTGTGTCTCGGTCAGCAACATTCTTTTCAGTTATTTTTTTCCTTGATTACTTGAAAGAACACTGCAAGAACTTTCATTCAGTACGAAGAATCCATGTTCGGTTGCTCCCTGGTTTTGCACCATTGTTATGCTCATGACTGAAATTTGCAAAAGGGAACTTGGCCTTCAAAAGTTATTTTATTCTAGGAGTTTTGGACAGAAATTTTAGATGGTTGATACGCTGTCTAAACTATTGTGCTTGAGTGTTCACTGCCATCTTGCCTTAATAATTATGTATGCTTTGATTTTTAAATTACAATTTCTTCCCTGTTTTTGTTTTACAATCATTTGGTATAGATTGATTTGTTTATAAAATTCTGTTTTTAAAAGGCGGCCTTTCTTCACAAACATAAGCTTGACTAATCACTTCTACCAAGTTACAAAATTTCAGCCTGCTACAGAAGTGAGGGAGAGATCTGGGTGCAATCATTTCAGGTGAAGTGAACCGTGACCCCTCTATGCGTGTGAGGTGTGTGTGCATATGTATTTGCGTGTGTCTCTCACAGACACACATTATTGTTCCAAAAATCATTTCTGGGTGACCTATTTTCTTTTTCCATTTGCTTTCTAGCTGTAAGCTAGAAGGTTCCATAAAAGTTTGCACAAAGCTCAGTCACATTGGGTGGGATTCTCTGGCTGTGTATGCCAGTGGGATTCTCAAATTCCACTGCAATGAAGGTAGGATTTGGCCAAGTGCCAAATTTTCTGTCCTCTCTCTGGCTATGGAGGTGGAGTATAAAAGGCCAGAGAATTCTGGCCATTAAGTCAGATGTCTGAAATAAAAACAGAAACCAATTCAAAAGAGTCATTATGGATGAAACATTAACTCTGTTTTTCTCTCTGCACAGATGCCACCAGACCTGTAAATTTTTCTTTTCCTCTGTTTTCTGTTTTTATTTCGAATCTCTAGTATCCCATTTTGCTTTGTGATCTATTACAGAAAGAAGCCAATTATACTATGGTATGGTAGTTTGAGGTCTTTATTTTAAATAAATTCCCCTATTACTGAGTCAGCGCAATGGTCTGAAGCATGTTTTGGGAGTTGATCACAAATTTCATATGCAACTATGACTGTGAAGCCACTTTGAACATTTGGTCTGATCCATTTCCAGCTGGCGAAGGGAATCAGGAGCACAGCACAATGGACCTTACATATTGTTATTGAAATTGCTCTCAAGGTTGGTCTAACGTGGGGGAGCGATTCAAGCTTAGTAGCATCTACTGAGCTAGAATGGTTCAGCAGAGTTGCAATGGGTGGCCTGACCAAAACTGCATATATTTGGCCAAGTTAAAGCTCTTTTAAAATGTTAAATCATCGATTAGATTTTATTTTCAGTAGTTTTGAAATCAATACTAGGCAGATCAACAAAAATGGATACTAATCTGCAAAAATACAATATCTGGTTTATACAGTCAATGTTGTTAAAACCATGGATCTCTCCTTACACAGCAAGATAAAGGATCACCTGTAAAACCGGGGATGCAGAACAAGTAGCAATGGCATACTAGCAGAATACATTTTTGTAAGGTGAAATCACATTATGTACCTTTGTTAAAATAGTGGCCAAGGAATTTCACACAAATGTGGTAATGCATTCATATAGTAAAAATTACATAGCACCATTTCATGGTGTTAAAAGCCTCTAGCTATATTTCATCTTTTAAGAGATTTATTACGCATATATTTAGCACACACTATGGAATAATTTGGCAGACAAATAGATGGAGAATTACACCTGAGAACTGATAAACTGGCCTTTCACTTCTGTGATATAATTCGGGTTACCTCCTCAGTTAAGGATTCCCTGCCACTCTACAAAATGCCACCTTGTTTGGGAACAGAGAAGAGACTTATATCATCTTAATGAGAAAGTCTCTTTAAAGAACAGCATGAAAAGTAATGTTTTGAACAGGTTGTCTCAGGCACGGCAACTCCAAATACTTATCACTTTAAATACATTGAAAAATAAGGTAAGAATTTATCATTTAATCAATAAATAGGAGTGAAAGAAAAACATTGATTATAGGTTATTACATTTTATCTCCAATCAAACAGGTTTTAGAATGGCCTGCTCTAGGTAAGTAGTTTTGGCTCCATAACCTCCCTAAAACCTGCATGCACTGAAACCAAATACAAAATAACCCTGAGCTAAAATTATTTACTCAGGCACTACAGGAATATTTCCTGCAAATGAATTGGTTGAATTGCAATGGTCCAGTGAGTAAATACTCAGCTCTTGGCATTACTGAGCTGCAAATTTGGACATTTTCCACGTGATCTATCATCTGTGTCAAGAGGTGGGCTGTGGCTTAGTTGTAGCCCTGTCATTTGAGGGAGTACTGCATTGTTGGAGCTGCCATCTTTCAGACAAGATATTAAACTGAGGCTCCATCTGCTCTCTCAATGGGAGTTAAAGGATCCCATGGCACTATTTAAAGAGCAGAGGACTTGTCCTGGTCAACATTTATCCCCAAACAACACCAAAAACAGAAGATCTGATCATTTATTTCATCACTAGTTATGGGAGCTTTTTAATGTGTTCATTTGCTGCTGTATTTCCAACTTTATAACAACAACTACACTGCAAAAGTACTTCATTGGCTGTGAAGCATGTTGGGACACCCTGAGGTCATGAAAAGTGCTATATAAATACAGGTCTGGGTTGATAATGGGAAAGACTTCCCGAGTTCCCGCTCTTCATTCGTATAGAAGTTGTTGCACAGAGACTAGCCATTCGGGAGAAGTGGTCAATGTTGGGTTTATATTCCACACTGGTCTCTCTACCTTGCGTAAATTAACACCACAATGTTTTATTCCTTTATCTGCATGTACTTAGCTTTCCCTTAATTGTACATTTGATGCTTATGAAGCACAGTGCCTTCAGAAGAATAGGGCTGAAAATAAGAGGAAAAGAAAACATTTGAAAATATATATTTTGAAAATTATTTTGGTATTTACATATTTAGCCTTTCCATTGCCCAAAAACCTTTTTTTATCTTCACAATCTAGACATCTAGTGGCTTGCTAAAAAGACAAAAAAGTGCAAATGCCATAAGCTGTGTAAGGGCAAGATTGTTCTTCCAGTCAGTAAATTGGACTGACGTTCATACCAGGGATAAGAGAACAGTTGCTGTAATGTGGACATATCAACAGTAATTATAGATAAACTATATCACATTGGGTCAGCACAGCTATGTCTATGGTTTGTACTGGGCTCTGTGCCTTTACTTACAACAAAGTCACATTTTCTGCCCAAAAAATGTGAACAGGACAGGCATGGAAGTGGGAGGGAGATAAAGTAATGAGGGAACTGCTATAGGAAATAGCAGCAATATGTAACTTCTTCCAATCTGAATGATCATCATTGCTACCTGTTGCTAAACTAGTCCATACCAAATAGGCTCTGTACAATATCATTGACTCATTATGAGGTTTAGCTTAATAGTCAAGAAGTGCATGGCATTACACTAAGACTGACACCATGAAATAACTGAATCTGTACGTTTGTATTTTTATGTTACTCATTTCTACATATGTTAAATTTTAGCTGAGCTAATAGAAACCAATAGATTGAATAGCAATATCAAGACAGTTAAATGTTCACTTATTGAATGTAAGAAATTGATTATAGAATCATAATTCATGTAAGCTTTCACTCCAGATATTATATAGATTTATGCTCGATTGGGATTTGAATTAATGCAGTTGCTGTTTTGGAAAAAAATGTGGAATAAGTACAATCCTGTACATCTACACTTACAGACACTGAAGCAAATAATAACCTTTGTCCCAAGTGACACCAGCTAACTTATTATTGGCAGAGGAACCTGACACTAGCCCATCTATATGGCTTAATATCAAGTCACATAGGCACTAATTCACTGAAGAATTGAAGAAATTATTTCATTGACAAAGATGGAAAAGAAAAAGGATATAAATATAACCTACCATTCACTACAGATAACTGGTCAACTGAAGTTGTCACTTGGCCTTCAGCCTAAGACTATTGACTGAGGTCAAAATAACATATTTTAAATCTGTGACTTGTTGTCCTCAGATCTCTTGCCAATGCAAATTATACAGCATCCTTCCTCAAAAATAACCTTGATATGTAGAAGAGACAAGCCACAAAAATGATTCTAGGATACAAATGACAAAATTAGATCTGTGGTAACTGGAAAAAGATTAAACCTGATAAAATATTTTAAAATGCCAAAGCCTGATGAAGATTGATGTAACCAGGATGGAGTGGCTGCCCTGAAAAGATGTGGAAGTCTCATGGGGTAAAATGGCTGGGAGTAAGAACCAATACCATGCACTATGGAACAATTCATAGAAACACTTAACAAATAGCAAGATTTCCCATAATACCAATCCACACTTGACATGTTTTGAGAGTTTGTAATATTGTTACATCCAAGTCTCAAATAAAACAGAGTCAATTCTTTCCCCATACAGAGCAGCAACTTTGAGAAATGGAATTAATTATTTTCAGTGACAGCCTGTGGTGACTAACACCTTTTATGAAGGTTAAATGAATGTTTGGCTACGACAGGGTTTGAAGACAAGACAGCCACGAGAATGATCAAATGCAACATGGAAAGACTATGGTTTCAGCTATGTTATGACCATACGAATGTAACTTTTCAAAAGTGTAATAAAATTGTTGGGTTAATTCTGGAGTTTCACTAAATTGTGTTTCTTTGGAAGGAGTTGGAATATTTGCACAGTTTTCTTGGACGTTCTACCCATTCCTTTCATTATATTCAGTAATTTGAAGTGAGCCCCGACTGAATCCATTCCTTTGAGCAGATTGCATTGACTGGGCTTCTACTTCTGTTGAATGATTTATATTCTTTTACTCTACAAATATTTGAGCTTATCTTTTCAAATCTCACTGCAATTTAATATAGTGCTGTTGTCTGGTTTACAAAGTAGGGATTAGGGACTGTGATGAAAGACAGCTAATTATTGATTAAAATATAATTGTTTTCAAAATACATTTAACATTGAAATCTCAAATGCAAAGTGAGAAATATTAATAGGTATGACCACTTAGACACCTGTAGATATTAATTAATAAAACTAATAAAGTTTAAGCAACTCAGATCCAACCAGATCATCTTTGTTGAATTTCTGTATCACCGAAGTATGGCTTTATCAGATGATAGCAAAAGTTTAGTGAAGAATGAACGTTTGAGTTGCTGCCAAAAAAGCCTGACGAGTAACTATGGGAAATATTATTGATACACTATTAGTTTACTAAATGATGTATCATCACTTATGCAGTACTGATAGGACAGTGCAGAATTATAGTCTTCATCATCATGTTATTATAGAAAAATGCACCATTGAAGATGAGATCAGTAAGATGCGGAATCAGCTAAAAGGAAATGTTTTAAAAGCTCAATGTCAATATTCTTAAGAGAAAATAATTGAAGAGTAATCACACAGAAGGTTCAGTTGAGGGAAATTCTGAATATTACTTTGAAGTAAGGTAACATACTGAGCCGAAATCATAAATATAAACCAGTTTAAAAAAAAGTTTCAAACAGATGGCAGAGGGATGCTCACATGAAGAGCGATAAATGTTTGGAACAATATATTGGGTAGAAGAGTAGCAATATAACTTCTGGAGCATTTAAAATTTAGTTGATTTCTGGGACCAAAAAAATCTATAACCCAATTAATGCATTGCACACTTCCCTGTTAATTATCTTTTCCCTAGGCTATAGGGACTGAACTTCTTGTAACTCTCACCTTGCTCCTCTTCTACCTTGAATTACTTTTGTTGCTCTTTTCATTCTTTTTGGCAGGCTTAATGACCCTCAAACATTGGACAATGCGTGGCAACCAGAATTGTAATACTAATGGATAAGCTTTTGTGAACTCTGTCTTTTGCTCATTCTTGAATCGATTTGGATATTTCTGGCTTTTTTCTGAATCTTTACAGAACATATTCATTTATAAATAATTTTATTTGTTTCCCTCTGCTGCTGGGTTTATTGCAGCAGCAAATTTGGCTAGAAGTGAAGACCCAAATGACACCATTAGAATCTGTCAAAGAAATGCCCTAAGGTAAAGCCAGGCTGCACTTAGTCCAACTTGTCTCTGTTTAATGCAGAGTATAAGAATATAATGAGCTGTACAACTCTGAATTACTATTTCCCTACAAAGGAAGATAGGCTAGCCTGAGTGTAAATCAGAGCACATGGTGAACTTTCTGCCTTTTTATTAAAATATATTTTTAAAATAAAATTTAGTACATGACCAGAAATGGCATGTTAACGATATGTGATTCAAGTGAATTTTGATATACAGTATTAACCTGTACTGAAAAGCATTTAGAGGAAACAGAGGTACTTCTAATGGCTGGTGATTTAATGGATTGAATGAGCAACATCACATATTTTAAGCTTCTCCACAGCAAGGTTGAAGCTAAGAGCAAGGTTTCTGCATTTGTATTCCTGATACAGAACCGTGACTAGCAGAAGTTGCAATCAACACATATCATGAAGCTTTGACTATTAAAAGGAATGGATAGAAAATCATGGTTTGTATGTCTACATTTTTCCAATATGCAGAATGATAGAGGAGGTTCCATCTCAGGAATATGCAGTCAGAAAACATAATCTTTTACAACAATTTTAATGAAACCACAACTAGACTGTGCCAGTCAATGTTGTGAGTGCAAGAAATTAAGTCCAGCACAGGAAATGAGTAATCCATTGAATTAAATGTTAGCCTTTCAACATGCATTCTGGGTTCAAATAAAACTCAGTGATAGAATAAAAGTCTCTCCTTCCTATTCTTATTGCCAAGGGATCAGAGTACAAAATTTCATATAATCAGAGGCAACAAATTGACAATATCACAATCCATTAAAAAAAAATTCCCTCGAGAACACGCCAATGTAATTCCACAAACTACAGACAATTTTTTTGCTGTGGTTGCTTGGTACAGTTGACTGGTACCTTGATGGCACAAGAGAATTGATGCCCAAAATTTAAAACTTTTCATTTTCGGCACTAAAACAAAATTTACAACAAAAAAAATGGAAAAAGTAGAGGAATGATGATCTCTACCTCCAATTCCATGCTGTTGAAAAATTGCTTTGTAAGTAGATCTATAATCGTAGCTGAGTAAAGAGTCTCTAACTTGCCTACTTTCCTGTGACCTCCTCTCTGCTTGTTGCCATACTCTAATAGCAAGACTTAAATTGAAAATTCAATATCTGAGGAACTGTAGGTGTGATTCGTGTCATAGCACCTCATGTGATTCACCAGTATTCACTTTGCTATGATATTTAATATGAATAGCATGCATTCTTTGTTTATGCTTACTGCAATTCACCATTTACTATCTCATGATGTAATGCTACATATCACCTCTTATTTGGACTGTGATTAGACCATTTTGACAACAGATATTAAATGAGCCAAAGGAATTATTTATTTTTCAAGAACTCTAGGTCTATGTTCAGTGTCCTTAAAGCTCCCACCCCAATTAAACTGTGCCAAATAGGCAATAATGGCCATTTTGTACACAGCGAAACAACGTTACTTTACATATACCTAATTATAATGTAAAACTTCATAGCATTTGCATGGAAATGATCTAAAGGGTTACATTGGAGAATATTTATAGGAATGGTAATACAATATTTTAAAATTTCTGTTAGTTGTCTTTCGGAATTCTAGGCCAATACTGTATGAACCACTAGGATTTCTGCAAGGAAATCCTTTAGGAATTTTGTTTGTTCCAATATGGTAGTTCTATAAGCCCTGGATAAAGAAGAACCAAGTTAAAATACTGTGTAAACCAGACATTGTCCACTTAAAAACCACCTCTAAAAATCCAAAATCCATTAATATCTTATTTTTCATAACCAAACTGTGCATTTTAAAAAGTGCAGAGAAAATCATCCATGCATTAAGGGCATGGCTGAGTACTTATTTCGTGTGCACAAAAACACACTTTATATAGTTACAGACACACAAACACACACAGAGACGCACACAGATTTTAAGTTCCTGTTTTTCTTGATTTTTCCCTCCCCCCCTCACTACTTTGACTGAGATAGGTGAAATGGGTGTCTTTAGAACCGCTAGCATCTACACCTGCACCGGAACACTACAAATGTCAGCTTATTCCGGGGGGAAAAAAAAGTACAAGTTTGTTTTCTCGATGCAGCGACTTCCTTTACTACTGGAAGAACGGTTTGCTTTTTTTTGTCACAGGAAAATAAAAACTAAAATCTAAGCCACGTGACAATTGGCCACAGACTCCTCAGACACAGAAAATGAATTATGCCACTACCAAAATATGTAGGGGTTTTTAGGGGGGAGGGAGGAGTGTTGAAGCACTGGTGGATATGACCTCTTGACTAAAAAAAATGTTCCTGGCAGCTCAATGCTATTCAGTCCATGGCATATGGATTGGCTGCTGGGCTCCCAGAGTGTTGACTGAGTGATCCATGACTTCAGTCCACGTGCTTCATTGTGCATACTTAAAATGTCAAGGTTAATCAGATGTTGTCTTCTTGTCTTACGTCAGTTGTTTTTCCCTCTCTTTTGATTTGGTGAATAATCATGCCTTGAGTTGGTGCCACTGAGCCACAGCATGTCGTGGCCGCCCAATCATATCCTTCCAATGCTTGACTTCTCCGGGTCCACTCTTCCAAGACAAATATATCTGAGGGAGACAAAAATCACATGTCAGTTTCATGTTTTGTTTAAATTCTAAATTTGATCCCTATGTGCTGAAAATATCAAGAAAATCTCCGCATGCTGAGGAAAGAGTAACCACTATTGAGGTTTTTAAATGGGAGACAGGACCAGCGGTAGCCTGATACAGTGACCCTTTTCTTTTAGCTCTTCCACGGAAATAAGACAATTGGTCCATTTTTCAGATCAAAAGCCAATGGAAATTGGACAGATGCATTCCAACTCACACAAGGCTGCTACTCACATTAAAGATGTTCATTTTGTAGATGGACAGGTTTGCTTAATTAGGACTCTTGCTACACACATTGTATTCATAAGATTAATAACAAAGTGGTTTAACGGACAGTAATTACCATGTTAGTCTATTTGGCAGAACTGGTGGCCGCCAGCCTTGCACAAATTTGGGCCGGATTGTTTTAAACTGGAATATTTAACATTAGGCCTGTGCTGAATCAAATATCAAATATATCTTTGTACATCCCTCTTTTCTCACTACACTAAAGGTTGAATTTAGAAAATTACAGGTGGAAATTTCCATTCCAGAGATGTGAATGCGGTATGGGGGTTGCGAGGGCAGGGGGTGCAGTTTGGCAGCCTATTACCTGCTGGTGGGAAATCGCACATTTAAATGTCACACAAACACACTTTACGCCCACCAAAGTATCAAAGACAACAGCAGGCTGCCTCCACCTTTTGCTGTCAGGGATGCAACAAGACATAGAAGTAGGGTTAGAAAAATAACAGAACGTTGACGTTATTTCTGGGTCTCAGTGTTCAATGACTATATATCAGGCCCCTTTGTAAATACATTTGCTGCTCATGAGAATGGTCTCATTATTTGAAAGTGTTGTAGCATATGCATCTATCTACCCTCTTAGTGCCAGGGTGAACCATGCACCCACTCAATGATCACCTCCCTTTTTGAGCCTCATATTCATGTGACATGTAGCCGAATCATGATATCCACCCATGAGTCCTCAGGGAGATGTGTCAAACACTTTACTGGAAGCTTATAAAATGTGTAGTAACGTCTACTGGCTACCCTAGCCTTGGAGAGTTAGCTGCAATTGTTTCTAAAAATGAGATGGCTGTCTTCATTGATAATGTCAAAGCACAAGAAGCCAGAAGGGACTCTCTAACTTTGTGTGCATCTCAGCATCTGCTAAACGTTCCTTGTTTAAGGTTGTGAAAAATGCAAGAAATCCTTTGATACAGCAATTGTGCTGTTCTGCTGACTTCCACTTTTGAGTGCAGGGATACTGGGTTAGCTATTGACCTTTCCAAAAATTAAGATCTGGTGAATCATGAGAATTTATACTGAACTTAATCTGAATGTCACTAGAAAGGCCTTTCGCTTCATTGGCATGGTATGAAGGAAGAGAAGAAATGTAGCTGTGTCTCATTGCCTGCACCTTAATTCTTCTAGAAACTTGTGGTTGTCAATGTGGCACAGGTCTGTCTTCTGGTCTTGCTTCTTTGATGGCATCCTCACCTACAAGTTGACCTTCATCTCGCTCTCTGACCTTCCCATTCTTCTTCATCCAAGAAGCTTTATCCTTCATCAGCCTCCTCCAATTTTCCCTCTGGAAAGAGATTCTCTCCCTTTTGAAGCATTGAGTTGTGAAGGAAGCAACAGCCCACAATGTGAGCTACTCTCTGTGGACAGAACTGCAGAATTCCACCTGTGTGGGTTAAATATTGAAATTGCATATTCAGGATGCTAACATTTTGTTTGATGATGGATCGTGTCAAGCTATGAGCCAGATTTTATCTCACCTCTGAGGCACTCTCAGGCTGACATATGGGTGTTATTTGCCATATTTGAGCAAGTACCTCTTATCCCCAAGCAGACAGCCTTGTAATGGTTGAGGCCCTTCTAATATTTGAAGTACATGGAAGTGTCTCAGGATGTATGAGTCATGAGAACTCCCACATACAAGGCATAATTGTGCATAACATAGTTCTGATGATCACGCAACAGTTTGCGAATTCAGGGAATGGAAACCTCTCCTGTTAATAGACATCAGGGGCTGCTAGCATTGAGCTCTCAAAGCCAGATGTGTGCAATCAATTGCACAGTACACTCTTGGGAAACCTGAGATTACAGCAAACCCAGAGATCCAGCAGCCTAGCTGGCTTCATTGAGCAGCAATCTTACATAATGATGAGCTTTACTGTAGAAGGCATCTGTCACCTCCATGATACATTTGTGTGTTGAGGATTGAACTGTATTGGTTCCGGTGGATCTCTGAAATGATCTGCAGGCAAAGAAATTGAGAATGGCAATGCCCTTCAAGGATAAGGGCAGAGTATGTCTTCCCAGTCCATGAGGTCTTGTATTTTCCTGCAGAATGTGGCAGATATGATCCACCGCATCCCTGGACAAGCAGAGATTAGCGCAGAATACATTGTCTTGCATTCATTTCCAGATGGGCAAGTCCTCTTCAGTAGATCCTCAGTTGTGCAAGTCATCTTCATAGGATGGGTCTAATTTCCTCATCCCCTCGTTCTTATCAGGCCACCCTAGACTATGGACTTCATGCCAGGCCTCCTCTTATAGCTTGGCGAGTCTGTATCCCTAGACAAGCACATGGGATACAGGAACATCAACACTGATGGTTTCAGTGGGGAGAACTGAAACGTCTCTTCTGCCTAATCAGCTCGCTGCCATCTAATAAGCCAGCACTGAATATAGGCTCCATTACTCAATCCTCCTTTTCCCTGTGACTGATAGATGTAACAGATTAATGAAGATATTAACCCTGATACTTGAGGTTGGAAGAGGTTTGGATGCATTCATGAAATTATCACCTTACAAAAGCACTCCAGCAATCTTTGATCTGGTACGGTGATTAAGCTCAACCTGTACTTCAATGATCGAATGTCTTCTGACCTGTTAGCATGCCAATTGGAGAAAGCGCATTAGAGGTTTTCATTGATGATCTGGCAGGTGTAGCTTCCCAAACGATTGCCTGAATTTTCCATTCTCACATACATCTCTGTTAACGCCCAAATGAAGCCAGTGGCTCCTGCAGCCTCCCATTAAAGTACAACAAAAGGCAATTGCACTTCTCAAGGAATTCTTCCTCTTTTCTCTCAGCTGTGACTCTGTTTCAGTGGTGAGACTCATAGCAGTTGAAGGGTGCCTTTGAAAGGACCCCTTAGCCTCACTGTGGACTCCTTCCACATTGCCTCAGACCCTCCTTGCAGAATCTTTTCCAGTTGCAGTTTTAATAATCTTTGGCAGTGCCTTCAGTCTTCCCTCCAGTTATTCTCCAGCCTTCCCAGGTAATCCTAGACCTCACTATAACTGTGGTGGACATTCCAGTCCTCCCCACTGAACCCATACTGTTGATGTTCCTGTACTCCACGTGACCCTCATCCCTCCCAATCTTGAGGCTATATACACAGTCACGTATCGAGAAGAATCCCCCTGGGAAACCTTTTGAATAGCAACCCGCTCTCTTTTTATTACCTTTTGCCTTTCTGCAATTGACTCCCCTAACCATGACTATCACGTCTGCAGCCCAGTTACAAGGCATACAAAGCTGTGGCCACTGACTGTAAGACAATGACCACCATCCAACACATCAATCTGTGCCTTATCCCTTGTCCTCCTTGGAGCAGGTCTATGATGTGCATGCCGATGGAAAGTCCTGTTTAATGACCTACGAAACCCAGGATTGTCTTTAATCTTTCAGTCTGATTTATAAGGTTAACAGATACCCAGGATCTGCCTTTAATCTCTCATTCTGACCTCTTAGTCTCTGACCAGAGACTATGACTGTCTTTCAGTGAGCTTTCCCATTCCTTCATGACCGATCATATGATCGCAACACAGACTCCTTTCCACCCATGCCCAACCCCTCCCCTCCCGCCCCACACCCGCCATTGGGTCTCTGTGCAACCCATCCTTTTTCTATCACACTAACACCCCATTCCAGAGTCACGTACGTCCGTTCCCATTCATATAGTTTGATTTCCATCTACCATCTTCTGTGTCTGAATTTTAGTCTTCCACATTTAGCTCCAGTTTCCCCATCCTCTGATTCCACCCCCCCACCCCACCACTGCAACTCCACTGTCCCTTACATCTTTGTCATCCTGAACTTCATTAACTCCACCACATTTCATTGATCCCCACGTCTCTATTGTCCTTTTCACCATCCCTGCCACAAGTTGTAATGCTGATTTCAGAGTGCGTCTCTTTTCAAAACCCACAGTACACATCGAGTGCTGACCTCCCGGAGTATAGAGGCACCCACAATGAGCTGTGGTGTCACGCTGACATTGCTCAGAACAGGAGCAGCACTGTTACAGGTAGGCTTTGAATATTGCGCTCATTTCAAAGTCATGAGTGATGTGAAGGTTCATAGCTGCACTCCACTCATATCTGGTTGAGATTTAGTCTAGTTTAATTTCCCACTGGGTTGGCATGTAATTGGGAGTGGGAATGTGAGTTGTGTTTCAAGGAGTATTCATGACATGCTAATACATGTTCCCAATATGTATCAGCAGAAACTGCATCCTTCACATAAACCCACCATGAAAGTGATAAGGGGAAAATTCTAAATTAATTTCCAATTGGCGAGATTCCAACATTTGGCCTCACTCTGAATTTTCTGCTCCCACCATATGTGAAACATGCTGCTGGAAAGACCAGAGCATTCCATAGCATTTAGGCCATGCTGGAATTGCAGAGGTGCTACCTCTGGGGAAACCTTCACCCCTCCCTCCCACCTCCCGTAGGTGGGAACAAAGGATTTCATGGCATCTCTCCCAGTGTCCTTGCCTGTACTTAACCCCCATCCAACACAAGTGAAATAGATCGTTCAGAAATCAACTTATTGCTATCTGTAGGACCTTGCTGTATCCAGGTTGGCATACAGTAACGGTGATGGTTTCAGTAGTTCAATAGAACATGGTACAGGAGAGGGTGGTGGATCTAATTTAGGGAGAGGTAGGTATCTATGGACAGCTGTTCAATACAATGGTGAGTTTTATGGTGACAGAGGTATGATAAAGGTTTCAGTGAAAGATTACTTTTGATAGGGGTGGAAGTTAAATCAATTGTGTTTTTTGGGGTAGTGAAAAGTATTATGGTTCGAAACAAAAACAGAAAATGCTGGATCAGCGGGTCTGACAACATCTGTCGAGAGAGAATAGAGCTAACGTTTCAAGTGAAGTTGACCCTTCATCAGAGCTGAAAGGTTCAGAAGCTTAGTCTGAAATTGAACAGGATGCTGATTGGTTCAGTCTGAGACAGTAGCTGAGGAGGCAGATAGAATCAATCCTCCCAATGTTGAGCTAGAATTGATGGTGGTTCCCCCAAGGCTGGATAAGTATTCTGACAATGCTGAGTTGGCAGAGAGGTGAGGAAAGTGGTGAAGAGGTAGAATTGGGTGTCAGCGATGTCCATGTGGAAGGTGATCCTTTCTTTGAAATTATGTCACAAATTATATTAATTCATGCAGCATATGATTTAAGAAGTGGGAGCTGAGACAGCTCGCCAGTACATTCTCAAGGGCAGTTAGGGACAGGCAAAGCTAGCGATACCAATATCGCATGAATGAATATTGAAAGAAAAGAATAAACAGTGAGGGGATGGAAACAAAACCTAACAGCAAGCATTCTCTGGCTACCATTGTACAGCTGTAATACCTATTACAGCTAACAGTGGAACCAAGTGAGGACATCTCCACCAAGCTGAAAAAAAAAGGAAAAGCATAAGGAATAATAGCTGGTCAACAGAGTGGAAGGTAGCAGAGGCAAAGGAAACAAGTAAATAAAAATGCATTGTATTCACCAATGATGTCACTTGTGCCTTGAGGCCATTTTGGTGCTGTGACAGGGATGAACATCTGATTCGTGAGATTTAAATGCAGTGCTGTAAAAGAAGGCCACATGTTTTGAAGATGACAGTGTATTCCAGAACTCTGGAGGGGAAAAGAAGTTTGGAGTGGTTATTTACAAGGCCTGAGGGCTCAAGGATGGATTTTTCTGAGAATGGACTGATGACACTGATTTTGATGCTGGAAACTGAAATTATTTCCCGTGCTTCTTTGAGTTGTGGTAAAGTTTCCATTTTGGTGTCCTCAACAGCTCAGAATATTCCACCTGTGATGTATTTGCCTGGTAACAACAAGACCCAGAACTAACAAAGAGAACGAGAGGATGCAATCTACACAGAGACAATGGAGAATCTCCCAACAGCCCATATTCAAAGTGGCTGATGAGATGCATCCTTTTTCCTTATGTGTATTTGTCTTTTCCTTAATTAATATGTTGCCATTAGTAATTGGTACACTACAGCTGGCTGCTTATTCTCTTGGGTGGTTTCATTTGATTCCTCACACTGTTCCAAAAGACAATAATATATACCACTACAAACCGATGTCTCACATTGGTATGTCCTCGCAGATTACATCAGTGTGGTTCATGGCACAACTTATAAGCGAAGCGTTGACAAATTACATAGAGTAGTAAGCTGTAATTGAATTGGTCACATTAAAACGATGCACACTGGTTCCGGGACATCAGTGATCTTCTCACTGTGAGATTGAGAAACAGCTCATTGGATACACTTTTACCCACTTCATGTGAAGCCAAGACTGTGATGTCAATCTTAGAACCTAGTTAAAACAATACATCAATTAACATTAATTGGTATTTTGTACGAACCTTTCCAATAACATCATTTCTGCTCAGCTTGTCTTTATCCATCACAGTGATAATAATAGTTGTTTCTCGCAATATCTCCGTCGGTACATCGAACACAAAAGACTCATTAAAGATGGGGTTTAAACACCTCTTCATCACAACTGTCTTCTTCTTCTCCACTTTCTTGTCTTTGTACATGAGCCAAACTTTAACATATGGGTCTGCAAGAAAGGCAAACCATAAAGGACACAAAGTAATTAGTCTCAATTATTTATCTCATTAATAGTCAAAACATGGCACTTGTATTGAATACTGATGTTATCTTCTTGATATAGCAATTGAGGAAAACAGACATAATACTGAGGAAATATATTCAAACATCAAAGCAGTATGACCTGTTCCTTCATAAATAAAAAATGAATATTAATCAATGTAAAGGGAACCTTTCTTTCACATCTTTCACATATGTCAAACCCAATTGGGACTAATAAAAAATGTTTACGTTGAATGCCATGGCTTAACGAGTCTAGCAGCAATGAATTTGGACTACCTCAACTCCGTGTTGGGAGTTTCAAAATCATTGATTTTAGTGTGACTGGGGCCATTTGGAAAAAAAGGTATATGATGTCAATCATCTCAATCAAGGATAAAAAGGGGAATGCCGGTAGAACAGTAAAATAAAAAAATGTACTGAGCAGTCTTGAGTTGCTCATGCCTGCAAGAGAAATGGTGGGCCAATTAGGCACCTTGGGTCCTTTTGTTGAAGAAAATGAATCATGGAGTTCCTATTCAGATTGTTTTCAGTACTTCATATAAGCAAATAAAGTTGCAAACAAGTTGCTCCTACTAGCTTTTTTTCAGCATGACAGAAAGTAAAACATTCATCAGAGCCTGGTTCATCAAGCAAAGCCAGGCACCAAAACTTACAGTGAACTGGCAAAGATCCTTAAACATCATTACCCCCCAAAGCCACTGATCATCATCGAATGGTTCATATTCCATTGAAGAAATCAAATGGAAGGCATAAGGATTGCTCAGTTTGTAGCAACCTTAAAATGGCTGGCATTGTGAGTTTGGTGAGTCATTAGAAAATACTCTGAGTTTGTCAGGTTTGTGTCCTCCAAAATGAAACTATCCAAAGAAAATTGCTTAACAATGTGTTTTGACTTGGACAGCATGGTAGAACAGTGGTTAGTACTACTGCCTCTCAGCATCAGAAACCAGGTTCAATTCTATCTTGGGTGACTGTCTATGTGGAGTTTGCACGTTCTCCCTGTGCCTGTATGAGTTTCCTCTGGGTGTTTTCCTCCTACAGTCCAAAGATGTGTGGGTCAAGTGGCTTTTTTCTGCACAGTAGGGATTCTATGGACTTGAAAGACAGCAGTGAAATCACAATACCAATGTAACTGGCTGCTAAAAGGCTTCACCATTTGGTGCAGGAAAGAAGATCCACAAGTTGGGAACTGCTCATAAGATGTCAAAACAGCACAAGCATATCACAGATGTGCCAAAATGGGGCAGTCAACAAGTGACTGCTGGAGCAAGGATAGTCACTGCAAACCTTGTGGCAAAATGGATCACATTGTAAATGTTTATTGGGCTAGACCAGATTCCCTTGAGAAAAATGTTTAGAAGAATCTGGTACCTTCAAGAAGAACAACAAATTGCATTCTACAACAATAACTTACAACATGGAAGAAATAAATTATGATTGTCCAAATCATATGATTTGGAGGATGTCCAAAAATATGAAGAAGAGTTCCAACTTATCCTACAAGGTGATCCTTCACTGGAATCTTATAGATTCTGGGTGATTCCAAAGTTTAGTGCACAATTGTTAAACTGGAGATTGATATTGATGCTGTTGAATCTTAAGTCCCTAAGACTATATTCCTACAAAAGCTAAAACATCTCCCTTTAAAAATAGCTGATGTGATCTTATCGTGCTGACATAAGGTTACATCATGGTCAACATAGTGTTGGTGGACAGACAACAGAACTGCCTCACCATTTGGTCCATGGTAATTTTCCAGCTCCATTTAAAACATTCTGGTTGGAGAAGTAAAGTTTAATTGGGAGTGCTGCCAACACACTGGTTGATGTCAAAACAGACCTACAGCACCTTCTGGATAAATATAAGAATGTGTTTGAAGGGACACTTGGCTCAATGAAGGGAATTCAAGTGAAACTGGAATGAAGCCTAATAGTCAACCAAAAAGTCTCAAAGCAAGAGCACTGCCATATGTAATTTGTCTGAAGGTCAAAGAAAAATTAGTATGACTTATTAACAGTGGTGCGTTAGGGCAGGTTACAATGGGTAATTGAGCTGTCCCCATTAAACCCGTCATAAAATCAAATGGTTTAGTTCATATTTGTGGTGAGTTTAAAACAATCATAAATCCAGTGTCATATGCTGATCAATATCTGCTTCCTTTAGCTGAAGTTTTGTTTAGTAGATTATCAAGTAGCCAGAAATTCAGCAAGATTGATCTTTCACAAGCATATTTTTAGGTGACTGTAGCTGCTAAAACTCAACCATTGCTTATCATTGTTGCTCACAAAAGTCTTTTCTGTTATAAAAGATTGCCTTTTGGAATAATATCTACACCAGTCTCATTCCAAAGATCGCTGAACCAGATTTTAAGTGGTCTCTCTGGTATACAAAGTTACCTGCATGATATTCTAATTACAGGGTCCAGTGAACAGGAATAATTTAGAAGCAACATTAGGATGTCTTCAAGCAAATGGTTTGCATATCAAGAAAGAAAAGTGTGCTTTTTTCCCCAAATGTCAGTACAGTGTATAGCCTACAAAAGATCAACCATAAAGCATCTAAAAAGATGGATACAATTTTAGAAGCACCACTTCTGATGAATGTGACATTATTGATATCTTTTTTAGAATTAGTAAATTTTTATGGCTATTATTAGCTATATTAATGAAGACATTGCATTATTTATTGTGTGTGAAACAATCATGGAACTGGGCAACAGAATGTGAGAATGTATACAAGGATATCAAAGCTGCTTTGCAGAAGTCTGAAGTATTGATTCACTTTAATCCAAAGCAACTATTACTGTTTGCTTATGATGCTTTACCTTATGGAGTATGGGAAATTTCACATGTTCTACCTTTGGGAGAAGAAAGACCAATTGCTTTTGCTTTATGTACTCTGATTTCTACTGAATCTAACTATGCTCAACTAGGAAAAAGAAACCTTGAGTATAATTTTTGGTGTATGAAAGTTTCATCATTATTTATATGGTCACCGTTTCACATTATTGGTTGACATTGACCATTAACTATTATTTTTGCACCGTATAATGACATACTGTCGTTAGTTGCTAGCCGATTGCAAAGATAGTCACTGATCTTACCTGCATGCTCCTGAATATAAAATTTCATCAGAGTGTCATGCTAATACTGGTGCATTGACATAATTACCTTGATCTATTGAGCAGATGTCACTTACTAGTTTTGCTAATGTTCTTTATTTTTGGCTGGGAGATCATTTGCCTGTGACAGCTTCTCAACTTCAGAAACATAACAGATCTTGTGATGGGAAAGATAATGGATGTGGTATTAAAAGGAATGATTGCATCCTGATTTGAAACCTTATGTGCCAAGAAAGCTTGAATTGACTGTTCAAGGTTAGTGTCTATTGTAGGAAATACCTCAGTGATCATTCCTTCTAATTTGCGTGGAAGAATGCTTGAACAACTACAAGAACATCATCCTGGTCTTGTCCAGATGAAGGTTTTATCATACCACAATACTTACCTAGACTTATTTAAAATATCCTTCCATTTCTGTTAAATGACAGATGATTTACTTCCTGCGTTATTATACATTGAGTTGGATTTTGCAGCCACAAATGGGTGGGTTGCCCATCCGCCCCCTCATGCTTAGGTAAAATATGATGTGAAGGCATCAGGTTGATAACCCAACATCATCCTGCCAGTCTCCCGATAATAGAGCAAGCAAGCATGTCAAAAGCAGAAGTTCACTCACCCTTTTGAGAAAAATAATTAGCAAGCTATTGAGCTCATTTTAAAAAAACTGATCAATTTGCCATTGCCCACTCCATTTTTTGCTGGTGGCATAGGGTGCAAATTACACCAGGTGAGAAGGTGGCATAAACGTGAAGGAAAAAACCTGCATATGGGACCATGACTGCATGTGGCAGCAGAGACTGCTGCTCATTGTGATACCTTTTGTCTGTTCCTAGACTTTTATTCGTTCATAGAGAAGTATAGAATCATAGAATCCCTACAGAACAGAAAGAGACTATTCAACCCATCAATTGCATATCAATAATACCCAGAGACTACCCACCCCTCGCCAGCACTATGATCAATCAACCTAACCCACACATCTGTGGAGTCTGGGAGGAAACCGGAGGATCTGGTGGAAATCCACATACCCATGGGGAGAACATGTAAACTTCACGTTACCCAAGACAGACAGTTACCCGAGACTGGAATTGAATCCAGGTCCCTGGTGCTGTGAGATAGCAGTGCAAACCACTGTCCCTCTGTGCCACCCATTTATAGGTTAACATACTAATTAAAGAGAGGGTGAGAGGGAAAGAAGCCTTCACATTGGTGGCTGGAATCAAATTCAGGTTCATGATCTATCTCCTTTCTTGCCCTATGTCCCACTTCAGATACAAGATTTGACTGAAGCTCCCTTCACAATCCTAATTGGTCAGTATTTCTGTTGGTTGACCACAATTTAGGCAGCCAGTGTTTGACTTGATGTATTGAAGTGGCAGGGCTGGGAGCAAGTTGACTACAAACTTCCCATTCTACCTCTCTTGCTCTGCTGGAAACCATAAAATTCAGCTCACTGAACTTTGTATATTGATTTCTGATTGACAAATACACCCTCTGGATCGACAGTAGTGAAATTATGAAGAATTGAAATTGAATTTTATCTTCTGTGATGACAACAGGGTACATAACAATTGGTCACATTAGGACAATACATCCTCTTTATAATTGAAATTCAACATATAATACTCAACATAAATATCTTTCACCTACCTGATGTGCCTCCTATGTCCATGGCTTTCAGATTCCTTGCCTTTATAATGTTCACAGTGATTGTATTGGCAGTTGGATTATAACACAATGACAAAAGAAGTTCTCCTCGACTCCCCTGAAATAACAGAATCCAAGTTATTCTCATTAAGACTCACTTCTGAATTATCCATGGGACAAAGGCATCAGGGAATTAGTTAAAATATTTAACTCTCTCTTTGGGTTAAAATATTTATTTTGACACTAAGATTTTGATAATACTGTTAATTTTTAGGTTTGTATTTGAAGTAAATTGTGAAAGTTATCTTGATCATCTTTTAATCAGCTCAGTTTGAATTTCTGCTAGTGGAAAATTAACAGTTTAAGCAGTTGACTGGGAGAAATTGGTGTTGATGATTTTAAAGCTGGTCAGAGTTCAAAGAACTATGCTGTGTAATTGAAGGCTTCTTTGTCAAACTTTGAAGAAATGATTAAAAGGCTTGAACTCAGCAGCTTGTATCATACGGTGTCATATCTTTAAGCAAGGGCTACGTATTTAAGTTTCAGTTCACTAAATATTTTCATTGGTTAACTGTAGACGTAGGGTAGAACATCCATATTAGAGGAAAACCTTCCTTTGTTGACATTATTAACATTTGTTCTTAATGGCTTAAACATCCATGGAATGGGTTAAAATGTGTTGATGTGAATTATTTACAATAGGTTGCATTATTGATCAGAGGGTGCAACATTATTTGACCATTGATCTGCATATACTAGAATGTGACATTTGTTTAGTGAAATGTATCTCTGGGGAGGCCAAGGGATAGGCATTTGTCTTCAGTCTATATGTCTCCAGTTGCAGGGGAAGCATTACACCAGATGACCCTCAGCATTAGCTAATGACAGGGAGGCAATTTGGATTATTTCCAAATACGGGATGAGGAACAAGAGTCAGAAGTAGCGATAAAAGTTGGAAAGCAAAATCTTTGTTGATACAGTTTCATCATGGAATCTGAGTCACAGTTCCACATAACATCACTTTAAAAATGGAAGAAGAAAGGCATCATTTCTGGAGACAGGACACAAGGCATCTTAGGGCTTCGAGGAATAAGAAATTTCCATGTTATTTTCACCCTTTTTTGTCAAGTGCATGCAATATCTTGCTTAATAAATTCAATTTGATTAATAAATACTAGTTATTGCACCTTGTTAGGTCAGGCACAACTGAGGATTCTATTCTTAAAAATTAATTCAGAACTTAGATATTTAAAGTAAAAGGATTTTTAAACCTCAAAATCTTTAAACCTGAAGTGTTATAATGCTTCAAGTCAATGTTATAGTAGTTTATATTTGTCATTCAGAATCCTGAACTGAGACTTGAATTTTGTTCCCCAGCTATCCACTGCATTCAGAACATTGTGGTCGGAATTCTCCCAACAAAATTCTAACTGTTGAATTTGCAACAAGACTGGAGTAATTCATGCTGGTTTTTTCATGTGAGTTCAGACTAGAATCTCTCACACTCTGTGCACTGCAGAGGCCATCAGTATGAATCTTATTATAAATCAGTGGGCCTATTCATATCTGGGTGTGCAGTGGCCCCAAACTTTTAGCTTCCCATTTGCTTGATCACAGGCCAGTTGACAATGCTGTCCTCCCGACCCTCTCACGGCCTGATCATGACCCTACTCCCACCCATCCCAACCATTTCAGGGCCAACTACCTCATACCCTGTCTTGACCTGCCCCAATCTCCACCCTCCACCCAGCTTGCCCTGATCACTGGCCTCCCTCCTATCCACTGCTGCCTGAACGCCCCTTCCCCCATCCCAGGGACCCTGATTGCCCCCCAACTCCACTGCAGTGGGGTTGGGCTGCTGAAAGTAGGGAGCTACTGTAATCCCCCACAGAGTGAAATACTGGCGGCGAGGGGGGGA
This sequence comes from Sphyrna mokarran, assembly GCA_024679065.1. Lineage (NCBI taxonomy): Eukaryota > Metazoa > Chordata > Chondrichthyes > Carcharhiniformes > Carcharhinidae > Sphyrna > Sphyrna mokarran. Next base: position 82,786,302 of record JAGIQG010000008.1, read on the forward strand.
TTGCAACAGGCTAGCGGGCCCAGAGACTTCAGTCCTGGGCCCACTAATTATATCAAAATTAGATTTAAATGAAGATTTAAATTACTTACCTGTCTCCTGCTGGTATCCGGTGCGAATCTAATGGCATTGGAAATCCAGCATAGGGAGATGCGGCAGGAAGGTATGCGTGAATCCTACATATGCCTGGCTGCAGGATTTTCCCAACCTGCTGCACTAGAAAATTAGTGCAGTGAAGTGGTTGAATTGCTTCCCCCCACCACTTCCCCTCCCATGTTAGGATGGCATGGTGGTATAGCGGTTGGTACCACTGCCAAACAGTGGCAGGGACCCAGGCTCAATTCCCAACTTGGGTCACTATCTGTATGGACTCTGTACATTGTCCCCACGTCTGCATGGGTTTCCTCCTACAGTCTGAAAAACATGCTGGTTAGGTTCATTAGCCTTGATAAATTCTCCTTCGGTGTACCCAAACAGACGTTGGATTGTGGCAACTGCTGGATTTTCACAATAACCTCATTGCAGTGTTAATATAAGCCTATTTATGACACTAACAAATCAACTTTAAATTTTAAAACTTTAAACTTCACAGACATTTTAGTTTCAGCTGCTTATCATAGTGGGCATTTGTGCATTTTGTATTGGTAGTGATTATGATATCCTTGCTGAAAGGTTAAATAACTTCAGTGTAAATACTGCAAACTTACTGACTTTTCCATTTTTCAATTAGTGAAAGAGATCTGCAACATTCACACACCAGTAAATATGTGAACAAGAATTACAGCTTCTCCTCCAGTGCAATGCTCATTCAGTAGTAAGCTGAAGCCCCAGAGTAGATTTTAAGCTGGAGGTCTGCTATGTGGGTCAAAATCAATTTCTGATCCAAAAGTGACAGTGCTGTCTGCCAAGGGACGAATGATGTATGAAAGAGAATTTTAGAGCGAAGGGAAAGACATATGGTTACTTCACCAGGGAGATAACCAGAAGCAAAATGTGTTATAGGTGCCTTGAGTTATTACAGTCTCAGTGTGAAGGTGAGAATTAAATCTATTTTCATAGGTGAGAAAGATTGAAAAGGGTAATGACCTAGTCTTTCAGTTACTGAAAAGAAAAGATGGTACAAATAAATTAAAGTTCTTGCAATTTAACCAACATTCGCAGAGTTAGACATGAAAACTAAATGAATAAAAACTTCAAGTGAGTCCAGAAATTAGAAGAAATTAAGTTCATTCATGGATTAAAAAGAAAATTTATTAGAATGAACACATCAAAATATCTTAAAGCATTCCAAACAGTTCGAGGGATGTTATGTAGGACAATATGAGAAATATTCTATAGCAGAAATAAATACGAGAGGAATCATTTTATTTGGGATACGGGTGTCACTGGCTAGCCAGCATTTATTGCCCATCCCTAGTTGCCCTATGGAGGGCAGTTGAGAGTCAACCACATTGCTATGAATCTGGAGTCACATGTAGGCCACACTAGGTAAGGACGCAGATTTTCTTCCCTAAAGGGCATTAGTGAACTAAATGGGTTTTTCTGACAATCAATATTGGTTTCATGGTCATTGGTAGATTCTTAATTCCAAATTTTTTTTTATTGAATTCAAATTCCACCATCTACTGGTGGGATTCAAAACTAAGTCCCCAGACTGAGTTTCTAGATTAACAATCCAGCAATAACACCACAAGGCCATCACCTCCCCTCAATATTGATTCAGACATTGAGCATGACAAAGAGAACTTTTTCCTCTTCGTAAAACCCTCGGATTTATAACATCCACTTGTTCAGACAGGAAAGGCTTTGATTTAGCATTTCATCCAAAGGATATGTAATAATATAGCATTGTATGTACAAATATTAATCAAGGGCAATTAATATCCTATAGAAACAGGATGAAAAATTACAGGAATTTTTGAATGCACATAAGTGTTTGAAGTCTGTCATGAGACTACAATAGCCCAACACTTTTTAATAGTTGTAAGAACAACGGCTTGTTTCAAAAAAAGATTGGTGAATGGGTCTTTTTTTACAGTTAATGGTTCCACTTGCCATAAAAGTTTAGTTTAGTTTATTTATTAGCTTCAAGTAATACTTATATTAATACTGCAATGAAATTACTGTGAAATTCCCCTACTCGCCATAGTCTGATGTTTGAGTCAATATACTTAACCAACATCGAGTCATAGAGGTTTACAGTATGGATAAAAGCCATTCAGCCCAATTTGTCCATGCTGCCCTTTTTTTAAACTCCTAAACTAATCCTAATTGTCCGGATTTGGCCCACATCCCTCTGTACCCATCATACCCATGTATCTATTAAATGCTTTTTAAAAGACAAAATTGTACCCACCTCTACTATTATCTCTGGCAGCTTGTTCCAGACACTCACCACCCTCTGTATGAAAAAATTGCCCCTCTGTACACTTTTGTATCTCTCCCCTTTCACCTTAAACCTATGCTCTCTTGTTGTAGACTCTCCTACCTTTGGGAAAAGATAGTGACTATCAAGCTGATCTGTGCCCCTCATTATTTTATAGACTTCACCCCTCAGCTTCCTGCGCTCCAGAAAAAAAAAATCATAGTCTATCCCGCCTCTCCTTATAACTCAATCCGTCAAGTCCCAGTAGCATTCTAATAAATCTTCTCTGCACTCTTCCTAGTTTCATAATATCCTTTCTATAATAAGGTGACCAGAATTGCACACAGTATTTCAAATGTGGGAGGAAACTGGAGTACTCAAAGGAAACCCATGCAGACACAGCAAGAATGTGCAAACTCCACACAGACAGTGACGCCAGCCGGGAATTGAACCAGGGTCCTTGCGCAGTGAGACAGCAGTGCTAATTACTGTGCCGCCCTATCCACAACCATCGTGACTCGGAACTAAATTGTCACTCCTTCACTGCTGCTGAATCAACATCCTGAAAGTCCTTTCCTAACAGCACTGTGGGTGTACCCCAGTGGTTCAAGATAACAGCTCATCACCATCTGCCCAAGGGGAGTTAAGGATGGGTAATATACGCTGGCCTAGGCAGCAACACGCATATCCCATGAACACATAACTTTTTAAAAAAGTCATTTTTCTTCGACATTCTATTCATGCCATTTAATTTTATTTCTTCCATCCTCAAACTTTACCTCAAATACCTCAAATGATGAGAGTAGTGCATATGACTGATAAATTCAGTTAGTACCACTTGATTGGAAGGATGGTTATCTTCAAGAGAGAATCAAAGTAAAATAGCTTCAACAGAAGACCAAGTGGCATTTTCTTTATTTTTTATGTGACATGAGGATGCTGCACATCACAACCATCCATTCTAAAGTCAGGTATGTGTAAGTTTTGAATGATGGGAAAATGTGATTGATGCCTTCTGCCATCTACACATCACCAGTTTCTAAAATATTCTCAATTTTCTACCCACTTGGCACTTCAAAAATATTAACAGTAATTTTCAAAGTTTGATCTCAGTTCCTGGCAGATGGTGGGTGGCTCATAAGCAACTAGTGTGAAATAAATTTTCAAAGACGATGCCAGGTAAAGGCAATATTTTTCTTATCAGTCCACCAAGGGTTACTTAATAACCACATTCCTTATACAGTTCCTTTCTAAACTCAAACACTTGACGGAAAATGATCAAACAACGACAAGGTGAAGATTGTACCATTTGCTTTCATCTACCTGTCACAATCAAGATTCTGCTTGCCAATAATCTGTGTAGACTTTGAGAATTGAATTGAGAAGAAAGTATTTCTCAATAGGTGAGTCAGTGCGAAACCCCCTGGGGGCAGTTAGTAGCAATATGAATGGAAGGGAATCATTTTGGTGTTTCATAAAGGAAAATTGTGTTCATTCATAAAGTTTAGTTAATGAATCAACTTTAGCCTGCATGTCCTTGACTTATGTTTTATTCTTTCATGGGATTGAGTATCACTGGCAAAGCCAGCATTTCTTATTTATCCCTAATTACCCAAAAGTAAAATAATTTATAAGTTGCATATTTTCAGCAAGAATAAAAGATGAATACGCTAAAATGCAATGGAGGAGTCAAAACTTTGAGTAGGCTGTTGTACAGAATAATCAATCAATACATTATAGGCATCACCCTAACCTGAATCCACCTCTCCAATGACAGAGTTTTCAAGTATAAAAATATATAAAATAGTGATGAACAGTCAAAGATTGCCTGGTATTTTGTGGATATTTCTTTTGATTATTTTGATTATCCATGTATTTACACATACCTTTGCTTAGTCTAGCTTGAATGCAATTGAGATTTACAATTTGATTTTTGAAGTTGGGATTCTTGGTAAATCAGGATAAGTATCCACAGCAATAACTCATCCAGCCATCCATTTGGGAGTAAACTACTTTGGTCTATAGATTCCTGCATTCATACAAACTTTCAAGAACTTTGCACTCCTTTAACCTGACCCCCTGTGGTTCCTTGATTTTAAATGTTGCACAATTGGAGATCCTTTCCATCATCTGCCTAGGTTGTAAGATCTGGAACTCTTTTCCTATTCCTCTGTGTGTCTCTGTCTCTATCTCATGATGCTCTTTAAAATCAAGCCCATTGCCTAAACTCAGTCAGCTTCTTAATATCTCATTTATGTAGATTAGTGTTGAAGTATTCATATAAAATAATACTGAATATATCTGCCAGGAAATTAAATCTTAGAAGACAAATTTTAATTATTATAAGTAAAATTATAATTATTGTGAAGAACATATTGATCAAAAGAGTACTAAGTATTTAGAATAAGCTGCCAGGAAATGTTAGCCAAAAATCTCTCTATTATAGTCTTTCAACACAGAATTACTGAGATTGTGCTTGCAGTACGTGCAGTTTGCAAAATAGGAGTAGTACAAAGGAAAGCCAAATGTTACTTACACTTCCATCACTGCATGGCTTTAGTTCTTTCCAGAATGTCTGCGTCTGTGTCAAGTCCACCTTATTTAGCGGTAATGATACCTCTCCAATGGGATCATTTCGACTGAAACGATCATAATCTAGGACTTGAAGGTACAGCACTCGCTGCACTACCTTCTCATAGGGGAAACCTGAGGGTAGAGAAAGAATGCAAATAACTTCATACAACGGAAAGAAAGAGAATTTGTGCTTCAGAGGGTACAGAAACAAACAAAGAGAGTTGGCTTTCAGGCTTCAGTATAAAAAAATTAAGAAGTTAGCATAAAACTATGGTTAAGTACGAGTGGCTCATCGGAATGGGTGGGGATATCCTGAGCCAGACTGTAGTAGGAAAAGCAGTCAGAGGTGAATTAAGATTGTTAAACACAATAAAGCACCTTGATATCAGTACATTTTCTCCTCACAATGATACATTGGTATTAATGTCTCAGACTGAAATTTCAATTCAGCATCACACATGGAGCAGATTCTTAATTATGTTACTTCAGTGCTTCATCTATCACTGATGGCTGAGACAGTCTCATGTTATTTTTGCTTTGTTTGCTATATAAATGAAAACTTTCCTTGATTTCCAATGACAGAAAATAAGAGAAAATAAGACCCTGGTACTTGTAATGATAAGTACTTAAAAAAGCAACAAAGAGTAATAGAAGATAAGGAAAAAATGGGACAAGAATAAAAAGAGCAAAGAAATATACTAAAATTATGTTACACTGAAGTTTCTGTACTTGGATCCATTTTCCCTGCTATGTTAACAAGAACCATCTTTTCAGTACCTATCTTCATTGCTGGGCAGCAAAACTGCCATTCTTAGTATTCTGAAACGTGTTTGTGTTGTTCACAGACCACCTGCTTGTTAGCACAGTTTAATGTGATTATGTGAATGATGGCCCAGCAGGAACCAGTTTGTTTTAATTTTTTTGACAGTACTCTATACTAGCTGTCATTACACTACAATCATTGCAGGTTCCTGTTCTCATTAGCAATAGTTGAACAGTAGTCATAAACACAAATTAAAAGATTGTCAACCAGGACTTGGATATTTTGTTAATATTAGTGAAAGAAGGAAAATGTAATCTAGTGTTATGTTCAGTGGATTAGCGAGGGGTGCAGTGTCACAAAAATTGTTGTGTGCCGAATAATTTGGTTGCAATGTTTCCCCTGCTCACTGCCACCTGCTTAAAACTGGTTGGGCAGAATTTTCCCATAACTTGTCAGAGTGCCAGTTTAAGTCAGAGAACCAATGTGCAGCTTTCCAGCTGCACAACTGAGTTTTCTCTTCAAATTCTCTGGCAATCTGTGCAAAACTGGGTCCACAGAGATGGGTGCCTTTTTCAAAGGGCAACCCAATCTACAATAGAATGAATCGCCTCTGCTATAGGTACACCTTTCCTGCAAAAACAAGCATTGGACCACTGTACTGCCCCTACCCCCCCAACAACCCCAGCAAGCACTCTCCAACCATCCCAAACAAGCATTGGGCACCCCCGACCCACTCTGTCGAGCAATGAAGCATTTCTCTCCTCCCTCCCCCATCTTTCCAACAAGCAGCGAAGCACTTCTTCCCATCACTTTCTCTCCACAACCATTGGACATTCCTGCGTGCACCCGCTTACTCTCCACCTCACCACCACTCGTCACAAAGTATTGAGGTTGTAAGTCTTCCTGACTGCTCTCATTGGTGTTGAGGGGGGGGATTTCCTATATAAGGGAAGCATATGACAGGGAAGACATGTAATACATTTAAATTTAAATATATTTTAAAAATATTTAATGGTGAGGTGGGAACATTGTTGCATCACCGGCAAGGGGCAGGGAAAATCTGAGAATGAATCTTGCTAGCGAGATCCTTGTTCCTACCATCTTGTGGGATTTTTTTTGCCAGCGTTGCCATTTTTGCCGATGGGGCACACTGGCTGAAAATCCTCCCCACCAAGATATTTCTCTAACTTCTTCCGCTTTTGCTCAAAGATTATTGACACGAAATGTTAACTCTGCTCTTCTTCTTACAGATTCTGGCTGACTCGTTAACTATATTGAGCATTTTTTTTTATTCAATTCTGGTGAGGAGGCCGGAAGTTAATCTTTACTAAGTTTTCAATTATTCATAAAGTGAAACATCACAAATTCATAACTTCTCACTCTACAACCCAACACCAGTATCAGGGATCTTTCTTTATATGTGCTTAATTGATTATCCAATGAATGTCCCCCATTCTGTATACACTTAACTTTAAATTATGCAATTAACATTTAATCTGTATTTTACCATAATCTTCCCTTTGAAACCGCCATCATTCATCTCCTCCTTTAACTTTATAAAGTTATTCCTGATGACTCTGGCAGGATCATCCAGTCCTGCTGAACTCAATGGCCATTCATGTTGCTTGCCATCTGCGCTGCCTTTCCCAGCTTTTCCAGCCTCTGTTCTTGCCAACTAACACTCCCTCTATAATAATATAAAAGCAAATTACTGTGGATGCTGGAATCTGAAACAAAAACAAAAAGTACTGGAAAATCTCAATAGCACCTCTGGAGAAAGAACAAAGCGAACGCTTTACGTCTGGATGACCCTTTGTCATAACATCCCAACTCCAATCTTTGTTTCCTCCTCCAGATATGTTTGGAGAGAAATGTGTTGTCACTATCAAGTTTCTCATCCATTTCTTTGCCACACCATGGCTGAATCTCTCCAATCCGGTTTTGTCCTTCCCATAGCATCAAAATGGCCTACCAAAGTCACAAGTGACATTAGACATTACTGTAATACTATCCAATCTCAACTTCTCTGAAACCTTTGAAATTGTTTTGATCACACAACGCTCTTCTGTTTTCCGACCTGGTGAGAATATGCTTGAATAGCCTTATCCGATTGCAGCGAGAACATATTCCAGATTGACTAGTTTGCCTACCCAGCACCATAATTTAGAGCATTGTGAGGATCCATTCTGGCCCCTTTCATTTGACCCCCAATACTGTTATTCCAGAGTACCTCAAGCTGCATCTTTGGCCCCGTCTGGACAAATAAAAAGACTGTAAGATGTAAGAGCAGAAGTAGGCCATTTGGCCCATTGAGTCTGCTCTGTCATTCAATGAGATCATGACTGATCTGATGATAATCCTCAATTCCACTTTCCTGTCTTATTCACCCCAACTCTTAATTCCTTTATTAATTAAAAATCTGTCCATCTCAGCCTTAAATATTTAATGACCAGCCTCTACAGCCCTCTGTGGTAAAGAATTCCACTTGAAGAAATTGCTGCTCATCTTTGTCTTAAATGGGCAATCCCTTAGTTTGAGATTGTCCTATGATCCTAGACTCTTCCACATGAGGAGGCAACCTTTCAGCATTTACTCTGTCAAGCCCCCTGAGAATCCTATATGTCTCAATAAGAAAAGCTCTACTTTTCCACCACTTCCATGGCCTATGCTGTCAAACTACCTGTTGAACATACAGCCATGGAAGTATGGTAAGGTCCGCCAACTAAACACTGGAAAAACTGAATCATCTTTGGTTCCTGCTCCAAACTTCACATTCTTGCCACCATTGTCACCCTCTCAGACTGAACCAGACTCTTCAAAACCCTAAGTTGATCTTCTAACCCCCATCTCTATCCAGCACAGAAACTGCCTACTACAACTTTTGTAATATTACCTATGTCTGCCCTTCAGATCATCATCTCCTGGCTCTCATTCATATCTTTGTCACTTTAGGCTTAACTAATAGAGTGTTCTCCTGACTGGCCTTGCATCCTCCAGCTCTGTGAACTTCAGTTCATCAAAAATTCTGTTGCCCTAAGCCACAGACCTACAATGGTGGCTGAATGCAGCCTTTCTAATTTAACATTTTCCTTCTGACCTTTAAATTTTTTCAAACCTCACTCCTTTCTATCTCTACAATTTCTCCAATCCTGAATTCTACTAACTATTTATATCTCCGACTCTGGCTTCAGATGCATCCCACACTTTCCCCTTCCCGTACTGCTGGCAGTTCCAAAGCATTGGGATCCCTTCCCTCAGCTCCTCAGGCTCTCTAACTCTCATTCCACCTTCAAGAAACTCCTTAAAAAAACACTGTTGGTTATCCCTCCCAATATGTTTTGGCTTGGTGCCAGTCTTCTTCTCTAAAGCACCATAGAATTTTTTCTCTCCTAAAGGTATGTCCTAAATGAAAACCGCTATTTTATGTTCATTCATATGCGTGGGAGACTGGCAAAGCCATCACTTCCTGCCCCCATCCTGAAATTCGCTCCGGAAGGTGGTGGTACTTCTTCTTGAGCCACTGCAGTTCATGTGGTGTAGATACAACTACTGTGCTATTAGGCAGCGAGTTGCAGGATTTTCGCAAAGTGAAGTAACAGAACTATGGTATGTGACTTGGAGGGGAACTTGCAGGTGGCAGTGTTCCTATGCACCTGTGTCCTTGTTCTGCTAGATAAATGATTAATGGTTGGTGCATGTTAGCCGGCTTCTCTTAGAAAGCAAGCTAGCGGGAGGTCTGAGTTCACCTTTTGATAAAATGAAAAACATAAGTCAATAGATTAATGAGCATTTGAAATTTTCTTCTCTCTATATTATTGCTTTGCAATTAAAATGAAAATTCCAGAAATTTATAGTACCCTTACTCTCCACCAATCTCTCAGCTGTTTAAAAATGTAAAGCAAAAGATGGTAAAACAGTTTTTGTCCAAGTCCCAAGTGACAGAACGCCTAAAATACAACACAAATTAGTTCAATTTGCCAACCGTTATTCAGAGAAGCACAAAAGCTTAAAAGCATTGAAGCCAGTGTGCTGAATACACAAGCTTATATACATTTTACGCATCTCCATGAAAGTCCCTTTGCCCAGTATCTCAATGAAAATAACACACTGTAAAAGTAACTAAGTCCATTAAAACATTTTCATTCCACCACTGATAGTGCAATAGTTTCAGTGTAAGAAGCAGGTAGAAGTGGAGTAATTTATTTAATTCATACTGGCTAAGTTTGGTTGTATGGCCATGCACCCTGGTTGATAAGATCATTCTGACCACCACAAATCATAAATACATAGGAACAACCTAGCCATTGCAATGGACATGTGTTTTATTGAACTGTCTGGATATTTTTTCTTGTGGATCATTTGAAAATGTGAAGTGTGGATGCATGTCATTTTTAAAACAAAAAGGCTAGTCTGTGATGTGGAGGTGTTTAAACAAGTTTTCAATTGATTTCATTAGCTAAGAAAATAACAGAACTTCATTAAGACATGATGCTATCCAAAATATAGCAACTCTAAACATTAAATATTTCACTCCGTTATTACTTGATAAAGGTCTTTGATAATGCAATATCACAAGATCAACTTGTATATAGGGAGAAAATGTTATGATAATAATTGTAGCAACAAGAGAAAAGAAACATTTCTTTGACAAAAAGACAATTGTTTCTGTGAGAAAGCCTTGCCAAATTTCCTGTGGTTTTGGGGAAGAGAAATGGAACAGCCATGTGATGTGATGAACTACTATGACACAGTCCAATTCACTGGATATAATGTTACACATTAATGTATTTTCTAATGTATTTTCCTGAATGTCTGACCATTACACTTGTGCTGTTATCATGGGCTGAATCTTTGCTATGGATGTGGGAAACAGCAGCCAGGTCTAATTTGGGTGATGATTCTGCCTCTGATCAAAGTTCAGATTTTCACAGAGTGAGTCCTGAATTGATATTAAGACAGGTTCACCTACAGCTAGTGAGGGAGGGAATGGAAGCAAGACAGATGAAGTATGGAATTCATTTAGACAGCCCACAACAGCCATTACCATGGCTGCTGATAGTCCTTAGGAAGAGAACTGCTGATTGTGCCAAATCCTTTCACAGCATGAAGGGAAGTGAGATGTTACAGGCGACAGGAAGCCTGGCACCCAAGGCAAGGACTGATCCTAACTTCATCGACGTTGACCTGGTTCTAATGCTCGAAACCAGGAGGAAGAAATGTTCTCTTTGAGGAGCGTGGCAGAGGACGCAACCTTGGTATGTAGAAGGGGCACCTTGCTGTTTAGAACTTTCTTATTCTGTGTCACCTTTCTCTTTTACCTTAAAGTCCACACCAATCTGGAAGAACACATGAGGGAGAATGTAGCAGTGTACGATATTGACTGAGATCCTTGCAAGAGGATATTGGAGGGCACCACTTAACTGGTCCAGATGCCGAAATCATATCTTCTTCAACTGTTGTCCTACTAAGTAGTTGGCATTGGTTATATCACACCTGAACCTGCTTGGGGCTCCTGTCAATGGGTCAATAGCCATTTCTTCAATTAAGGATTTTCCTTATCCATAAGGACCCATTTTGAACATTGGATTGAAGATCGGAGCCAACCTGGACTAACAGAGATTGAGGAAAGCAAGCACACGTGTGTGTAGGTCTTGTTATGATACAGACATTATGGAAGCGAAAGCCCTTAATGGACCACATTGGCTATTGATAGGGCATATCGATGCCACATGGTTACATTGGATGATGCTGTGCCCCTCAGGTATCCAGCAATGGAGGTGAAACCACTACTTCTGTAAGGGTATGTTAGTTATGAAATAAATATTCTGACAAAGAAGGCATCAGTGATTATCGAGTTGCAGTGGCATGCAACCACCTTTGAAATGCATCTTTAGATACCATTAAAGTCTGGGGCTCATCCTTGGAAGGAGCCCAAAGAAGAATGTCACTGTAATTTTGATGGCTTGTAACAGGACATGGTGACTAGTGCTAGTCAGCAATAATGGCACAGACTGTGACTCTCCTGGCAATCTCCTGTGGCACTGGGTCTTGGTCACCCTCCAGAGTTGGTTCCATCATTAGCATTCAATATTGTGTTGAGGGTATAGCCTTTATTATCTTCTTGCCCTTTCCTCTCCCTTGACCTCACACTGTTTGGGGTTCTGCTCTCCCTGCAATGCTGCTTGTGCCTTTTGCAATGAGCACAACATCTGACAGTTGTACGCACATTTCCAGCTAGAGCCTTCCTTCTGGTTAGGTTATTGTCCTTGGCAACCATGGTCAACTGCTGTAATGTCAGGGGGTTACTGATCTAATTCAATGCCAAGGTGCTGTATGCTTACTCTGCCTGCCACTTGTGCAGGGCCAATGGCCCTCTGACCAAATGTCCAGTCCCTCATTTCTCTGCCAATACTCTAATGGGGTTGTAGTGATGCCCAGAGCCAGTCATGACCCTACTCACCTAGCCCATGCTTGCTAAATCCAAACAAAAATGTTTACTTGCTGGACAATGCTAAAAGTGCATTAATAGCTGCATTCACAACCAAGGTAACCAATCAAGCACATACATAGTTCATTTACACTTGCTGGAAGATTCATACATTCACAGACAAGAACCCATTCTTGGAACGTGTTCATGTCTTGCAACCCACTGAAATTACGCACGAGCTTTCACAACTTTAGTTCCTGACTGTTTTCTCCAGGTCAATGTTTCAGCCAGAGTCGACTTGACAACTAAGTTGCTCCCTTTTTCTCCTGGAGTGTAAGTTGTGAGATCATTTGAAATTTTGCATTTGTCCCAATGAGTACAAAAAAAAGCTTCCACAACCTGTCTTTTTCCAGCACAATTCAAGTTCTATATGACCAAGCAACTGTTGAAATTAGAAGTATTATCCATGGGGAATTTTACAGTTTATCAGTGCAGCCAGCGTGTTAAAATATGGGTATATTGAGCTCCATTGACAAGTGTTTACATAATATCAATAAAGTCCTTTTAACAATTTGGTTAGAAGTGTTGGGAAAAGAGCTGTCTCTTAAAAGTCATTGGAATACATTCAGTCAGCAGTTTCAGCTTGTAGGAAAATAGCTATAGCATTTAAGATCTTTTACCTCTTTCTGGATTGAATGGGGTGCTAAAAGAAATCCTATGCAAATTCCAGTGCATTGCTTAACTGTTGAATAAGTCCCTGCTTGTTCCATGTAACAACACAATAGTTGCCAACCAAAATGGAGATGATTGGATAATTCCACAATCAATAACGCTGGAGACTACAGTGCTGTAGGTGACTGAAATTGACTTCATGTACATACTGTATATGGTCTATCTTCCGCTCAATTGTGCCTTATCTTGGAGAAATTTTTGCTATTTTGGTCATGTTTTCATTCTGCATGCTGCAGTTTGTAAATTCTCTTCATTAAAAAGACTTTCTAAATAAACTTTTTAGCTGTAAAATAAAACTGCTTGCTGCAAATCTTGCCTCACCTCCGATTCATTAGCTGACGTAATGGTGGCTGGTTTGGGTTCTGAGGTCTGGGAAGGGGAAGTGCATGAAAGGGTAGAGATTGTGCCCAGTGGCTCTAGGCTATGGTTACTCAGTACGGAAGGGAGTAAAGAGAAAAGCCTGTTTTGGGTGGCCAGAGATTCAGACCATTGATGCAACATAATAGGTGACATGTACTAAAAAACTGTGTTCAAATAAAATCCGGAATAATAACAACTATATTATGCACTGTGTTTAAGGGTATGTTTTATTTTCGTGATAATTGATAGTACATGATAATATTGTGTATAGTACCATGTAAAATCAAATTGAACCATGGACTTATATATTTGTAAAATACAGGGCAATATAATTTAGTCTCTGCACACTCCATAGCATAATATGCTGAGTGCTGCAAACTGTCACATGTTGTATTAAAACATGTACAAAATATGCTATAAAATATATAGTTGCCATTTATCAGTTCAACCAGATGTTGTTTAAATATTACAGCATATGGGCATGGACTGCTTCATTATCAGAAAAATTAAGAATGTAGTTGAACAATATGCAATCATTAGTGAATAGTGCTACTGATGGAAAGGTTACTGATGAAGAAGCTGAAGATAAGTGGATCTAGAACACTCCCCTGCAACAGTAATCTATGGCTACCATGATTGCCTGCCAATATTCACACCTGCCTTCTTTTGTACTAGATATGACTCCAACCATTGAAGAGTTTTCTTCTTGATTCCTATTGACTTCAGTTTTACCAGGGCTCCTTGATGCCTTGATACTCGGTCAAGATATTAAGGATAACCACTTTCACTTTGATCCAAATTTGGACAGAATGTTTGTTCCAGATTCCAATCACTCTCTCAGTGAAAAAAAATGCTTCCTCACATCACTTTTCCTTCCTTGTGCCAAATATTTTCAACCTGTACCCTTTAATTCTTGATGCTCTCTTGAGGGGTAACAATTTCTCAATCTTTGCCCTGTGCACACCTCTCAGGATTTTAAATATCTCTATAAAATTCCCTCCCCCGCCTTCTTTTCTCCAGAGAAACAGTGCCAACCTCTCCAAGGAGAGTAAAACGTATTATCATGTTATTTAAAAATAAGATTTGTAAAATATACAGAAAAAAAATAAAAAATTCAGAATGTCAGTAATGTACATAAAGGTCTGAAGTTGGCTTAAATCAGTTCAGTGGTCATAGTTAACCATCAATTGCGTTGAACTACAGAGAACAGATTTGTTCCTGATCAGTTTCATTCTGTGTTTCCTGTGGGAGAGTGCAGGTGGATGGTTAGACCACGCAAGAGGGCTTGTAATTGATAGTCACGGTGTTGCATGAAGAATATAGTCAATTTCAATAATTGATTGACAGTCCATTTAGCTGTGTGGCATTAGTACACAAAAGCTTGGTAACTCTTTCAGCCCTGAACACAATAATATTCCAAGTGTACAATGAGATGGCAGGACTGGACTCAGCCAAAATCTCCCCCCCTGATTGAACAGCTAGCCAACGCCATTAAGAATGGTCATCTGGATAAGTGTCTTATAGGTTGGCACACATGTAATTGAACCTCTACAAGAAATATCACTTTCACCAAAGGCAAGGAAAGAAACAAAGACCAAGGTGTCCCCTGGACATTGCCACTTTGTCTCTTGGGCAGTGCCAAGGGGTCAGACTGGCTTGGCCAAATTGGCAATCCCAGTGTTGGTTTAGCTGTGTGGCATTAGTGTACAAAGGTTTGATGCAAAGGCAAGGGGTGATTGTCCCAGCCTGCTGAGCAGCTCCAACAGCACAGCAGGTCAGGTGACATCAGCAGAGGCTATGTAGCGAGCTTCGCACTGAGTGTCATAGCCTTGGTACACTTCTGGCCACTGGACTAAATTATTTAAATTAGAATTTGCATCCCATTAGGGGGCCCATGACTGAAGTCTCTGGGCCTGCTAGCGTCTCCCTCCTCACCCTGTGCCAGGAGTGTTTTACTCTCGTGGGTTTATAACAGTTTCCGATAGCAGGGAGCTGGCAGCCCAACCATGCTGGAGTAAAGGGTGGGCCTTCAGGCCCACCCCCCAATGAGGTCGAAGGTAAATGGATGGTGTTCCCTGGGCATTGCCAGTCTGGCATTGTCACCCTGGCCCCATGGCACTGCCCAATGGATAAAGTAGCAATGTCTGGGGGTATCTTGCCCACCTGGCACCATCTTGGGGCAGTGGGAGTGGGGATGACCCACTTCCATTGTGCATTTGGGATCGTAGGCAGAAGGAGGGAGGACAGTAATTGGGGCTGGCCATAGGGGGTTGAGGGGGTGCGGGGGGGGGATGGTCGAATCAGAAGATCAAGACTGCCAAGAGAGGAATCAAGGCTAGCCTGGACATATCCAGAAGGCCAAAGATCAACCGTAGTGGGATGGGAGGGGCAGCAATGTGGGGTCGCTGGGCTGGCCAGTGATTGGGAGGTCAGCAGTGTGGGGCTACTACACACACACCGATCATGGCGCTGACAGATCAGTACATGTGCAGTGACTGGCACAGCGCTATGCTGCCAGTTTCTCCAGTCGGAATAGTTCCTGTCCCTGGCTTTTCATTAAGGTTCATACTGGTATTCTCTGTGATGCACACAGTGTCAGAGATACATTTTGAAAATCTATTTTGTTTTACACAAATTCCAAACTTAAAAAATTTTTTTTGGGGAGAATTCCACCCATTTCTGGGTTAAAATGTGCTGAATAATTTAATTACTAAATATCAATGCAATTTCATGTTTTTGCCATTGGATGTCACTAATGCATTACATTTTGAAATCATGCTGAAGTCAGTTGGAGATGAAACCGTATCCACTGGCAGATCTGAAATCCAGTACTGGATTCATCAAAGTTGGATGCTAGAAATGAAACAGAAGTCCAGTTGATAGTACTTCAAACAGTTGTGCTCATTACATGGCTCATTTTACCTTTGCTAGAACTGACATATATTCATACTCGGGGAACTGTCCTTTACAAATGAAAAGGATATGTCTCATTCTTGTGCCTTTCTTTTTGAACATATAGTTTCGCTGTTGTTTTCTCTATGACAATGGCCAAATTGTGAACCAATCAACATCTTTTTCTTCTGTAGTATAAATTGCCACAATGGTTTGAAGTTTGGCATTCAGGCATTTGTCCTGATGAATGCAAGACAAAAAGCTTCGGCAAATGTCTCTCTGTTCAGCAACATCAAAATTCTTTACTACCAAGCAACAGTAGCCTACATGTATTATGAACACTATTGTCTCTCTGTGAATTAATGACAACCATTCAATTACAAGATTCAGCTTCTAAACAGACAATGGAGCCTGGATTGTAATTTGGGACAGTAGTCTTCAGGACCCAGGGGTGTGGCAAATTATCCTAATCCCAGGCCTGAGAGATTTTTAACTCCGGGAGTTAAACCTAGTCACATTTCTGCCCCCAAATAAGCAGAATTGGCACCTATACGGACTGCAATGTTATGTGGAAGGAGCATGCTGTTGGATAATACAGAAATAACCCTGAAAATTCAAGACATCATCAGAATTTGTGAGCCCTGCATCATAACAGGCAAAAACTGAACTTTTGGGAATAGAGCGGCATCACGGTGGGTTGGTCCCAAGGGTGCTTTTCATTGCTTGTTCACCCAGCATCTGTTGGGCCAGAAAGCTTAAAATAACAAGTGAATTTTGCTGTCCTATTATGCAATGCCATTAGAACCTCATGATTAAATCGTTTGTGTTTTACCATACACATTGTGTTTCCCAGGGTTATTTCTGTATTATCCAACAGCATGCTCCTTCTACACAACATTGCAGTCCGTATAGGTGCCAATTCTGCTTATTTGGGGGCAGAAATGTGACTAGGTTTAACTCCCAGAGTTAAAAGGCCCAACAAATCTTGTAATCCCATGCAGGAATAGTGAAAGTTGTTTTTATGATAAATAAAGCCAGGATCATTTATCAATGACAGTCATTTAAGAATTTGAGATGTTTCCTTGGGAAACAAAATATTCCATTCAACAAGCATATCTCATTCTGATTAACTTAAAAGCACCCATCATTCACTATGACTGCAGGCCTACAGGCAGCAATCACTAATTTCTGCAATTTTACTTCTGCTTCACTTCTGATCGTTAAGATAAATTCTATGGAATCTTTGTAGACATTTATTTAAACTTAAGTGTGATTGCATTTTGGTGATCAGTTATGTAATCAGTAATATTATCATTGCAGATTTGGGCCTTTTCTTGTACATTATATTCACAACTACTGATTTGGCTGAATATTGTTTCTTTTCCAGATATGCCACTGCAATAAGAACATTTTTCCCATTGTTTAAAAAGAGAAACTGAACTTATTGTATTGACCCCAATGACCCTTGAACTAGAAGCCAGGACAATGAATGGCCTTTTACTTGGGGTGATCAGCAAGATGAAATTTGACTGATAGTACACATGCGAGACACACCGTCATGTAAACAGTCCAAGTTCTGTGTAGTCTGCAGCCTTTGTAAAGTCTGTGAGCAAGGTGCATAAAGACTCATGGTTGTTGAGGCCTTTATTTTGGTGAAGTCTGAATAAGGTCTCAAAAGACTGGAATGGAGCCAGAAATTTGGCAGTGAAAGCAGGATTCACTGTTGCAGGTGGAGTGGATTAATCAACCACTGAAGACTATGTAGGAATGGGCACCAAAGTGGCTGACTGAAGCATCCACCTCTGTGTAAGTTATTCAGAGACTTGGTAACATACAAACCAAGGGGGAATTTTACCACTTTAAAGTCCTGTCATGGAACAGCCCAATTTAAGATTTTTCAGTCAGGGGAGTTGGCATAGAACAGACAAATTTGGGGTAATTATTTATACTTAAAAAAAGTTTCTTTTATCTTATCTTTTCTTGTGAGATATATATACACAGGACACACACCAAGCATTTTCTCCTTCGGGAAAGTTATCTTCCCTTTTCATATCAAATAAAATTGTTTCATCATTATTTGAGAGTATCCGGTAGTGTCAATCATTCCAGTTATAAATGGAGTACTGCAACGAACCTAAATGAAACTCCACAAGGGACTCTCACACCCTTAGATAACCATTAGCAGCTGCACCACTTTAACCACCGCATGGACAAAATTTCACATTGCATAGTTATTTTTCTGAAATATAATTTCTCTGAGGGTCAAACATAATTGTAAACCATTTCTCCCTTGCAGTTCTCAAGCCTCTCGAGTGCAATAACTCCTCCTGCATATTCATCATATTCTGTATAAATCACTTGAACCCTTTGATTACATTATAGCCTCCAAGGTGTCAATTTGTATTTGCATCAGTTGTCTGATGTAGTCACTTGTATATAATCTGCAGGGAAAACTTGCTCCAGAATGGATTCATGCAATCCACATTCTTTAGGATGAATTGATTCCACAGTTTTCTAGCAAAGGTTTTGTCATTCACCCTAATAAGGATGGAATAAAACAACTGAAAATGAATTGAGAAACTTAGCGAATCCTAGTCATTTATCAGCCTTACCTTCAAACAGGAATGTCTCATTCCAATGTGGGTTTAAATTCTTTCTTTTCACCTTCGTTTCTAGCTTGTGTTTTTTGTCAGGGAGCAGGTAGATTTTAACGAACGGATCACTGGTACCACTAAAGTCCTTTGCTGGCAGCTCTACAGCCTTCATTATTTTAACAGTGAAGGTGGACTCCTGGAAATTGTACCCGACACTGAACTGAATACGGCCCAGATTCTCACGTGAGCTTCCTTCATGGTCGTCCTCAGAACCTGGTGACAGCTGGAAGAAACGAAATACAAATGCTTAGTTCACAGGCTTCACCTGTAGACTCACATGTGGTTCTGAATTCCTGACATGCTTCTCTAGGTTCTGAAGTAAATATAAGTTACTGAAAGAGTTTGTATGGGCCCTGAAATTTCATTCCTATGCCTCGCTGCTTTTAAGATGTCTTACACTTGTCCTAAATTTGGTTCAGTGTCAAACTCTACTTGTTAACACTTGCAAAACATTTTAGTATGTTAAATTATATAAATACAACAGCGTTTTGCACAAGGTATTTATTTGAACATATGGTTCTTGACACTGACTTCCAGTTACTTTCATTCTTGGAAACGTGGTATTGTTTTTGATCACATATTATCAGTGAGAGAAAACAAACACAAAAGAACCACACAGCAATAAATTCAATCGGGTAAGCTTAGACAGTTTCAACACAATGTGAACATGAGTCCACAAAACAAAATGGTCACTCATTTGGCAATAATTTGTGTTGATTTCTTATCGTATTCTTGATGATCACAGAATGGTTGATATTGACATTGAAAACCACTTCAACAAAGATCAAAGAACAAAACAGCACGGGAAACAGGCCGTTCGGCCCAACGACCCCATGCCAACACCCCAATGTTCCTGCTGCAGTGAGAATTGGTGAGTCCCAGTCACATTGTTGGCGAAGCAATAGTGGAAATTTTCCATCCTACCACTCTATACTTGATAGGGAAAAATTTTAACGTTGATTCTGGGTGTTGGAGATGGAAAGTACTCCATTCCCTATTACTAACACCCCAGACACAAATATCCACAATAAAAATAATGATGAAATAATGAGGACTCGAATGCTTAATATTCATAATTTTATGTCCTTTTTAGGGGTCATTAGAAAGATTAAATGAAGGAATTACATTTATCTTAAGGGTTTGTGCTAGTTATTTTCTGTTTGTGTATGGTCAGAGGTGCAATTAATGCATGAAACACAGTGTTATTCAATTAAAAATTGAATTGACTTTTTCAGGAAAATACATGGATATGGTTATTCTCGAGAGTAGGACTGCAACAGTCCCAAGGACTACCCCATCTCAAATAAACTTCTCGGATTTACTCTCCCAAGTTCATATGTGAAGAATTATTTGGGCAAGGAACTGGAGAGCTGCTACTGCCCATAAAACCATACCCCAGCAAGAATCAGTATTTCCAGAAAAAAAAGTAGATAAAACTAGCAGAACAATCTATCAATTAAAATACAGAACGTAAAAAATAAATACAAAGTCTCCATGACTGTTATTTGTTCTCTGTTCCATTATCATAACTCAGAATGAAAAAGCATTGCAAAAGTACATATAACCTAATGTAAGATTAGTCTTGAACACAATCAATTAAGGTATTTATCACATAGGGCGGGATTTTCCAGACTCTCGTGCCCCAAAACCGGAAAATCCCACCCAAGCTCAACTGATCTTTCCAAAGTCCGCCCCTCGCCTGCTATGATTCCTGTGGGGGCCAGAATGGACAAATTCGGTGCATGGTCTATCATAGGAATTTGAATTTGATACAAAAATCTGGTATAATTCTATTAGATGCAACAACTCTCACTTTGATGTAACCTGTATATAACACATCCTAGTCTTGTGATATCCTATGTATTACTGAAAAAGAGAGACTTTTTTGGTTGAAGTTTTTCATCAGCACATTGGAAAGAATACAATGCAAGGGAAATCAACAAATTTATTCTGTACGAGTAGACTGTGTTGATTGGTTGGTTACTGGACTCAGATTGGTAGAGGTGCTGCCATAAATAATGCACCAGTTGTATTCTATCAGTCAGAGTCTACTTGCCAATCAGCACTCTCTTCTTGTACAGCATAAATTTATTGATTTCTATTGCATTGTGTTCTTGTGAATGGCCTGAAAGTTTAGACAAAAAAAGTCTCTTTTTCAACAATACTCAATTTCTGTACTGCCAAACTACAATACATGTCCTATGCAGCTGCAATTATCGTTCACTTCACATCAAAGAGCTTTATAAGAGGCAATGCTGAACTCTAAGAAATAAAAGGCCTGATGGAAAAAGAGACAAGATTCATCTAGAAGAGGCATGCTTTTTAGGACAGTTAATAAGATTAGCAGAGATGTATCTAAGTAAACTGGTACAGAAGGTTGCCCAGACGTGATGGTTTAAAGGCCAGTCTGCAACTGTAATGCACAACAGGTGAGGATTGCCATCTGTATCAACTGAATTTAAGTTCATACAGGTGGAGGGCATATATTGGATTGTTACTTAAGCATATATAAAGAGAGGGACATACAAAACTGGAGTTGAGTCAAGAGATACATACCTGCATTGTTTCACCCTGTGAATATATCTATTCCATGTGAAGACTGGCTTTGGATTCTTTCTTCACCAGCTGGCCAACAGGACTATAACAAGGGCAAACCATATCTTGAGTCAGCATCCACTGGATCTTAAAGTCCTGCTCCAAAAATGCAACCTCAGCCAGTGGTGGTGGTGGATGCAAAGCTGGGAGAAATTCTCCATAGAGAGTTGGCAGAGTAATTCAAAATGAGGATCAGCGTTTCTGAAGTCAATTTGCAGAACCACAGAAAACAAGTGGATTTGGGGTAGTTGGAAGTTGTGTGTCTGGGATTACGTGCTGGAGACACTGATGCTACAGAGTTTAAGTTTATAGCCAAACCAATCGTCAAATAAATGAGCTTATTCTACCACGAGACAAAGTCTACAAGTCATAAGAGAATTTATGTCACAATGAGGAGAATTTTAATAATCTCTTGAAAGCTGGTTTGGAAGCATGGGAGCAAGGATAAAATAAGAAAAATATTCTCTGCAGGTTCCCCAATGTTTAGCAAGATGATGAAATGTTTTTATCCAATGAAATTTACACATTCGTGAGTGTGATAAAGATACTTTTATAATGGATAAAGGTGCTTATGTTTCAACACAGCACTGGAAAAGATTTCTCCTTTCCATATGCGATGTTCACTATGTCTAAAGATGTGCAGTGGCTACTACTGAGTATCATGAATATTGAATAATTGTTTTCCTTTGCAATTGTACAAAGGTAACAAGCATGCTGTGATGGATCGGTAGATCGCTAATTTTATTTTTTCCATCAATGCAATACTCATTACTACTCTCTCTATGATTATAATGTTTAAAAGCAACCCTCACAGCCAAATCAGAAAAATAACTGCACTAGTTGATCTAATTCTCAATTTAGTCAGTATAAAAGTTTAAGCAGAATAAATGCCCATAACGAAGAGAATGAGAACATAACATTGAAAATTTTGACAGCTATGTTAGGAGAAACTGATAAGTTGCCTGCTTGGTAGAATCATTTATTTTGTAAACTAACCACAGGACGAAGTTCTGAATTAACAAGAGAAAAAGAAACATTGGTATTTATACAACACCTTAATACTGTTAGAAAGTTTTTCCATTCTTTACATGCAGCAAGTAACAACAAAAAATATTCTATGTAATTATATATGGTGCATAATGTGAATCTCAAATTAATAGACTAAATTATGAATTCTGTATAATGTAAAATGATTGTAATTATGCTGTGCAATATAGTTGTTGATAGTCCAGAGCTCAAATATTGCTGAAAAAAAAGATACTTTGTCAAAGCTTTCTGTCTTGCAGTCATCAGAACAATCGCAACAATGTCAACGTCAGGGGTAATAAGTTTATATTCTAAAAGAAAGTGTTACTTGATTGTTAAATGGACTCTGGTAGGTAGAGGTCATGGACAATGCATTAGTTAATGGTCAAGCACTGTTTGAAAATTTAAATCAGACAGTTTGGCTCTGATTAGTCAAAGCATTGTTTGAAGTAATGAACCAGTGAATGGCTATCATTTTTTTTTAAACTGAATCAGGCATAAACGAGAGTTGTTGGCATTTGTCCTGACGTTGGTATTCTTGCAATTGTCCTATTGAATATAAGCTTTAACAAATTTTTTCTTCAGCAATATATTGCATCAAATCTCCTCACATATTCAAATTAAATTCCACATTGAACTCTGCGCAGGGTAACATTGTGCATACATAATATTTAACTAATCGAATTCATTACTGGCTTTTAATGCCTAGAAATCTATTGATGGAAGCTATCATAACAGAATTAGACCACGCATGAATATTTTTGCCTTTTAATTATTTTATACCTTTGCATCCACCTTCAGGATTTCTGCTTCTCAAACAACTAGTAAAGTAGAAAATTAACTTTTTTTTAACCACTAGTTTTCCATTATATTCTTCTAAAGAAAATGATTCCTTGCTGGGACATAGTTCCAGAGGGATAGGCCAGCCATCTCCTACCTCAACCAAGTGGTCACCCTCCCTAAGTGAGTTCAGTGTGTAAACATCAGTCAGCTATATGATAAAAAAAATTCTAATGTTAGATATATCTTTGCGTGCTGTTTCTTCCTTTTGCTCATGCCAGCCAATTACCACAATAGATTTGTTCAGAAGTTTTTCCACTGCCTTGCCAACATGATGCTTTACACCTTTTAACAATTTCTTTAAGCAGATTCCATGCGGATCGCATTTTTCTTTGATTGGAGTTTTTGTTGTTTGCCCTTTTTTTTTCTACTTTTACTAAACTTTTTGTAGAACTGTCAGTTTTTGATACTGAGAAAAGGTTGTCCTCAAGCTTTATCTTGCATTTTCTTTTCACAGTTATTGACTGGCCAGCTATTTACTTCTAGGATTTTCTGTTTTTGTTTCAGATTTCTAGCACTTTACTTATTATCACTTGTTATCCGTAGTTATTGTCACTGAAACGAATGGTGATTCGTGGTTGTAGGTTGATGGGTTTCCAACTTAAATGGACATTTCAGTTGCATCAGTTTTCCACCCCAAATGATACTTAGACATATTCTGGGAAAATTCTGCCCAATGTCTTCTGAATTGAAATGCACATCTTATTCATTGTACCGACAGAATAACATAATATAAAAGCGCAAAGACCCGTAAGCCTAAGATGTGTCACCTATAATTAGTTACCTACATCCTATGGAACCATCAATTTATGCTGTGTGTGCATTTTGTAAGGATTATGTTACTCATTTTTAAAGAACAACTAAATGCTGCATTGAATGCAGTAAAGCTTTGCCATCTGTAGAATTAAACTGACCGACTTTAATCATATTCCCAAGCCACCTGTGTCAGACAAATGGACATTCGCCCGACGAAGGCACAAACGCCAAAAGCTAGCAAGTTTACTATCAAATAAATTGGTTGGATTTAAAATTGGTGTTGTCAGACCTCTTACTGAGTTTACCCCAGTCCAACGCCAGCATCTCTACATCAAGACAAATGGACTATACAGAACTTCACTTGCAAGACCAGCTAAGTATTGGAGAAAATGCACAATAAATAACATGACATTCCAATGCTTGAGAAAATGTCTTCGCTCCTCAATAACTTCTCAATAAAGACAGTCACTCCTCCAATTGTGATGCTGAATTTTATAGTCCAGAAAGGCAGTTGGTAAAGGATGGTACTGAAGTCAGTGTCATATTTATTTATAGAACGAAACATTATAAGCACATTCCTTCTAACTAAGCAGTAAGTTTCAGTAAGTCTCTTTTTATATGACATAGAGGTATATAGTACAAAAAAAAAAGACCTTTTGGCCCATTCTATTTGTGGCAGTCAAAGATAAAGCATATAATTATTCTCATCCCATTTTCTAGCACTTGGCCACAGCCTTATATGCCTTACATCGCAAGTACACATCTAAATACTTCTCAAATGTTGTGGAGGTCTCTGCCTTCACCACTCTTTCAAGAAGTGAGTTTCAGACTCCCACCATGCTATTGGTGAAAAGTTTTTCCTCACATCCTGTCCAAACCTTCTGCCTTTTACCTTAAATCTATAATTTCTAGTCATTGATCCCTCAAGTTCCTTCCTGCCTACCTTGTTTATGCCCTTCTTAATTTTATATATTTCAATTAGATTCCCCCTCCACCCGTCTTCTCTGCTCCACTGAAAACAAAGTAAGAAGTCTCACAGCATCAAATTTAAGTCCAACAGGTTTATTTGGTAGCAAACACCACTCAATCATGACATCAATGAAAACAATCCAGTCTATCCCATCTCTCTTCATAACTAAAACTCCAGTCCAGACAACATCCTGCTAAATTTCCTTTTCACTCTATCTCTCCTATTATGCTGATCCTAGAACTGCACACAATACACTAGCTGTGGTCTAACCAACATTTTATATATTCTAGCAAAACCTTCTTGCTCTTAAACTCTATGCCTCAGGTAATAAAGGCAAATAAACATGCCGTTTTAATCAGTTTATCTATCTGTCTTGCTATCTTAAGGGACCAGCGTACGTGCACAAAAAGATCCTTCTGATCCTTAGTGCTTCTCAGGTTCCTGCCATTCACCATGTATTCCCTTGCCTTGTTTGTCCCATCCAAATTCACCACCTCATATTTATTTGGATTGAATTCCATTTGCCACTGATCAGCCCATCTGACCAGCCCGCCTATATCCTCTTGTAATCATATGCTCAAGGAAAAAACCCATTAATTCCATCATCTGTATATAACTAAACACAATTGGTATGTTAACACTGATGCTTATTTACCTCCCTAACAATTCAGCACAAACTGAGAATTAAAACTGGATTTTTTTTCCTCCTAACCTCTGTGTGTCTCATTTCCACATCAATATTGGAGTTATCAATTGAGCCAATCTGTTAATTAAATTTAAGCAATGAATCAATCCTGAATTTTTTGCTTAAAATTTGTTAATTTTTGGTTAACAAAATTACTTGTGGCTGTTGGATTAAGGCTTTTTTTTAATCTAAAGGTAAGCAGAACATTTGATAAGAGCAGCAACACCACAGCTACTAAAATAATATATTCAGGAAGCCTCCAATTAGCCTCAGAACACAATAGTTTGTACAAACCTGCAGCTGTAATGGAAATGGAAAGTGTTATCCAATCACTTTTGCCTTAAGATATCCCCCATTTCAAGCACATTTCTTGTTGCCTTATGTAAGAAATTACATTTACTGAAGCATTGAGCAAAAGTTGGAATCTTTTCAGTTCTGATTTTATTAACAGTGGAAAGAGTTAGGCAAGCTGAAGTGAGGAGAAAAATCCTAGGACTAATTCAATCATTATACAGAGTAAATGAGACATTCAGCACAATTAGTTTCCAGAATAAGAACTCAGATGCTATCAAATGCCATGGATAAATACTGTACTCTCATACAACAAAACTGTGGTACTGAATCACAGAAACCAAAGTGGCCACAGATTTGACTCCTTTACTGCGTTAACTGAGCTTAGATAGACTAATAATAAAGGCAAAGAAAATGATATCAGTGCCTGATGTCTATGGAGTGTCAAGGAAAAGAAATCAGAGATTTAAGCTGAAAAAACTAGATTTCTGAACATTGGATGCAAACAGGATTGTGATGTCGCTTCCATGGGTGAATAGCCTGCAGATAGTTATTGTCTGGGCTAACGCATGAATTAACCATTTCAGTGAGATGCTGAAGGGCTACTGACAGCTGTTGAATAACATCCTAGTGAAAAATGAGTGAGGAGATATTATAAATCATAGAATCCCTACAGTGCAGAAAGAGGCCATTTGGCCCATCGATTCTGTACCAATCACAATCCCACCTAGGCCGTATCCCCATGACCCCATGCATTTACCCTAACTAGTCCTCAGCCACTAAGGGACAATTTAGTATTGCCAATCCACCTAACCTGCACATTTTTGAAGTGTGGAAGGAAACTGGAGCAACCGGAGGAAACCCACACAGGACAGAGGAGAATGTGCAAACTCCACACAGGCAGTGACCCAAGCCAGGAATCGAACCTGAGTCCCTGGCACAGTGATTCAGCAGTGCTAACCACTGTGCTGCACCGTACCATGAATATCCATACATATTTGAAAAAAACAATAGAAGTAGCGCTGAAAGTCAGGCAGACAGCAGTGGAATTCCCATCTTCAATAATTAAGATAATTTTAATTCAGGAACTTTAGACCAGTTAACTAAAAGTCAGGAGGCAGTAAGATATTAGAAACCTTGCTAAAATCAGATCAGGTAACAAAAGTCAGAATAAATTGAAAGACCAACTTCCTTGAACTTTTTGAAGAAATTACAGAAGGAGTACTCAAGCAAAATACAATCGTAAGGGAAATGCAATTATTGTCATTTCATTCATAAACAAGCAAAACAAGACACTTATAATGGTAGGCAAAAATAATGGTGTCAGAAAATGCAGGTGATACCAAGGTGATAGGTAATAGGTAAGATTGCACCAAAATACAGGAAGACGTCAACAGATTTGCAGTAATCATATATGATGAACAACAGAGCCAGGCATGAGGTGGTTCCTTTTGGTAAGGAAAATAAGAGGTGCACCTACTCATTAGAACATAAGGAACTAAATGGGGTAAAATAGCAAAGAGGTTTGGATCATGCAGAGCACATTTGGGCCAAATGCAGTTTTCTGTGTTGCAAATTCCAAGAATATGTTACATGAATCAATTAAGTAGCAACATGAATAAATGAGGTCATGAAGACTGCAAACAAAATATCTGGGTTCATTTGTAGAGGTAACATTAAAATTATGAAGGCCTTAGTTAGATCCCACTGGGGAGTTCTATTATCAGTTCTGGCCTTCATACTTTAAGAAGGATACTGAAATAATGGAAAAACATTGTCAGAATTGAAAGAGTACAACTCTCAGAAATAAGAAGAAATTGGCTCTTTTCTGTGGAAGAGAGAAGATTATGAGATAGACGTCCTTAAGATTATGAAGAGGTCTTTAAAATTACTGAATAATAGAATCCCTACAGTGCATAAGAAGGCCATTTAGCCTATTGAGTCTGCACCAACAACAATCCAAACCTAGGCTCTGTTCCTGTAAGTCCATGTATTTACACTGCTAATCCCATGACACTAAGGAGCAATTTAGCATGTCCAATCCACCTAACCTGCACAACTTTGGTGTGGGAGGAAACCAGAGCATACAGAAGAAATCCATGCAGACACAGGAAGAATGTGCAAACTCCATACAGACAATTATCCGAGGATAGACTTGAATCCGACTCCCTCATGCTGTGAGGCATCAGTGATAACCACTGTGCCGCCTTATGAAGTAATCCAGTAAGACAAATATGAACTAATTGTATCCACTTGTGGGTGTGTTCAGGAAATCATACACGTAAGATCGTAAGTGTAATCATGAAATGTAGCAGGTGAAGTAAAGAATTTGGGAGGAATTTCATTATGTAGAGAGGTATGAGAATGGAAATTGCTGACACATTG
Source organism: Sphyrna mokarran (assembly GCA_024679065.1). NCBI lineage: Eukaryota > Metazoa > Chordata > Chondrichthyes > Carcharhiniformes > Carcharhinidae > Sphyrna > Sphyrna mokarran. The sequence continues at coordinate 82,814,614 of JAGIQG010000008.1, forward strand.
TTTAAAATAGACAGTGACACATTTAAGACAAGTTCATACATGCACGAGGGAGAATTGAACAGTAGGACTTGGGAAATGAAGGCTGGGAAAGGAAGTGAATGAGGGAGGCTTGTGTAAAGCATAAACACTATCATTGACCAGTTCAACCTGTACAGTCAACATTATTCCCAATGTCTCAGTTCTATTCTGTTCATTCTGAATCTTAATCCATCCTTCCTGGTTACAAGAGTGCAGAATAACTACGTGTTCAGTGCAGCATCAAATACATACAAATTCCCATTATATCAAACAACAACCAGAAACAGTGCTAAAAGACAGAAGCAAAACTGAGATTGCTCGGTAGGTTACAGCAATCAGCATGGACTGAATTGTAAGAAATGTCTTAATCCAAGGCTAATCCCTTTGGTTTTTCTGATAAAAATATTCTAATAAAGCAAACTCTACCTAATTGAATACCTGACAATAGATGGAATCCCAAGTCACATTTTATATCTCCCACTTCTAAACCATTGTAGACATTTCATGATTTTTTTTGACCTTTGATATTAAATTGCACATTAATCTATTAACTCCTGCTTTTGATATTTTCAGCTCCACAATACACATCTTTTGTTTCTTTTACTGTCCTATTGTCACTCCTTTTGCCTTCCACCTTTTTATGAGGTGTTGCATTTTGGGACGACAAACCAGGGCAAGATTTATACATTTAATGGTGGGGCTCTGGGAAGTGTTGTCGAACATTGAGACCTAGGGGCGCGGATACATATTTCCTTGAAAGTGGCATGTGACGGGAAGACACAGTGTGAAAAAGGTGTTTGGCACATGTGCCTTCATTGGTTAGAGCACTGAGTACAGGATTTGAAACATAATGTTACAACTATAGGTAAGGCTATATTTAGAGCACTGCATACAATTCTGCTCACCCTGCTATAGGAATGATGTTATTAAACTGGAAATGGTGCAAAAAAGAGTTTAAAGGACGCTATCGAGATTGGAAGGTTTATATTATAAGGAGAGGCTTCATAACTGATCTTTTTTCTGGAATGCAGGAGGATGAGGGATGTCCTTATAGAGCTCTATAAAATCACAAGAGGCATAAGGTGAATAGCCAAGCTCTTTTCCCTAGGATAGGGGAGTCCAAAACTAAAGGGTATATAAAGATTTAAAAGGGATCTGAGGGGCATTTTTTTCAAACAAGAAGGTAGTGCATATATGGAATATACCAGAGGAAGTGGTGGAGGCAGGTAACTTAAAATTGATCAGGTATCAGGATTGGATGCGATGCAGCCAAAAATATTGAAGTAACCGAGAGTGGAAATTGCAGTGGCACTTGTCATAATCTTTCAGTGTTTCCAGGACTCAGGGTGCCAGATGATTGGAGAATTGCAAACATTATACCCTTGTTGCATGGGTGGCATGATGGCACAGTGGTTAGCACTGCTGTTTCACAGTTCCAGGTACCTGGGTTTGATTCTTGGCTTGAGTCACTGTCTGTGTAGAGTTTGCACCTTCTCCTCATGTCTGCGTGGGCTTCCACCAGGTGCTCCGGTTTCCTCCCACAGTCCAAAGATGTGTAGATTAGGTTGATTGGCCATGTTAAAATTGCCCTTTACTGTCCTAAGATGTGTAGGTTAGAGGAATTAGCGGTAAATATGTAGGAATTTGGGGGGAAGGCTTGGGTGGGACTGTGGTCAGTGCAGACTCAATGGGCCTGATGGCCTCTTTCTGCAATGTAGGGATTCTGTGATTCTTGTTCAAAAAGGTTGTGAGGATCAGTCCAGAAATTACATACCACTCAGTTTAAATTTGTTGGGCAGGGGGGGTGGAATTCTAAATCAATTATTTTGGATAGATAGTAGTCCCATGGAAAAATGTGGGTTGATTAGGAAGAACAAGTATGGATAACGAAAAGGGAAATCGTGTTAAACTAACTTGCTGGAGTCTTTTTTGAAGAAGTAACGGAAAGGTTGATGAGCGTAATGCTGCTGATATGGTATATATGGACTTTCAAAAGGCGATCCATGCAATGTCAAACAACAGACTTGTAAGGAAAGTTATAGCTCATAGAATAAAAGGGACAGTAGCAACATGGATACTAAGTTGGCTGAATAATAGGAAGCAGCAAGTAACAATTAATGAGGTACTTGGACCCTTGTTTTTCATGATATACATTAATGATCTAAATCTTGCTATGCAGGGTCTAATTTCAAAATTTGCAAATGACTCAGAATTTGGAAGCATTGTAAATTGAGAATTGGACAGCACATAGACAAGTTGGTGGAATGGGCAGATAGGTGATATTCAATGTGGAGAAAGGTAAGGTGATGCACTTTGGTACGAAGAACATGAACAAATAAAATTAGGGATACAATTCTTAAAGGGGCACAGGAACAGAGGAATCTGGGTGTATATGTGCATACACTATTGAAGGTAGCAGGACAGATGGAGACATTAGTTGATAAAGCATACAGTACCATGGCCTTTATTAATAGAGGCATAAAGTGCAAAAGCAAGGAAGTTATGCTGATGTTATACAAAACTCTAGTTAGACATCAACTGTAATATTGCTTACAGTTCTGGATGCCACACTATAAGAAGAATGTAAATGTATTGGAGACAGTGCATGAGAGGTTTACAAGAACGGTTCCAGGGATGGGACTGTTCTCCTTAGAGAGAAGGCTGAGAGGAGATCTGATAGACGTTGAAAATCATGAAGGGGTTGAACAGAGTAGACTGGGAGAAATTGCTCCCGCTTGTAAAATGATTGAGAATAAGAAAGCAGAGTTTTAAAGTGATTTGCAAAAGAAACAAATGTAATGTGAGAAAAACATTTCACACAGCAAGTGGTTTGGGTCTAAAATGAACTGCCTAGAAGTGTAGGGGAGGCTGGTTCAGTCAAAGCATTCAAAAGAGCATTAGAAATAATGTGTAGGTATACGAGGAAAAGGAAAGAGAATGGCATGAAGTCATAATGCTCATTTGGAGAGCTGATGCAGACATGGTGCAGGCCAAATAGCCTGCTTCTGCATTGTAACAATTTGTTCTTCCCTTCTCCTGACCCTATTGCATTCTGATGAACAGTGATCAACCTGAACTCTGTTTGCTTTGAGCGGAATTTTCCAATCCTGTCTACCACCAGGATTATTCAGTACACACCAAAAGATAATGGATTTTGAGCTGAGCCGTAAAATCTTCTATGGCAAATCTCAACACAACAGGGCTGGAAAGGCCTCGCCACTTTTTTCTCTCTACAGATGCTATCTGATCTGCTGAGTATTTCCAGCATTTTCATTCCTTATTTCTGATTTTCAGCATCTGTGTAATTTTCGTTTCAGTGCTGGGTATAGTTTAATACAAGGGTCAAGCGTAATACTAGAACATGATTGAAGCTGGACATTCTAATCATTCAGCAACCTACAAGAGCAAGGTCTACTTGTTTGTGTACATATGCAGACCGAGGGGCTTATATATCATTTCTTATATATATGTCCTTTATGATTTTCAGATATTAATATTTCACTTTGAGTTTGCAAATCAGACACTCTGAATGGAATAGCAGTGCCACAACAGGGTGGGCACAGTAGTTCAGATAACATGCATTCCCCAACACACTGCATAGTAATTGAATCAGTGCAAATGAGGACATTCAGCCCATCATGTCTATGCTGCTGGTAATTCCAGTCAGAGTGATCTAAACTAAGTGAGAGGATGAGAGAGTATCAGAGTGGAGTTGGAAAAAAACAATACTCTATATAAAGTTCAGCCACTAATATATTTTGCAATAGGTTATCAACTTGCAGCAAAATACCTCAAACGGAAAACAGTCACGCGATTCTGGAAAGAACTCAGTGGATGTAATGTCCCTATTCTAGAAAGGAAGCATGAACTAAAGGCCAGTTAGCTTATCATCTGCATTGGGAAAATGGTGAAAACATTATTAATTAAGTTAATATAGTATTTTAGCAAAACCATAGTACCAGGAAAGAGAATCAATGTGGTTTTATGAAAAGACAACCATGTTTGACAAATTTATCAGCATTCTTTGAGGGTGTAACAGTAGGGTGGATAAAGGGAAACAGCAGATGTAGCTCATATGGATTTCCAAAAGACATTTGATAAGTGCGACATAAAAGATTATTGCACAAGATCATGGTATTTGGGGTTAATATGAAACTGGCTAACTAACAGGAAACAGAGTCAATTGTGACTATATCTGTACATTGTGTACAGTTTAGTTGTCTTATCTAAGGAAGAATATTCTTGGTTTCGAGGCAGTTCAAGCAAGTTTCTCTAAGTTAATTCTTCTGATGAAAAGGATTGTCATATGAGGAAGGATTAATAAGATTAGGTCATTACCCACTGGAGTTTAGAAAAATGAGAGAAACATTCAAGATTTTGAGTGCAATAATTCCAGCAAGGCCAGTCTTCAATCACCAAAGGCCATTTAATGATAACACAAGAAAGAGCCACACCAGCTGCTTGCAGCAAGCATGTGCCCTTTGTGGCCATCATAACAGCCCTTCCCCTTAGGTCCTTTTCTCCCCTATGAACTCCCCCCACCCACAGGAAATTTCTTTCCATCACCTGCAGCCAGTCTGTCAAAGTTGGGTCTAGATCTGGCAGTATGAACTGAATAAGGGATCTTGAAGTCTGGAGGGAAGATATCAGAATTACTGCTGCGGGCTCCACTTCAGCTGGGATGCCAGCTTCCTCTGCTTCCATCTCAGAGTCTGTAGTCTCATTGGAAGACTTCAAGTTGGAGATTGCTACCTCCATAGCCAATAGTAAGACCTCTTTGGGAGTGGACTCCCTGCCCCTGAGATGGTCCTGATGTTTCTTTACGATTTTGCCCTGGACTTTAGCCTTGTAAGGTAATGGCCCTTTTTTCTCCATAGTAATCCAAGGGAACCAACTAGGATCACCTCTGAAGATCCTTATGGGAACCTGGTCACCTGTTTTAAAAATTCTTTCTGCCCATGCAGAATTGTGATTTTTTTTTTCTGGTTTTCTTGTTGGGACTCCACCCTTCCTGCCAGATTTGGGAACAGTACAAATGTACAAAGCTGCCGTCCCATTAACAGTTTCACTGGGGCAAACCCTGTTGTGTGAGGTATGGTCCTAGAGTCAAACAAAAATCAGGTCAATTTGGTCTCTCTGATGCTACCAATTGTTTCTTCATGCTGTTTTTAAAGGTTATAGCACCTGTTCTGCCAGTTTATTTTAGGATAGGTGATAAGGTGCTGTTTGGATGTGTTGGACACCATTAAAATGTCATGCTGTTGTTAGAAACCAGGATTTCTGGTATTCTGTGCATGCAAAAACTCTGTTGTAATTTCTTCATAGAAGCATGAGAAGTCATTGAGCCCATGTTGATGTACCTCCAGCCACCTGGAGTGTGCACCTATCATGATTAAAAACATGGGACCCAAAGAGTGAAAGTTCTATGTGCATGTCTATTCCTAGCCTGCAAGGCCACACCGATGGAAGCAGGGAGGTTGAGGGTGGGAGTTTTTCATTCTCTTGGCATAAAGCATGCCACTTCCCAAGTCAATGATGTCTGAGTCAAGACCAGGCCACCAGTTGTAGCTCAAAGTCAGCATTTCCTTTTTTGACACTCCGGGATGCCATTATATAGTTCTGTTAGTATCAGACTCTGCCCTGGGTGAAGGACACTCCCCAAGAACCCCAAAGAATGATCATATTCTCATCACTGAGCTTGTCTTTTTTAACCAGATAGGGTTTCATTTCTTCTGAATGTTGGCCTCAGAATCCATTATGTAAGATCATATGCTTTATTTTAGACCACATTGGATCCTTTTTAGTTTAAGCCTTTATTTGTCCTACAGTCACCAGCAGAGACTCCAAAAAATTTAGGGTCATCATGACTTTTCCAATCTGGTAGAGGAGCCAGGCTTGTGAGCCATGAGAGGTGACTCAGCACGTCAGTGCTGGCTATCCAGATTCCAGGGCGGTGTTCTAGAAGGTATTCAAGTGATGCAAATAACAAGGCCGAATGCTGTATTCAGGCGGAAGCAATATAGGAGGATTGACTTATCTTTCTTAAAAAGTCCAAATAAGAGTTTGTGATCAGTAACCATTATGAAATATCTGCAATAGATGTATTGATGGAACTTTTTCACATCAAGTACAACAACCAACTCCTCTTTCTCAATCTGAGAATACATCCGTGCAGCATTCCACCTCAGTCAGAAACTTTTTAATATTTGTGCTGCAGTATGTATCTGCCCCTCAACTAAAACTGTTGTATCACTTAGGCTCAAATAATAAGTACCATTAGCCTCTTGGTTATATTGACAAGGAAATATAAAAACATAGAATCCCTACAGTGCAGAAAGTGACCATTCGACCCATTTACCCTGCACCAATAACAGTCTCAGCCATGTCTTATCCCTGTAACCCTATGTATTTACCCTGCTCATCCCCTGACACTAAGGGGCTATTTTAGCATGACTAATCCACCTAACCTTCACATTTTGGACATGTTTCTTAAATTAACAGTCCACAATGAAGTGAAATCAAAGTTCCTCTAATACAATAACTTCATTTACAATTTCCTTTCAATTTGACAATTTAACTTCAGGAGTTTCAGTTTGCTCCAGTTTCACGACTATGTTGATTTAAATCATCACTTCACATGCTTAGATCATGAAAACATTTTGCACTGATTTAATTGCATCTACTAGAAGCTATCCTGATGTAGCACTTGGGGAAAAATGTGTATTTAAGGTAAACATTTTTCAGTCTGTATAATCATAGAAATAGATTTATTACTATTCTGTGTCTTATTTCAAGGTAGATTTATAGTCATGGTTTGGAGGCCAGACTATATATTTGAAGTAGTGGGGCACTGGAGTGGGATTTCAAGCTCAAAAGCCACTGCAAGAAAGTGATTTACAAATGTAGCCCTATTAAATGTGGAACATACTGCAATATTACTGCAACTGTGACACGCTTTTCCCCAGTTTATAAAAATGAGTTTTGACCTGGATGTTGCTCTGAGAAATCCTTACCTGATTTAATATGCAGGCCTTGAGTGGCATACAAATTAGACCAAGCTCAGCCGATGTTGGGTTGGCTTGGCTTATGGGACAATCCTAACCTTTCATATTTTCAGCACTTTGATGCTGGAAATGTGAGCTGCAAAATCAGGCAACTGTTGCCAGTGGTCAGTTTATTCCTGAATTTTTGATGAGCATTCCCCATGTGTGAATTTGTGCATCACAAAAGTTAAAATGAGAGTTTAGCCCCTGGTTAAATGAAACACTGTGCCCTAAACAATTTCTATTGAATACACAAAGAGCTGAATTCTCTTATTTTGGGACTAAGTGCCAGGAGTGGGAACATGGCATATTTCCTGCTGCAAGTGGTTGGTGGGAAAACAGGCCAATCCTCTGGTCCTGACATCATTAATTATGCACCCAGGTATTTCACATTGTATTTGGTGATGGGGCAGGCCTGGGTGTCACGTTGTCCCCCAACATGTCTGTGTGTCATTTTGAAAAGAATTTAGCATGGTGAGTCCCCCATGCCTACTAACAATCACAATGGCAATGACTCAGTAAGATTTCACACCTTGGGTGTCCTTTCAGAATCTAGTTTGCCACGTTTGCTTACATTTTTTGTTTTTTGCGTAAAAATTACAAGTTGAATACTTTCAATTTTGACGGCGTTTTAGCAGCTAGTCTTCGTTCACTGATTGCAGTTCAGGGAAGAAGCGGAATAGTTTTTGAAGGAATGATGGAAAGATATGCAAGTACTAAAACACTTCCTGATTTTCAGTGTCAACGGCTCACAAATGAAGTATAGCCAAGTCACACACTGAAACTCCCCTCTTCCTACCCAAAATGCTTTATACAGATGAGCCTTTTATTTCACACTCTCATATCATTTTAATTTATAGCACGTGCTTATAAGGTCTCACGAGTGATCCTTCAATGGACCACTAAGAAAAGCTGTTAAAAAAATTACAGTCAATTCCACATAGGACACTTGTATTCCAAACTGTAACAATCATAAAAGAAACAAAAATAATGCAAAATACATTCAGCAGATTGTTTTTCTTTCTTCAAAGGAGCACAACAATTTAACTGCATAAATTGGCATGACTAGTTACGTCATTTTGAAAAAACAAGCTGCCTTCAAATAATAGTTTGAACTGGGGAACATATGAATACAACACCTTCACAGAAACAGGCTATTGTGATATTGCACGCGTATTCGCTCAACGTCTGGAAATTAGGAGATTTTCACAATAACTTCAATGCTAATCTAAGTCTCTTGCTACACTAATAAATAAACCTTACAAACTTTAACAGCGTAGGCCATATAGGCCTTCATGTCTTCTCCTCACCATTCAATATGACCATGGCTCTGTTCTTGTATCCCTATATTCCCTTAATGTCAAAATAAAATCTTCCAATTTTCATCTTATTACTGAACGTATTCAATAATGAGAATCCTAAAGTAGAATATTCTAATGTTTCACAACCATTTTAAATAAAGAAATTTCTCCTGATGTCCTTCCTAAATCAATGACCCCTTATCCTAAGATTATAGCCCATTGTTCCAGACTCAATAGGCAAGGAGAAACAACCACTCAGCATCTACTTTAAGTCCTCTAAGATATATTTACATTTCAAAGAGGTTGGCTCTCATTCTTCTGAATGCTAGAGAATAAAGGCTCATTCTACATAGTCTCTCCTCTCATTTCAGTAATCAATCTGGTGCATGTTGTTGCATCCCCTCTATATCCTTCCTTGGATAAGGAGACCAAAATTCTATACAGTACTCCAGATATGGAGCAGAGATTTTGTCCCTGGATGGGCCAAGTATGTATGTGGATGGACGGACACAAAAACTTGTGCCTCCAACTGGTGTGGCAATTCATAGAATCATAGAATGCAGGAGGAGGCCATCCGTCCCATCGAGTCTGCACTGACCACTGTTGCACCCAGGCCCTATCCCCGTTATTCCATAATCCCATGCGTTTACCCTAGCTAATCCCCCAGCACTAAGAGGCAATTTTAATATGGCCAATCCACCTAATCTGCACATTTTTGGACTTTTGGAAGAAACCGGAACACCCAGAAGAAACCCACGCAGACACAGCAAGAATATGCAAATTCCAACAGACAGTGATCCAAGCTGGGAATTGAACCTGGGTCCCTGGTGCTGTGAAGCAGCAGTGTTAACAACTATGCCACACTGCGGCCCCAATTGACTTTAGCATTACAATGGGGGGCCATTTTCCATGGAGAGATCAGAATCGGCTATCCACCAGCAAGCAGTCAGTAGTGAATTAGAAATCATTTAAGGTCAATTAAAACTATTGTCAGAGGCCAAGTGAAAATTTTTGATCAGCCTGCAGACCCCCCCATGAACTAGACCAGCCGCCTGGAGGCTTTGAAGTCCTGTCACCCGGCAGTTGATCTGCCCTCAATCCTGTAGAAGGATTTCTTTTCCACCTCACTTTGTATTGTCAACATTTTCAGATCATGATTGGTGGAATTATTGCATTTTGAGACTTAATGCAATGGTGAGTAGCTCTGGCAACACTTCTCCCACAGGCCAGAATGACAGGATCCTGCACCAGGATCAGTGCTTGGAACCAAATTAATTATGTACATTCCACTCTGTGACACCTGACGAGCTGGCAGCTGATTTGGCCTCCCATCATCAGCTGGCAGGTTTGAGACTCCCAGTCCTCGTCCAGTGTACTCATATCACTCTGTCCAGTCCACCAGACGAAAAAGACTAGCAGCCTCAATAAGTCTGTTCCTTTATTCAACCATCCTCCCATCAACTGCAAGGCACCCATTCCCCATCTGGACATCTACCCATTGCATCTGGAGTCTCTGAACCTTCCTTCAAGTGAATACTTTGGAACTAAGGTTCAATTTAGCATGACCAATCCACCTAACCCAGCACATCTTTGCACTATGGGAGGGAAGCAGAGCACCTAGAGGGAACCCACACAGACATTGGGAGAACATGCAAACTCCATGTAGATAGTTATCCAAGGCCGGAATTGAAACCGGCTCCCCTGCACTGTAAGGCAGTAGTACTAACCACTGTTGACCATGTCCTTTCATGCTTCATACAATCCAAGAATGTCTATACCGATATGATTTCTCTTTCATAAAGCCATGTTGACTCTGTCTAATGATATTATGATTTTCTAAGTGCCCTGTTAGCCAGATAACAAATACAAATATTTGTTTAATCTCTCTGCCAATTCCTAATTCTCTATTACAGCTTCTCCTACCTCTGCTTAGAGGGCTCCATGCCTATTCTCGTTAATCTTTTCTTTTTGATATGCAGGCAGTGTCTCACAGCTGGCAAACTCAGAACTAAGATCATGTCATGCCAAATTGCTCAGGTGGCTTTTTGCTTTGTTTTATTGAATTAAAATTGATGGCACATTACGACAATGAGCCAATTTTAGATAGTTTGAAGATTTTCAATAACTGAATTTTAGACACTGCATCAGAAGTTGTTAAACTCTTAAAATCTTGCTTTTATATTTATTTCTATTTGCATTCAAATTCTGTTTTCCCATCCAAGAAATTAGTAAAGGATGACTGAAAATTGAAAATCCCTCCCAATCCTCAGGCATACTATTCTTTTAATTTAATTTTATCCTTAGCTTCTCTGGTTACGCATGGTTTAACCTTTCTTTTCAAAGAGCTTATCACTCAAGGGAATGCATGCTCATTGATAATTATGAATGAATTATTTGAATGTCTACCATCGCTGACTGATTTCCCAATCTACCTTAGCCAACTTGCCCCTCATACCTACTGTGGTAATTTTTTTAACATTTAACACCCTTTAAGAAGGCAATCCTTTTGAGGGCTATATGATTTGGTCGAACCTTATGGAAAGGCCATGCGGGAAGGTGAACCCATCGGGAATAAGATATGCATTCTGGGACAGGGAGTCAGGGAAAAGAAGAGAGTAGATGTGTTTTACAGTTCTGTGAGAAATATATATTTATATATAATAAATCAATTATTATTTGAAGCACAAATGAATCACTTTACTATACTGGCAACAAAGAAGAGTTATTAGTCCATCAGAAGATCACAGTACGCAGTTAAAGTGGGAGGAAAGTAAGCATCGAAGCTACGAAGGACAGGTACATGCACAATATAAAAATGACTTTAAGATTGAGTAGTTTGACCCAATGTTGACAACTAGCAGCAATATATTGAAAAGCTGCATTATTTCACAGCAGAAGTGAAAAAGGTGATTTTACTCAACCTGTGGCCTGCAATCTTACACCCTAATGAGGAGTCTAACATTGTCTGATGCTCCAGATACAAAATCTTTTGACCAGATAGTTGAAACGGTCAAAAATCATTTTAACTCCCAACCATTCAATTATCATGTTGTGGTATACATTTCATTCTGCAGTCTGGCAGCCAGGGAAATAGTCTCCCATTTTGTGGCCAGATTGAAAGAGTTAATAAAGTTCTGTGAATTCAGCTCATCTTTAGTGGAAATATGAGACTATTTCGTCTGCAGGATCAACAGCCTTACAATCTAGACGAGACTGTGGGCTGATAGTAAAAATCTCTTTAGAAGATGCCATAATGGTGGCCCCTGGGCATGATGTAAGTGAATTACAAGGTGTGCCCAATGAGCTGAACTGGTTGTGGTGAGAAACAGCCCCAGTAAGGTCACAGCAGAGTCCGAGATGAGTGGCACATCACTGGGGGTAAAAATTTGTTTCCTCTGTTGAGGAGAGCATGCCCAAGAAGTTATGTACATTTCTGCTGTAAAAGGAAGTGTCATTTACAAGCATTGTGCAAAATGTAGTAGGCAGGACAGAACACGCAAAAGAAAATGACAGTTAGTTTAACGCTGTTAAATAAACTGAATATGGAGCCCAATAGGGAATCCGAATCCTATATTCTAAACCAGGTCCAACTCAATAAGATGCCTTCTATAAAAATAGCCTTAATGATCAATGGCAGATCGCTTAAAAATTTTTTAAACACAGGAGCCATAATCACAAGAGAACAAACATTCTGATACCTTGAAAAAGATCCACAACTCTTATGACTAAGTAATTCAGGAGCCATTTTGTCTACTTATAAAGGGGAGATACTGAAGATGGTAAAGTCAGTTACAATTGTGTACCAATAAGGAATTGGGAAGAACAAAAGGGGCTAAACCAGAATTTATTTGAAGGCCGAGGCAATACTTCAGTTTTTTCGGGTCCACCCAGTGCCTTATGCATTTCATTGTAATGTAGAAGTGGAGGTAGGAGGATTGGAAAACTTATGAGTCATAAAACCTGTACAGTTTTCTGTACCTATAATCTCTATTCTAAAAAACCAGATTGCACTGCAAAAATCAATGGGATTGTAAACTAACAGTACATTGAGGAGCTCAGATAGCCAGATGCACCATTCCGAGAACTGAGGACTGCTATGCCACATTAACAGGGTGTATTACATACATCAAGTTAGATCTCAGTATACTACCAGTAACTGGAGCTGGATGAAGATTCTAGTGGTTAGTTACCATCAACACCCACAAAAGGTTATACCAAAATACATGTTTACCATTTGGAATCTCATTGACCTACGCATTTTCCAGTGTACAACGGAAAGTTTATTGCAGGCATTCCTACATTAGTAATGTACCTGGATGATGTCATAATTATGGGAGTATTCCCTGAGGAGAACCAGGCAAACGTTGAGGAGGTTCTCAGAAGATTTAGAGAAGTGAGCATGCATTTGAAATGTGAGAAATGCACTTTGTAGGTGGATGAAATTACGTACCTGGGTTTCAGGGTACTAATGTCTACACCTTTTGGAGTATAAAGTTACAGCCATAAAGGAACTAACACAACTTAAAAATATATCAGAGTAAAAATTGTTCCAAGAAATGGTGAGTAATTACAGCAGGTTCTGACAAAAGTGTTTACAATTTAAGCTTTTGAAGAAGTTTCAGTGATGGAAATGGGGAGAAACACAAAATGTGGTATTTGCAAAAATAAAGCAAGCCTTTCAGTTGTCAACACTGCTTGCACTTTTGATCTGACCAAACCATTGATAATTACCGGTGATGCATCAACATATGGAGTGGGAGCAGTCTTGTCCCACAAGATGTCAGATCGAGTAGGAAGACCAATTGTATTTGCATCAAAACCTCATCAGATGGTGAGAAAAGATATTCTCAGGCTGATGAAGTCTGATGTAATTTGTGCAATGAAGGAATTTCATCTAATATATACATATATATAATACAGATATATGGCAGACATTTCACCATAGCACCAGATTACTGTCAGCTTATTGCGAGAGGATAAACCAGTGCCACCAATTGCCTATGTGAGGGTGCAGAGATGAGCTCTAGTGATAGCTGTGTGTAGCTACTCTTTCCAGCACAGGTCAGGGATGCAAATATCAAATGCAGATGCACTCAGTTACCTCCCTCTGCTGCAGACAGTACCATCGCCACCTGTACCGCAAGTAATGGTGTTGACGCTGCACCTGATATAGAGCTTACTGGTCTCAGTTACTTGTGTAAAACTTGGACTGAATGGTACCCGGTGCTATCAAAAGTTAAGATGATGCTGATGCATGGATAGTACTTGATAATTCAGAGCAATTCAGACTTTACCTGCAGTGTATGTGGAGATCACAGCAGGGATTCTCCCAAAAAAACGAAGTGCTCAACAGGCGGGAAAACGGGAGATTTTCTTGTCCGATTTTTGGGTATACTTAGTTTTACGAATCTCCGCACTCTGTGCTTCACAGAGTGCCTCAGGGGGAGGGGGGGAATTCATGCTGCTAAGTGGGGGGCAGGGCCTCATTCCGCTAGGGGGGCCAGAATCAGCACACTGAGCAGGCACTGTGCATGCACCAGTCAGTGGGGAAATCGGTGCATGAATACTGGCCTCCCTATCGCTGACTTCTCAAACACCCCCTACCACCTACCAACCCCAACCTCCTCCATCACCGGCTTACCCAACAATCTCCCCACGCACTTAATTGCTGGCCTACCCAAACACCACCCCCCCCAATCTCCCCCGACTGAATCTCTAGTCCCCCTATTGACTCGAGCTCGCTAGGCTTATTGAAATTGGAATTTCAATATGGTAATCAACTTGCGCTGATTATGTTTGAAAACATTGCCTGGGAGATTCACAATCAGCTGGATGTCAGTTGCGAGTCCCATGATAAGCTCCCCACTCATGTCTCCTTGCTCCTGAGCTGTGCAATGGGCCAGAAGAATCGCCTCCAACATGAGAATGGCGTATTAATGTGGGGTGCTTGTGTTATAATGACACTCCAGAATTGAAGGCTTTTACTTTAGGAATTGCACACCCAGACAAATTAGGATGAAAGCACCAGACCAATGTTACATTTGGTGACTAAGCATTGATAAATAAAATCGATTGTAAAGCCCAGCAATCATTGCCATCACCAGCAAATATGCATCTATGGGAGTGGCCAGGTCAGCTGTGGTCAAGACTGCACATAGACTTTGCAGGACCATTCATGGGACACTTGGTTAATGTACATTCTAAATGGCTGGATGTCCAATTGGTGAAGTCTACAGAGGCCACAGCCACCACTGACAATCATAGTAGATTTTTGCCATCCATGGCATCCCAGAAGTTTTTATATCAGACAACGGCATAGCATTTACAATGGAGGAGTTTCAAAAATGTGATAAATCAAATGGTATTTGTCATGTTCAATTAGGCCTTTAGCACCCACGAAGTCTGGTACTGTACAAATAAACTGTACAAACCTTCAAATCATCAATGAAAAAGAAAGCTCACAGACCATTCATTGCTGTACTTTTGGCAAGTTTCTTGTTGTCATAGAATACCACACAAATGCAACCACAGGGGTTACAGCAGCTGAACTACTCATGGGACATTACCTACTAACCCATTTGGATTTGGTATTTCCAGATTTGGTGCAGAAAGTGGTGGTTAGGCAAGCTCCTAGAAAGAAAACAAAGGAAAAGGGACAGTGTTTTCCCAATTGATGAATTCATTCTGGCCAGGTGCTTTGCAGGTGGACCAACATAGGCAGCTGACAAAATGAAGAAAGAATGGGACCAGTTTTCTACACTGTAGAAGTACAAAGTCACCCTGTAAAAAAGGATGTGGATCATTTGGGGAAGAGAGCAGGGTCTTATAGAGGGGCCTAACAAGTGTATTTTGCAGTGGACTCATGTTTGCCAGTTGCTAATCCAGGGATTCCCGTTGTTAATGTTGAACCAAGGCAACCCAAAGTTTTTGAAACCAAGGAGACAACAGCTGCTGAGGAGGATGTTAACTCCAGATTTCCTTTTGCATCTGCCTGCCCAGATACTTTACTTAGTGAAGGATCCTGAGTACTGAGTTGAGACGTTCCTCCAGAATCCAGGAGTCTCTAAACTGATTTTGTGTTGAGCTTTTCCCCTGGGGTGTCCCTATGGGGTGTTGCTGTGCCATGCCTGTCTAAGTTTAATGATGTTCTTTTTGTTTTATCATTGATGGACTTGGGAGTTAGGGGGAAGTGGTAACCTGGCCCCTCTAAGGGGGTGATCTCTGAGGGCCATGTGATTGAGCTGGACCCTATGGAGAGGCCACACAGGAAGCTGAGCCAATTGGGAATAAGGGCATGTGGCCTGCAATGGGGAGGATCCTTGGTTGGAGCCAGAGAGGAGAGAGTAGGTGTGTTTTCCAGATCTGTCAGACCCCTTATCTGTATATATAATTGTTAATAAATCAATTATTACTTGAAACCACAATGAGTTGCCTTTGACTTTACTACACCAACATAATTCATTTCATTTAAATTTAAGATCTAATTTTGTAATTGTGAAACTCAACATATTACTTGTCCCTGGAGATTCTTTCCAAAAGATTACTAATTAATCTTGTCTAATTACCATGTAACACAACATCTAAAATATTGTGTTTCCTGGTTCATTCCTCAATGTTAGAGGTTTTATATTTATTATAAACTAATAAAATTCTTTATTTTACACTAATTGGAAGAGTGAACACAATACTGGCAAAGCAACTTATTCCATTTCCCAAATATCTCCACATGAACAAAATTATAAAAACATATTACTTTCCGTTCTGATACAGGCTCAACTCATTACACAAATCAACAATCTCTGAACTAACCAGTGTTAATTTTGGAAAGGCAGTCTTTCACGTCTCATCCTGATTATTTCAGTCTCAGACTCTCTACTTCCAAAACAGAGATGGAGGTGAGGTGGTTGGGGAATGGTTTAGGAGCTATGACAGCTCTGGTGATCAATGTAAACTATTCCAACATCAAAGTGTAAACATTTCTAGAAATGTGGGGTGAGCTTTATTGCTTCAAACTGATGATAGCATGTGAGAATGCTGAATTCTGAAGCAGTTGACACACCAGGCATACTGATTAATTTGTGCTAAATAATATCCCAGTTAGCTGATATTTCTCAGCATTAGGAATGGAATCAAAATTCAATGCAATGTTTTAAAGTCCAACCCCTTCTAGGCTAAATATATGAAAATAAACCTCAAAATATTATAGTTGGATATAGTACTTACCTACATCTTTGCTTCTTTAAACTATTCACTCGGAAACAAATTCAATTAGTGATTTCAGTTTGCACAAACTGATTGACTGTTTGATATTTCCTATCTGTCAGTTTAATGGATATGGCAACCATTTAATACTACACAATGCCAGTGACCGTAATAGTATAATTATTAACCCTGGATTATGCAAGCTAAGAAATGCACTTCTTGATCAGAAGCAGCATGAACCTTTCGCTAGCAACATTGTATAATCATCAACAGTAAAACTGTTCAAAAACCAGAACTATAACACCATACAAACAATACAGAGCATGCAACTCAGTTCAATTTGATTGCAAACATGTTAGAATTCTTGACACAGGTGGATCTTTTGTATTCTGATCTTTTTAACTAAAATATCTCATTAAGTACATGTGGTCCCAGTTTAGGACCTAATGAACCAAAACAGTCCATGTCAGCTACTTGCTCCCATGAAGACTTCCTGAGTATTTAGTAAATTTAATCCTGGGGTTTTTTTTTTTATCATCCTTCCTGTATTCCAATGGACAGTTCAAATCCTCCAAACCAGCCCTAAAGCAAATCTGAATCAGAATTTTACCGATTTTCCATATGTTGATGCAACTATTATTCAATCTCTTGCATTTGCAAGAAGTAGCACTGACCTCAGTGTAATTGGTAGTTAATTAATGTTATAAATTTCAGGTAACTTGACCACTGAAAATGATCGGTTTCAATCTGGTTTGTTCAATCCCTTCGTAATACTAATCAGTGGGGATTCAGAGTCAGTGATCTGCTGAATAAGTAATATTTTAAAAAAGGAAGCAGGATGGTTAGTCATAGATGCTATTTGTTTTATTATGTTGTTCATTTTGCCTTGTTTACATTCATTTAATGGTATTTTCCATTGAGTTTATGATTGATAGATATTATTGCTCCCTTTTCAGGTAAATTTTTGCTTCTTTAGTATCTCGATCTTCTTGAGGTTGGTTTCTTAAGGGCTTTTTTTAGGATATTGATTTAAGCTTCAGTTTCTGAGATTATAGGATTAATTGTCAAGTGTTCAGTAGGTGGGTTAACAGTGAATTAGAGGTCATTAGATTGACTGCTATCGCACATGAACTGGGATCCACTGCATGGATATAGATAACCATGTGTACTGGAAGTTTTGTTAGTTGATTGAGTTCAAGCTTAATGGGCTGGAATCACTACTGTATCTGAGATTCTTAGGATTTTGTTGAACATATATTGGTGTAGAAGGTGCAGGAAGTGAACAAATAAGTGATAACCAAAAAGGTTAGGAGGAAGACATAGAAAGTATAGGAATCCACTATACCAATAGTATTTGCTAAGTGGTTTTCAGTTTTGGATATGAAGATGTGTGGGCCCTTTGGAGGAATGCAATAAGAAATAAACCTTGGCAACATGAGAGATTTAAAATGTACAAGGGAGAAAAGAAAAAGGAGAAATCGGGATGATAGGTAGGGGATTCTGTTACCCAATCATAATTCTGAAATGGTATAATGCTTCTTTGGAGGCCAGGATAAAGGATCTCACTGAGTGGATATAGGGTATTCTGCAAGGCAAAGAGCCAGAAGTGGTGGACCACATTTGAACCAATGGCACAGATAGAAAAAAAAGTTTGAGGGTTCTTCAGGCAGATTTTCAGGACTGGGAGAAGACTTAAAAAACAGAATATCCCAGTAACATATTCTAGTGAGTATAAAACACTTGAGAAGATGGTACAGATAAATGTGTAGTTGATGAAGTTGGTGTTATGATACTGAGCCTTTAAGAAGTACATTTTATCATGTTTCTTGTAAGGGGTATGTTTCAAATTTAGCTCTTTAATAAGGTGGCAATCTGTTTACAGCAATAGGTAGCTCAAATGTTAAGAATGCTGGATAATGATTGATTTTAGCTAATGATGCATTTACAGAGTCAATGCCTTTATGTTTACTTAGGTTTTGCTTGGAGTTTCAGAGTAGGGTTTTGATTAGGTTGATTGACCAGCAACAAAGTTATGTGTTAATGGGAGAAGCTAAGCTTGCAGGTAAGATATGCAGTTTTCTTTCAAAATAGTCAGTTTTCTGTCCCATCCTGAAAAAGCAAGAGGTATCTTTCTATCTCTTCTCTCTGAAGGCTGCTGCTTGGGATTATCATAAGAAAGGCATCTCTCTCCTTCAAGAGATGTTTAAAAGGCTCCAGGATTGTTCATGAGGCTGGCACATAAGTCTGGGTTGCCAACTGATTTTGAACAGGAATGTTGTTTGAATTGGAACTCAGAGGGATAGATTAGCAGTTAAGAACTATACCTCGTCATATTTAAGTATTGTTCAAATGTTAAATATTAAACTGATTAATTTTAATTAACCTGTTGTTAAATAAAGTTTTTGATAAAAGTTCCCTGTTTGTCAGTAGAATCACAGCTGAAGTAAAGCATTGTATCCTCAAATTAATGTCAAAATAGCAAATAGCTGGGTTCTAGTGTAACTTCACAATATACTTTAGAATTTCTAATCTTTTATCCCAACATGGGGACAACATAAAGGTTTTGGACTCTTGGTGCCTTGAGAAAGGGTCTGGAGGAAGTATAATTAGCACTTGAAGAAAACCAGGACCCTTGTTCTTGCTGAGAATTGAACTAGTACTGTTCAGGAGGGAAATAAATTGGGCAGGGGAAGAGGAGCAAGAAACAAGTAGAAATGAGGTCAGAGAACAAAGATATATAAACAGCTACAAAATTAGAAATATTCAAAAAATTGTAGGAACCGATCTGTGAAAATTGCAAAAGTGATGAAGGCAGTATTAAACTGTATGTATGTCAATGTCTGCAGTGTAATGAATAAGATTGAGCTGCAGTTACAAATTATCACGTGGGCTTATGAGGTGGTTGCATAATAGGAGACAATTAAGGTCAGGAATGGATTCTTAATGTTCTGGTTCCCAAGTGTTTGGAATGATAGAGAAGGAAAACGCAGGGAGACCATGAAGTACTGATTTATGGTGATGTTACAATTTTGAATGGAAAGGATTTACTAGATGGCCTCAGCACTGAATCTGAAGTGGCTTGAGTCGAGGAAAAGGGGAAACTGTTACGTTGTTGGGAGCTTTATTTTTAATTGAGCTCCAAACTGTGAGGAGGAGATAGATGAGATGTCAGCAAAATCAAAGATGTGTAACAAATATAATGTACAACATTGGAGACAGTAATTATCCTAATATACACATTGGGGGAAAAAGATAGCACCAAAGGTAGGGCAGTCGAGAAATCATTGATGTGTGGAGGAGAACTTTCTCAATCAATATGTCTCCAGAACAGCAAGAAAGGGAAACAATCTTTGATCTGGTTCTGGATAATGAAATAAATCAAATGGCGAGTGGTAAATTGAAGCATCTATCTAACAGTGACCACAACATACAGCTTGAAATAATTTTGGAAAGAGACCAGACTCAGAAAATACCAAAAGTAAAAATCTCCAATTGCAGAAAGGCTAATTTCCATGAATCAGAAAGTGACCTAGTACATGTGGATTGATGCTTCAATGGAGAGGATTCAGAAAAGAGAGAGTTCTTTGAGGGAAAACATAGAACATTCAAAGCAATCGTGCCCTAGATGAGAGAGGAAATACAAGTTAAAATAAAATATAAAGATTTATAAAAACCTAGGATTTGACCCAAAGGAAGAAATTGCAAAGTTAATATAGGAGTCTAAGAGAAGTTATTAGTAAATGTAAGCAGGCAATGTTAAACTGAAATATAAACATTATATATACAGAAGTATAAGAGTTTAGCTGAGGAAAAATTGGGCCTATTAAGGACCCAGATCTCCATGTGGGGAGTAAGGGACATAGCTGAAGTACTTGGATGAGTACTTTGCATTTATCTTAGCAAAGGCAGCAGATGAAGTGAAGACAACCCTAAGAGAGAAATTTTGGAAAGAATAGTAATAGATAGAGGAGAAATACTGAAAATGTATACACTTGATTCAGATGGAATGCATTCTAGGTTGCTGAAAAGGTAGAAATAGCAGAGACATCAGTCACAATGTCACACTCTTTCTGTTCACATTGAATAGAGGAATACTAATAACGTTATAGCACCATTCAAGAAAGGATAAATCAAGCAAGTACAAGGCAGTCAACCCAACATTGGTGTTGGGGAAGTTATTTTGAATGGCTTGTATTAATCAAATACAGCATGAATTTGTTAAAGTTAAATTGAAACTGATTAATTCAATTTAATTATTTGAGCCCACTGAGAAATTGATCAGGACAGTTCAATAGATATCAAATATTTGAACTTTCAGAAAGTATTCAACAAAATGATATAAACTAAACTTAAGAAAAATGGAATTAAAGAGAAAGTAGAGGTGTGAGTACAATATTGCCCCAGAGACAGAAAACAAAAGGTGGTGGATGAATGTCTTTCAGAGTGGGAGGTGATGTTCCCCAGGGGTTAATTTTGGATTCAATGCTCTTGTAATTTTTTTAATGAATTAACTAAATTGAGGTATATAATCAACAAGCTTTTGACTCAAAATTTGATAATGAACAGTGATGAGGAGAATTATACTCTTCATTATGACAAACAGGATTGTGAAATGGGCAGAAGCATGGCAGATGGATTCAAAGAATAAAGGTGTGAAGTGATTCATTCTGGAGGACGAATATGGAAAGACCATGAATGGCACGATTTAGAAAGATGTAAATGAGCAGAGAAGCCACTGTGTTCAAACGCATGAATCTGTAAATTTAACATTGTAAGTTGATAAGATGATTGAATAAAACTTTAAAAATTTGTAATGTTTATTTATTAGTCACAAGTAGGCTCACATTATCACTGCAATGAAGTTGCTGTGAAAATTGCCCAGTTGCCACATTCCAGTGCCTATTTGGGTACACTGAGGGAAAATTTAGCAGAGCCAATACACCTAACCAACACGTCCTTCAGACTGTTGGAGAAACCAAAGCACTGGAGAAAACCGAGGCATACACGGGGAAAACATGCAGATTCTGCACAGCCAGTGACTCAAGCAAGCAATTGAACCCAGGTCCCTAACGCTGAGGCAGCAGTGTTAACCACTGTGCCACCATGACACCTGCATATAGTGACTTGGGTTTATGAATAGAGGAATAGAATATTAAAAGAATTCATGCTATAACTTTAATTCACTGATTAGCCTCAGCCTGAGCATTGTGGACGATTCTGGGCATCCCATTTTAGGGAAAGGCGTAAAGCTCTTTGAAATGGTGCTGTAATAATTAATAAGGAATGAGGGACTTCAGTTCTGAGCAATGACTGGAAACATTAAGGCTATTTTCATTAGAACAGAGATTAGGTGACCTAACCTATGTTTGCAGGATGGTGACAGGTTACCTGTTGCAAGTGAGTTACTAACTGGAGGTCAGATTCCAAACTACTGACAAAAGTTTGAGAGAGAAGATGAGAAGAAATCTTTTAACTCAAAGTTATCAATCTGGAATGCTCTACTTCAAAAGGGGGTGAAAGCCGATTCCATAAATAATTTTAAAAAGAACAGAAATGAGGGTGAGCAGCTACAGAATTACAAATAAAAAGTAGGATTGTGGGAAAAGAACTATTGTTTTTCCAAAGACCAATACAGGCATAACAGACCTTCTGTTTTGTACATTTCCATGATTACACGAAATGAACCCATCATTTCCTCTGTTGTAACAAAAGCAGCAGTTCCAGCTTTTCCTGCCGTTCTTTACGTTTTTATTTTTTCATATCAAACAATTTCCTGGGGATATCTGTACTGTGCCATCTCTACTTATATAGAGTGGAATCCAAAACTGTACACAGAAGGTGAAATCTAACCAACAAATGGGAGAGTGTTATTTCTGGTAAGAAAACTAACATGTTCCTCTGGATATTTCATGGCCTCCCCTCCCTATTCCCAATTGGAGTTGATGCTTCTCTTCTCCCTTCTCCTTCCCACAATCATTACCTCCCACATTCCCCCCGCCCTGCACGCGCACGCGCATACACACACCCACACACACACAGCATCTTCCAAAGCCATGACAACTATCATCTAGGACAAGTGCAGAAGGTGCATGGATTACCTGCAAGCTCCCCTCCAACTCACCATCCTTACTTGGCAATATATCACTGCCATTCCTTTGCAGTCACTGCATCAAAATCCTGGAATTCCCTTCCCAACAGCATTGTAGGTCAATCCGCAGCATGTGGAGTGCAAAATTTCAAGAGGGAAGCTCACCACCACCATATCAAGGGCAATTAGGGATGGACAATAAATACTGGCCAGCCACCATGTCCCATGAATGAATAAAAACATGTTTAAGCTTGTGCCCACTAAGCCCCAAACTCCTCCCCCAGCCTCCCATATTCCATTTCCCCCGCCAAAATCATCCCTTGCTCCTCTATCTGCTCCCAGCCCTCCACCAAATCTGAATGAAT
Source organism: Sphyrna mokarran (assembly GCA_024679065.1). NCBI lineage: Eukaryota > Metazoa > Chordata > Chondrichthyes > Carcharhiniformes > Carcharhinidae > Sphyrna > Sphyrna mokarran. Next base: position 82,837,631 of record JAGIQG010000008.1, read on the forward strand.
CCATCCTCCTCCCCCATCCTCCATGAGGCTCCCACTGGGGCCAGCCTCCTGGCATAGGCAATGCCAAGTTGGTGTGAGATAATGGCAGGGGCATTGCCAGACCACTGCCTGGCTATGTCGTTGTGCCCTAGGAAGACCCCTGTGACAGGTTTACCCCTAATTAAACCTGTTGTGAATGGCAGTAGTATGTTGCCATGCCAGCACCCGGGGTGTGGGTGAGGGTGGGGTGTCTTGGAGAGAGTGCTTACGAATGACATGCTAATCTTTAAAATGAGTTTTCTGACACTCCACCGGGAAGGGCTTGGAAGATCAGAACTTGGAAACTCACCAGTGCAAATTGCACTTTCTGGATTTTGAGTGCACTGCCATTCACACAGATGGAGAATGTGAGCTTAAAATCATCCTCCCCAGAAACCCAATTTCATCTAAATCTACTGCTTTACAACTCAAAAAGCCTTTTCCAAGATCTTCAAAATGTTAAGTATTGCTTTTTATGTTTTGTGAGCTTGACGCTCTGCATTTTCACATCATCCAGCCTTCCCCCATTCAAAGGATAATTAGCAATTTTTTAAATCAATGATGTATTAAATGGCCTCTTTCTGCATCATCAATTTTCTATGTTTCTATATATTACCTCACATTTATTGACTTTCTTTGCCATTCAACTATGGTCTCGATATTGCCTTGTAGCTGCCTCGGATCCCTAAAATTATTTTTCATGCCTCTTATTTTAATATGATCATCACATGTCAGTATAAGTTTTTTTAGGTCTATGTCATGTTCTCAAGATGGCACTGGAGTGAGATGATTTCTTGGAAGCCATGCCCAGCATTACTTCTAATTCTACCTTTTAGTCTTGTTCTAAGCTTCTCAAACTCCATTCTAACTCTTTGAAACTCTCTAATAATGCTGTAATTCAGTCTCTTGCACCCTAGCTATGATGACAATGCTACATTCTGCACTCCTTTTCTTCTCTATGAATGGTATGCTTTGTCTGAATAGCATGCAAGAAACAATACTTTTCACTGTATATTAATACAAATGACAATAATAAATCAAATTAATTGATAAACACACTGAACAGAATTGATCCCAGTGCCAAACTCCATGGGACATTGCTAATCATCATCAACTTCTCTGACAAATTGTGCCTAGCTTCTATCCTTCGTTTCCTACCTTCCAAACAATTTTTTAATGTAAGCATTTGGTTTTCCCTATGTTTCACATCTCTTAATTTTCTGTGGTTAATTACCAACAGGTCCATGTACATTACATTCATCGACTTGTGACATTCCAGAAGTAGGCCCCGATCCCAAATAGGCTCCACCATCTTGGCTTGGGTGCACTGAGAATTTCAAAATTTGCAATTGACACAACTCTTGGAAATACCATGAAAACTGTGAAGAAGTTAGCTATAGACTTCAAGATGACATAAATAAGCTGCTAGAAAGGGCAGAAACGCTCAGTTGACATTTAATGTAGAGAAGTGTGAACTGATACCTTTTGGAAGCAGAAACAATGGCTGAGAAATTCCTTCCCCCAGGAAGCAGGGTTGCATACTGGAAAGGCAACAGAAGATGCACTGGGTAAGGAGGGCCTTAGGAGCGGTACGGTGATACAGTGGTTAGCACAGCTGCCTCACAGTGCCAAGGACCTGGGATTGATTCCCAGCTTGGGTCACTGTAGACCTTGCACATTCCCCCTGTGCCTGCATGAGTTTTCTCCGGGTGCCCCAGTTTCCTCCCACAGTCTGAAAGATATGCTGGTTAGGTGCATTGACCCGAAAAGGCACTGGAGCATAGTGACTAGGAAAATTTCATAGGAACTTCATTGCATTGTTAATGTAAGCCTTACTTGTGACTAATGAATGAACTTTTACTTTAAGGTGCACCGGGCTCCAGAAAATGAACTGGGAGAGAAGAGTAGGGGGCCCTGCCCCAGAAGATGCGCGGGCTGATTCCACCGAGAAGATATGATGCGTCACCTCACCCCAGAAAATGTGCTGGGGGGGAATTCTTTGCCTCAGAAGATGCACTGGGAATGAGGATACCCAGAAAATGTGTTGGCGGGGGGGAGCAGGTTGGGGGAGGATGGAGGTGGGGATGGTGGTGGTATGCAACAGAAGACATGCATGGGGCTTCCCACCCCAGAAGATGCACTACTGTCTTGACCCCAGAAGTCCTCATGCAATGACTGCATAGCAATCCCTGGGAGCTTTAAACTTCCAATAGGCAATTATTCTGCACCAGGAACCATCCAATACTTACATTTAAACTGTAGACTTCAGATGACTTTGACTCTCTTACCAAAATAATTAACCAGGAAACGTTACAAGGATTAAAGCCACTTCTAACTCCTGGAACTCACCAGCACCTCTGACAACTCCTCTTGACTATCAGTCTGACTTTCCCCACACTACACTGCCACCCTAACCTCTGACAGGTTTGTAGGTTTGGAAAACACGGTTGAAAGAAGGCTTAATTAGTGCTGCGGTGTATCTTGTGGATGATACACACTGCTGCCACTGTGCATTAATGATGGAGAAAGTGAATGCTTAGGGTCATGGACGGGGTGCTGATATATTAGGCTCTTTGTCCTCCATGGTGTTGACTTATACCTTGTGGATGAAGGACAGGTAGGAAGAAACTCGCCACAGATTTCTCAGCATCTGATGTGTTCTTGTAGCCACAGAATTTATATGACTGGTGCAGTTAAATTTCTGATCAATGCTGACCCCCAAGGATGTTGATGGCAAGGGATTCAGTGATGGTAATACCATTAAACATCAAGAGGAGATGGTTAGCCATTCCTTGGCAGTTCTGTGATGTGAATGTCACTTGCAGTTTATCAATCCAATCCTGAAAGTTGTTCTGCTGCATACAGGTACAAACCACTTCAGTCACTGAACACAGTGCAACCCAATAAGAATATACTCATGTCAATCCTTATGAATGGAAAGTTATTGATGAAGCAGCTGAAGATGGTTGTGTCTAGGACATTATCACTGAGGAACTCCTGCATTAGTGCTGAGATGGCCAACTTTAAAAAACCATGAACATTTTCCAGGTTTGACTCCATTCATTGGAGAGCTTTCTCCCCTTGGAAAATTTCACAGTAACTTTGTTGCAGCGTTAATGCAAACTTTATCTACGACTAATAAACTTTTAATTGCCATTGACTTCAATTGTGCTGGGGCACTTGGATGCCACACTCAGTCATATGCTACCTTGATGGCAAGTACACTCACTCTCATTTCTGGAATTCAGCTCTTTGTGTTTGGACTAATGCTTAATGTGGTCTGGAGTCAAGTACCTTGGCGTAGGGTTAAATTAATTAGATTTTTGTTTGAAATTACTGTTCTGCAAAACAATGACTGCTTTTAAGTATTCAACTCAATTAGTGGTAGCTTCAGAGTGACTGATGGATGTTACTGCAAGTTAGGGGAGGGAGAACAAGTCTGAAACATGAAGAAGTCTACAGTTTTATCTGAACACACCCCAGATGTAATCAAGTACATTAGAGAACTTGTGTCATTTGTTAAAATACAATCAAGTACAGACCCTTGTTTATTATTCAATATTAAATCCTAGCTTGCAATTTAAGTTTGTATTGCCAAAGTTTTGTTTCTTCTCTACTATAATTATTAAAGAGAATGATTTTTAAGATCTTTACAACCAGAATGGTTGTTCATTTCAAAGCCTCCATGAAACTCATGAATAATGGAAGCTTATAGAAATGCTAAACAAAGATAAAAAGTTATGAGGCCTTACTTCTGCCAGAAGAAGCAATGTTGGGTCCATTTTTGGTGTATGGAAGATACATGTTCAAATTAATTTTGTCACAGTTTTGATTTTGGGATTTATAAGAGCTTGGGCCTTTTTCACTTTATTGGATTTAACAGGGACCATCAGATGTATGACTGAGGAAGAATTGCAGTGAGTACAAGGGATGAAGTAACAGTTCTATCCAAGAGCAATATAATTCTTGATATTTCCTTGCAAACTGCATGAATTTTGTTTAACACTTAAATAAAAACCATAACTGTTACCAAATGAAGTCAGTTTCAAACAATGAACAGTCTATTACATCCATGTACTAGTCAGTGGTCATGGAAGCAAGAACATGATTAGAATGGGAATGGATGTTGGTATTATTTCTCAAGATAGCAGCACCTTTATTATTATTGCTCATCAGCTCCAATAACCACCTGCTAGAAGGCACAAATAGCTACAGGCTTCCTGCCACTGAGGAAGCACCAAATTAGCTTAGAAAGAACATGCCACATACCATCACATGAAGTACTATGGAAGAAAATTTAGACAGTTCCACCAAACATAATTTGAGATCAAAAACCTGTTTGCACTGAAGACATGTGACGAGTGGTATTCTTCCAGTCTTTTCCAACTTCTTCATGTAGAGAGAGTGGTTAAGCTATGCAATTGTCACTGTTAAGAGCAGTTTTATGAATATATTTTTTGATGGCAGAAAGGTAAGGTGAAAAAGGAGTCTATGATCTAAAAAACATGCCTGATTTATGGAGATGGTAGTTTCCATTCCTAGATAAAGGAACATTTTTGAGGAAAGGTGAGGCACATGGAAGATTGATTCGTTTAAAGGATTTCAAGTCATGCAAGATAGGTAACCACAGAACTTGGATGTTTGCAACAGGGCTTTTAGAGAGAATTTTTTAAAAAATTGCTTATGGGTATTTTATTTCTCTTATTTCTTTCGCCCCCTAGGAGTGTGCATTATTTGTGGTTAAGGGAAGTGTTGCACAATATTGCACCATCAACTAGATAAGGTAGAAAATGCAGTGCAAACCACTGTGCCACCGTGGGGCAACATGATAGTACTGAGGTTAGCACTGCTACCTCACAGCACCAGGAACCCGAGTTTGATTCTCGACTTGGGTCAGTGTGTATGTGGAGTTTTCATGTTCTCCCCGTGTCTGCGTGCATTTCCTTTGGGTGCTCTGACTTCCTCTCATAGTCTGAAAGACAAGCTGCTTAGGTGGATTGACCCAAACAGGTGCCGGAGCGTGGCAACTATGGAAATTTCACACTAACTTAATTGCAGTGTTAATGCAAGTCTTACTTGTGACTAATAAATAAACTTTCAGAAAAGGTCTTTCCTCACCTTCTTCTTGCCTTCTTCCTAAGAAAGCCACAACTGTAGAGTACAATAACAATTAGAACACACATAGCAGCGAAAATGAAAAGATTGTACATGGAAATCATGTCAATACATGGGGCTTCATTTTCATCTTTATTGCTGGATAATAACCTGACAGAGCAGTTCACTCATTTCAATGGATCAAATATTGATGGGCTACCAACGGATGGATGATCCACTTCACCAGATTGCTCCTCAGGTAGTGAAGAACACATACTTTACAAAGCTAAAGAGTTTGCCATAGCCTCTAAAATATGCTTGCATTGGAAGTAGTTCAGAGAAGCTTCACTATGCTGATTCCTGGATGAAAGGATGGCTTCTGAGAAAAGAATGAGCGCGTTAGGGCTAAACCCAATGCTGATTAGTAGAATGAAAGATGATCCGGTTAAAACATATGAAATTCTGCACTGATTAGGTGATGAGAGGCTGTTCCCACTCATGGAGAATTCTCAAACTGGGGGCACAGTTTGAAAATAAAGGGTCTCCCATTTAAGATGGAAGGGAAGAGGAATTTATTCTCTGAACAGATCTTTGGAACTCTATTCCACACAAGAGGCTGGTTTATTGAGTATTTTAAAGGCTGTGTTAGATTTTTGATCAACACTAGATTCAAGGGTTATGGAGCAGGCAGTAAAGTGGGATTAAGGTCACAATCGGATCAGAGCATAATTTTAATGAATAACAGAACAGTTTGATTGATTCAATGGCCTACTCCTGCACTTTTTTTTATAATCTTAAAATACAAACATACAACTAATGCAGCATAGAAGTTTGGGTAATAAACAGTCATGATGGTTGTGGTCCGGCATATTGGAAGAGACAGGCAGATCGATAATATTTTGAGCTTAAGGATCTATATCTTATTAAGAAGTCTTCCAGCATAGTAAGGATTAATATTGTTATGGAGATTTAATGTAATCACATGGTAATAAGAGTCACATCAATTATTGACTTGTATTTGGTATGCAGCTAATGCCAAGCCATAGGCAAGTTGGAAGGTTGACCTTGGAGGAGACCTATTTGAACTCAAATTTACATAAACCTCTACCAAGGTCCAGTGCAGCATATATAGGGCTTTTAAATGAGTCTAGAGTTCTCAGCAAAACCACATAAATATTCAGTGATAGTTGCCAATATGTTCTCACCAGCTGTCCTAAACTTGCCTTTCACAGACATAAGCCAGTGTTTATTTGTTCCATCAATTTTTTTTCTCTATCTCTGAAATGGTCCCCTCTGAGAGTCATACCCCAAGGCTGAAGAACTGGTGCTCATCAAAAGTAATCAGAATATGTAGTAAATTTGAAATTTCAAAATGGAAATATTGCTTAGACACCAACCAGCTCAGCACACGCCAGCAATTTTTTTTTAAATGAGCTGAATGTAGGGTTAACTGAAGTGAAAAAATAACTGGGACACTCATAATTAGAGATGCAAAGAGATAGTGATGGACAAAAATACAGAGGCTAATTGAGATGCAAGGACAGAGACTAGCAGATGGGCTACACAAGCCTTCAATTAATGCATCTCCATTTAAATCATACCCTCAAACAGACAGCATCATATGCTCCCAACAACTCATATTGCTCTGTCCTGTGTGTAAATTAAAAGTTATGAGAAAAATAGAAATCCATGTGTGTAAATTAAATAGAGTAATGAATTCATAAAGCTCATTGAATTAGGCATCAGAAACTAACTGCATTGCAGTAATGATATTTTATTTCTGTTCAATAATGAGTATTTTGTATCAGATTATGTAACTCATTGAACTAATGTGCTGCATAATTCACACAGCTTTGGGCAAGGGCAAAATGCTTCTGATCAGTCAACCTTGACCAATCCAATATAACTGGAGCTACTGAGAACTCTTATAGTGGTATCAATTTACTAACTCTCACACAGAATATCAATGGTTATTCCTAATACAGCAGCTTCTCTCCAACCACTAAACACATCAACTCCTTTCCCAATAAGGTAATTCCAGTACACTTTTTTATTTTACGAGGCATCAGACACAACAGCCTCTGCATCAACGTAATTAGATTGCAATTATAATTATGTAATTAACTGAACACTTGGCGGAAGAATATATTGTGTTCAGTGAACCTGAATTTCTAATCTGTCTGCTGCTCATACCTGTTCCATTTATTTCTTTCAGCTGCATAATTTGATGTACATTTACAGCCAACTACTTCATCGGGCAGTATTTTCAATGCCATCAAAGTCAAACAGATTAGAATGAGGATAATGATTCATCCTAATGAAATTGTTCCATTTTGTATTTGGAACAAATTTTAGAAACAAGGAGGGATAAATTAATTCCTCCATTTTTCACCAGTCATAGCCCCATCTGGTCAAATGCGAAAAGGATTACAGGATATACAGCATTGAGATCGGTCATGCAGCCCAGCCAGACCATGTCAGCATTTATGCTCCATTTAAACCTCCTAGCCTTCATCTAGCTCCATCAAAGCCATGTTAATGCATCTTTACTATCCACCTCAACCAGTTCCTGCTGCAGACAACCACATTCTCACCACTCTTTGGGTGAATATGCTTCTTTTCTCTATTTGATTGCTTAGTGAGTACTTTATATTGCTGGCTTCTGGTTGCTCTCTTTCCACAAGTGGGAAAATGCTGTGGATGGGATTTTCCGACTCCCAAAACTGGAAAATCCCACCAAGGTTAACAGATCTTTGTTTGTTCTGCCTCCCACCCACTACAATTCACATGGCAAGTGGGAAGGAAAAATTCCCCTATGTATCTAATCTATCAAAAAAGCTGTAGAAGCAAGTAGGCCATCACTGTCCCCACAGCTATCATCTTAAACTACAAGTCAGGAAGTCCACAAAACAACCCATGTATGATTCTATCAATTTTCTCTACTTTCTGACATGAAGTCTGTCTTGCTGCATCAATATGATTATGATGGAAAAGTATGTGGGTTGGGAGAATAAAAATGTGTCCCAGGAACATTTCTGGATAGCTAGGTAAGAATAAAAAAATTGTCAGCATATATGGGCATGTCTCATTTATTTTCCTTTCACAAATGTTCTTTTTCACTTTGCAATAAATCCGAAAGCATCATTTTTTGATCCATGATTTCAGAAGAGCATGTGTTCACTTGAGGTCACTTGGACGGGGGAAGCATAAAAGACAGACTCCTTGCTCTCCATTGACAATAATCTTACTGAAGTTGATAGTTAAGACCAAAAGATTGTACTTAACTCTCCAACCAAATGTTCAGCAGTCTGTGAGTTAGGTTCATTCTGGGATATCTGCTTAGTTGAGGGTAAGAAAAAATGCAATGTGATCTAAGTACAATCTTTATTACAAGCTTAAAGGGACTGTTTCCCTTCCACAAACCATGTGCTTCTCGATCTCTTAACCTGACCTTGACTTAGCCCAACCTCTTTTCAACTCATTATCATTATGTTGGGTGGTGAGCAGTGGACAAGAATATGACCTCAGAACAAATGCTTGCACTGGACATGTGCAGTAAGTTATGTGTCATAAGCTTGCAGCAATATAAAGATGAGATTATATTATGTATAAAGTGGCTGCTGTGCCTGATAGGAGCAGGACCTCGAAACTCACCTGAAATAGTGCAGCACTGCTGCCTTGAAAATTTAGCTTAATGGAACTTTCCAACCTACAAAGAGCTGTCAACTGTTCCTTTCCAAATCTTCCAATCCCTCAAGGAGCAATATTGCCCAGTTTAGCTAAGTGTTTTTCTTTCCAGGCAGTCACCCAGATGAAATCGAGAACATGGCCTGAGATAAATTGGATATCATACCAGTGTCATTTGCAGTTCATTTAAATGTACCAAGGTTGCTCTGACTGTTCTTATGTGCTAGGTCTGAATGAAAATAGGGTGACAATCCTTTTTCTCTTAAACATTCTAGGAGTTGATGAATAAAAGGAAAAATCAGCCTCAAGAACCTGAAATTTATGTCACTTTAAAAAAAAATTATCACTATGTACTTAAAGATTTTAATATATATTCAAGTTACTCGACTAATTTTATATCCTTGTTATAGGAAAGCTCTTAAACAATGCAAAACAGCCAGTCACTTAATTATAGCTGCTTTTTACAACATGAAGGACAAAGTAAGGAACATGGATGGTCTCGCACAAGCTGGGTAAGTATTCAGTCCTTATGTAAATTGGCATTTGTCTTGCTTCACTGGTGCTGCTTACAAATTGCAACAATTTTGTATGGGCTTCATATCACAGAAAGCCAGTATTGTCTCTCTTCCCTTGACAGGAATATTGTGTTTCTTATTCTCATAGGGCAGCAACAATATAAATTAAAATATTCAACATAATTGCCAGAGTTCTGATATAAGAAATAAAACTCTTACACAATATCTAGCTTCCTTGCTCAGTGGAACTTCTCCTGTTTTATTTGCTTCTCATTGTTGATGTGCCTGCTGGTTTGCTTAGGAACATCTGACAATGCATTTTATTGCTTTATTTCAGCAGACAGAAGCCAGCAATCTATCAGCTCATTGAGACAAGATGGGCAATTTGACTGCAGAACTTTGATCTAAAATGTTATGGTGGATCATTTATAATGTCACAGTAAAACATCTGCAGTTGATTTCTGGTGACTTTATTCCTTAAATCAAGCTGGAAGGGCTCTCCCCCCAAATTTAAATCCTTATACTTTTTCTCTCGGAAGAATACGTCAATTTTTAGGTCAAATATTAGAAGCTGTTCAAGATGAAATGACTTTTAAAAAATGTGTTCATCTGCAATGCTCAGATTTCTTGCTTACACTATACAATGTTTGCTAAAGGACCTTTTCTATTAATGGATGTCAAAATAGTATTTGAAAACAATACCAGTAAAATTCAATACTTTGGTTGGTTAAATCATACTTTCTCAGAGATATCCTACAATGTTATTTTCCAAAAAGCCATGCCGTGAAAGATGGAACTGGAGTCTAATACATAAGAACTGGAGCCTAATCTTTACATATATTAGAATTTTATATTTAGCGACATATACATTACAAACATGCATTTTTTAACCCAAATACAGATTTCTCTGCTGCTGCTGGAGTATAAATGAATCCCTAGTTAATGTCCAACACCTGCAGAGAATTAAATATTCAATTATTACTGAATTAACAAACAATATCCATACATGTACTTCACATAAGTGGCTGCAAGAGGTCCATCAATGGAAATAAATCAAGAGAATTACCAGTGACAAAAGACAATATTCCCTCAATGTTTTGAAATATCGCTGAATGGAACATTCTGCATGAGCAGAATTCAGCACTGACAAATAGACTGAAGATGATGACTAATTACCAGTTGTGTTTACCCCAACTCTTCAGCAGTGTACACAGTCAACTATTATTGTTAAATTATTAGGTCAAGCTGTCAATTACATTGAAAACTGATAATGAACTAGTTATCATTGACCAAGGGCAAAAGAATTCTAGCCCTTGTTCCCAGAGAACAAGAAAGCCCTGCTCTCAGCTTTTGTAGCATATTTATGAAGCAAATGTCTGTAACTAACCACTGATGCCATTAATGGCATCACACTCTCCTATAATTAGAGAAACCAGTTCAAGTATTATTATTGGCATCAACTGCTGCCATACATATTTTTATTATGGAAGAGGTAATTACTTTATGGTCATGAGTAATAAAAACCTAATCCATGGCCATTTATTTTTCCATTTTATGTTCCACAAGAAATGATAAGGGCTGATTTTAACATTGCATATGTGGCAGTAAGCAGCTAAGATTGCCAAGGGCAACTGTACCTGCCACATCTCTCTCCTGAAGTGTTCCATTTTAAGCTGCTCTTCCTGAATAGGTAGGAAGAACACCTGTTAAAAACCTACAGGGCCCTTCATTAAATGGGAAGCTATTCTGATGACATCATCAGACTGCTACTGTAGATTTCTATAGCCAAGTGAACCAAATGCTAAAGGTCACAGCTGAAGGAAGTGTTAACATACATGTTGTTCTGTCTGAACTCAGACAGCCAGCTAGTGAAGGAACCTAGACCAAGATCCTCCCACCCCACTGCGCTAATCTTTTAGTCAGCGGAGGAAGTCAGCGGAGAGGTACAAAGACCAATCACACGGTCATTTAGACAGAATTGAAATACGATCAGCAGGCCCGGAACTGAAATCTCCAGACACGCTGGCATCTCCAACTCGACCAGAGTATTCCACTCCAGTGGAGAATAGAATAGCTTCCCACATTCAGGGAACTAATTAATGGCCTGATCCTGCAGGAATAAAGGGGTGGGGGGCAATCAGGATCCCCCAGAGAGTTGGATGGTGGAGCTTGCCCCCTGGACATTGACACCCTGACAGTGCCTAAGGGGTGCCTTCGCACTGCCCAACTGATAAGGGGCAGTGCCAAGGGGAATGGGCATATGGTAGGTGTAGCTAGGGGTGAGGCCTGGGGTTGATCGGTGATGGTGGCGGTCCTGCTGCCATTCTCTAGACAGGATCAGTGAGGAAAGCAGCAATCAGGGGATGGAGAGGGAACTGCAGTGGGGAGGGATCAGGACTACAGGATTTTCTGGGATGCAGGGAGAGCTGATTGGATGCGGGGCTGGAGATCACTGCAGTCCAGGCGGTGATGGGGGTGCAGCAGTCGGGACTGGGCCCAGGAATTGTTGCGGGGGAGGGAGGCAGTGATCATGCCATCGGGAGGGTGGAGAGCCAGCATTCCGGGGATCGCTGGGCTGGCTGGCCATCAAGCTGGCCAGCAATTAGGAGGCCATCAGTGTGGGGCCACTATGTACGTTCCGATCTTGGCATTGACAGATCAACGCATGCACAGCAGCCTACTCAATGTGCTGATTTCAGCCTTCCCAGCAGAAATAGGCTCCAACCCTTAAAACTGAATGATATTCACGCTGGTGACCTTTGCAGTGCCCAGAGTATGGTAAAGTGGTAAAAAATTGCAGCATGCTGCTACGCAGAGGGACTTGGTTGTCTTTGTGCATGAATCATAAAAAGTTGATTCGCAGATGCAGCAGGTAATTAAGAAGGCAAATTGAATTTTATCCTTCATTACGAGAGGGTTGAAGGGGAGGTTATGTTACAGCTGTTTGAGGTGCTGGTGAAGCCACACTTGGAATACTGTGTACAATTTTGGTCTTACTTGAGAAAGGATATATTGGCATGAAAGGGGATGCAAAGGAAATTCACAAGGTTGATCTTGGAGTTGACTTTTGAGGAGAGACTGAGTGTACTGGAACTATACTCATTGGAATTTAGAAGAATTAGGGGAGATCTTACAGAAACATATAAAATTATGAAGGGAATAGAGAAGGTAGAAGCAGGGAGGTTAGAGTCATAGAGGTTTACAGCATGGAAACAAGCCCTTCTACCCAACTTTCCATGCTGTCCTTATTTTTTAAAACTCCTAAGCTAATCCCAATTGCCCATATTTGGCCCATACCCCTCTGTCCCCATCATATCCAATTAATGATCTTTTTAAAAGATAAAATTGTACCTGCCTCTATTACTATCTCTAACAACTTGTTCCAAACATTCACCACCCTCTGTGTAAAAAGATTGCCCCCTAGATACTTGTGTAACTCTCCCATCTCACCTTAGACTTATATCCTCTAGTTTTAGACTCCCCTATCTTTGGGAAAAGATATTGACTATCAACCTTGTCTATGCCCTTCATTATTTTATAGACCTTTATAATGCCACCCTTCAGCCTCCGACACTCCAGAAAAAAAAGTCTCAATATATTCAGCCCCTTCTTATAACTTAATCCATCAAGTCCCGGTAGCATTCTAGTAAATCTTTTCTGCACTCTTTCTAGTTTAATAATACTCTTTCTATAATAGGGTGATTAGAACTGCAAGTATTCTGGTATTCCAAGAACACTTGGAATTCCAAGTGTGGCCTTATCAATGTCTTGTACAACTTCAACAAGGCGTCTCAACTCCTGTATCCAACGTTCTGACCGATGAAACCAAGCATGCTGAATGCCTTCTTCACCATTCTTTCCACCTGTGACTCCACTTTCAAAGAGCTATGAACATGTACTGTAATTCTCCCCAGTGCCCTACTATTAACTGAGTAAGTCCTGCCCTGGTTCAATTTACCAAAATGCATTACCTTGCATTTGTCTAAATTATACTCTATCTGCCATTCGTCAGCCCTATGGCCAATTGATCAAGATCCCGAAGCAATTAGAGATAACCTTCTTCACTGTCCACCATGCCATCTATCTTGGTGTCATCTGCAAACTTACTAACCATGCCCCCTATATTCTCGTCCAAGTCATTAATATAAATGACAAATAACAGTGGACCCAGCTCTGATCCCTAGGCACATTGCTGGTCACAGATGTCCAGGTTGAAAAACAACTTCTACAACCACCCTCTAGATACCTCAACCTGGATCCTGTGAGATTTAACTTTTTGCAACAACCTACCATGCAGTACCTTGGTAAGGTCCATTTAGACAACATCAACTACATTGCCCTCATCTACCTTCTTGGTTATCCTTTCAAAAAACTCAATCAAATTTGTCAGACATGATTTTCCACTCACAAAGCCATGCTGACTGTCCCTAATCAATCCTTTTGTCTTTAAATGCCTGTAGATCCTGTCTCTCAAAATACCTTCCAACAATTTACCCACCACAGATGTGAGGCTAACTGGCCTGTAGTTCCCAGACTTTTTCCAGCAGCCCTTTTTAAACCTGGGCACAACATTTGCCATGGATGATTCAAACATCTCGGCTAGGGGACCCGCAATTTCCTCCCTAGCATCCATAATGTACTGGGAAATACTCCATCAGGTCCCTGAGATTTATCTACCTTGATATGCACCTACTCTGTAATATGTACACTCCTCAACACATCAATATTTAATTTCCCAAGTTCTCTATCAGCCAGATACAATTAATATCTCCTGGGTAAGACTCCAAAAGGTGAAATGCATCACAGTACAAACCCAAAATGAGAACTCTGCAAAGGAAATCTCTTAAAAATATTGGCGCACAAATTGACAATTTGGCCCATTGAGCCTGTTCTGCCATTCAGTAAGATCATGGCTGATTTGATTGTGGCCTTAACTCCATTTTTCTACCATTTTGTTCCCCATAACTCTCACCTCCTTTATAGATCATAAATCTGCCTATATTGGCACTAAATATATCCAATGGCTGATCTCTTGGGAAGAGAATTCTGAAGATAAACAATCCCAAATGGGAGCCCCTTATTTTTAATCTTTGCCCTCTAGTTCTACATTTCTACGAGCTGAACCATTCTCTCAACATCTACCCTGTCAAATCCTGTCTGAATCTTATATGTTTTAATATTCTTCGAAACTCTGAGTACAGGCCCAATCTGTTCAAACTTTCTATATAACACAACCCCTTGATCCCAAAGATTTGCCCAGTGAAGCTGTTCTGAACTGCTTCCAATATAAGTAAGAAGATTAAAAGTATTCACTTTTAATCCAGGTGTGGTCTCATTGACATGCTTTTGTACTCTAACCCTCTTGGGATAAAAGCAACATTCCCTTTGCCTTCCTAATTGCTTGCTGTACCTACATGCTAACTCTTCGTGATTCATGTACAAGGATATATCCACATTCCTCTATACTGCAACATTTTCTACCACGTTGAACATTATTCTGCTTTTCTATCCTTCCTGCCAAAATAGACAAGTTGACATTTTCCCACATTATACTCCATCTGCCAAACTTTCGCCCACTCAAATAACCTACCTACATCCTTTTGCAGATATTTTGGGCCCGATTTTACTATTGTAGGCGGGAAAATGTGGTAAAGTCTGGTGAGAGGTCATTAACGTGATCTGCACCCGCGCAGATTGTCACTTTACCAAAAAAACCCAGGAATAGCGACGATTTGATTCGTGTATGCATTTAAATTGAATTAATGAACTGCCCAGCTTTATCAGTATTTTCCCCTTTACCATTGCATTTGCCGATCCAGAACTGCGCCATAATGAACATGCTGAATAAAAGTCTGAAACGGGCAATCCAGCTGCTTAAGAGTGTGTTCAAAGCTTCCAACGGCTCTCTGACGGGGGGTGGGGAGGTCTTCAGAAGAAAGGAGGCGGACCAAATCATCCCTGTTTGGGAGTGGGGGGGAGGGGAGTGAGGCAGATCTTCGTCTGGCGGTGCGGGGGAGGGGAGGAGAAGGTGGGTCAGATGTATCTCTGGTGGGTGGGAGGGGGAGGACTGACCGTTGTCTGGTTGGGAGGGATTAGGAGGCAGGTCAGATGTTCCTCTGGGATGGGAGGGTGGGGTGGTGGGGTGAGTGAGGCCAGACTATTCCCTGGGTGGCTGGGTGGCATGACTGAGGCCAAATTATTGTTTTGGGGATGCTGGAGGAAGGAAATAGTGTCTCAGGTGGCAGGGAGCAGATGGATCTCTGGTGGAGGGGGCAGATATATCTCTGGTGGAGGCATGTAGGGTGCTGGGAGGTCCGCTGCCACTCTGCGACTGATCAGTGGGAGGAGGATGAGGCAGGGGGCGGCGATTGGTCTGGGTAGTGTGGGAATGGATAAGGAGAATAGTGATGTGTGTGAATAGTAGGGGAGGGGGGTGGATAAAGGGGGACAGCGACATATGTGGGTATTGGGGTAATGGATAAGGAGGACGGCGATGGCTGTGGGTAGTGGGGGAAGTGGATAAGGGGGACAGTGATGTCTGTGGGTAGTGGGGGACGTGGATAAGGGGGACAATTATGTCTGTGGGGACCATCGCTCCTGCTTTCTCCGCTTTCTGCGGCTTGGGAGCAATCTGACCCGGTCACGCATTTTCAAGTCTTTTTCTAACTACGCACATGCAGTTCAGAGCTCCGATTGTTTTGGCCATGCTAAGCCCCACCCATAGTGTGAATGGGATCACAATGATTTTTTTCAGGCTGAGTGCATATGGGGATGTCTGAAAGCAGATTTCCAAGTCGGATCTGCATTACACCCAGATTCAGCACTTAGAATGAAAATGGTAAAATTGGGCCCTTTTGTATCCCCCTTATCACATGCTTTCCTAACTATCTTTGTAACATCGATATATTTGGTTACAATACAGTCTGTCCTTTCATCCAAGCTATTGATATAGAATGTTAATAGTTAAAGCCATAGAACTGATTGTTCTGGGACTTCATTCATTAACAGTTCCCATTCTGAAAATAATCCATTTATCCTGACTCGCTGTTTGGCAATCCTCTATCCTTTCTAATATATTACCTTCAGCACCATGAGCTTTTGTGTGGCACCTTACAGAATAACTTCTTTGAAATCCAAACACACTACATACGCTGGTCCCCCTTTATCTACTCTCCCTGTTACATCCTCTAGGAACTCCAATAACTTTGTGAATCACAATTTTCCTTTCACAAAACCAAGTTGAGTCAACTGGATTGTATAACAATTTTTAAATGTCATGTTTATTATTTTCTTAAAAAAAGGATTCAAGTATTTCTCCAATTAAAGATTTTAAGCCAATTGGCCTTTGATTTTCTACTTCCTGTCCCTCTCCTTCCTTGAATAGAGGTTTTATATTTGCAACTTTTCAATTCCACTGGAAGCTGTCCAGAATTTAGGGAATTTTGGAAGATTAAAACCAACACATCCACTATCTCTGCAGCCACCAAGACTTTGGAATATAGCCTGTCAGCTCCACAGGATTTGTCAGTCATTAGTCCCTTAGTTTTCCGTCTACTTTTGCTCTCGTGATAGTGATTTAAGTTTCTCCATCCTTTCTGTCCCCTGCTTTCTACTGTTCTTGAGTTGCTTTTTGGGTCATCTGCTGTGAAGACAGGTGCAAAATACTTGTTCAAAGTCTCTGCCATTTCCTTGCATCTTACTATTTCCCCAATCTCATCCTCTAAAGGACAAGTGCTCAATTTTAGCTCCTTTTCATAGACTTGCAGATGCTTTTAAGAAGCTTCCAGAAGAAATTTTTAAAATATTTTTGGCTAGTTTTCTCTCAAAACCTTTTGGGGCATCCTTTGCTGATTTATAAATTTTTCCCTATCTTTTGACCTATCACGAACCTTTGCAGTCTTGTATGTCCTTTCTTTCAAGTAGGCATTACAACCCCAAGCTTGCTCAGCAGTCAATAAGGTTGTGTGTCATGGGTCTCCCTAGTAATAGCAGTAACAAGAATTTAACAAGGCATAGCAAGGTGCAATCTGTCCACCAACAAGTAGAAATCTGCCAAGCAACAGCAGCAGCCAGCACTGAAAACATGTGATTTTCCCAATAATGAGATAGCAGGCATCAAGACAGAATCAGGTATAAATTGCCTTATTAATAAGAAACAGCTTACTTAGATGACTTACCTTGCCTGCAGTGGCAGAGAACCTGAGACTCAGGGGAGTACAAAAGAGCAGTAAAGCAAGGTCTAAATCACTTACATTTTGGCAGAGACAGGATAAATTTGCAGTAATACAGTGGCTTTCAAGGTGATGTTACAATTCAGAAAGTGATGTGGGACCAACTGGAGCAGCTGATTGATGAGTATGTTTTGGTGGTTATTTTCAAACTATATCAAATCATAAGTCATTGTTTAAGCATTTGTCGAGACCTATTTGATTTATGTTTTTTTTAATTTTTTAATTTAAAGGGTTTAATCATGGCATGAGACCCTCAAAGCCATGGCTTGCTCCTCCTGCTCTATGTGGAAAGCCAGGGCACATTTTCAGTGTCCGGAACCAACATGTGTTGTGGGAGTATGTCCATCTGTAGCTCCTGGTTTCAGAGCTGGAAAAGTTGGGGACACTGTGGAGCATCTACGAGTCTGAGATTATCATGAATAGCAAGTTTAGAGAGGTGGTCACACTGAAATGGGAAAGGAAGGAAATGGATGACCACCAGCCAGTCTAAAAGAAGCAAACATGTTGCTCAGGCTTCCCCTGGGATCCCACTTGCAAATCAGTATTGTATTACGGAATTCTATAATCAGGGATATGGATAGGTGCTATTGTGGCCATGAACGTGACTTTAGGATGGTGTATTGCCTTCTTGGTGCCAAGGTCTGGGATGTCAATGAGTGGCTGAAGGGCATCCTGAAGGGGGAATATGATGAGACAGTGGTTATGATACATGTTGGTGCCAATGACATAAGTAGAAAGAGGAATGAGGTCTTGTATCAAGAATTCAGAGAGCTAGACAGTAGATTAAAGAGCAGGACCTCTCAGGTCGTACTGGATTACTCTAAGTGCCATGTCCTAGTGAGCACAAAAATAAGAGAATAATGCAGATGTATGCATTGTTTAAGAACAGGTGCAGGAAGGCGTGTTTTGGATTCTTGAATCACTGGGACCGTTTCTGGGGAAGGTGGAACTTGTACAAGTGGGATGAACCAAAATAGAAGCAACTTATTTGCAGGTGGGTTTACTAATGCTGTTGGGAGGAGTTTAAACTAATTCAGCAGGGGAAGGGGACAGAGACAGTTAGCAGAATTGGGATGCAGTGAATACAGTAATCCAGAGGGAGTATAGTTGTATTAAGTTTCACGGGAGTAAGGCAAGGCTGAATGGCCTCTACTTTAATACCAGGAATATTACAGGTAAAACAGGTAAGTTAAGGGCAAGGATAGACATGTGGAATCATGATAGAGTAGCCATCACAGAGATGTAGTTGAAGGAGGGGCAGGGTTGGCAGCTCCACATTCTGGGATATAGAATTTTCAGGCCAGATAGGATAGGAAATAAGAGAGGAGGAGGCATTGCATTATTAGTTAAAGAGTTAATTACTGCAATGAGTGGAGATTATATCTTGGCAGGGGTATTGAATGCTGCTTTGTGGATAGAGTTTTGGGATAAAAAAAGGAAAGCCTCATTGCTAGGTGAGTGGGAAATCGAGGAGAAATTATGTGCACAACTCACAGAGGTATGTAAAAACAATAATAGTGTAATTATAATGCTAATATGATTTCAACGTTCCCAGAATTAATTGGAGATCTTTTTAGGTCAATATGGAGAGGGTCCAACAGCGAATGCATTGCTGGATCTAACTCTGGAAGAATGAAGCCAGACAGATGGTTGAGGTAATGTGGGGGAGCATTTTAATAATAATGACCACAATATGATACAATTGAAGCTTGTTATGGACAAAGAAATAGACAAGTTGCAAAAAAGCATTTTGGATTGGGGGAAGAGTGGATTTTAATAAAATAAAGCAGGATCAGGCCAAGGCAGACTGGGAACACTTACTTGTTGAGAAACATACAGAAGATTAATGGAGGGTGTTCAAAAAGGAAATAGGGATGGTAAAGGCCCAACATGTCCCCTCCAGGGTAATATAAAGGCCTAACAAGCCATTGATAACTATAGATATTCAGGATATGATGAGAAGGTAAAAGAGACAGTTTAAGCAGCCACAAGGGATCAAATCAGCAGAGGCATCAGTGAAGTACAGAAAGTGCAGTATCAAGCTTAAAAAACCAAATAGGAGAGCAAAGAGGGGATATGGGAAAAGTTTTGGCTGGTTCAAGTAGGGAAAATCTCAAGATATTTCTAAAGTATATCAATGGGAAAAGAAAAACCAGGAAGAGAGTAAGGCCCATTAGGAACCAAGGTGGAGATCCCCCTTAGGGATCTGTTGTTGGAGCCAGATGATACCAGTGGAGTGTTGAACGAATACTTCATATCCATCTTCACCTACGTGAAGGAGGATGAAGATATTGAACTCATGAAGAAAGACTGCAAGGTTCTTGAGCATAAGGAGTGACAGGCATTGCAGAAGTTGGCAGGCTAAAAAAATGGACAAATCTCCAAGTCTGGATGAATTGTGTCCCAGGCTGCTGTGGGAGGCAAAGGAGGAGACTGCAGGAACTCAGCACCAAATTTTTAATTCCTCTCTGATCATGGGAGAGGTGCCAGAGGCCTGGAGAACAGAAAATGTGCTTCCGCTATTTAAAAAGGGTTGTGGAAATAAGCCAGAAAAACTTACAGACCAGTAAGTGTCACACCAGCAGTAAGGAGACTACTGGAGAAAATTCTGAAGGAGAGAATTTATTTCTACTTGAAAAGACAAGGCTTGTTCAGGGATAGTCAGCGTGGCTTTGTCAGAGGGAGGTCATGCCTAACAAATTTGATTGAATTTTTTGGAGGGGTGGGGGTTGTGACCAGATCTGGAGACAGGGGTGGTGCAGTTGATGTAGTTTATATAGATTTCAGCAAAACCTTCAACAAGATCCCACACGGGGATACTTGTAAAGAAGGCAAATACTCATGGCATATAGGGTGACCTGATTAGCTGGATTTATAATTGGCTCAGTTATTGAAGACAGAAGGCTACTTTATTGACTGAAAGCCTGTGTCCAATGCTGGTTCCCTATCATACATCATTTATATAAAGAAAATAGGTGACCATGTAGGATTATGTAGGATTAGTGTGTAATACAGATGACACAAAGATTGCCGAGGTGGTTAACAGTGAGGTTGATTGTCTTGGGCTACAGGAACATAGAGATGGGATGGTCAGATAGGCAGATAAATGACAAATGGAATTTAACTCTGAAAAGTCTGAGATGATATACTTTGGAAAGACTAATTTGATAAGGAAAAGACAACACTAAGAAGTTCTGAGGAACAAAGTGACCTTGGCATCAAGGCATTAGAGCCAAGGTAATGCAGAAATCTTACTGAGGCGGTTTAAATATCTTCACTGGACAAGGAAAAAACATTGCCCAGACTTGATCAGCCTTGATCTGATTAAATAGTGAAGCATGTTGAAGGATTGAATTACCAACTTCTGCTCTTAATTCCTATGTTCTATGTTAATCCTCTGTCTTCTGTGGTAACTATAAACTTGATTGGACTTACAGATTTATTTAATTTAGATGTTGTTTGGAAAGGGAAAAGTCTTGAGGAGTTCAGGCATTGTACATATGGTTTAGTGTAAAAATTATCCCTTGTTCCAAAATATATGTTTCATACAATTAGTTGTCTGACAGTATGGTAGATCAGTTCATGTGTATCTGCTTTTCTTTGATTTCATGAACAGTCCTTAATAATTCTTGCAAGGTGACTGGGCTGGTTATTCTCACTCAGGTTTTCACATGACTCCTCACATCATTCCAAAAACAAAACTACACACTACCACAAACAATTGTTTGAAATTGTGACAACTTTGCAGATAAGATTAACACCGGGTCATGACATATGGCTGCAATACCACTTTCCCACCCTATCTCGAAATGTCTTGATTCCCTTAATATCCAAATGATGTCTGTGTTGAACATGCTTATTTGACTGAGCCACTAGAGACTTAGAGGTAGAGAATTCCAAAGATTGACATCCCTCTGAATGACCAAAGTTTTCTCTGTAGTCCTCAATGACCAACCCATTATCTTTAGACTGTGATCCCTGGTTCAGGATTCTTTGGCCAAGAGAACCAACCTCTCAGGATCCACTCTGTCAAGATTATGACATGTTTTATACATTTAAATGCGATCACCTCTCATTCTTTTGAAGTCCACAGAATATTGGACCATTCTATTCAATTTCTCCTCACAGAATAGAGACCTCATTCCGGGAATGAATCTAGTTAGTCATCAATGAATATCCTCCAAGGCAAGTCTATCTTTCTTTTGATATGGAAATCAAAACTGTACACACTATTCCAAGCACGTCACAGAAACACTAAAGAATTGAAGCAAGATTTCTTTACTCTTATATTCCAACCACTTTGCAACAAAGCTCAACACTGTTTGCCTTCCAAAATGCTTGCAATACCTGCATGTTAAATATTATTTGCATACAAAGAGACCCAAATCTCTCTACATAGCAGCATTTACAATGGAGTGATTGAAATCATCTCCATATAATTAAATTTATTTCTATATTTCCAGGATTCTGGTACAACTAACTGGAGAGAAACATTCATACTGAGCTCCAGACATGGTGACCATCAAATATCATGAAGTGTTGGTTAGTATAACAAGGTTGCCACATTCAGAAAAGGCATCACAACCTGAGTATTCAGTGACAGATCCACTAGTCCAATTTGTGCAACACAACAGCACTTATTTATCAGTAAATTTCAGGATTTTCTTCACAATGATAACCTGGCATATAGTAGAAATATAGGGGTGATTCTGCCAAAAGTACTGAATTGGTGAGGAAACTGTTTTAGATCATAACTGTCTTCTCAGTTCAGCTTCTCACTTGAATCTCTTCTCACTGTGCATTGCTGAGGTCACAATCATGAATCTCATTAAAAACCCCTGGGACTGACCCAATTCATGGCAGAGGCTGACCGTTGTGGAACTTTGCGCATGCGCGGTGGTCCCGATCCGTCAGTTTCCCCATTTGCTGGCTGGCTCAATCGCTGACCCTACAGTGCCCAGGATTCCTACAGTGTTGTGCCTCCAGCACCACCCTCCCATGGCCTGATCTGCAGCCCTCACAACAATTCCCATGCCAGCTCTGATATCCCTCGCCCCAGAGCGCCCCGATTTCCAACCCCCCACACCCAGCACAATCCTTTCACCCCAGCAGACCACTATCGTCCTCTGGCCCATTCCACTCGTGCCCTCCCTTCATCCCAGACCAATCTTGTCTGCAAAGTGACAGTGGGACCATCCCCTCCCCCACTTCCACCGATCATCCCCAGGCCATGCCCACGGTAGGACTTGCCCCGGCACTGTCTAATGGGCAGTGCCAAAGTCCTCCCTGTACACGGGTGAATTTTCCTCTGAATTTTCTGGTGGGCCAGCAGCATATTGGTCCACCTTCCATCAGATGGTGGATTCAAAGTGCTTTAACAATGAGGTCTGATGTAATTCCAGGCTGATATGATGCGATACTCGGAGGCCTAAGACAACACTGGTGGGCAGCTGTTTTAATGAGTATTCAAGGAATGCAAATAAATCCAAATGGTGTTCAACACCACCAGCCAGTGGGAAGACCGACCTGCCATCGGGAGAATTGCAACCTGATTTTTATACTGTTTCTGCCTTTTTAGCTCTCGCTAGCTTCTCTGCTCCTGCCCACTGCAGTTTTGGAGTAACTATTGGTGCAATCCTGGGGGAACCATTTGAAGTTAGCATTTGAAAAATCGCACTTTTGATAGTAGCCAGCAAAGCACAATTCCCTGGGGGAAGTTGGTGCTTCTGGGCTCACCTGGGAAGGTCCAATAAGGATCCCCAGCACATCTTTTGAATACCCCAAATTTGACACTAGGGATTTTAGAAGTTAGGGTTCATTTTTACTTCTGTAAAGTGCTTTGGAACATCATGATGTGGAGATGTCGGTGTTGGACTAGGGTGGGTACAGTAAGAAATCTCACAACATCAGGCTGAAGTCCGATGAAGGAACTGCACTCTGAAAGCTCATGCTATCAAATAATGTCTGACTTTAACCTAGTGTTGTGAGACTTGTAACTTGGAACATCATGAAAGGCAGTAAATAAATTCAAGTTTTTTTTACAAGATGTGGGATTCTGGTTGAATTTTAAAGACAGAGTGACTGACTAAAGAAATAATGAAGTATGGAAAGAAAAAGATAGGAGCAGGAGGAGGCTGTCTGGCCCTTCGAGCCTGACATACCATTCATCAAGATCATAACTGTCCAATAAATACAAGTTAGAAATATTTCTAACTAGGGTGCAGCAGGGAAGTACAATGGTGAATGACTAGTGGAGTGTCTCATGGTTTAGTATTAGGATTTGAATGACCTATATTCAGAAACATACTACAACGTAGTCAAATGTACAGCTAATTACAACTGAAGAAGGGTACTGGCAGTCAGAAATTACAAAATAATTTATTAAAATAATGGTGTAAAACAATGGCACTCAGAATTTAATGCAAACATACATAAAATCACATATGTTGAGTAGATACTGGTAAAATCACTAAGGATGAAGGTGAAAGGAACCTTAGTGTTTCAGTGGATTGATATACCTAAACTCCAATCAATACAGGACAGCAATCAACAAGCCAACAGTTGTCTAATTACAATAACTGAAATAATAATTAACAAATCAGAGAAAGCAGAGATCAAAATTCTTGGTGTCAGGTCTTTCCTTGAAAGCGGTGTCCAATTCTGGTCACCAAGAAACATGGGAGAATTTGAAATGTTGGAGGGAGTGGAAAGAGTTAGAAAAACTAATCACCAGTGTCAGATGTCTGAATTGAGAAAAAGCTGGAGAAACTTAGGCTCATCAGCCTTGGAGGAGTCTGAGTGTTGAGTTTGGAGAGAGACACAAAATTGTTAAAGCAATGGGAAAATTAAATCTAAGTTTTATTTCATGTTGAATTCCGAACAGGAGTAAAGATTCTGATTTAAATTAGCATAACATAATGTAGAACTGAGATCAGAAAATTCCTCTTTACACAAAGTGATCAATATGCGAATTAGACTTTTAGATAGGGTTGCCCAGGGCAAAACATGGGATTAATTCAGAAGCAAAGCAGGAACATTAGGATCTTCTGGAAAGAGAATTCAAGGTATCTTGTCAGGGGAATGGGAACCTTAGAGGAAATTGAGATTGGAGCAAAAAAAATCTGTTAATGGGAAGGAGGAAAGTAATAAACAAAAGTGAAAGACAGCAGAAACAAATGTCAGTATCAAAAAGAGTCAAAATATGAATGATGATAAAAAGACAGAATTAAATGTACTGTATCTGAATGCACACAGCATTTGCAACAAGATAGATGAATTAATGCAGTAAGTAAGACTGAAAGAGCAAGATCTAATTGCCATTATGCAGAGTGACTAAAGCTGGAATTGCATATTCAAGGATATTCAACATTTAGGAAGGGCAGAGAAAGAGGAAAAGGAGTTGAGTAGTGCTGATGAAAAGTGATCAGATCAATAAGTCAGTGAGAAAGGATTTTAGATCAGAAGAACAAGACATGGACAGGATTTTCCAGTCTTGCCCACTAACGGTACTCATTTGTTTGGCTGACCTCGTCCCCTGTGGCAGGTTCTGCCACAACAGGGCTGGAAAATCCTGGTTGTAGAATCTGTCTGAGTGGAGATAAAAAACAGCATGCATTGATAGGAGTTGTTTATTAACAACCAAACATTAATAATGCAGGGCATGGTATAAGTCAGGAAATTAAAGGTGCACGTAACAATATTAATATGCTAATCATTGATGACTATAATCTACATATAAACTCAAAAAACCTAATGAGCACTAATGCTGCGGGGGATAAATTCCTGGGACGTGTTTTCTAGGGAAGTAGGTTCAGGAACCAACTAGGGAAATCTTGTTGGGAAATGTGACCATTCAGTTTAAAAATAATGTTGTTCAGTCTTAAATAAGGGTCTTAAATTTAACAAAGGAAACTATAAAGATATAAGGGACAAGTTGGCCATGGTGCACTTGGAAATACATTAAGTAGTATGACATTGGATAGGCAATGGCTAGTTTTTTTTCTGAATAATACATAGTTTACAGCAAATGTACATTAATTTAAGGCACAAAAACCCAACAAGAATAGTGAAGCAACTTTGGCTCACAAAGTTTTGTATTAGATTAGAGGCTTATAAAATTAGTCCAAACAAAAGTAAGCCTGAGGACTCTGAATGCTTTGAATTTAGAAAAAGAGGAGTAAGAAACTGATTAAGAAAGAATAGAATATGAATGTTGACGATCAAGAAAACAGGCATAAGTTAACATAAAAGCTTCTATAGATATCAGAACAAAAGAACAAAGAACAAAAATATGTAAAGAGAAAGAAAGATTAGCCATGACCAATGTGGGTTCATTGCAGGTAGAGACAGGAGAATTCATTATGGGAAATGGAGAAATTACAGAGTAGCTAAATAATCATTTGTGTCTATTTCCATGGAGGAAAATACAAAAAACCTCCCACAAACAATGGAGAGCCAAGGGACTATCGAGATTAATTGTTTCAATCCCTAGACCTGATGATCTACATCCCAGAGTGTTGAAAGAGGTGGTGTGGAGACAATGGATTTGTTGGTGTAATAAATGGGTTATTCTCAAGTTGGCAAGCTGTGACTACTTGAGTACTGCAAGGATCGGTACTTGGATCCCAGCTATTCATAATAAACTAAAGTGATTTGAATGTCAGGATCAAATGCAATATATTTCCAAGGTTGCAGATGACAAAACTAGGAGGGAATATATGTTATGAAGTTGATGCAAAGAGGTTTCAAGGGATAGGAAGGCATAGTGAGTGGGCAAAACATTGCCAATAGAACATAAAGTGGACAAGTGTAAAGTTATGCACCTTGATAAGAAAAATAAAAAAAACAGAAATACTGCATATTTCATAAATAGTGATAGATTAGAAAGTGTTGATGTATAAAGTGTTTTTGTTTTTAAGTCACTGAAAACTAATATGCAGATGCAGCAAGCAATTAGACCTTTATTGCAAGAGGATTTGCGTACAGGGCTAAAGGTGTCGTGTTTCAATTGGAAAGAATTTCAGAACAGCTTGTGCAGTTTTGGTCCCCTACCAAAGGAAAGATATACTTGCCATGTAGGAAGTGCAGCAGAGGTTCACCAGACTAATATACTCATGATAGAAATCAACAGAAGTTGATTGATTACTAGATATTAATTGGCATCAAGAGATTATAGGGATTGTGCGGGACAATGATATTGATATAGATGATTAACCATGATCTAGCTCAGGGGTCTCCGAACTATGGCCTGCAGGCCACATCCGGAGACACTGATCTAGATGAATACCAGAACAGGTTTGAAGGGCTGAATTGCCTAGTCCTGCTCCTATGCTTTTATGAATAATATATTATGGTAGATATATATTTCTAATTATTACTTGATCCAATCTGTCACTAACAATATAGTGCATCATGCATAGAAGCTGTCAATGGTGGAAGCATCCTGTGTTTATCAGATGCAACTTATAGGAGGAGTGAATGCAACAAAGATTCACTAAACTAACTGCTGAGATGAAGGGAGAAATTGAATAGACTAAACTTACATTTCTTGGAACCGGAAGAATGAGTGTTGATCTAATTGAAATGTTAACATTCTTTGGAACTTGCTAACATGGATGCTGGAAGGATATTGTCCCTGGCAAGGGAACACAAATTCCTATCCTGCCCACTGTGGCAAGCAAAATAGCCACTATGCGGGAAACTGTGTAAATGATATTATAGCATCGCCAAAAAGAGCTGAAGTAACATTCCAATGAAAATTCACATCAAGTTAAGATATTAAAGCCAAAATAAATTCAAACCAACACTGAAGAGACCCACTCACTTTCATGAAGTGAAATCCTTAAAATTAGGCCACCCAAGTAGTCATTCATTTTGCACGTATTCAATCAATCCATTTTAACTGTCAGCAGATAATAAACTGAAGCTACAGGCAAAATTTCACAATTGTAATGGGGGGAGGGGGAAGAATCTTATCCATCAGTGGGACTCTCTTTCTATAAGTGCATGAGATAAACATAGGATGCTACTAACATTGACAGTTTCAATGCACTACAAAACCATAAGACATATGAGCAAAATTAGGCCATTCAGCCCACTGAATCTGTTCTGCCATTAAATTATGGCTGATATTTTTCTCATCCTCATTCTCCTGCTTTTTTCCACATAAACCCTAATCCCCACATTAATCACGAATCTATCCACCTCTATCTTAAAGGCATTCAATGATCAAGCCTCCACAGTCTTCTGCAGCAAAGAGTTGCACAGATTCACCACTTTCTGGCTGAAGAAATTCCTGCTCATCTTGGTTTTAAACAATTGTCCCTTTAGTCTTAGGTTATGCCCTCCGTATTGTATGGTATTGTATTCTACAATATTATTAAAAACCAACAGGATCAAGGTAAAAATGTAGGTGGATAGGATGGCGCTTTAGGAAGGGGTTGTCACTTCTCTGAGGAAGGACTCAACACAGTTACCAGGCAATCAGGCACATTACCTGGACAGCCTCCCACTCAATTCAGCAGCAAGCAGGGCAGACAACCTACCCTCTGCGAGTTGCTGGCCAGCAGAGCCACTGGAAGTGGTGACCATTGCTAATACTGCACTCGAGTCTGCAGAAAGGATCTGACACATTTTTTTGGCCTTGGATTCTAAAAGGGAAATCCATTATTCTGAGACTGTGAGCCTTGTCAGCGGCAACATCCTTTCAACATCCACTTCATCAAGTCCCTGACAATTTTATATATTTCAACTAGGTTACCTCCCATTCTTTCAGATTCAAAGAAATGCAAGTCTAGTCTACTCAATCTTTTTTCATATAATAATCCCCTCAACTCAACCATTAGTGCAGTGAGCCTATGTTGCATTCCCTCCTTCTAAAAGGTGCATAAGATAAACACAGAATGCTGTGTTTATAATTTCAGTGCAGTATGTGTTGTACAGTATTGTTATAAACCGACAGGATCAAGATAGAAGTGTAGGTGGATGGGTGGTGCTTTTAGGAAGGGGTTGCAAAGTCAGAAGCAAACACTGGTTTTCAGCAACAGCAGCACCTGCCACCCCTAATGCTGGCTCCTTGAATGGTAACAGAATGCCTGTGAACAAGGGACTCCACCACCCTGATAGGATGCTGCTGGGAAACCTCGGCACATGGTGAGTTCCCCACTGCTGCCCATTCAATCCCAGCAGCAGCAAGATGAAGCCATTAAGTTGGTGCTTAAGGGCTTCAATTGGCTACAGGCAGGAAGTCCACCCTCCGTTACTCTACTCCCGATTAAACTGCCTCCCTCTGAATTCACCTCGGTGGGGTCAGAGAAAAATGTTGAACTCGTATCAAACCTTGGTTAGATCAACTTGGTGCTCATGTTATAAAAATATAGAGCCACCAGAGAGGATGAAAAATATTTACAAATCTGTTACCAGAACCCAAAGGCTACATTCCATTAAAAAGACTGAACAGGCTGAGGTTCTGCTGTCTGAAAGAAAATACTGAAGATTGACCTGATAGAGATTTTTAAGATTATGAAAAGGTTTAATCATGTAGATGTGGAAAAGGTATTTCCACTTGCCAAGAAAACTAAAATTATGAAACCATAAATATCAAACAGTCACTAATCAATACAATAGAAAATTCAGGAGAAATCTCCTTATCCAAAGAATGTGGAAGTCATTACCACAGGAGTAATTGACTAGCATCAATAAACTAAAAGGGAATTAAGGGAGAAGAAATAGAATGATATGCTAATAGGGGTAGACAAAGAGAGCAGGAAATGGTCACATGCAAGGCTCAGTTGGTCAAAATGGATAACTTCTGTGCTGTGTGCCCTGGATATTAGCTTGGAGACGAGGACTGTCAAAGGGTGGACAAGTTGTTTTGACAACATGCGGAATTTAACTGCAGGGCTTCCTTTTTTTCTCTCCAGTGTTCCCTTCTACAGGCAGCCTGAATGAATGGTTGGATGCCTGTCAGGCAGGAAGCCTAAAGTTTTAAAGTTTATTAGTGACACAAATAGGTGTACATTAACACTGCAATGAAATTACTGAAAGTCCCCTCATTGCCACACTCTGGCGCCTGCTTGGTTACACTGAGAAGAATTTAGCATGGCCAATGCACCTAACCAGCATGTTTTAAGGACAATGGGATGCACCCAAAGAAAATGATGGGGAGAACTTGTAGACTCAGCATAGACAGTTGGGAAGTTGGAAATCGAACCCAGGCTCCTGGCACAGTGAGGCAGCAGAGCTAATCATTGTGTGATTGTGCCACCCCTACTTCACAAGGCTAAAGTCTTGAGAAATTGAGAGAAATTTTGAAGGGGGTGTTGGGGGGAATTGCAAATGGCAGTCAGGATTAAAGCACTCCAATATTTTGGTCTAATGACAGCATGGCCCTCATCATATATATGCTTTCCATGTGCACTTGGATTATGTCACTGGATTGGCGAATGGTCCTCATCATCCAGTAGCCACTGTCATGGTTTAAAATACTAAAGGCAAGTAGTGTGCTGCCAGAGAAATGGCATTGACCTGCATAACTTGGACCATAATGCAATAGAAACCTTTGTGGTCTTAGTACATTTTTGAATTTACATGTGGCGTCCACAATATAACAAGACTGTAATCCATGATAGCCTGCGCCATGGGAAACCTGTATGCTCACTCCACCTGTTTCTCTCCAGAAAGAAAGAATACAATGTGCACTCCTCTCTTTGAATATGGAGTGTCAGTGACCTCCCTTATACAGAAGTGGATGTCCAACTGCAAGATTTTGAGACATCACCTGCTCCAGCCTAGAAAGAGCCTAAAATGAAGAAATCCAATGCTATGGCTCCCATAACAATCACTGGTAATGCCACCCTCACCCTGGTCTGAGGCTGCAAGTCTGTCTACAGCAGACAATAGGTTTCAATGAGAACCTCCATAATAAACAGTCATTGCACATGTTGTTCTTTGTTGAAGCTATAATAGGAGAATTGGTCCCTGAAAACTTTTGGTTCTCCTTGTCCCTCTTCAAGCAGCTTATCTTCCTCTATGTTGCCTCCATTAATTCTTCCTGTCATGCTACACTTCAAGGGGGATGGAGGCTGTGGCATCAATTTTTGAGAGCAAGTGGTGTGATCAAAACCTTTGAGATCAGAACCAGAATCTTCAATGTACCACACCATTTCTTGCTGACTTCATCAACCTTACAAAGATCAAACATTTCCGCAACAGCCAGTGGAAATCAAACTGCAACTAACCTGAAAGTGATTGATGATCCTTTAAATAGCACTGATGAAGGATCCTTCCTCCTGCTGAATGTGTGTTCAGCATGTTAATGACGTTACCAACATGGCATCTGGTGCCACCTGCACCAGAAGCATGCAAATGCAGCAAGCTGACCACTTAGATCCTGAAATAGCACCAACTGCACTGAAAATAAGGGTGCTTTGCCAACAGAATTTTGTTGTGTCAGAGTAAAGAACAAACATGAATATGTACAAAACATTGATCAGGTTACAATTTGAAATCCTAATGTAGTTTTGAACATCCAGTTATTGAAAGAACATTAAAGTCAGAATAAATATGTTGTATAAATTCATCAGAATGCTGCTTGGGGCAAAAAATGGCTATAATGTGAGAAAATTCAGATACAAGGACCATGTCAAGACCAAGATGAGAAAAATTAATACAATTTTCTTTAGTAGTTTTTTATGGAATGAGAAAAGGCATGTTGGGTAGTCACTGTTATAAAATAATAAATTTAAAGTGGTCTTGGAGAAAATGAGCTGAGTAGCTAGAGCAATTTATTTTATCTAGAGCATATTGGAGCATAAAATAATTTGCCTGAGGGACTGGCTGAGAAATAACCCACTGCATCTAAATTTTTATCATAAAAGGATTATTGAAACACCAGAACAATTACTGTTACAATTAGCACTCACTAGAAAATGGAACACAATGTGCATAAGTTTAAGAATATAAATGTTGTCAAGAGGGCCCTTCAAGCCTGTTCTGCCTTCAATAAGATCATGGCTGATCTGATCTTGGCTTCAACTCTACTTTCCTTCCTGTTCCTCAGAACTTGATTCTGTTATAGTTTGAGAATCATTCTATCCCAGTCTTCATATATATTTAATGATTCACACCCCCCGCCACTGCTCTCTGAAGTAGAGGATTCCAAAGATTAATGACAGGCTGAGAAAATAAATTACTCCTCATCTCTATTTTAAATGGGTGAAGCCTTAATCTGAAACTATTTCCTGTAAGTCTAGGTTTGTTCATAAGGGGAGATATCTCTTCGCACCTACCCTGTCATGTCCCTCAGAATTGATATATGTCAATAAGATTACTTTCCATTCTGTTAAGTTCCAATAAGTATAAGGCCATCCTGGTCAACCTCACCCTACGAATGAATTTAATGAACCTTCTCTGAATTGTCTCCAATGCAAGTATATCTCTCGTTAAATAATGAGACCAAAACCGCACAGTACTCTCGCTGTGGTTTCACTAATGGCCTGTATGGTTCTAATAAAACTTTCCAACTACTCCATCCCCCTTGTAATGAAGGCCAATATTCCATTTGCTTTCCTAATTATTTATGTATCTGCAATCTAACTATGTATTTCATCTATGAGGGCTCCTGACACCTCTGAAGTCTCTTTTCATTTCAATAGTATTTTGTCTTCTGTTCTTTCTGCCAAAATAGATAACCTCACATTTTCCCACACAATATTTCATCTAACAAATTTTTATACATTCACTTAATCTATGTAGACCGTTTGGGTAAAACTCTGCTAGCTCCCTTACCAACACCGCGCCCCCCCCATCCCCTCCCCAACCACGGCATGTTCAGTGGCGGGCTGGGGAGATCTGGAGTGGGGAATAATTCAGTAGGAAACAAAAAATTGGTTCATGTTGGTGTGATTTTCCCACAGGATTTTCTGCAGGTGCCTAACATGGTGGATCAGGAAATACATTGGAGGCCAGCATGAAGCTGATTTCTCTCAGCTGGGAGAATTCCATCCTTGTGATACTGAATGCACAGAGGAAGTCCATCTTTCAGCCTCAGATTGTTTCTGAAAATTCATCTTTTCAGGAGGTCCATTTTCTTTCTTCAATGCTGGGTCAATAATATTGGGTGGCTTTCCAATATGGCACCGAGATATGATAGCAGGACCTGTACCATCATGCCCACCCTACCACAGAATATGGCACTGAACTCTTGGGTGCAGAATTCATGAAGTTGGCATTGGAAGATATGGTGTGATTTTCCCAGGAGGCTCTGCAGTGAGAAATGTTTCCTGTTCCCATCTCCAACTGGTGACATAGCCAGATGGGAGGATTCCTTATGTCTATCTTACAACTTGCTTTTCCACCCATCTTTGTATCATCAACAAATGTTGCTACAATACACTCTGCCCTTCATCTGAATTGTTACGTAGGTTGTAAGTAGTTGAGACTGATCTCTGTGGCTCCCCATTAGATACACTTGCCAACCTGAAAATGGCTCATTTATTCTGACTCTGTTTTCCATTTGTTAACAACCCTATAATTGTTTGAAAATATTTCAGCCCCCACCACCATTCGAAGTCATCTTGTGCAGTTATCTTTTGTGTGACACCTTATCATGTTTTTTCAAAATCCAAAAACACTACATCTACTGATTCCCATTTTCTCCACCTTGATCATATATTCTTAAAGAACTCCAAAAATTGGTCAAATATCATTTCTCTTTAATATATTCATGTTGAATATGCTTGATTGTAGTATGATTTTCTAAATGGCCTGCTGCTACTTCCTTAATAATGGATTCCCCCATTTGCAATAATCAATATTAGGTTAACTGGTCGAACGTTTTCTGCTCTTTGTCTCCCTTCTTTCTTGATCACATTTTGCAGTTTTTGAATCTACTGAGACCTTTCTAGAATCTATGATTTTTGTTTAGAATTACAAGCAATGCTTTCACTTTAAGACGCTATGATGCAACTCATTAAGTCCAGGGGCTTTATCAGTCCTTAGACGTATAAGTTGCATTGTAGTTTTTTAGTCATGTAAACGATTGCTTTAAGTTCCACCTTTCCTTTTGTTCCTATTATTGGAACACTTTTAAATCTCTTTGGCTGTGAAGACAGATATTTGTTCAAATTTTTTGTCATTTCTTCATTTTCCAATACTAATTCCCAAGTCTTGTTCTCTAATTAAAGCTACTCTAAAGTTTATTTATTAGTGTCATAAGTACATTACATTAACACTACAATTAAGTGTTAATGTGAAAATCGCCTAGTTGCCACACTCTGGCTCTTTTTTGGTACAGTGAGGGAGAACTTAGCATGGCCAATCCACTGAACCAGTACGTCTTTGGAGTGTGGGAGGAAACTGGAGCATCTGGAGGAAATCCACATGGAGATGGGGAGAATGTACAAACTTCAGACAGTGACCCAAGCCGGGAATCGAACCAGAGTCCTTGGCATTGTGAGGTAGCGGTACTAATCACTGTGCCACTATATTCTTTTTTAATTTTAATATTGTTGAAGCCCTTACTGTCTCTTTTGTTTTGCTAATTTACTCTCATAACGTATGTTCTAACTCTAAGTTTAATTTAACCTTTGTTGGTTTCTAAAAATCTCCCAATCTTTCAGCCTACTGTCAATCATCACATTATCTGTCTTTTCATTTAATTTGGTACAATTTTTGACTTCCTTAGTTAGTCATGGATAGTACATCCTTCTCAAGTCTTTTTTGCTGAACATAATATCTTTGTTGGGGATAAAGAAACATACCCTTAAATGTTGGCTACTAAATATCTATTATTCTATCTGTTTTCCAGCCCACTTAGTGAAATCTGCTTTTGCATCCACCTCTAAGTAAATAACTTTATATTCTGGTTTCTCACCTTCAAATTAAATATGAAATTTTAATTTATGATCTCTCTTCCCTGGAGGATCCTTTCCTTGGAGATCATTAATTAATCTTGTCACATTACTCGATCTGAATTAGCCAGTTCCCAGGTTTGCTCTACAAAGTATTATTCTAGACTGTCCCAGATAGGCTCTACAAACTCATCCACAAGGCCATCTTATCCAATCTATAAGAAGATTAAGGTTACCCAAGATTATTACAATACATTTCTTACTGTTAGTGACTCCTTTTCCTCTTTATTTCCAATTTCCATCCAAATTTATTCTATAGCTTGACCTTCTAAGCCAGGATTATTTCTCATTATTATACTCACCTCAATTGACAGAGTTACCCCACCTGCTTTTCCTTTCAGTCCCACCTTTAGAAAATTCAAATGTCCTTGAATAAAATATCCTTTCACTTGCCAATCTTGGTCATCTTACAACCATGCCTCTACGAAAGCTATCAGGTCGTTTGTGAATCAATTCGCTAATCTTCTGGAGGTTGCACAGATTCAGATAAATAACTTTTAGTTTTTCTTTTTACTATTTTCCCCAACTCTGACCCCATTTGTTGGTGCACTGGTTGGTATGTAAACTATGTGCATTCTTATCACAACTCTGTACAGCTTCTTAATTTTTTCTCTTTCATTTTCTAAATTTCCCTTCACCTGAGTCTTCCACCACTAATCCCCCTGCCCCCATATCACTTGAGCTTAAAGCTAATCTACCTCCCTAGTCACCTGATGCACCCAGAAATTGGTCCCAACAGAACAATTAGCATGTTCCAGTACCGGTAATGGCATCAGTGTCCTATGAATTGAAACCATTTTCTTTCACAGCAGTTCTGGGTTATACATTCAATTCTTTGATATTTTTCACTCTGTACTTGTAGCTCAGGTCATAATGCAGACCCTTTGAGGGTCTGCTTTTTAATATAGCCCTGAGCTGATCATAGTACCACAACTGAATCACTTTTCATCTGACAGAAGAATTGGACCTTTCCCCTCTGACTTAAATCTCCTCTCCAGTACTCAAATGAGCTAAACTCTGGCACCAAGGAGGTGTCACAGCCTGTAGGACTCATATTCCTGGTTGCCGAGAACAGTATCCATCCCTTATCTATATTGTCCCTTACTATACGATGTTCCTTTCTGTTCCCCAACTTGAATGCCTTCCCTTTATCATGACATTGTGGTCAGTTTGTTCATCCTCCTTGCAGTCACTGTTCTTGTCCAACAGGTTGCAAGAATCACATGCCTGTTGAACAAATGGAAGAACTGAAGGTTCTTAAATGGTACATTCTGGATTGTCATTCCTGCCTCACTCACATTCATATCCTTCTGACAAAATCTAAAGTTTTTGATCTATGGAGCAGGATTGCCTCCTGGAACAACATGTCCAGGTAATTTTGTCCCATCCTAGTGCATTGTGGTCTCCGAAGCTCAGATTTCAGCTCATCAATTCAAGTTGCAGGCACTAACTGCAGATGTGGTTGTTGTGGATCACCCTGATGTCCAACCCCATCCACCCATATCCTACAGCTGCAACACATCATCTGCCATGTCGTCTTGGTTTTATTTATTAACCATGATTTTTTTTCTGTATAAATTTTTAATCTGTATTTACTGGAAATAGCATATGATATGGGGTGGAATTAAAACAAGTCATACTAGGGTTAAGATCATATGTGGCAAGCTATTTTATTTAGAGTGAAGCAATTTACATTACTGAGTATATAGAAAAAGGGTCACTTCAAATGCACTGTTCCTCAAAAATACTTGGTGACATATTACTGATTAGGTGTTGCTTTGTTTGATTAATTTAGATTTATACTTTGATTAGAGAGAGTCAGCTTAAGATCTCCATAGTTAATTGACAGTAACAATTGTACTTGGATTGCAAAAGGTACCAAGTAATTAATTGTCTGTGAATAGTTATTAAGTTGAGTTAGTTATGAAAGATGTGGCTGTCAATTGCAAAAGGGACTTAAGAATATTTCTGTTGGTCAGCTATTAACCCAAGAGTCACTTGTAGGTTTGTAAATACAGCAGAAGGGTTTGGTGTTTTCAGTTTCTCCAACAGGAAAACTGAATGCGGTTTAAACTACAGCTAGATAATCTTTGTTTTGAAGTCTGTGTTCCAAGAGATTTTGAATGATAGTTTTTTTTCTTTAATGTCATGCATCACGATGGATAGTGAAGTGAATGATCACTTTTTTGTACTATATGCTAGGAACACAGGAATAGGAATGACCATTCAACCTTTTGAGCCCAACAAAAATCTACCATCTACAGTTTTTTAAGGGATGAGTTCTTGATCTTTCCTATTATTGTCTTTTAAAAATGCTGCCCGATAGGCCCAATCCCAATTCTAAGATGGTATCCTCTTGTTCTAGACTCCCCACCAGAGGAAATAGTTTCACTTATCTATTCTATTTGAATCCTTGAATAATTTTAAAACCTCAATTAGATCCTCACACAATTTTCTAAACTTAAGGAATTAGAAATCATGTTTATACAAATAGCTCTTATAATGTAACACTTTAAACCTTGAAATAATTTTGATGAATCTGTACTGTACCCTTTATGAACCTAATTATGTTTCCTTAGGGTCAGTACCAGAAGCTGAACATAATATGTTAGATGTGGTCTGACCAAAGATTTGTACAATTTAAGTATCACTCACTTAAATTTGTATATCAACCTCCTCGAGATAAAGGGTGATATTCATTAGATTTTTCCATTAATTTGTGTACGTGTGCAGCAGCCTTTAGTGACTTGTGTACATGGAAACTTAAATCACTTTGCTCTGCCATTATTCTCAGTTTAACACCATTGGGAAAATATTTGGATTTGTCTTTCTTAGATCTAACCTGAATGATGTAAAATTATCTGGTTCGAACATCATGTGCCATAGTTTTGCCCACTCACTTAATGGGGCAAATTTTCCCACTCCGCCCACCACAGGAATCATAGCGGATGAGGAGTGGATCATGGAAATGTCCGTTGACCTCAGGCAAGATTTTCTGGCTGTGCTTGCTCCAAAACTGGAAAATCCCATCCAAAATCCCACCTGATCTGTCTAAGATTGAGAAATCAACTCTTGTGAGGTTTTGAAGAGAACTCAAAAGGATCATTTAGCCAACAATTAATTAATAGATCCCAATTATACTGTATACTTTGGAAAATAACTGGAATGCTAAACAGAAATAAAAGTGTATTTTGGAAGACTGTGGCATAGCTTTGGGTGGATCCCTGGAAATGTGAATGTACCTTTAAGGTTTCATAAGATAAGGGAATTCTTGGTGATAAATGAGTTTACAGCACAAGTCTATCATCTACATTGTTAAATTAATATCGTTTGCATTGTTTAATTTCTGTTTAAGCATCAACATTCCTACTAGGATTGTAACAATGGCAAATGTTTGAGGCTGTCAATTTGTTATCATATTGGACCTCGAGATGAGCTTCCAATTTCATATCCTAGCCATCACCAAGATTTCCCATTTCCATTTCTGTAACTTTGTCAGTTTCTGTCCCTTCCTTAGCTGATCTGTTGATGAAAGCTCATCAATACAGTTTTACGTCTAGATTTGATATTCCAATGAACTCTTAGCAGGTCTGTACTCTTGGAGAATCCAAAATACTGTTGTCTGCGGCTTACGTGCACCAAAAACTGTTCACCTATCATTCTTGTTCTTGTTGACCTACACTGACCCTCATTTAACAACAACGTGATTTTGAAATACTTGGTTTCAAATTACCGTCATGGAGTCTCCCCTCCCTAGCTCCACAATCTTCTCTGGCCTCATATTCCTCGTATAATTCTGGTCTCTTCACTGCCCGTAATTTTAATTACTCATTTACAGATATAAGCACATTAGGAGGAATATACCATTCATTCGAGCCTGATCCACAATTCAATAGAATCATGGCTGATTGTGGTTTTACTTCCAGATTCTGCCAATGTCTGTAGCCTTTGATTTCTTTGTTAGTCAAGAAACCATTTACCTTTGCCTTAAAAATATTTATTGACTGTGCCTCCACTGCTCTCTGTGGAAAGAGAATTCCAAAGATTCACAACATTATACTCCATCTGCCAAATTTTTGACACTCACTTAACCTATGTCTAAATCCCTTTAGAGGCTCATTTTGTCCTCTTACCTCACTTTCCTGCCCATCTTTGTATTATCAGCAAATTTAGCAACCACACATTCATCTAAGTCATTGATATAAATTATTAATAGTTGAGGCTCCAGCATCGGTCCCTGTTGCATACCACTCATCACATCTTGTTGATCCAAAAAAGACCCATTTATTCTTACTCTCTGCTTCTGATAGCTAACGAACCTATCCATGCTACCCCCTATGTTACCCCCTACACCACAAGCTCTTATTTTGTGAAGTAACCTTTGATCTGACACCTGGTCAAACACCCTCTGGAAATCCACAGGTTCCCATTTATCAATATTGTTTGTTACTTCCTCAAAGAACTCCAATAAATTAGTCAAATGTAATTTCCTTTTCACAATCATGTTGATTTTGTGCTTGATTGCACTGAGATTTTCCAGGCATCACTACAACGTTTTTACAACAGATCATAGAAATTATCCTATGATAAGCTAACAATTCTGTAGTTTACTGCTTTGTTTCCTTCCTTTTTTGAAGAAAGGAGTCTGATTCACGATTTTCCAATCTGATAAGATCTTTTCTGAGTCTAGAAAGTTTTTGAAAATTAAGACAAATGCATTTATTATCTCAATAGCCATTTTATTTAAGATGCTAGGAAGAAGTCCATCGGGACCTGGAGTTCTTAGCTCCAACAATTTTCTTAGTCCATTTTTCCTGTTGGCTATAAGTTCCTCCCTTCCTTTGACCTCTTGATTCACAATTATTTCTAGAATGGTTATTTGCAACCTCTACAGTGAAGACAGACACAAAATATCCGTGCAATTCATCCACCATTTCTAATTTTCCATTCTCACTTTCTAAATGACCAATGCTAATGGCTAGAGACCAACTTTTTACCTTTTAACAAATCTGGAAACAGAAACTCTTACTATCTGATTTTATACTTCAAGCTAGATTCCTCTTATAATCTAACTTTCCCCCCTTATTAATCTTTTAATCGTTTTTTTGTGGCACTTTATATTCTGTCCAATCTTCTGACCTGCCTTTCAACCTTAATCAATAATTTTAATCATTGATGGCCATGCCCTTAGCTGCCAAAGCTCAAGCTCTGAATTTCCTCCCTGAACCTCACTTCCTCTCTACACTCCTTAAAATTTACCTCATATAACCAAACTCTTGGTCATCTGCTCTAATATGTCTTTCATTTTTTTGGCTGTGTCAAATTTGATTTTGTCTTACTCCAGTGAAGTTTCTTGGGATATTTTGTTACACTAGGAACTATACAAATACAAATTAGTGCTGTTTCCTAATCTCAGCATGGTTTACCAAGCTATTGGGTTAGTTGAAATGTGGGCTAGATTGCATGAAATTTATAGTTTGCTTTCAAGAGTGTCAGAGACTCTGAATTGGAGGAAATATCTGGTCATAGTGCATGAGATATCTGCAAGCCAAATCAAGCTGCGAAGATAAGAATGAGTTGACAAAAAACATTTTTGGATTTTATTTGTGCAATGATCCATTGCTAAAATTATTGACTAATTAATCAAAATTGCAAGGCTAAGATTAGTGAATTAAGACAAATGCCTGTTATTGGATACTATTGACTCCTTTTAATTCAAGTTATTTGCTATTTCAATTTTTATACACTATGCATTGAATGTCCACATTACATATATATTGGTCAAGTTAAATTATTGATTAATTTAAACTTCTAATGCTAAAAACAATGTTGAAATTAGAATATATTGCAGTTGATTCCTACTTGTATAGTTAAAAGTATATACAACTATAAAATATAGACAGTGTAAATAGTACGTACAGCAAGAAAAATTTCAAAGAAACATAAAAAATGATGTCACCATTAAAGACGTTTCAATGTTTACCACTGATTTGAAGAAACTGATGCTACGGAGCCCTGAGACATTGGCTTTCTCCTATTACACTTACCACTGTCATGCATTATAATAAACCAAAAGTAAACCTGGCAGCAGATTGCATGATCGACAGAAAAATAAGATTTTATTTCCACTAAAACAATGTAAATAGACCCATTTATACATTAATACACAACATACACAGCATGTTTTTCTAATAGCTGCATTTTTGTTACATAAAAATGCTTAGAACATAAAACTTTTGAGTGTTTAGTTGAGTGTGCTCAGGCCTTCCATTGTCCTGGATTTCAAATGAAGTTGCACAGTGCAGTGAATGATTTCTTACTTTGATTCAAGCTGCAGACACCAAGGGGAATGAAGCTGCATTTTTAATCTAGTACTGTTT
Source organism: Sphyrna mokarran (assembly GCA_024679065.1). Lineage (NCBI taxonomy): Eukaryota > Metazoa > Chordata > Chondrichthyes > Carcharhiniformes > Carcharhinidae > Sphyrna > Sphyrna mokarran. The sequence continues at coordinate 82,878,466 of JAGIQG010000008.1, forward strand.
ACTGCCAGCATTTTTTAACTATTACAATCCCTGGTAGGTTGCAGCTTAAATAATATTGCTAAAGATACAGTTGATTAATACATTGAAAGCAAAATGTTATGCTTTGCATTTACAATGTTCGATGATGCCAATTCTTTAAGAATGACATTAGCCATCGCACTGCTTCATGTATTCCCAGGGTGCAATGGAGAATAGAGAGCCTCTTAATCCTGGAACGCTAATTGAAATGTTACATTTTTCACTGGATGCAAATAAATGAATGGTGATTTTCATGGTATTTACATAAGGTATATGGGTTCATAAGTACCACTAATTCCTGTCTTAGTCTGTGGCCTGCAGTTATTCCTTATGTAAAACTATCTTCCAATCAAGCCATCCTCTGATAAAAAGAGCAGGCCATTTTGGAGAATCCAAGTTGTGCAAGTGGTTTCCCAACTGCCAGCCTCAATCTTCTATACAAATATTCCCAAAACTTGAATATCTCTTATCTGGTAGAATGAAACTCACAAACATACATGGGGCTCTTCAATGGCTTACTGCAGAGTCCCCTCAAAACCTGCAAGTCCAACATTTCAAGATTTCCCTACATTTGGATAGACAAATTACAACTTCAATAAAACACAGACACCAGGTGGTAAATATCCTCATAACTTATTTGCATCTTACCCATTGGGCTTGTATCTATTGCAAGTACAGCCTGGCCTGAGGAAACTCTATAAACCTTGGAGAAATGTGAATAGGTTGAACACTATTATGAATCTGCCCCTTTTTTGAGTCCTTTGTACCCTTGAAATGGATGTTTCCAGAAGGAGAACAGCTTTGGAAAATCAGGCCCTCAAAAGGTTTTCTGCATAACATGGCTATATCTTATTTTCTATCTCCAAGGGTCTAAAATTCATGCACTGAATCATGTTGAGGGAACAGACAGAACTGAACTGTTTGTTTGTTAGGTCATACGAGCAGCTTTCCTACAGTATCACTCAAGGTGAATCAGAATGCACCAAATTAAGATGTCTGAGATATATGACTGAAATACAACCGGTTTGATGCTCACAGAAAATTCAGCTTTTATGCAAGACTTTTAAAGTACTAAAGATAGCTTGTGTTATTCATGCAACCTCACATTACATAACACAGATCAAAAATTGTACAAATTGATTGAGGTCCTGATTCTTTTTGGACAATGTCAATCTTGCAGCAGCTCTGCATCAAGGCTGTAAGATGGAATTTTAGGGTGTTATCTTTTAATTGGGTTATTATATTTTGCGGTGATGCCTGATTACTCACCATCAGCATCTCACTCGTGAGTGAATTCACAAGGTCCGAAACTGAGGAGCGAGGTTCTGTTCTCCTGTCAGAGTCATCCTGAGGGACCTGCCCTTGCACAGGTGTTGTATTTACTGGCTTATTTCCAGTGGGTAACCTGCAAATAGAAATAACAGTTAATAATTTGATTGCAAGATCAATGCCACAAGGGTGATAACTGTGGGCAGCTCCATTAGCAAAGGAAATTGGATCCCTTTCCTTTCTCTGGCTTAACTCAGCTTTGAGAGCTGTAAAAGATCACAAGTTCTCCAGTGAATGTGTTTCAAAAATGCTCCATTTTCTCAAAATAGTCCACAAGTTTCGTAAGACTAAAAATTAATTTGTATGTTAAGCAATTAATGATTACATCATTTAATTATGCATTATTCTTATATCATTAATTTACATAAAGATACATGGTAAATATTACAGAAGAGAGTGCACTATGGATAACAGATCAAAAATAGATACTTTTATTTTTGAATAGTTCACTTATGTGCACAATATAATCTATTATGTAACTAGTGGTGAATTTGGGGTCCAAACCATATGCAGCAGTGATTTATGACAACAATCCTGTATGCATATCAGGCCTCTCAATCATAATTGCTGCAGTTTATGAAAATTGCATCATAAATGCGGAAATGACCCAAGTCTGAAGCCTCAGAGATTTCTTTCCATTAGTAAACTACAATTAATCTGACCATGCTGCTACCAAACATGGAATTGTACCAAACAGAAGATTTGTAACATGAATAACGAGGAAAACAAAATTCTACCACTCCGTTTGATATAGTGCAGAAATCTGAATGTTCAAATAAAATTATACAAGTGCACAGAAAAAAACAAATAAATGGGTGATATGATGGCATCATTACATAAAATTAGCACATCAACAAAATGGAAATGGGGTTGTTGTAAGGATTCTGTGAGCCTTTTATGTTGCGTGATAAATGGAAACTTGATTTAATTTGTGTTGTACTTCATAATTTTGAGGAGTTAGAGGAAATCACAGAATGATTTGTACAATGAACAGTTGGTTGTTGCTTCACAGATAAAGCTCATTGATAGAGAAGACTAAGGTTCTATTTTACAACACAACTGATAAGTCTCCAAATCTCACGTACCAAAGATTTCTATGAATGTAATCCACCACAACAGAATAAAACAAGTTGCATTATGGATTGGTATTAAGAATAAGTGCCAATCTTTATGAGGAAATCTGATCCCCTCTTGTTTGCACAATTCTGAATTGTTAAAATAGAACAAACTGGTATTGGGTACGCATATGGTTCGCTGACAGTTTCATGGTGGATTATCCTGAGTTCATGGCACTCTCTTGGTAGACATAATTAATAATAAAATGGGAAACATTCAATTATATTATAAATAATCAGATCAAAATTAATTAAATCAACATTCTCTTGCTGAATGCTAGGTATATATTGAGACTGACAAGTTACAGCAACTCAGCTCCTACAAGTCAAAGATAACTTGCAGAAAATCTGCTACATTATGTGTCATTAATATTTAACTATATTATCAACAAAATATGCAGCTATGACTGAATGTACTTGCTGCAAGATATTGTCACTCTTTAAGCAATATTTTTGCTTGATTGGTTATAAAATCTTGTTACTCAGTGAAAGGGCTGCTAAAGACAGTAATGCAACATTTATGGAGAGATATGGCAGACTTCAAAATAAAAGTTTTGTTTTGGAATTAACTAACCTGACTAAACAGAATGAAGTAATGATAGCTTCAAGCAAGCTTGCAGGGCATTAACACAGACCTCAATTATTTTTAAAATTATCATAAAGAAATTGACCCTCTTTGGTAATGCATTAAAAACTCAGAAAAAAAATCTATTTCTTTAAAACTAGTTATATAATTATAATACAAAATTATAAATTACTGCAATTGTAGGTCAGCTTATCACATAAGTATATCTGAAAGCTTTATACACCATGAAATAATATTGCATAGATTTTAACCTCATATATCGCTTGTTTGGATCCAATGCATAATTTATGTTCTATATGATTTTGGATCTACTGAAGTCAATTGGGCATCCAACCTGAACATACCTCCATCCTCCCCCTGTTAGATTGAGATCAGGGATTATATTTCATTCTGCGTGTTACATTTTATAAACATGGCAACTTATTTTGCATACTCATTGATCATAAGAGTAATATTTAGACCGCCTTTATTGGCTGAGTTGGCAAACGAGTAGGTGGTACTGCTACATAAAAAAAATTGAGGATTTTATCCTCAGTGAGTGCAACAGCAACTGTTGTCAGCAGCGCTGTAACTAGCCTCAACATCCAGTGATTGTAAAAGAAAAAGATGCCTTCTGCAATTTCCATCCTTGATCTTCATTTGGATGTGTGTCAGATAAGACAGAGTAGTCCAATAGTAGTACACTATCTATCTGCTGCCCATGATTGAATTACCCTGGGCTCTATTTTAACTCCCTTGAGAGAACGTGACAACATGTAAGCAGCCGGCTAGTCCAGAAGCAGCAGTACAGGGCAGCCTTGGCAGATTTTAATGTTTAGGGCATCGCTAGATGTTGCAATTTTTCTACCACAATCATCATTTTCTACAAGAGTCATTCTTGCAGGCTGAGGCAGACAGTTATGCATAAGCTGTTTCTAATTTAGGAATAAATTCATGCAATGGCCCTAAACTAATTTTAAATAGAATTATGATGGCCAGAGAAAATTGAGATTTTCACTCATTCATTTGAGTTAATGTCTAATATTGTGTTAACCCACTATGTCACCTTGATCAACCCCCTCCCCTCCCCCCACCCCAATTAAATTGCTAAGTTTTTTTAAAGCCAGGCATATAGTTATTTGGTGATCATTAATCTTGGTCGCTGAAAGCAGAGCAAATACTGTAGCTTTTCATCAGCATTTTACACTTCATCTGCAAAATGTGCCTTTTGCATATCTCTATTCCCAACACCTCAAGATGAAATTGTTAAAATTATTGCAATACCATGAACTGAGATGAACAATGTCATTATCATCACTGCAATGCCGCAGGCAAGTAGCTCCGTGGCTTAACCTGAATGCAAGTGACATCATAGCTTTGCATGTTTTTATAAACATTGGTTAAAAAATCTCTTTCCTACACGTCAGATCAGTTACAATGGTCTTCTCTGGACTTCTGTAAGGAGGTTGGTAACATGGATATTTTATACTCTTGTGAAATAGATTTTGAACATATAGAATATACAGGCTTAAGTCAAAGGAGTGTGAATGAAAGGAGCTGCACTGTAATTGGCCCATTTTCCTATCACATATAGCAGTCTATCATGGCAGTCACTGGAGTCATTGACCTCAGTTGTACCTGTAAAGCAGATCTGATTCACCTCTTGTCCCAGAGTTTACACTCACTTCCCAATATTTACTTAGAGAATAGTGCAATATAGAGGATGTAATCAGAATCCCTACAGTACAAAAGGAGCCATTTAGCCCATTGAGCCTGCACTGACAACAATCCCACCCATGCTCTATCCCTGTAACCCCTAGTATTTACTCTGCTAATCCCCCTAACATTAAGGGGCAACGTACCATGGCCAATCAACCTGACCTGCACATTTTTGGATTATGGGAGGAAACCAGAGCGTCTGCAGGAAACCCATACAGACATGGGGAGAATGTGCAAACTCCACACAGTCACCCAAGATTGGAATCAAACCCAGGTCCCTCGTGCTGTGAGGCAGCAGTGCTAACCACCATACTCGTGATGGTAACAATGCAACCTCCTTGATACAAAAATCGCTGACATGAAACTCTCCAAAACTTGATGCTAGACAAGCAAACATAAAAAAAGAGGCATGTGCAAAATATTACATTGCTTTACTTCACAAACTGTTAACATACTGTCAGGGAAATAAAGATGCTTAACATGACTCAGTCCTTAGTATAACAACCATCACAGATCAAAATAATGAACATACTATGCTTCACAGTAACAGGAGGTCTCTTTGTTTGACTTCAAATTATCTCCAACTACACTCCTGCATCCTAACCTTGCAGCTTTCCACTAAAGCTTACCTTATATTTTAAATATTTCTCATCAGGGCATCTTCATTTACTTGTATAACCATACTTTTATCTAAAACTCCAAGATTTAAAATTCATTCCAAAGCATTTCTGTGGAAAAGTGGTAATAAATTCTGGAAACGTGACAGCTCTCTCACTACCCACCCAAAGATAGGTCATATGTGACCCTTATAGTTCCTTATAGACCCTTTAAAGACATTGTGCTTCTCATGAGATGCCCCTGAGTGACTGTCAGTTTTCCCAGATCTCCAGATCCCACAAAATGCATGAAAATCTGTGCAAAGAAACATGTAACTATTATGTCAAGTGGCTCTAATTCCTTTTGCCAAATACAGTTCCACACATTTTTCGATGCAGTGCACCCACTGTGCCTGTAATTGTCCATGTGAGCACTCTACACAGCCTAGCTGTGACATGGAATGGCATCTAGTGCTGTTTCAGCTCAACCTGCTTCTCCCCATCCATCTGAACCTAGATGGATTCATTTCCATGATACTTGTTCTATCCTGAGTCAGGCAATGCACCAGGTAACACACAAGGTTTTATCATTCCGCATAGTCTCGTAATGGGTGAAGTAATTTTATCCTTGGGACCGGGTGAAATATCTGGTCACCCATCCATTTGATAGCTCCTTGCTTCTTATACTATAAACTGATTGCAACACATGTCTAGTTCTTTCAAAGTTTTACAGATCAGATTAAATAACTTCAATAGTCTGGAACTATTTGTAGGAATCTGTCACTTCTCATTAATTGACAAAGACAGTTCCGGTCTATTGTATCCTTGCCTTCCAGCCACAGATCGACAACCATGATAACATTTCTCTACAAGTACTGGAATGATCTTTTCTTCAATTTCTACTTGTTCATTTCAGGCATGAAATGATAAGGCTAAGAAAAAAATTGCTTTATAATATCACAGTCTGCACTGCCAACTGGATAGACATGACAAAATGCTTCAAGTGTTTTTTGTCCAGTTATAACAGGAGTTAGCTGCCACAATCATTTTTATTCCACTTGTGGTGGCTAATTAACAATTCAAATGCCTGGATAAAAATATTAAAAGTAGAAAATTGATCCTTTCTTTAAAATTTAATTTAATAAGATGGTGGGCCCAAGTTCCGCAGCTTCACACAGCAGGATCTTGTTGAATAAATATTTGTCTGCCAGCTGGAGATTGTGGCAACATTCTCTCTCCTTCACATTGGCCTCAAATTCATCTGCTCCTTCTCCTTTCATTCTTGTTGCTTTTTTTCCCGATTTGTGTTACTCTATTTCTTTTGCATGTTAAAACATTCACTCTTAACAAAGTCTCTCTTCAAGCTGAAATTTCTTTTTCCATTATTAATTGCATTATTTTAATCTTTGCCTCTATCAGGTTGTTTGACTGTTTCTGTTCTATTTCAAACATTAGAAGTTTCAAATTAACTTCTGCATCTGAATAAATCATTATCTTATTGAGCTGTTGCGAATGGTTATAAATTTAAACCTACAGCAGATATCTTTTTTTGGATCCCCAGCTACAAGCCATTCCCATAAGTAGATTCCATGCTCCTAGTATGCTGGAGTGGAATTACTCTGCTCAATGTTTAATTTATTGGAGGATATTCTCGGGCCTCCCCGCTGCTTGTTTCTCAAGATGGCGGGATCTTCTGCTTCCACCGCTGTCAATGAGATTTTACTGTAAATGCAACAGTGCTCCATTGTCAGGACCAAAAGATCCCATCAGCATGAATAACCAGAGAATTCCAGTCAATGTCTCTACCATGATACGTGAACTAAATATTGTACTTTTTATATTTGCCTAACACGCAAATATACTTCAATCTTATATAAACAAAATGAGGAAGTCACTGATGAGATTAGAACAGATGTGTTTGGAATTGTGTAATTTATTGGATAATAAGTGAGTGTAAAGAGCAATATAATTGAAGTAAATTAAAATAATCAATGAGACTTTTCCATATAATAGAAAACAATGAACGTGCTGCACATTTCCACATCCACCAGGTGCTCTGCTTGACTTAAACTCCTCACTCTGCTGCTGTATTCCAAACTTTTGAACCTTTACAAAAAATTACCTTGTATCTTTCTATCTAAATAGTTTGCTGTCAGGGAGTGTTTTTTTTTAAAAGAATCAATCTCAAGGAAGAGGGGGATAAACAGAACCAGACAATCCTTCCCAGCACTGTGATCAGGTAATTTTCAAGAGTCAGTAATCAATAAACACTTCAATCTGAGACAGACTCTGAAATTATTTATTTGTCTTTAAAAAAACTGTGCTCAGCTTCAACGTCAGCCTTTTCACTCCTCTTTTGTCATTTGTTTTAAACTTCTGTGAATATACTTTGTGTTCAAAACCGAATATGTAATAATGCTATTTCCCAAAATCTCCCTGTGGAAAAATCCCAAAGCATTCCCCCCTCCCAGATGAATGAGTTTAGAAGATGTTTAGAAGATAGCCACAGGGCTATGGGTCAAGTGCAGGAAGGTGTCCTCGAGCTGGCACGGACATGATGGACCAAATGCCTTTTGTCCTGTAACTTTTCTATGGTTTCCAGAGGTCACACTATTCTTGGTCATCTAAAGTTAACAGGGATGATTTTTTTGCCACATCCTTGTTGGTTTCAATTGCTCGTCCAGTTTGTGATTCAGCATTGGATCTTCAGATCTATATTGGCAAGTCAAAAATTCCATCTAAGACCAATACAAAATGAAAGGTTTTGGGTTTTATTTTTAGCCTTTGCCAGGATCAGTGGTGCTCAGGTGCAAAAAAATGTATCGAGGGGCAGTGGGGAACACCAGGGCCACCCACTTGCATACAGCAGGTAAAGATCCAGGTAAAAGCCAACTGAATGAGGCCGAGTGAAATTTACCTATTGGTTTCCATGTACCTACTAACAACAGAGAGCAGTTTAGTTGCTTGGTGGTAGTCCCAGGTGTGGCTTGGCTCCAGAAGCTATATTTTAATTTAAATTTAAAAATGTTGAAGAGTTCCACCATTTCAAAGCATCTTCTTCTTCATGTATCTCCAATTGCTGACTGTGGTCTCTTTCAATCTGGAAAGTCTTAGATTGGTCCTTCATTTCCAAAAGCCTATCTCTGACCATTAATTGGCTATCCTGGGGAAAGTTCTTTCCTTACATGTAACAATCAGGATGTGCAGTGACTTCATGGATTATATTTGGGAATATACTTTTAAAAGGCAAATGTACATCTACATACAGTGACATCAAGCCTTCAGCTCTGAAGCTGGGATGTTGTCGGGGCCCGTAGCCTTTGCTGTATTCATTCTATCTAATGTTTTCTTGGTATCATGTGGGGTGAATTGAATTAGCTAAAGATTATCCTGGGAAACTGGGTGTAGGTCTCAGGAGGAGACTTAGATGGATCCATTCAGCTGACCATGGTTGCAATAAATAAAAACAGAAAATGCTGGAAAACCTCAACAGGCTTGATAGCTTCTGTGGTGAGAGAAACAGAGTTAAAATTTCAAGTCTGTATGACTCTTCAAAGTTAAAGAGAGGAGAAATGTGATGATTTTTATGCTGTATATGTGGGGATGGAGCATATGGAGCAAAGTAGAAAGTGAGTGATAAATAGAAGTTGGAGAAATCATACAAAGATGTGTAGGGCACAAGACAGAAGAAGTATTAATTGCAGTGCGAAGGACTATTGGAAATGCTGATAACAGTATAAAGGTGAGATTACAAAAGATATTTCTGGGAGAATAAAAGTCAGTTCTCAGTGAAAGCAAAGCTAAAGAAATGACTGATGGCCCTGTCAGGAAGGGTTTATAGTGGGACAAAAAACATTTCTGGATTTAAAAAGGAGTCACGGTGGAGAAGAACGGTCACTACCTGAAACTGCTGAACTCAACGTTAAGTGCAAAAAGTTGTATGTAACATGCCCAATCGGAAGATGAGATGCTGTTCCTCCAGTTTGTGTTGGGCTTCATTGGAACATTGCAGCAGTCTCAAGATGAACATATGGGCGTGACAGCAAGATGGTGAAATGAAATGATAAATGATAGGAAGACTGGAGTCATGCTTATGAGCTGGGAAGTGGTGTTCTGCAAAACAATCACCCAGACTGCTTTTAGTCTCCCCAGTGTAGAGAAGACTGCATTGGGAGCAGCAAAAACAGTAGACCAGATTGAAATGAAAAGGAGCGTTTGGAGCGTTGGACAGTGACAAGGGAGGAGGTAATGCCAGAGGTGTTACACTTTCTGTGATTGTATAAGAAGGTGCCAGGGAAAGGGATGGGGAGTTGTGAGAAATGCAGGAGTGTTGAAAGGGGAATAAGGAGAAAATGTAATTTGTGCTGACAGCATGCTAGAGTTCACAGAAATGGCAGAAGATGATCCTTTGAATGTGATGACAGGTGAGGTATAAATTGAAGACAAGACTTTTTATCTGGAAGGGATGGAAAAGGGTTGAGAGAAGACACGTGGGAGATGAGTTGAACATGGCTGATGCCCTGTCAACCACAGTGGAGTGGAAACCTCAGTTGAGGAAAAAGGCAGATGTTAGAAATGTCATTTTTGAAGGTGGCATCATAGGAACAAATATGTCAAAGATGGAGAAACTGGGAGAAGCAAGGTGTGAGGATCTGTACTCGAAGTAGTTGTGGGAATTGGTGGGCTTGTAGTGAATATTGGTGACCTGTCTACGATCAGAAATGGAGAAGGGAAATTAAGGAAGGAAAAGATGGTGTCAGAGATGGACTGCTAATGTTCATTCTGTTTTTCTCTCCATAAATGCTGCCAGACCTACTGAAAATTTCTATCATTTTGTTTTTATTTATGATTTCCAGCGTCCACAGTATTTTGTTTCATGGTTGCAATCATTTAGTCACATTTCTTCCATTGGTAGGTTATTAGTAAGCTGGTTTCATAAGTTCATTGTGACTTTTCATGGGTCAGTTTCTAGCCATTTTCCTAATATTTGCTTGGTACTCTGTCCAGGTGCTCTTTTGTGGTTCTCTGTTGTTTTGACTATTGAATCATTAAATTGTATTGGTAAAAATGAGGTGTTATGGGAAGTCAGTGTGGTACAGAAATGTGTGAAAGACCAGATTTTTAATACACAAGAGATAGCAATTCTCTCAATGTATTAATCATTGCAAGTTAGGTATGCCCTGTTCTATAAGAATATACACATCACACTCTACTCAATTTAATTCTACTAAGATGGGTCAGCACCTTTTAGGGGAATAAATTGTTCTCAAAGATGAAAGTCTCAGACCAGAGTTTAACAATTGTTTGGTCAATTTCAGGTTATAACTCAGAAGTAACAACATTTAGATTTTTTTCATATTTAACAGAATCTGACATCTGCATACATTACATAGTGTAGTGCATGGATCGATGTTACCTTGTTAATATCTGGCATCTAGTGGTATAGTGATTGGTACTGGTGCTGGGTTCGATTTCTGGCTTGGGTCACAGTCTATGTGGAGTCTGTACGTTCTCTCAGTTTCTGTGTGGATTTCCTTCCACAGTCTGAAAGTCATGCTGATTAGATGTATTGGTTATGCTAAATTCTCCCTTGGTGTACCTGAACTAGCACCAGAGTGCGGTGATCAGGAAATTAACACTGCAATGAAGTTACTGTGACACTAATAAATAAACTTTAAACGCCACTCAGCTGAGTTTCACACCAGCGGATGACTTATATTCATACTACAAAACTGTCATTTTAAGACAACAGAAAGTATTTATCTGAGATTGGAATTGAGCAGCATTATTGGCACTATTATTGAATAGAGACCATACTACTTTCATCTACAGCCTGGGAATATCTGATGATAACACTGGGACCTGTCCTTATCCTAACTGAGGGAGAGGGAAGGGCAATTGAAAGTAGCAGGCAGAACTTGATTCTGAGATTTCTGCCCTCATTCCCACTTTATGGAAATTGTAGCATGAAGGTGTGGGTAGTAAGCCTGCCCTCATCAATTCATGTCACACTATCTGTAGCCCCCATGATTTGCCTGGGTTTGCAACATTTCACTTACTGTCCTTCTGGAGACAATACACATCTCTTTAACCTATGCTTAATGGTATCTCCACTCACAAGGTCTACACCTTTAAGAATTGATTAGCTGTAAAGATTCACATTCTAATCAGTATTCTGTAAACTGTGTGTGCTTTTATATGCTCTGTTTGTGACTAGAACTCTCCACTCACCTGATGAAGGGGCAAACCCTGAAAACTAGTGGGTTTAGTATCAAATAAACTTGTTGGATTTTAACTGATGTTGAGAGATTTCTTACTCATCAATTCCACCATTGCTTATTACAATGTGGGAGTTAACATTTCAGGCCCTCCACAATTTTGATGCCGCTGGGTTGGCCTTGAGCAGGAAACATTGTTCACAGCTCCTTGGAGAAGTCAGGAACCATGGTGGATGCCTAGTCTGCAGTTGGATACTATTTGATAAATAAATTTAAAATGCTTTGTAAATCTCACATGTTATATTTAGATGATGTATGATGATTTATGTTCCAAGGCAGTGATTGATGATAGGGCTTTGTTGTTAAATGGTAAGTGACTGCTGAATTAACCAGCCTTCTGTAAGTGTTTATATATATTGGAGTAATTTATTCAGCAGATAAAGGGCTGTTGTGTAATCAACAAAATTGAGAGATTATTTTTAACATGTCATATGGATACTGTGCTTTCATCTTCAGATTGATTGAAAGTCCAGAGATCTGTTGAGCTTTTGAAGTATTCTTCCAGTGTCCACTATGGACAGAATGCATGAGACTCATAATGATAACTGAAATGCTCATAAACAAAAAATAAACAAGCATCCATAACAGAACACTTCAAAGAAACATTTTTACTCAGAAGCTTATTAAACTGTCAATTAAACATAGCAATTCATACTCCCAGTGGAAGAAAGCTGTAACTATTTTAACCTCTTAATCCATTGCATGGGTGTATAAACAAAGGCTCTAAAACAGAATACAATGAAATCTTTGAAGTGGACTCATCAAGTGACTAGCTTTTTTGATTGACAGTATGCCCATCTATTCAGCATATTTTAAAGGAATGTAGTCAGTTTTGGAGCCTTGTTGACACAGCTGTGCAATGAAATCCTTCTTTGGGGAAGCTGCAAACCCACTAATGGATTCAGCTCTGCAGGTGGTTATTTACACAGATGTGAAGAGGATTTTGACAGTTTTATGATCTTGTAAACTTTTTAGGCTAGATTTGATGGGGTGCCATAATCTTTGGCACACTTAAAACAAAATCAATAGGTAGCGAGCATATGGCAAAGATATCCACTATCCTGCAACCATTTAACCCTGGAAATGGCATTAATCATCTGAAGTAATAAAACAGAGGATGGGTTACATTGGAGGGGCACTGTTAGGAAGGCCATGCACTGCATTTAACGAGTCCCCTCTCAACCCTTCCTTTAAGCATACTGGTAGGATGCTATAAAATCTAGTCCTCTCTTTCAGCTGGTTTTTCAATGTATGTATGTTTATTTGTACAAAATTAACAGGCACCGAGGGGATTAAAGCTTCTTTTCTTATAGAAGTGTGAATGGTTGCATTTTATTGACAGTTTTAAGAGTATCTAGGAGAATCTTGTTTTTTTCAAGTCATTTTGAATAGATATATGTTTATTTTAATAATGTTATGAACATTTCAAAGTTTGCCAGCTTTATTATAAGGCCTGTTGGTTCTCCTTTTCAAAAAAGTGAATATGCAAGTTACACAGGGTGTATGGAGATGTAATTAAACAAAACATATTGCTTTAGGTTGCAGTATAAGCTGCAATTGTTTCAGCAATAAAAACAGCTCCAATTCTTTTTATTGGTTACTATAAAATTGAAAGTTGGCAAGGTGCAGTAGAACTAGAATGTGCATTTTGTAAAATTGTTGCTTTTTTTTTTACTTCATTCAGTCATGGGACATGGGCATTGCTGGCCAGGCCTACTTGTCATCGGAAGGCAGATAAGAGTCAACCACATTGCTGTGGCTCTGCAGTCACACGTAGGCCAGACCTTAAGGATGTTAGTGAACTAGATGGGTTTTTCCGACAATCAACAGTGATGTCATAGTCATCACTAGAGTCTTGACTCCAGATTTTTTTTTATTGAATTCAACTTCTATCAGCTGCTGTGTCTAGCAATAATACCACTAGGCCATCACCTCCCATAGTGGACAGTAGCGCCTTAAAATTTTCAAAAGCAGTCAGCTTCTTTGAGTGCTTTCTTTTCTCTTTTCCAAATTTTCTTCCCTAATCTTCTCAAAATTCCAGATTCTTGCTCGGTTACAGTAGCCTGCAGTGTTTGTAGCCCTTTGATACCTCATCCAAATGGATATTCTTCATTCATCGGTCCAGAGAGTGATACTGGCAAGTAATTTGAAAGAAGAATCATCGCTGAGCCAAAGGCTTCCCTTCCTGATTAATGAAAATGGGCATAACATCAGCTCAATTTATAAAGTTAGTAAGTCATTGAGTCATGCAGGCCAGCTTTGATTCCTGGTATGTGTCAATTTAGATACCTTCAGCCCAGATTGTAGCAAGGGTGCTGCAATCAATTGAGTGTTAGAGAGAAAAAATAGGCAAGATTCTCAAACTTAGTCACTATCTTATCCAGTGATTTCTGCTGCAAGACACATGTACAAGGTTTTCAATTAAGAACAGGTTTAGATTTGACTGTGATAGCCTGGGGTTGTACAACCTGCTGACACTGACATTAGTTTTGCGCGTGACCACATGGGATGCCTTCAGGAGCGGAGGAGGGAAGAAAACTGATGGAAAGTAAACAAAGGCAACAAAATCAGAATATTTTTTCAAAAATGTAACACATTAGCCCCTTAATCTTGTGAAAGTTTCAAAGCTGAAAGTAATTTCTAGAAATGCATCACAATCTCTGTGATCAAGCAGTTCCATACAAATCATCTTGTTTTCTGTTTCAGTGCTACGTGTATATTATGTAATGCTGAATGCATGCTCTTTAGCTGTATGAAATATGACAAATACTCTACAGATTTATAATAGATGGCACCTTTTTATGTCATACTTCAGGTGACACATATTTCATAGG